>ML685818.1:8234781-8309161 GCA_007922175.1 Pelusios castaneus
GCTAGGCTTGTGACTATCAACATGCTTTATTCGGACCCTGATTCGCTCTCAGCCAGCTCCCAAAGGGGTGGGTCATCCCCCTCGCCCAGGTGCTGAAAGGCAAGTCAATCATGGCTGCTCTGCCCCCCCCCCAGGGGTGTAGAAGGCTCTGACCCAGAACCTAGAGAGCTGGTGAAAATTCCTTTGCCCAAATAAGGATAGGAGGAACCGGGCAGCCCCTCGCCCCAAAATTCCTGCTGCAGCGAAATCTGGCCAATCACAGCCCTCGGCAGGAAGCCGTGGCCTGGGCCATAAAAGCTTCCATGCTGCATGGAGCACAGAGAGTCTCCTCGAGTTACCTGCTAGGCCTGATCACCCTGCAGTAGGAGTTCCCCCGAGAGTGCCGGCCCGAGTCGATTTCAACCTCCGCCTTAAGACATCATGCTGTTGCTAATTACCTGCCTGATAGTCATGGTACGTATGTGAACCTGAATTACCCCCCCACGTTTACTCCTCATGATTGAATGTGAATAATTCTTCTACCTCAGTTTTAACCCAAGGTATTACAATTGGTGTAGGTTTGGGGATTATTGTTATGTTTATTGTTTATGTATTGGACTCTGTCTTGTTATACTTTATCTCTGAATTATCAAAAGAGTCCAAGAGGAGGGTTTATTCTAAAGGTTTATTTCTGTGTAACTCATGATATGCTAAACTGTGAAGTAATTACCTGGGGCTATCTTGTTATCTGTGAAGCTGACTTCTGAGTTTAGTCCAGCAAGCAGCCCCACTGTTAACCCTTTGCGTCCCAAAGAGGGGACTAATAAAGTTTATTATTTTTGGCCACCACTTTAAGTTTCCAGGAGCCTTCCTTCTCCCATCCTTTACCCACTGCGGACAGATATTATCATATTTTTTTAGTGATGTCAGTTAAAGGTTTACCGTGTTGGTAAAAAAAAAAATCAACTTCAGCTCTTCGTGTCAGTAACAACTAAAATGCAAGGTTGGCAACTCTGAGTTTCAACATTATTGAAAAGAAACAAGAAAGTTGAAATAACTCATTTTGACATTTTCACATCTAAAATTTTGTCAAAATTGGCACACTTCCATAAAACATTTTGATTTGGAATGAACTTCATTTTCCATTGGAAAATTGTTCTTTCAAAATATTTTCGACCAGCCTCTAGCAGCAGTTAAAATGGTACCTTCTTAAATATCAAGCACAGCAGTTAAATTCCAGTAGCAATAAATGGCCTGCACGCATATACGATATGCTGTACCCCAGGTACTCCCTTATGGTATGATTTGTGTACCATTCATGTTCACCCTGCAGTGTAACTGTATTGTCTAATGCAAAGTCTGTCATAGAAGGTATTTTTGGAAGGCTTATGACGTACTAAACATTATTGTTAAGTTATCTTTCCTGCAATGTCATGTGTACAGATATGAAACTCTGCTCTGTAATATCTCCAAAGATGTGTCTCACATGGTTTGAACAGATCCAGGCAAACACCAAGCAAAGTGAGGCATGCATAAGGAAAAATGGACTGGCCTGAGCACCTGATAAGGTGATGCTCATTTGACTCAAGTGTAGGAAATCAGGCCCATTGGCAGACATAGCCGATCACCAGACTCAGGGGGTGTCAAGGAAACTTGTTAAAAGCAGAGACATCTTTGTCTTGAGAAGCTCTCCCTTGGACTCTGTTTGCAATGAATGCAGCATCAAGGAGACTGCCTGACTGCCCATGGGAGGGGCCTGGTTACAGGAAACATCTCAGCCAGTCTGTGGAGTAAACTAACCCCAAGGACTGAAAGGCTACTGAAGCTTAGGATGCGAGTTATCTTGTAGATAATTGTAATCAAATCCTTGATTCATATTAATCTATTTATAATCACTTAATATCTCGCTGTAGTCAATCAACATGTTTGTTTGTTTCATCTAAAACAGTGCATGTGGATTAAGTGTGTTTAGAGACTTCACTTAGAGTGACGGGGGGTGTTTGCTGGAATCAGTCCTATGAACGACTGGGCAGAACTGCTCCTCCACTGGGACAGGGACCAATTACTAGCAGGAGGCTGGGCTGGGCTGACACAGGAGTGGGTGGTTCACACAGCAAAGCAGAATGAGTCAGGACCCAGGAGTGAGGGATTGTGGTGACACAGCTCCCCATCAGTCTGGATTGGAGGGAGGGAACATCACAGTTTATGCTCAAAGATGTCCTTTCTCTCCCCTTCAGTACTCCCCAGAGTTAAATGGAATAAGGACCAGTCAATATCAAGGAACTTCTGAAATTAAAATAGTCTCTAAACTGCAAATTATTGCTATACCCTAATGATATTTTACTTTAGTCGACCAGCTTTAATAACGCTCTAATCTCCAGCAAATTCTCAATATATTTGGTAATTTATTTATTTACAAGATGATCTGTGAATAGATTATTACCCCTATGGGCAAAATTCTCCCTCAGATTTATACTGTAGTACTCAAAGGAAGTATCCTACTCACACTACATGCAGGACAAGATTGGGGGATGCCTGCATGCAGAGAGTAGAATATAAACATTGAGTACAGTCATACTTATCTGAGAGGAAAATGTTCCCTTTCCCTTAACACTTTATTTAAGCCTTGTTGCTAACAGTCTCTTTTACTGAAAGAAGTAGCAACATATCCATTTCATATAGTGGCAAATAAAGAAAAACCCCAGGAAAACTGGGACAAAATCTATTCTCAGTCACAACATGAATAACTGTTTTGATTTCAGTGGAGTTACTAGAATTCTACAGGAGTGTAAGAGATCACAATCTGGCCTACAATATCCAGCACAGTAAAAATAGAATACTACATATTGAGTGAAATCCTGGCTCCCCTGGAGTCAATGATAAAAGAACCCCATTGACTTCAATGCTGCATGAAGATGCGTATTTTCTGTAAAGTAAACAAAATGGATATTTTAAACAAATTTCTGTGATAATTTGTATGTTTGGGGCTAGAATACTATTTTAAAAAACACAGTGCTTCCAGATAATCTTTTGCAGATTATCTTGCTGAGATTAAGGTTGTCCAATTTCCACATGCTGTCTCATGGTAGATGTGGAGTAAACATCCATTGTGACTTTGCACAATTTGCAATCAGCTTTCACTACAGCACAAGCAGGTAGACACAAAATTAGAAAGGACAAGGCACAGAACAAGATTAAACTACCTGGGGACATAATGAGTAACAAGAAAACATTTTGCAAATCTATTGGAAGCAAAAGGAAGCCCAAGGAGAGCGAATAAGCCTATTACTAAATGAACAGTGAAGGACAATAAACAAAAAATGAAACAATGGCTGAATTAAATGACTTCCTTGTTTCAGGTTTCAACAGAAAGGTTAGCAGTGGCTGGACAATGACCCAGTGGACATCACTATAAATAGGAAAGGATCTGAGGTTATAATAAGGAAAGAACAAGTTAAGGATTAAACAAATTAGATGTCTTCAAGTTGGCAGAGACTGATGTAATACAACCTAGAATACCTAAAGAACTTGCTGAAGAGTTCTCGGAGCCATTAGTGATCATCTTTGAGAGTGCATGGAGAACTGGACAGATCCCAGAGGACTGGAAAGGACAACTATCTCTAAAAAAGGAAATAAGGGCAAACCAGGGAATAATAGATCAGTCATATTAACTTGGGTATCCAGAAAGATATTGGCATAAATAATCAAACAAAATATCAATCTGTAAGCAAAGCACCTAGAAGATAAGGAGGTGATTAGTAACAATCAACATGGATTTTTCAAGAACAAATCATGCCAAACTAACCTAATATCTTTCTTAGACATGTAACAAGTCTTGTGGAGGGGCAGGGGTTGCGGGGGAGGGGGGAAGAGAGAAGCAGTACATTTGATGTATTATACTTTAGGGAAGCTTTCAATATTGTCTCATATGACCTTCTCATAAACAACCCAAAGAAATATAGCCTAAATGAATTTACTAACAGGTAAACAACAACTGATTGGAAAACCATGCTCAGAGAGTAGTTATCAATGGCTCATAATCAAGCTGAAAAAAATCATATTGAGTGGAGTCTGACCTGGAATCAGTTCTTTTCAATAATCCTCACAAATGATTTGGATGATTTCATAGGGAGTACACTTATAAAGTTTGCAGCTGATTGCAGGCTGGGAGGAGTTGAAAGCACTTTGGAGAACAGAATTAGAATTCAAAATGATCTTGAAAAACTTGAAAATTGATCTGAAATGAATAGACTGAAATTCGATAAGGATGAATGCAAAGTACTACAATAAGGAATAATCAATTCCACAAATAGAAAATGGGAAGTGACCACCTAGGAAGCAGTACTGTAGAAAAAGATATGGGGATCGTAGTGGATCACAAACTATATGAGTCAATAATGTAATACTGTTGCCAAAAAAACCCAACCAAACAAAAAAACCAAAACGAACATCACTGTGAGATGTACTTGCAGTAGTGTTGTAACCAAGATACGAGAAGTAATTCTTCCACTCTACTCAGCACTGACAAAGCCTCAGCTAGAGTACTGTGTCCAGCACGGGGCACAATACTTTGGGAAAAATGTGGACAACTTGGAGAAAGTCCAGAGAAGAGCAGCAAAATGGTAAAAGGTCTAGACAACACAACCTATGAGGAAAGGTTGAAAAATTGGCCATCTTGAGATTGGAGAAAAGACGATTGAAAGGGACATGATAAAAGTCTTCGAGTACATAAAAGATTGTTATAAAGAAGAGAGTGATAAATTGTTCTCCTTATCCACTTAGGACAGGACAAGTAGTAATGGAATAAAATTGCAGCAAGGGAGATTTAGGTTAGATACTAGGAAAACTTCCTATTTGTCAGGGGTAGTTAAGCACGGGCACAATTTACCTGTGGAGGTTGTGGAATCTGTTGTTGCAGATTATTAAGAACAGGGTAGACAAACACCTGTCAGGGATAATCTAGATAATATTTAGTCATGCCTCTGTGCAGGGACCAGACTGAAGGACTGATCAACCTTTCTTCCAGTCCTACGTTTCTATGATTCTAGACTCTGCTTTTTATCACTCATTGGTTCCCAAATTGATTAAAACTGGGATCCAGATGTCAAAATATGCCTTACCTGCTCGTGAATGATGATTGTTCAATGAAAGAACCAGATTCATTGGATATGTAATTTCATAAGTACCTCACATAATTATCAGAGGATGGTTTTTTGTTTTTTTAAGAACGCTGTTCGAATTATTCCAATTGTATTCGGTATGGATTCATGTACAAATCTAATCCAACTCAGCGATTCATCTCATCCCTGATTTCTATACATGAGCTTAATATACAGGCTGTTGGTGGTTGCCCAGAAAACCATCTTCTCCTCCCAGAGAGTTTGATCCTGATCTAGATGATAACTAGATTGTATGGGTCTCTGATAGAGGAACAGCTGAAGAGTTGGTGGGCAGGAGACCTTCCCACTTACCATTATGTAGAAGAATTGAGGAAAGGACACTGAGAATTGTTTGTTAGTGACTCAGCAAGCCAGGCCCATGTGGACTATAAAAGGTTTCTTTACTTTCACAGAGGGGGAGGATGGAAGAATCTATTATGAGAGATGACTCATGTCTAGAAAGCAGAGTACATTTGTGTTAGCCTCTCTCTGCACTGGAAGAGACAGAATACAGCTGGGTAATTCTGAATCTTGCTCATTTTGATTGTGAGTCACAAGAGACCAAAATAAATGAAATAAATAAATAAATATACACCCTGGGAAGAACAAATGTCCATTAACCAAGACAGCAGGGGAGTTCATCTTCCTACTTTTGCCCCTTGATCTTCCACAAAGACACAATGTAGCAAAGCATTTAATTAAATGATTAATGGAGATTGCCTGTATATGTGTGCACACACTCCCCTTTTTAATGATTATAAGAATACCTTTCCCTAAATTATGGTTCCAAAATGTACTTGTTAATAAATATGGTTGTATACAATGCTCCTGAAAAATGTAGAATTAGGACCCAACCTTAAATGTAACCACTGTTTCTTATCTATAAATTTTTTTGCATGGCATGGATAGCTTCTTAGTCTATGTCTACACTTGAAAAGCTAAGTCGACTTTATAAAATCGACTTAATAAGGTCGACTTTAAGTAAACCTTATTAAGTCAACTTAACAGAAGTGGACTTAACTTTTCAAGTGTAGATGTGGCCCCTTTTTAACCTTATTAAGTCGACTTAATGTTTTAAGTCAACTTAAAAAGGTCCACCTGGGCACTACTCTGTGTCTCCACTAGCTTAAGTTGACTTAATAAAGTTGACTTAAGTGCTAGTTCGAATTAAAATGAGGTGATATTAATTCGAACTAACTTTTTCTTAATTCGACTTAAGAAGCAACTTAAGTCAAATTAAGGAAAGCCCAGTGTAGACGCAGAGTAAATTAAATCAACTTAAGCCTCCTTAAATCGACTTAATTTTAAGTGTAATCGCACCCTTAGTGTTGTATCCACTAGGTTAACATTGTAATTCAATAGTTCTTAAATCAAGACTTTTTAAAGGATACTGTCTCGTTTGACCAGAAGTTATTGGACTAGACATAGAAATCTCTTGAGAAAATTTATGGTTTCTGTTCTGCAGGAGTTCAGATAAGATGATCATATGGTCCCTTCTGCCTTGTAGATCAGAGAGTTTGCTTTAGCATTTTACTTTACTCAGCAGCAACATGAGGAACCTACAGGCCTGTATCCTGTAAGGCATTAGCTTAAGCAGTTAGCATAAGGCTTTGATGCCTTTTAACTTTGGCACAGATAAATGACCCAACGATCTTCCCACATTTTGTGGAACTGAAAGGACCGTGCTTAAAGGAGGGAACCTATACAACATGGTCTCAGGTAACGGCAAGAACATTAAATTGATACTAGGCTTGGATATGTTAGATAAAATTTTGGAAGATGCTTAATAAAAAGCTTGTCCTGGCAACATATTGATGTATATTATAAGAAGTTAAAATAATTATTTACTAACCTCTTCAAGGACACTCTTAGTTAAATGTGGGCAAGGGAGGTTGGGCACCTGAATGAATAATCATGACCATTCCTAAGCGCCATAATAGGCCAAACAACCATATAAAGAGAGGTCTGGACTATTGGGCTTATTTGGTATGCCAGGGATGAACAGGACTGTTACCTCTTGCCACTAGGTGGGAGTATATGCGAGGAAGGGTACAAGATCCTACTTTAACTCATTCCAGTGGGGTCGCTGTCTTAGTCTAGGTCAGCCAATGCGATAAATAAATTTGTTAGTCTTTAAAAATGCCCCAGGACTCCTCATTTGTTTTACTTTAATTCAGTATTTTTGCAATCATTTTAGTGGTTTGGAGCTTTAGTATCTTTACTAATTGTGCCAAAAGATTACTTAACATTTTGCTTTGCTCTCAGTCCGAGTATCATTGTTGTATACGCTGGCGTTCTTGCTACGTATTGAACTCAATAATCTTGGTTCTCTTGTGCCTGATTCTAGTGCCAGAAGTCTTCCCAGCTCTTTAACAATAATAGAATCTGTGCCACTAGAGAACTGGGCAAAGGCCCTGAAAAACAGAAACAAGCCTTCTGCGAAAGCAAATGACAAATCACAACAGTGAAACAAGCTAGACAGGCCTATAATTCTTGCTTTTATAGAAAACCACTACTACTTAGATCCCGATTTGCGTTATCATTAGTTTCTAGCTCTATGTGCCTCTATAAATAGAGGAATTTGGTGCCAACTTCTTCTAGATATAGTTAGTCTTCAAATTATAATTAAAGTTGTGAAAATGCAAAAGTAAACAATTTATGACTAGAAATGTAAGCTACTTGCTAAAATTAAGATTTTTTAGAATGAATCGTTATCTCTTTGATGACTGACCCATTAATAAAATATTTTTCTTTACCTTCTAATAGCCTTCAGCACAAAATCATTCCTATAATGTTCCAAATATTTTAAAATCAATATCATGGGGTGACTTGCTCAGCAAAAGCCAAATTTGTAATTAATTTTTCACAACTGGATAATGTCAGGCCTTGGTGAAATACAACTTAACTTGGATTCTTCAACATTACACAATAATGTTCTGCTGGCACACTTGAAAAAAATGTGTCTATGGCAACATCTTCCTATTACTGGGAACCTCTAACACCCACATTAATATCTGAACATATAGTCACAAAACTAACAAAAAAGTCAGAACAAAGATCAAAAGTCCTGTAAAGTGCATGTTGGGCTTACACACTGCAGTATACAGTTCAGCCATGTACAATTATTCCTTGTTACAAGAACCATGAAACATTTGAGACAAAGAGTGATTGTCAATAAAGAGAGTTACATTTTACTTTTTATTTCCAGGTTTTTGTTGCAATGTAGACCCTTTAAATAACTTTAATGCAGCTTTTGTGTGTGAATTAGAATACTATTCATATCACTGGTAGCAGCTAAAGGTGGGACTGGGAGCCAAGACTACTGGATTATTTTTCCTAAAGTCTGCCCTTTCACTTGCGAGTGATCTAAAGCAACTCGCACACAACTTCTCTGTGCATGTGAAAATGCACCTTACCCATGTGCAAATTGTGCACAATTATAATAACTCTTAGAATCATAGAATAATAGGGATGGAAGGGACTTCACGAGGTCATCTAGTCCAACCCCCTGCTAAAAAGCAGGACCACTCCCACTAAATCACCCCAGCCAGTGTTTTGTCTAACCGGGCCTTAAATATCTCCAAAGATGGAGATTCTACCACCTCCCTAGGTAGCCCATTCCAATGCTTCACCACCCTCCTAGTGAGAAAGTTTTTCCTAATGTCCAACCTTGACTTCTCCAGCTGTAATTTGAAACCATTGCTCCTTGTTCTGTCCTCTGTTACCCTCGAGAACAGCCTAGCTCCCTCCTCTTTGGAGCACCCCTTCAAGTTGTTGAAGGTTGCTATCAAATCTCCCCTCAGGGGTGACCACTTAAAAGTCAGTAGTGATTCCTATTGTAAGTCTCAACTATGCTGTACTCCGTCTCTTAACACAGTGGTTTTCAAACCATGGGTCAGGACCCATTACTGGTCACAGACCCTCAGATACTGTGTTGCGGCACCCCTGCTACCACCAAGAAAATACTGGAATGCATCGCTGAAGGAAGTAATTGTTGGTCATGGACATAAGTGTATTTTTTTCATACAGAATATGAATATCCTGTGTAGTTTTGATCACACCATCACAAAACAGACATAGAAAGAATAACAAAAGTCCAGAGAAGGGCAACAAAAATCAGGTATATAGATACTTACTATGGGCAACAAAGCCTTTATGGTAGTGAGGTGGTATGGTCTCCCTCCAAGCCAGATGGGGAGGAGCCACCCTCCCTATCCAAGTGGGCGGAGACAGACCAACCTCAGCCCTCCCACCAGAAGCAGGTAGGAGGGACAAGTATAAAAGGCCAGGCCTCTAACTCAGTGAGAGGTGAGGCAGTGAGGGAGACAGATGTACTCTGCGCACTCCAGACTGCTGACTTTGCTGCTGCTCCCAGACATGTCCGGTCTGCTGGGGAGCCTGTACCTGAAGGGAACCACCAGCATTGCCACTGAGTGCTCTGGGAAGAGCAAGGATGCTGCATGGGCCCAGGTACACCTCCAGGGGAGAGAAGGAAGTAGCCCAGCGGCAGCCAACTCCCGTCAGTCTGCAGTGCTGCAGGAGGCATGGTCAGCATGTTGTGGCTGAACTCCTCATTGACTAAGTGGTGGGACCTTCCCCCACACACTGGTAGGGCCCTGTGGAACGCAGTACAGTTGGCTGGGCCTGCATCCTCCTAGCCCCTCCACATCCTCCCCTGGGGTGGCAGCAACCGTCTGCTTGAGCCCTGGTCTGCAGAGGTGCTCAAACTCCTGCCAGGTGCTATGGACTGTTGTCTGCCCCGTCCCTCCATGCCTAAGGACCAGAGGCTACAGACTGTTTAGTTGCTCCATCCTGCCAGAGGCCATAGACTGTGTACTTGCCCCACCCTATGTGAGAGCCAGGAACTAGAGGCTGCTTAGCTGGGCCGGACCACCCACATCCCTAAACTGCCTATTGGTTCAGCCCCTCCAACCATAGGGAGAGGAGCAAGTGACAGAGCCTTACTCTGAATAAGGGGTGGTATGGAATAGCCATCATAATTCTTTCCAAAGATAGGCTGTTGAACTGAAAACCCCATAATGGAAAAAGGTGGGCGTAAAATGTGGAGGTCAGCATTCTTTACTCTGAGCTGGAGACGTTCACAGGTGAGATTGCAGTGGCAGACCCAGAGCGATCACAGAAATTCCATCTCCTAATGATTTTGGTATAGTACCAAGATGACAGCAATGCTAAATTCCATGGTGGCAGGGCTGAATCAAGGCTTCTGGGGGGCTGAGGTTGCCCACTCTTGTGCCCTCCCACCACCACATGGAAGTGCCTAACCTAGAGATGGGGTGGCACTCGCGGGGGGAAGGGCCGGGGCTCATAATGCTCATGCCCAGCCAGCCCAGAGGCAGGATAGGCAGATCAGCAGTAGGCAGCGGCAGCTCTCCAAGTGTAGGGACTCCCTCTCTGGGAGCGCTGTCGAGCCAGCATGGGGGTGGAGTGGTGGTGGCGCTCCAGGGACCACCGTGGTCATCTAAACCGATCCCCTGAATTACATAGACCATAGAACTCCCCCCAGATAACTCCTGTTTGAACTATAGGATATCTTTAAGATGTGAAAAGGATAAGCCCTACCTTGATCATTCAATGACAGAGGGATGCACAACGAACTGTTTATTTGATGAGCCCCCCTTTTGGAGGGGGGAGAGGAAAATGGCTTAGTTTACCGGGGATTTGTACCCTAAAGGAGAAAAATTCAGGGTATCAGTGAGATGGGAGTTAAGGTAATCCCTAAGATTTTCAAGGAGGAAAGAAAATGCAGAATCAAAGACTGGTTCACATACTTCTTCCTCTGAAGAAAACCTGTCCAAAAAGAAGAGCGAGAAGGTGATCTTTGTGTCAAGAGGCAGAGAAGAGATCCCCAGAAATGATAGAACAAACAGCCAAGGAAAGGAGAGGTCCTTCTTTGGGTGTTCCCTGCAGGAGAGAAGAAGGAATTTTCCCCTACCAAGAAAAGCAAAGAGGCCACAAATACTCTCTCAGTTTAATCCAGAGTTGAGGGCAGCCCTAGCTGAGAGGGCAAGAAGAAACTGGATATCCCACTTCCACCGTAGGGCTCACATTAAATCTAACTGGTTTTCCCAAATGCCTTGTTCCTCGAGGGCTATTTCCCTCCAATTCCCAATAATAGTAAGGGTCTGCCAAAACATGGTGCAACACCTGATCTGCCACTGCTTCTGGTGCTAATTCTGCCCAGGCTAGTTAAGGCAATAGGGGAAAACATTCCACACCACAGAGAATGCGCCAAAGATGGAGGGAGGCTAAAGGAAAGAGAGGACATAAGGAAAATTTTGTGCCCTTCCTACTTAGTTTTCTAAAGAAATCTTTGGGTATCTGCTCCAATAAAAATAATGCATAGCTCTTTTACCTAGTGCTTTTTATTAGTAGATCTCAACAGGCTTTACAAAATATTCCAAGAGGACTCCAGAGCTGTATGAGGCCTGAAGAAAAAGAAAGAAGGAGGACCTTCTTGCCCGGGATTGGATGCCACCTACCTGATTGACAAACACAAAAGGAAGAATGGTCTGGTCCAGTGATGACTGCACATGTTTGAAATTTCTCAGACCAGCATTCAGTTCCTGATCTGCCACAGGCTTCTTGTGAGACCTGGAGCAAGTCAATTAATCTACTGTGTGCCTCAGTGCCCACAGAGATAACAGCATGTCCTGATAGCAGTGTTTTGATAGTTAATGCATTAAAGATTATGAAACATTCAGTTGCCATGAATTGGTCCATGTTACAGAATTATTATTTCATATTTATTTGTATGGTATAAACCACAGACTGCTGAATTAGTCAGTTAATATCTGTATGGATTGCAAACCTAAATAATATTTGTGAATAGCATAAAGACAGCAGCTCAGTAAATCTTCAAAAGAATTAGACAAATACAGGCTTTATATGAAGCCACAGTTCCTGTTGCATAACTACAAAAAAACAGCACTCCTACGTGCACAGTAAAGGTTAATAAGTCCTACACTCCATTTGTACAAATGCTGTTCATTAATTATCTTTACATTTATCTGTAAAAGCACCAAAACGGATGGATGATATAAGGAAGTCCTTCATACCCACAATCCAGAAGCTGAATCACCTCTTGATAGTCTGTAATCTAAAATAGCCTAACCTTGAAAGGCAATAACTAAGAGAGAAAGATAAGGCAGGTGAGGGGAAAAGACCAGCAGTGAAATCAATCTGTCTATAGCAAAGTCTGAAACTAGAGAAGTGTGTGATCAACTAGCAAAGCTTAGAACTCTGTGACCCTCCACAAAAGAGCTGATAGCCATGAGGAATGCGGTCTTGAAAGACAGGAATTTTAATAGGCTCTTGTGCATGGACTTGAATAAAGGGATGTTAAGCACTAAAATTAAAACCTAATCATCTGCAACTTCCAAATCATCATAAACTCTTGGAAGAGCAAACAGAAATAAACCAATTATGGATTTGTGAAAGACTGAAATAGTTGCTACTTGAACTCTCACTGCCACGAACTGCAGGAAGGTGAAAGCAATGCTACTCAAATGGGGAAGACAAGCTGGAAATTTCTAGCAGTCTCAGCCATGTCTATCTTCCAGCACAAGGAATGCTCTCTCTCCTTTGGTAGGGCAATATCCCAGTGATAAATACCCAATACCTGGAAATCAGTCTGTACTTATCCACCTAGGGAACTTCCCCAAATGAGATTCCACAGGATATCATTCAAATATCAGTTGACTTTATTTTTTTCTAACGTCTAGTTTTTATTGTACTTGTCAAAAGTAGAGAGGAAACATCATTCATCTCTGTACTGAAGAATCTCCCATGTAATCTTCTTTTCTGGAACTGGGAGGATTTTAAAATAAGGTGTATATTGTTTGAAATTAATGTCTAACACAGCAATTTTTCACTTGTTTAACAATATTACTGTTCATGTCAGCTAAAGTGCATTTTAGACAAGATTACTTTAATGCTCTCTACTTAGTGTAGTTCATAGCAAACTTCTGAAAAATTTTAAGTGCAGAGTGTAGCGGCTTACTTCCCAATACTCAGATAAAATGGCAGGGCAAAACACTATTGTGATAGGTGAATGTTAACAGGGCATATTATATCTGTTTCTGCACCGCTCTTTTTGGTTCCATGCCTTAATTTCCATCACTTTTACTTTTAGAACAAACTGAGGTATTTATACACCACTTCTCTTCTGCCAACCTCAATGCAAAGCACAAAGGTAGGAGAGTATCTTTACCCACATTTTACAGATGGGGAAACTGAGGCACTGGATAGTTAAGTGATTTGCCACAGGAGACAGCTTGAATTCAGGGCTTCTCACCACAGTCCTGACCGCTAAGCACTAGGTCACACTTCCTCCTACCTAGAACTGTCACCCAAGAGATCACCTCCCCTCCCCTCATGTTCCATAGTGATTGGACTATGCATTTTTTTGACTGAGGTGTTCTCAACTGAAGGCCTTTGCAATTCACTCCACTGAAGGCCCACCAGAATCAGACCCCTTGATTCTTGAGCCAGCTAATTTGTGCCCAGTGCAAGTCTGGAAGGAAGAGCAAAGATGATTTTCCACCACCTCTGTGGGTGAATATGAGGCTTCCAGTGGCTGGGTTGACTTCCAGTAGAGCAAGTGCCTGAAAACAGTGAGTGCACACACTCACTCTGGTCAGAGCCCCTTCATCAGCCCTGCCCCCGTGGGGCCTGCGGATGGCATGTTGTAGAGCCACTACACCCACTCCCCATCACCCAGGGGACTACTCCCCACCAGACCTGCCGAACAGAGCAGACCAAGAGTCCTGCTCATAGCGCTCTCTAAGATGGATGGAATACTGAAAGGTCATTGAGGCTACCACTGATTCTAGGAACAGGGTGACCAGATGTCCCAATTTTATAGGGACAGTCCCAATACTTAGGGCTTTGTCTTATATAGGCACCTATAAACCCCCACTCTGTCCCATTATTTAACACTTGCAGTCTGATCACCCCATCTAGGAACAAGTCAGACATCTAATGGAAAGCACTTAATTACACTTGCAAAGGGTGTGCTGTAAACAAATGAATAAGTAAAAATACATAAATTAATCAAATCTTCAATTTAAGAATAGACATAAAATATTAATGTAGAAAACTTAAATAATATGTTCATCCAATTTCTAAGCTTATCTAAGTATAGTAATTTCAGCAAAGTACTCTAAAATGTGCCTAATTTTTGAAGTCAAAGGCACCACACATGTGCTTTAAGCTAGACATGTGCTTAAAATTTTGTGGAATCTGGAACTATAAAAAGAAAAGTCTCGGCATAGGTGAAAAAAATTAATATACTTTTTAAAAATAAGATACATCAGTCTGGTACGAGCCTGCTATGTTTTTATACCTATTGAGGAGAAAAAAAAGAATACAAAAGACCATTTTAGCTCTAACAAAATTAGGCCTTTCTTTTGTCGGAGTCCAGAATAAAATTAAAGCTTTCATCAGCCAGGGAGCAAACAAACAAAATAGTTCCTGCTTCTCAGAGTCAAACAATGCAGCAAATTAAAGAAGAGTGGTTTGATCTTTCTCAAGCTCCCAACACATGCTCTTCTGCAATAGGAAGCAGTTGCTTGCTTCCAGTTATGCTTGATACGCCAAAAGTTTCTTAGAATACTGACAAACTGAACTGAAGGTAACTTCTCGCTGCATGGAACAGGTATCTTATGGCCGGATACACCAAGTTTTAACTGAAATGACTTTGGGCCATTTTGCCAGCCACCAGGCACATTTTTTCCCTCCATTGATACATTTCCTTCAGAAAAAAATGTTAAAAAAAAACAAAACACTTCACTCTCACACCTACACTAAAATATATTGGCCCTGATTCTCCATGACACATAAGCTGGACTCAGGCACGGTTGTGTGGGTAGCTGGAAGGAGCAGGTCAGAGCTCCCTGCTACAGCGCCACCCAGTCCCAGTGTAATAGGGCAGCAGGAGTCTTGCTGGAGAACCTATCTGGTCCCTATCACGACAGCATTTGAGCACCTCACAATCTTTAATGTAGTTCTCCTCACAAAACCCCTGTGAGGCACAGGAGTGCTAGTATCTCATTTTGCAGATGAGGCAGAAAAAGATACAGTGACTAGACCAGAGCCACACGTAAGGTCATTTGTAGTCCAGTGATGTGAATGTAGGTCTCCTGCATCCCAGGCGGGGGTCCTGACTACTAGAGACATTCCTTCCTCTCTATGGCTATGTCTACACTAGAAAATTTAAGTCGACTTTTGTTAAGTCGACTTTAATAAGATCGACTTAAAATCAACCTTATTAAAGTCGACTTAACAAGTGGCAACACTTTAAGTCAACTTAGTCCACTTTGTTAAGTCGACCTAACTGCCCTTAGGTCGAATTAACAAAGTGGATTTATGCGTCCACACTGGGCTTAGGTCGACCTAAAGAATGGTTAGGTCGACCTAAGGAGACTTAAGTCGACCTAACGAGTGGTAGTTATAAAGTCGGCTTAAGCTTTCATTAAGTCGACTTAAGGAATTTCTTAAGTCGACTTAATGAAAGCCTAGTGTGGACGTGGCTTAATTTAAGTCAACTTAAGCCTCCTTAAGTTGACTTAAATTGCCAGTGTAGACGTAGACTACATACTTCCTGCCTTAAATGATGATCCTGATGCTGCTGGCTGCTGCTGCATACCAGCTCCCCCACCTAACAGGCCCCCATGAGAGGTGGGAAGCAACAGCTAGGGAGTTCTAGTCTGGTTAAGATTTCCCCTACATACAAGGGGAATTCTTCCACAGGGAATCTCTGGGCACTGTACCCAGCAAAAGAGGCATTAGCAGACTGGAGAATCAAATGTTATGAGTAAGTTGTTTTTTAACATTTTTGCCCTGTACAATATGCAATGATTAAGATAATTTACACAAGTTTCATCAAAGTCTTATCTTTCGAAACCATTTATAGTTACAATGAGAAAATTTTCCAGTATCACTTGTGCAATGGGAGAGAAATTCACTTTAGATTGTGTCAGATATGGCAAATATTGCAATTATTAAAAAACTTCTCATGTCCTACAACCAACCCATGGGAGTTAAAGTCAGAGGTGAAAATTAAAATATAGGATGAAGTCGACCCATTGAAGTCACTGGCAAAACTCCCATGGTCTGTGTACTAAGTCGTCCAATCCCTTATCCATGATCTCATTAGAATGCCCTCTGATAAGAGAAAGTCCGGGACAGGGAGAAGCAGATTGCAAGGTGTTACTAGAGCTGAAAGGCCAATTCATAGCAAATTACTCATTTGATTCATTAGTCTTTTGTTCTTCTTTTGCTGTTGACACTAGGGCTATGTCTACACTTGCACTTTTAAGTCGACTTTAACTAAGTCGACTTAACTAAGTCGACTTAGTATGTCTACGCTTAAAATTAAAGTTGATTTAAAGGGGAACTTACAAAGTCGACCTAGAGTGTCCGCACTGGATGCTCTAGGTCGACTTTGTGGGGCAACGGGGACCTTGGGCAGGTCCACGGTGGCAGGGGGGCACCCCTTGTGTGCAATGGGGCAAAGGGGGACAGGGACAGTGGCAGGGCAGAGACCTGTGTGTGATACTGTCTGGATTTAGGGAAGCATTTATGATATTATTTTCTATGGATATCTCATAAATGCTATATTCTATAGGAACTATGTCATGTTTGGTATCAATAGAAAGGTAGTAGTTTGCTGGGAATGATTATATAGTTTATGTCTAGGAATTCTATTTTGATTAGAAGTTAAGAATTTGATGTTATATCCATACTTTAACTTGTGTGATTTTATGGGAACGCCCCAGACAGGATGTTACCAATCATTGTCTCCTTAATGTTTAGGAATTTTCCAGGTAGAACGGTCCCAGGGAGTAAACTGATGAGCCATTAAGGACACAATGCTTGTATTCCTTATGTCCTTAATGGCTCATCAGGTTACTCCCTGGGACCATTCTACCTGGAAAATTCCTAAACATTAGGGAGACAATGGTTGGTGACATCCTGTCTGGGGCATTCCCATAAAATCACACAAGTTAAAGTATAGATAGAACACCGAATTCCTAACTTCTAATCGAAATAGAATTCCTAGACATAAACTATATAATCATTCCCAGCAAATTACTACCTTTCTATTGATAGCAAACATGACATAGTTCCTATGGATTATAGCATTTATGAGAGATCCATTGAAAATAATATCATAAATGCTTCCCTAAATCCAGACAGTGTCACACCCTGCCCACATACCCTGCCCTTTGGGGGGCATGCCAGGCTCTCCCTGTGCCCCCCCGGCAGGGAGGGCATTGGTGTAGTCCTGGGGTAGCCCTAAGTCGACTTAGGGCTACCCCAGGGCTACAATGGCTTAATTCGACTTTCAAAAGTCGAATTAAGCCTTAAATCTACTTAAATCTAGGTTTAATAAAGTCGACTTAATTTTCATTAAGTCGACTTTATTTTCCTTAAGTCGACTTAAGCAAGCTGCTTAAGTCGACTTAAGGGAACTGTAGTGTAGACACAGGGTAAATTAAGTCGATTTAAGCAAGCTTAAGTCGACTTAATTTACCAGTGTAGACGCAGCCCAGCAGCTGATACATTTCTATGATTTGTTATGACTTTTTTCCCCCAACATATACATAGTACTAACAATTCTTGGTCTACAGAGAATGATGAGCATTTCACTGCTAATCTTTGATATTCAAAATTTGAGAAGTGTTGGTTAGTTGTGCTTGGCCAAACAGCTCATATAGTATAGTTTCTGTTTACTGATTGGATGAGTGTAATTCTTTGACTCAGCTGTCGATTAGAAACCCTATTAATAGTCTCTTCATATGTGTTGGCTTCCCCAAAGATTCCTGATTGAATGTAGATTGGTGTGTTGGAGAATGAACAGAAAGCATTTGGTGTCTAAGTTTAAGGGTCCATTTCTGTCTCTGGGCATGCATAGCCACCTATCAGTGCTGAATTTTGTTCTTTACCATTCACATACTGTAGAAATTGAAGGCAAGAATATACTTTTGGATCTACATAGCAATAGTCGGCTCTATTATTCTGCTATACTTGTATTCAAAGAACTCCTAAGAGAGAGAGAGAGAGCACATTGCATGAAGCTGTATCCTCTACAAGAGTCTAAGAAAATAATTTGTTTCTGAATTTTTATTTTGTTACTAAAAGAATTTTTTAGCTGCATAATTCCCATTGAAAGTACAGCTTAAATTCTGTGCTGGACTACGGCCCCTGTCATCAACTTTGAGTGAAGGCTGACCTGGTACCATGGACACCAGTTGAAGGGCACAAAACATGGGAGTGGCATCTACTCAACATGCTTCCCCTGACTCCATGGGATTCAGGCCTTGAAGATTTGGAGTGTGTAGGTGAAGGGGGTTGATGGGTCATCAGCAGATTCTCATCCAGACACAAAGGACTGTGCAGTACCTTAGCCAACTTCTCCCTCTGTGCTGTAGGGGGTAAGGCTCCAGGGCGAGTTCTAATGGCAGTAGCCGTTCTGGTAGACAGTGACTTAGCTTCAGTTATACATACTTTTGTCACCTCTTGCCTGGACTACAGAAAAGCAGCCTACCTCGGCATGAGGCCATCAGTGCTCAAGAAACTCTAATACAGAGCATTGCACCACATATCCGTGGCTCACATGGGCTTTCACAAGCACATCAAACCCATCCTCCACTTTCTACACTGGTTTCCCACAGAACATCGACTCAGTTTCAAGATCTCAGTCCATATCTTCAGGCACACAACGTTTGTTTATACAACAATGAACGCTCATAGTTAGCATGGGTCAGCTGACTCGGGATTGTGGGGCTCAGGCGGCAGGCCTGTAAAATTACTGTGTAGACATTTGAGCTGAGGCTGGAGACTGAACTCTAGTACCTAATAGAGAGGGGATGGTCCCAGAACCTAGGCTCTAGCCTGAGCCAGAAAGTCTACACAGCAATTTTTAGTCCCCACAGTTTGAGCCCCACAAGTTGGAGTCAGCTGACCCAGGCCAGCTCTAGCCATGCTGTGGGTCTTTTATTCCAGTGTTGATGAACCCACAGTGCCCTGGGCCTAAGCTTTCTAAAACACCTACTAAAACTCCAGGATGAGGAGGATGGTCAACAAGTCCGCTACTCAGGCCCACTGGAACTTTCTACAAAAGGTAAAACATCTGTACAAGAGACAGAGCTTTCTCAATGGCTAGCCCCACACTCTAGAAAGAACGCCCCCCCCCACACCCTCCCCCCCCAAACCTCATCACCTGTTCGACCTCAGCACCTATCCGGCTTGTTTTCTTTCATATAAATTAATAGCAATGTACTTAAAAAAAATCTCTAACCAAACAAAACAGGACACTGCAGACAATTCGGGGGAGGGGGTGACGAGAGAAAAAATGAATCACATGTGACAGATGTTAATCATGAGAGGGTTTGTCTATACTGAGAAAGCTGCTTCAGTCTCCACAGATCGACACAGCGGGATCAATTGAGCAGCCCGCAGAGATCCACTTAATCGATCCCAGAAGTGCTCTCCATTCGATACAATAACTCCACCCCCAGAAAAGAGTAACGCTGTGTCGAACGGAGCACATTTCCCATCCACGCAGCCCAGTGAAGATGCTGTGGTAAGGGAGGGTAAGTAAGTTGAATGGAGATACACATTCTACAGTACATAGATTGTGTATCTCCCATTGACACAGTGCAGCAGTTTAGATTAGAACTTACTTAATGCACTGCTGGAAGATGCTCAGATACTACAGTTAGCCTACGAACCTATGTACAACAGAATAGACTCCTCATGGATTCACAACTCTGGGTGAGACTAAACCCATGTTGTTTCTCCTAAGAGTGAAAGTACATCTGCCTGACTCTATACCCTCAACAGCAGAATACTAAAGTAACTCTGTTGAAATTCATAAAGATTCCTTATTCATCACAAGGGACAATGGAAACCTAACAGGTTTAACATTGGTCTGCTGTACCCAGTTCAAGATAGGGACATTTCAAAGTTTCTCCACCATTTCTGGAATCAGATTACGGCCACTGGTGTTAGCTATTACAGTTTTACCCCACTACTTCTTTAATTTATGCTCTTTACTACATAATATGGAAATATTACACAAAGTATATCTCAATACCATGATGATGACCATCCCATAAATGCCCCCAAATTATTATGAACGTGAACCCATTACACAAGAGTTTCCCTTCCAACTGGCAATGCTGAAACTTCTGGAAAACTCATCAGATTTTTTTTTGAAAATTTGGCAAAGTAAATCATTAATACAATATAACAACAATAAAGCTTCATTTATGCACATGAACAATGGAACTAGCTTCAACACTTTAATTTCTCATTTAATATTAATATCAATTAATAATACACAGCACTTACATAACTCTTTCCATTTTGAAAGTGCTTTCGAAACATTAACTAATTAAATGCCTTATCTTTTTCACAATATAATTGTATCCACTTAATATCTGTGAAGGAAAAAGAAGACCTCTAGAATCCTTGGCACTTTATTACTACACAAGCAATGGCAGTAAATTTTTACTGTATTGTGCTAGCTTCCTCTTCTTCCCTGTAAATTTCCCTTTCTTCTTCAAAGCGGGTCCCATGCAGGATAACTGATCAGCAGAGGACATACTTGGCTACAACTAAATGAGATCCTTTTTAACAATCCTCCAGTGCATCAGTTCAAAATTAACTGCCTGGAAGAAAAGGTTTCTTACCTGTAACTGGTATTCTTCGAGATGTGTTGCTCATGTCCATTCTACTTTAGGGGTGCATGCGCCGCGTGCACGAGCTGTCGGAAACTTTTCCCCAGAGTCCCCCGGGGCCGTCAGTGGAGCGCCCTACAGTCGCGCCTTCGCGGCGCACTATAAAGGGTCCCGACAGCCCTGCCCTCCCAGTTCCTTCTTGCCATAGTCCAACAGAGGGGTAGGAGGGCGGGTGTGGAATGGACATGAGCAACACATCTCGAAGAATACCAGTTACAGGTAAAAAACCTTTTCTTCTTCTTCGAGTGATTGCTCCTGTCATTCCACTTTAGGTGACTCCCATAGCCTTACCTGAGGAGGAGGGGTCGGACTTTAAATACTTGCCGCCTGAAGGACTGCCCTGCTGAGCGCAGCATCCTCTCTGGCTTGATCGACAATAGCGTAGTGCGAAGCAAAGATGTGCACTGATGACCAGGTGGCAGCCTTGCAGATGTCTTGGATGGGGACCGAAGCCAGGAAAGCCGCGGAAGACGCTTGGGCCCTTGTTGAATAGGCCGTAATCTTTGGGGCTGGCTTGTCTGCTAGCCTGTAGCATTCCCTGATACAGTCTGTGATCCAGGAAGCGATCTGCTGTGCTGAAACTGCTCTGCCTTTCAGCCTCTCTGCTACTGCTAGGAAGAGCTGAGGAGACTTCCTAAAGGGTCTGGTCCTTTCCAGGTAGAAGGCCAGGGTCCGACGCACGTCCAGCATGTGTAGCCTGCGCTGTCTGTCGGTTGTGTGAGGCTTCGGGCACAGCACTGGCAGGTAGATGTCCTGATTCACATGGAAACTCGAGACTACCTTGGGGAGAAAGGCTGGGTGTGGGCGGAGGCACACCTTGTCTTTAAAAAATACGGTGTACGGCAGGTCTGCTGTCAGCGCCTTGAACTCTGAGACTCTCCTGGCTGAGGAAATGGCTACTAAGAAGGCCACTTTCCACGAGAGGTAGAGTAGCGAGCAGGACCCCAGAGGCTCGAATGGGGGGCCCGTAAGTCTTGCGAGAACAAGGTTCAGGTCCCACTGGGATACTGGGCAGCGGGTCGGAGGAAAGACTCTATCGAAGCCCTTCAGAAACCTTTTGACCAGAGGGTTTGTGAAGACTGAACGGCCTGCCTCCCCCTTGTGGAAGGCCGAGATTGCCGCCAGGTGGACCCGAATGGAAGAGCTCGCCAGGCCCTGTTGCTGGAGGGCTAACAGATAGTCTAGGGCTAAGGGAATGGGGGCTCTAGGCGGGTCCACATTCTTGTCCACCAGCCATGCAGAGAAGCGCTTCCACTTGGCTTGGTAACTCAGTCTCATCGAGGGTTTTCTACTGCTGAGGAGAATGTTTTTCACCTGCTGGGAGCATTGCAGCTCTTCCGCGTTTAGCCATGGAGGTTCCACACTGTGAGGTGTAGAGCTTTCACATCCAGGTGTCTCAGCCTGCCCTCGCTCTGGGAGAGGAGATCCGGTGAGCATGGTAGGGTTACAGGGTTGCAGATCGAGAGCTCTAAAAGCGTGGGAACCAATGCTGCCTGGCCCATGCTGGTGCTATGAGAATTACTGCTGCTCGGTCCTGCTTGATCTTGATGAGGACTTTGTGGATTAGCGGGGTGGGGGGGAATGCATAAAGGAGTCTGCCCCCCCCCCCCCAAGGTATGAGGAATGCATCCGAAATCAAGCCTGGGATCTGCCCTTGGAACGAGCTAAAGCTCTCGCACTTTGTGTTTGCCTCCAATGCAAACAGGTCCACTAGGGGAGTACCCCTCTTCCGGAAGATGACCCTTAGGACATCCTCCCTCAGAGACCACTCGTGCTTCAGAAAGGACCTGCTGAGGGAATCCGCTAGAGTATTCTGCTGACCCGGTACATATGCCGCTATCAGGTGTATCGAGTGGGAGAGGCAGAACTCCCAGAGATTCAATGCCTCTTTGCACAGACAAGAGGAGCGAGTCCCCCCTTGCCTGTTTATATAGAACATCGTGGCTATATTGTCCATGCGAACCGACACTACCTTGTTCCGCAGGTGTGGGCAAAATGCCTGACAGGCCAGATGCACCGCTCTGAGCTCGCAGACGTTGATGTGGACCAGGAGGTCCCGTTGGCTCCACAGGCCTTGAGTCCTGAGGTCCCCAATATGCGCCCCCCCACCCAATGTTTGACGTGTCTGTGGTAAGGCAGACTGACGGTTGGGGGGCCCAGAAGGACACACCCACCTGGGGTTGGTCCAGCAGCTCAATGTTTCGAGGAACGGTTGGGGGATTGACGCTATCTTGCCAATGCTGTCCCATGCCGGGTGATAGACTGAGGCCAACCAGGCCTGAAGGGGCCTCATTTTCAGCCTTGCATATCTTATGACTGAGGTGCATGCTGCAAACAGGCCTAAAAGCCTCAGAACCGCACGCACAGTGCATGTCGGGTGGCTTCTTAGCTCCCTTAATGAGGTGTCGATCGTCTTGAATCGATTCTTCGGAAGTGAAGCCCTGGCTACGATTGAGTCCAGGGTTGCCCCTATGAAGTCTATCCTCTGAGCCGGCGAGAGGACGGACTTCTGTGTGTTCACCACCAGCCCTAGCTCGCTGAAGGTACGCTGGATTACTCGAAGGTGCCCATTGACTTGGTCTCTGGTCGGGGCCTTCACTAACCAATCGTCTAGGTATGGAAAAACTTGGATACCTTGGCATCTGAGGCAGGCAGCTACCACCGACAGGCACTTTGTGAAGACCCTTGGTGCGGCCGAGAGTCCGAATGGCAGCACTGTGAACTGCAGATGAGTGTCATCTGCTACGAACCTGAGGAACCGTCTGTGGTGTGGTGCTATGCTTATGTGAAAATACGCGTCCTTCAAGTCGAGGGCGGCATACCAAACTCCCGGATCCAGGGAGGGGATGATGGAGGCCAGGGAGACCATCTTGAACCTGAGCTTCCTCAGGTGTTTGTTGAGGCGTCTCAGGTCGAGGATGGGGCGGAGACCACCTTTTGCTTTTGGAATAAGGAAATACCTTGAGTAGAATCCTCTCCCTTTCCGATGGTGAGGGACCTTCTCCACCGCTCCCACTTCCAACAGTTGGCAAACCTCCTGTTGGAGCAGATGTACGTGAGCTGGGTCCCTGAAAAGGGACTGGGAAGGGGGTGGTGGGTGGGAAGGAGGTGCAGAAGAGAATTGCAGGAAGTAGCCAGACTTTATGATGTGGAGGACCCACTGGTCCAGAATGATGTGCTCCCAAGCGTGGTAGAAACGAGATAACCGGTTGTGGAAAATAGGGGTGGATGGATCCTGATTTAATAAGGGGACGCCGACCTCGGGCGTACCCTCAAAACCCTTTCTTTTGGGAGGCAGGGCGTCGAGAGCGGCCTTGCCCTGAGCCCGATGCGCTCCTGCTCCTCCTGTTGTTCTGGCCCCTCTCCCAGTATGAGTCCTGTCTCCGGTTGTACCCCCTCAGTGGGGGTTGGGGTTTAAAATGCTTGCGCTAGGGGGCGGGAGTGTGGAGGCCCAGGGTCTTTAAAATCGCTCTCGAGTCCTTCAGGCTCTGAAGTTTAGAGTCTGTTTGGGCAGAGAACAGGTCTGGGCCCTTGAAGGGCAGGTCCTGGATGGTGCTTTGGACCTCCTGCGGCAGGCCTGAGGCCTGAAGCCATGAGCACCGCCTCATGGCTACTCCTGAGGACATGGATCGGGCTGCTGTGTCGGCGGCGTCCAGGGCGGACTGGAGAAGGACCTTGGACACCACTTTGCCCTCCTTGACCATCGCCAATAACTCAGTCCTTGACGATTGGTCGAGCTTGTCCTGGAATTTGTCCATGGAGGCCCAGGAATTGAAGGCGTATCTACTTAGGATCACCTGCTGATTTGCGATCCTAAGTTGCAGTGTTCTCCTGGATGGACTTCACCGAGGCACTTGAGACAGGAGGAATGCGGGTCGTCCAAGGGCATCAGCCTTTTACATGTGCCGCACGGCTTAAAGCCAGGCATGCCCGGATCCACTCCGGACAGCGGGCCCCCGAGTTGTTGGGAGGGAGGGGTTGCTTTTAACTAACTATGAACTACGTTTCTAGCTAACTAATCTACTAACGATGAAAAACTAGACGGGGAAGCTCTTGCAGTGCACAAGAGAGAGACGTTCCAGCAGCCACTACGGGCAGTAAGAAGGAACTGGGAGGGCAGGGCCGTCGGGACCCTTTATAGTGCGCCGCAAAGACGCAACTGTAGGGGGCTCCACTGACGGCCCCTGGGGATGCTGGGGAAAAGTTTCCAGCAGCTCGTGCACGCGGCGCGCGCACACCTAAAGTGGAATGACATGAGCAATCACTCGAAGAAGAATTATTTTTATGTCTTTTATGAAACAGTAATCTTCCTTGTGCCATACCATACCATCTCCATTTTTTTCTTTGAATAAGCAGAAGTCATAATTACTGGGAGTCAAACAGCTCAGGTAGTTGAATGAAGTTATTATTTGGCCCTACACATACTAAGAGATTTTCACTTTCCAAATGGGCCACACTGGAGTTTTTAAGCTGAGCATGCAATTGCTCTTGACGCTTTTTGTCCCACAGTACAACTGTGATGCTGCTGACAGAAAACCCATGTGAAAAAAAGTGCTTGTATCACAGTGGGCTTGCCCAGATAAAAGCTTTTATTAAATTAAGTCATGTTTATCTCAATCATGGAGAGACTTCATCATTTCTTTACCACATCAAATTCCCTATGGGCCTGACTGAGCACTATACATATTTATTCTATAGACCTGGTGAAGTACCAAACATTTATCTATAACACCTCTTAAAGGCGCTTTTTCCCCCACTACCAAACAAATTATTTTCAGCTGTATTATATGCAGTAATGATGATACTTCTGGACATTTAGGTTTATCGAAGATGGTAACAGCTACTAAAAGTATCAAAAATATTCACATGCTCTACTCCTTTTTAAAAGTTTTAGCACAACTAGAGCATCCATATCAATCACAGAGGTAATTCATGCTACCTTTTTATGAAATCTCAGGTGATTTTACACTCGAATAACTATCTCTTGTTATAACGGCATCCCGTTAGATTGATAGATGTTAGTTACATCACCTTGGGTCCTGACCCTCTAAGCACAGGCTTAACTTTATACAGTGAGTGAGTGGTATGCCCAAGAATTCTTGGTGTGCATAACTTTAAACAGATGCACAACTTATTTCAGAATCTGGCCTTCAGCAGATAAAACTGTAACATTAGTATATGGCTTCAGTGCTGATGATCTATTCATCTATCTTTTAACCTAAATAGAGTTACAACAGTGGCCCTTGAATATTGGGATATAGCTTTCACACATTAGAGAGGCATTTGTTTTAATACATGTTAGTATTCTCACTAAGAGAATTTGATTTTGATGGAGCCTGTCACACTCAGAGTAACCCTACATGTCAATGAGACAATCTCAGCACTTACGAAGTGCTAAGTAGCTCCCACCCAAAGCTGGAAATTGAAAGTTGTATTAATTAGGGTAGGAATGTTGGCCAAGATGACAAATTTATTCTTTACTTTTTTCCAGAAAAACTGTGGGACTATTATTTGTTGTTTTTATTATGATAACACCTACGGGCAGGGCTGGACTGACCATATACAGGAACTAGGCGGTCGCTAGAGCACCAGGCTTTAAGGGGGTGCCAGATTAGATGGAAGTGGATATTTTTCTCCATTAAAAAAAAAAATGTTATCATTTTTCTCTATACTGAATGGGGGAGGTGCCAAAGTCATAGCTTGCCTAGGGCACCAAAAACCCTTGGGCCGGCCCTGCCTAAGGGCCTGTGATGGAGTGCATAAACCTTCCATTACGGAGATAGGGATACAAGACCAGGTCTGGGCCTAGGAGGGTCTACCTCAGCAGGCCTTCTGAACATGCTCCAGTTGGAGAAAGAACTTAAAATGAGGCATTGCAGGTCAATAAGGCCATTTGCCAGGGGGAACAGACCTGTGCTCACTGCTACAGAGAGACTACACTGGATGGGGCTCTCACCAGGGACTCTCTCGCCCATAGAGCCCAACAGGCCAGGCTGCAAGGGATGCCTACAAGCTTCAATACAATTCCAAGAGGCATAGAGTGGTAGTGAGAGACCCAGGAGAGGTTTGCTGGATCACTGGTGACAAACACCTTCCCTATGGAACTCAAGAAGGCTCCTGTGTTGAAACCTGTAGAGAAGGTGGGCCCATGATAGGAAAAACTGCCACTGTGGGCTAAACATTAGGTGGGGCTACTATCACAGTGGAGAACCTACCTGTTGAGAGGGTCCCAGTCATAGACTGAGGCCATTGTTTTAGCTGCTGTACAAACACATAAAGACATTGTCCCTGTTTGGGGAGTTTACAGTCCAATACAACAGACAGAATCTGTGACTCCCATTTCAACATGAAGAGAACAAGTCCCTGGTGGAACACGTCTACTGAATGATAGTACCTAGCAGGGCAGTAACACATAATAATGTAGCACTACCTTAGAAATAGATACGAAATAGAATATTCTTTGCGTCAAACGTGGTAGTAAACAGGGATATCAGCTGTCTGTCTCCAAAGATGAATGGAATGCCCCAGGGGTCGGACCTGGGGTCAGTTTTATTCAACATCTTCATTAATGATCTGGAGGATGGAGTGGACTGCACCCTCAGGAATTTACAGATGACACTACACTGGGGGAAGTGGTCGATATGCTGGAAGATATTTATAGGATACAGAGTGACCTAGACAAATTGGAGGATTGGGCCAAAAGAAATCTAATGAGGTTTAACAAGGACAAGTGCAGAGTTCAGCACTTAGGACAGAAGAATCCTATGTACTGCTACAGACTGAGGACTGACTGACTAAGCAGCAATTCTGCAGAAAAGGACCTGGGAGTTACAGTGGAGAAGAAGCTGGCTGTGAATCAACAGTGTGCCCTTATTGCCAAGAAGGCTGATGGCTTATTAGTAGGAGCCATCAGTTAAACGGAAATGATCATTCCCTTCTACTTAGCACTGGTGAGGACGTGCTTGGAGCTCTGTTTGGGGCCCCACACTACAGGAAGAATGTGGAAAATTGGAGAGAGTCCAGAGGAAGGCAACAACGATTAGGGGGATGGTGCATGTGACTTATGAGGAGCAGCTGAGGGAACTAGGCTTGTTTAGTCTGCAGAAGAGAGAAACAACGGGTGATTTGATAGCAGCCTTCAGTTGCCTGAAGGGGGGTTCCAGGAAAGATGGAACTAGGCTGTTCTCAATGGTGGCAGACGACAGAACAAGGAGCCATAGTCTCCAGTTGCAGTGGAAGAGGCGTAGATTGGATATTAGGAGAAGCTTTCTCCCAAGGAGGGTGGTGAAGCATTGGAATGTGTTACCTAGAAAGGCGGTGGAATCTCCATCCTTAGAGGCTTTTAGGTCCAGCTTCACAAAGCCCTGGCTGGGATGGTTTTGGGGTTGAACAGGGGGCTGGACTAGATAACCAATGGGGGCCCCTTCCAACCCTAATATTTTATGATGGTGTAAGTGCCCAAGCAGTTCAGTTACTGTGCATCTTGTTGCAGCTCCGCGAGTGGCTGAAATGGCCAGTTCTCAAGTCACACCCTGACCACAAGTAATGCAGTGTGCGGTGCAACGCCAAAGAACAAAGCCAGCACCACGTGAGGCCTGCTGTGCTTTTTGTCCTCTCAGCTGTTTCTCTCCGGCCCCTTTGTTGCGCTGCAGCCCTCCAGAGTAGCCTGTTGTTAGCTGCATCTTCCTAGCTTGAGGCATCCGTGTTGAAAGTTTTCACGGCCCTCACCCATACATCCCTGAAACTGAGTCCAATTCCTTATAGCTGCTTTGTTTTTAAAAGTTCCAGTGCTAGTCTATTTGCAGAAAAACAACAGAGTTCTGTGGCACTTTTAAAGACTGACAGATTTATTTATCGCATGAGCTTTGATAAGTACCTAGAGACCTTCGGATATGGGTACCCTGAAACTAAAAAGTAGCATAGTTGTCATCAATACTAATTATTTTAAAAATAAAAGCATTAAATTTCTGGGGTGAAATCCTAGCCCAACTGAAATTAAGGGCTAAAACTCCCACTGATTGCAGTAGATTCAGGATTCCACTCCAGGTGTTCCAAAATTAAAGGCTTGATCTAGATAAACTTCTTTTTAGTTATAGCAGCTCATGACAGCTGCTGAGACCTCTAGACTCTGCCGTGATGCAAGAGAACATTCTGAAAGGGAGACTTACCCCTCTTCTATTTCCTTGGAAAAACATTCCACACTGCTACTTGACAAGAATTATCTGACTCCAGATCAGTGGTTTTCAAACTTAGGGTCGGGACCCAGTACTGGGTTGCAGACCCTCAGGCACTGGGTCATGGCACCCTCTGCTGCCGCCGCCAAAAGACTGGAATGATTGCTCAGAGATGTAATTGTTGGGTCGTGGGCATAAATGATTTTTTTCAACTGGGTCCTGAGAAAAAAGTTTGAAAACCACTGGTCAAGGACATTACAGATCCCAATAATTAAGAAATATGGAACACAGGAAATGGAAGCGTATTCGCTACCACTGTAAATTGATGCAGCGCCACTGACTTTGGTGGAGTGTCATTCATTCACCCAAGCAGAGATTATAGTCCTGAGGAGTCTGCTTCTGAAGTAACTCTACAGTGTGTACCTGCAAAGTGTTTTATCTTTTAGGAGGAGTAGTCATCTGTGTCAGCTCCTTTTACCGCTGAAGAGGATTCGGGACTTCTGATGCTCTTATTGCTTAGAAACCACGGCCAAATCATCCCCCTGATATATGAAGGCATGTTGTCTGATGCAGTGATATGAATATTGATTGCATCACAAATTATTGACCTGTTACAGCATTGTTTGAGCACCAAAACTCTGGCTCCTAGGGGAGTTTGGGAAGCTATGATAGACTGCATACAATCATCAAATATGGCAGACTCTGAAAATGTAATTTTGAGAAATTTTACATTGATGCCTGGCAGGAATAGCTTTTTGCCATGTTAAATTTCCAAATGCTGTGCTAATGGAAGTGGTAGCATTTTCTTCTTAATCTTTAAGGAGGTTATCCTAAAGAGCTTTTATATCTTAAGCCAGTATGCTGAGAAATTTACTTATACAATGCTCAAAGTTTCATTCGGTATTTTAGCTTTACTTTCAGTTAAAGAAAAAAATCAAAAGTGTTCCTTATTTCCATTCATTAAACAAAAATCAAAATTCTAATAGGCATATTTTAAAAAAATTATTCTCCCGTAAGGATACTAGCTACTAAGCCACATACCCAATTACTTTGTATGATAGCCCATTTTGGATTTCTTTTGCAATCTAGAGCTTGATCATTTATGCAGCATAAGGTAAGACTTTTGCCCTGAAACACCTGCCTATTAAACGCTGTCAAGAAGAACATCACCCTGCCTGGACCTGAGGATTTATCCACGTTGAGATGAGGACATCTCTTTGCACACTCTCTTCCCTTTTTTGACCTGGCATCTGTCCTACATTCCACATTAGATTGATGTAATACAACACATGAAGACGGAGCTGAAGGTTCACTATGCAAGCTTGGGATCTTGGAGAATTGAGGCCTGATCCTGTTCCACTAAAGTCAATGGGAGCTTTACCATGAATATGAGTTTATGGAAGGTCTCAGATGGGGAATCTGGAACTAAGAATCTGGTCCAGGCCCATCACTAGTAGTTAACACAGAACCTCCTACGGTAGTAAATGGGACTGACAGTTCTAACACTGGTCTTCTTGTTACCTAATTCACCTACCATTCCAGAACAAGAGGAATAGAAATGCCTAATACTGAGGTTATCACAGAGTCATAGCTATGTTGGGGTTGGAATGAACCTCAGGAAGTCATCTTCTAGTCCATCTCCCATGCTGAAGCTCGATTAAGTACACCTAGACAATCCGAGAGGCCTTTGTCCAAGCTGTTTTAAAAACCTCCAATGACTGGTATTCAACAACCTCCTGAGGTAACCTGTTCCAGTGCTTAGCTATCCTTACAATAGAAGGTTTTTCCTAATATTTAACTTTACTCTCCCTTGTTGCAAACTAAATTACTTACTACTTATGCCACCATTGGTGGACACAGAAAATCCACATCACCATCCTCTGTCTAATGACTTTTCACCAACCTGAAGTTCATTATCATTCTCCTTCTATCCTCCCTCACCCCCGAGCAACTTTATCATCTTTAAACTAAACATACCCAATTCTTTCAAATTGTTCTTGCAGCTCTCAATTCCTATGCTAGACAAACTCAACTCCTAGAAAGCTACAGCAGTAACTGCAGGAAAAGGCCTGCCCACTCCCTGCTGTCTTCTAGCGATGGTGCACAATCAGTCACTCTGTGGAGAGCATGCAAACAGACTACATATGCACTCAGAAGCTCTGAGGGGACAGAGCATGCAAAATCTGATCAAAACGTAGGATCTCTGAGGACATGGAGCATGCGCAGAGCAGTTGGAGTCTTCGGAGAATTTATATATCGTACCCTTACTTTCTTATGACCACATGCAAACTGTGATATTTTTATTTCAGGGCCAGCTTAAACACAGACCCAATAGACCCTAGGACCTCAAATCCCAGATGTATGAGACAAGAATATCAATTTTAATTAAGAAATGTTTCTAGCTCCGGGATGGTTTAAAAGACTACTTGGTTCTGCCATGAGTGCAGGGGATTCGATGCCCTCACCTCATCCCTTCCAGTTTCTATGACTGTGAAGAAATGTTTGATAGTGTGGCGTGCATGCAAATGAGGCAATTATAGCTGCCTGAGTCTGCAGACATTCTCCAGCAGAGCAAGGAGCTGCTTCCACTACAATTTAGGAGGAGGCCGCTTGGCACCATACTCACCACCAGATCAGACCAGACCGTCCCCACTGATGCCTGAGATGTGGTAGAAAGTGCCCACTACTACTGGTCTGCTAGCTATTCACTCCTGATTGCATGCGTGTAACCCTGCTTAGTACTGATGAGCCTTCTGTAGGCATACTGCAGTGCGACTGAGTCTAGGAGTATACTCTAGCAACTGCAGGAGGCTCCATTTCAGGGGTTGGCAACCCTCAGCATGCGGCGGGCCCCTGCACAGCAGCACACAGGGCACCCGCCCTGCTGGCCCTGCTCCCAGTGGGGCCTGGGGCTGAAAGAGCAGCGCACGTGTGGCTCCTGTCCCTTGCTGGCCCCGCTCCCAGTTGGGGGGCAGGGTCAGCAGGGAAAAGGAACATGCCGGCCCCTCCCCAGAACCTTTCTGGCCCCAACCCCTGCACCTGCTGAGGGTTCGGGGGGCAGAGCTGGCGTGGGGGCTGGCAAAGGTTGCCGACTCCTGCTCTGTTTGAAGCCCTATCAACTTCTGCCACACAATTGTTTATGCATCTGTCAACTGAACCCTTGGAAGCAATCTTGTTCATTTTATGGAACTCAAACAAAATGAAAACTTTTTCAGAAAGCTGCAAGTCTGCGGTTCTAAATAAATAAATCATGCTGACTCTATGAACATTCAAAGACTTTAGAAAATATTCTGATTTATTGTGAGGTTTTGGACATAGGCTAGACATTCACATGATAGTCTTATCCTTTGAAATCTAACGAAGTCTTTCTGCAAAGTATTCTCTTATGAATAAATAATGGCAATGGTGATAGAAGAGCATAAACCAGAGGCAGGCATGTACATGGACACCACCACCGTAGTATCTGAACATCGCTGGAGTATTTAAATATAAATACCAATTTATCCACAGGAAATAAATAGCAACCAGGAAAAGTCACTGTGGTAATTAAAAGATGAGAGAGAAAGAGGTACCAATGAAGGTCCTTAAGAGAATACTGAATCCATTTTTGCTCAGCATAGACTTCTGACAGTTGATACAGTGAGAAACATTTCTTGCCATATATACCTTGGGAACTGAACTTAGATTCTTTCATGATGAGCCTCCTGTTGACAGCCAGAATAATGCTAAACAGTTGTACTGCTACTCGGGAATCCTATGTTAGCTCATAAGACAGTTTCCATGAAATTTCAGAAAAAATGTTACCTCCCGCTGATTCATACTGAATTTTTAAAAGACCTGCCTGTTAATTTAATTACATGGCCCAACAGTGCAGACAATTCTTTCTAAAGTTAATTAGATGCTTTCCAGAATGCTAAAATGAAATAGTGTCTGAGGTAGAGAAACAGAATATACTTCACTTACCTAAAAGCAATATTTTTTTTTACCTTTTTCTTCTGCAGTTTCACATACTTTTCAATCTCTCACTCAATTTTTCTTTCTTCTCTTCAATATTTAGTTTACTTTCCTTTTTATCCTCTACCCCCAATTTTCTCCATTTGTTTCATTAGAATTTTTTTTTACTGCAAACTAGAACAATTTCCTTTCCTCTAGATTTGCATTCTCTCCTCCTTTCCCTGTGCATTCTGTTTTCTACTCTCCACTGCATTTTCCCTTTCTACTTTGCTGTTCTTTCCTTTTATCACTCCACATCCTCTCCCTTCCAGAATGACTGGGGTTAAACATATTTCTCTGTGCAGGCTTTCGAAACTAGGTGATCTGGTCTAAAAGCATCCCCTAACTCTTCTGTCAATTACACTAGCTTAACATGGTTGACTTGAAAAGAATTACTTTTGTTCCATATGGCATGAGAGCACAATTTGGGCCCTGCTCCAACACTGATTAAACAATTTAAATACACCTATATTTTTTAGTATAATAGTTAAGCAAACTAAGTGCTGTGACAAGTACTGAAGAATTGTTTCTATTAGTATTGTAGCTCTGAGGATGGGCAATCTTGCTCAAGGCACCGTCATCTTCCTAGGTCATCAGAGGAGGCTCATAAGAATAAAAAATACCAGCTGGCAAGGGCCAGTCTTAGGTCCTTGTGTATGTGCCCAGACTCTCAGGTTCATGTGAGATAAAGATGGTTTTCAGTTTTAATAAAGTTTCTAAGTGGAGTCAATGTAGGTAAATAATGAAGTTACTTCTAAATGCAATTTATTAGCTGTCTAGTCCCTTGCTGAAGATGGCTAAATTATGCCCTGCTTCAGCTTCAATCAAGAGCACTTATGCTACAACCACTGCCAAGTTTCAGGTAACGCTCCTATAAAAAGGAATAAAATATTCCCCTTAGGTCAGACTCATTGGGATGATTGCCATGTTTATGAATAATACAGAAGGGAGCAACTAAGAATCCAAAGGAGATAACTTAAAATACATAAATGTTTCTACTAGGGTCTCGCTTTAGGTATTTAACTATACAGCTTACAAAACAACAGACGAGCAAAAATAAATGCACATTAGTTCTGTGCTTTGTGAGGTCTGGGAGCACATCTTTTGCAGTAGGCTAAAGTGGAGAGGGCAGGCTGCAAGAGAAAAGTCGATAAACTGAAAGAAGTTTCTCATTTTCTACAAGAATAACCTACATTTCTAGAAACTATTGTAGAAAGACAACAGAGTCCTGTGGCACTTTTAAAGACTAACAGATTTATTTATCGCATGCCTATTTTGATTTGCTGTTACAGCCTGACCTGATGCTATGTCATACACTCCCCTGCATTTAATTTCCTCCCACTCTGTAACTTTCCTATCTTCAAAGCATCTGACGAAGTGGGATTTTCTCCCACGAAAGCTCATGCGATTAATAAATCTGTTAGTCTTTAAAAGTGCCACAGGACTCTGTTGTCTTTCTACAATAGTTTCTACAAAAGACTAATACGGCTACCCCTTTGGAATTTGACTACATTTCTAGGTTTCCCCTATCTGTTTCAAAATCCTTTCTGGCTTCCCACATAAGAGATGGCAATGAGAGATTGATTATTAGGAGTTAGAAGTTGGGAGTCTCTAACTGCTAGAAATATATTACTAGACTGCCTCTTGTTAAAAAGGATGATTTTATGAGCAAAAAGAGAACATCCTTTATCTGGACTCCTTCTTCATAATCTTAAAAAGGCATCCTTCCCTCATCTGTACAATCTACAGATGGAAACCTAAATAATAACATCAGCCATATGTCCTATGGCGTTACCTATGGAGTCCTCACGGTAAAGTTTATTTTCTGTAAGAATGCCAGTTTCTCAGAAAGAATTCTGTATGCCCAAAGAATCACTTTCCATTCCAGAAATGGATTTTGGTGGAGTTGGGAGAAGAATTAAAAAACAAGCTCAGTTATCTGTTGTGTATTTTAAAGTACCTAATCTATTAGTTGTGGATATCTTCTTGCTTATCTAGTTGTTCTAATCACTGGGGTATCTGAACACCAATGAAATTACATAAGCAGTTGGAAAAACTATTTTCTTCACTCTTTCTTATTATAATACCTGCCTAAGCTTTCTCCAAAAGGAGGAGAGAAAGAAACGTTGTTCAATCCCTTGCTCCAATTCAAAGTGAAAATTACTTGGAGATGAGCATGCTTATCTTATTGTTAAACGAGTCTGATTGCAATATTTTCATTAATGCTGTTCTACCACTGGGAAGAATTGAGGGCAGTAACTTAACCTATCTGTCATCCTAGTAACACTTACATCATGGTGAATACTAATACATAAATATTAGAGTCAACATTTATATATTATTTTATATCTTAAAAGTGTTGTATAAATATTAACTAATTAATGTCATGGCAGGGAATGCTTTCAAACAGAATAATTCTTTATCATAAACAAGGGGTGCATCTACACTTACAAGTTAGGTTAACTTAAGAAGGCTTAAGTCGACCTAAACTACTCCGCATCCACACTGGGCTTTCCTTAAATTGACTTAAGGAAAAGTTAAGTCAACTTAATAACACCTCTTTTTAGGTCGACTTAACGTGTAAATCGACCTTATTAGGTCAACTTCAGCCAGTGTGGACGGGGATTAGTGCCTAAATTGACCTTATTAAGTCGACTTAATAAGGTCGAAAAGGGGCTATGTCCACACTAGAAAAGTTAAGTCGACTTTTGTTAAGTTGACTTAATAAAGTCGACTTAACTTTCCTAGTGTAGACATAGCCAAGGAGTCCTGTGGCACTTTTAAAGACTAACAATGTTATTTATTGCATGAGCTTTCATGAGTGAATCACACTTCGTCAGATGCTGAAATAGAAAATATACAGTGTGGACGGGAAAAATAAATGCAGTGAAGGGCAGGTCACAAGATCAGTAAAGATTATTTCAGCAAATCAGACAAGTTGGTTTAATTCAAACAGTGTGGAACATCAGAAAAGAAGGTAGGGAGATTGAAAGAGGGGGAAATCACCTCTTGTAATTAGAAAACCAGCCCTTATCACTGTTCAAACCCAACTTGTTTGATTTGCTGAAATAATCTTTACTGATCTTGTGACCTGCCCTTCACTGCATTTATTTTTCCCCTCAACACTGTAAGTTTTCCATTTCAGTATCTGAGAAATTGGGATTCACCCACGAAAGCTCATGCAATAAATAAAATTGTTAATCTTTAAAAGTATCACAGGACTCTGTTTGTTTTCCTGAACTAAACTAACAAGGCTACCTCTCTGGAATTCTTTATTATGGTTCCTCTCCTTCCTAAGAGTGTGACATCTCTGCCTTGCCGACCAGGATAGATTTCTTTAAGCTCTTTAATAAGAAATCATATAGCAGCTAAATGTCCTTCTGCCTAAAGGTAGCTGAAGAATGAGTAGAAAGTGTTAAGCAAGAGAATCAACACCCACTTTCCTGTTCCAACATTGATCAATACAAACACCATCTTCACAAGGCCACAGTTAAGGTATGACAGAGAGTTTCGGTAGACGGCAGCAGAAAAGCATGACTCACGCTTGCATGGTGAAAAGTTCCAGAGGGATGGCCGTGTTAGTCTATTTCAGCAAAACAAACGAGGAGTCCTGGGGTACTTTTCAAGACTAACAGATTTATTTAACGTGTGAGCTTTCATGGGCACAATGCCATGTAAGTGAGATTATGCCCATGAAAGCTTGTGTTAAACAAATTTGTTAGTCTTTTAAAGTGCCACAGCACTCCTTGTTTGGTGTACCCTGGAACTCTGGCTGGAGCACGTGACTCCTTATTCCCACACTTAGCTGGCATTCACAGACTGTGGGTTGGAAGCACCGAAACCTCGGCTTCAAAAGTGCAGCAATAAAAGCCAATGCGTGCTTTGCATTTAACGTTTTCATTCCCAGTGCGGGTACTGTACAAACACCACTGCAGAAGATGTGTGGGTCAACACAGGGCACTCCCCTGTTAAGGGGGGAAAGAGTGGTTCTAGCAGGGCAGTAAATCCCGCAGAGCACTAGACACAGCATACGCGATATCTGGACTTGTAGGCACTCTATAGCCTATTGGGCTCACAACAGGACAGCCAGAACAGCAGCTGGATCTCAGCTTGGCTTCCAGGACCAAAGCAGTTTGCATCCAGTGGCTCAGCAGAAGCAGCATGCCCTGGGATCAGCTCATGCCACTGCACTCGCCGACAAGCATACGCATCCACCTCAGATCCTGGTTAGCTGCCACGGGGAGAATAATCTCAGGGGCTGTACAGAAGTTCACTTAAGGAATAGTACCCAGAGGGATGTTAGCATGATTAGCCACTTGTGTCCAGAGGTGAGGTTCGTATGGTTTGAAATACTCACAAGACAGGTCTGGCAGGGAGCCACAGACCCAGCCTGCGCACACAATGCTAGAAAGAAAATGAAGCGCATGGTCACCAGCACATTCCTGGGCACAGGGGGTTCAGTAATACAGCACAGGGAAATCCATTACAATTGGCCAGAAGTTTTCAGGGATGGCGGGGTACGTGTCAGGTGGAGACATATGGATACACGAAGTGAGGGCATGGACTGGGCAGTGATTGTTGGGGGCAAACAAGCTAGTAATTGAGGTCCTTGGGGCCAGTTTCCATGCAGTTCAGAGAATAAAATGAACAGTTCCTAGAGGTAAAAGCCCTGGGATTTTGGAGGAGGGGCCTTGATCTGCTGTTATGGAGTGAGACCTTGTGGCCCTCAGGAGCCTAGATCCCCATCCTGCTGCACCTTTGTCCCATTGTGGGGTGAGGAAGAGAGGGTGTGAAGATTCAGAGAGAGGGCTGAGACTGAGTACTGGAGGATAGGCTGAGGACAGTCTACCCTGGGTGATGAGTTATATGGTACAGATCCCAGAAAGCCTAGCACTATTTACAGGTTATATAAGTAGCCTCGTCATCCCCACCCCCCACCCAATAAATGCCATGATATAAGAGAGTTTGGGCACTGGGCATTTAGCACTCATCCTCGTTTTAAGGTCTAATAAAACTTGCAGCCTGCTGCATAATTGCATGCTTACATCTAGCCTCATTTTGCCTCGGAGTCCACATCAAAGAACCAGAAGGTCAACACATAGCACTGTCGTAAATATACGGATCCAGTTGCTGACTGGTTGTTAGCGCTGATCTCTTCCTGTTCCTACCCTAAAAGTCCCTTCACTTCTAGCTCTCTATGCTTCTTACTATCTTTCCTTTCCTTTCTCACTCCCTCATTTCTATTAATTCACCTCTTCTTATGTTTCCCCCAACCCACTGCAGCTTATATTAGCTATCTTCCAGTCACGTGGTACAGCGGCTGATTTAAATGCTAAGTTACATGCCACAGTTGGTAGTTCTGTAGTTTCATATTTGAGTTCCTTCCATCCTGAGGACTCATTACTGCTTAACTTACCAATTTGTCTATTGTTCTCGCACCTCTCGAGTTTTACTGGCTTCCTTTCTGCTTTCATGTTACATTAAAGCTTCTTGTCACTGCCTACAAAGCCTTAAATTCCTGCTTATCTGCACCTCTCATTTCACCATTTTGCTTGCCACCTCATGTCAGTTTTGAACTCCCATTTGCTAGCATCTTCCTTCCATGCTGCTTCATAGCATGCAACACCCTTCCTGAGCTCAGCCACAAAGTTTGTATCCTTGCTTCATTTCAGTCCTCTCAGAAAGCCCACTTCTGCTCTACAGCCAATGGGGAACCTGGCAGACTAATATCCTCGTGTGTATTTAATTATTAACCTTTTTTGCCAAGATGCAGTTAAGTAGCACCGTGAGCACTATACTTGCATATTGACCTAATCTCTGCCACGTGTCCTTACATTGTCAACTCCGCTAAATTGACGGAAAGTACCCAGTATATTGTTGGAGCTATAAAAAGTTAATCAATCAATCCTGGAACTAGGGATACTGCCATGGCCTGACTTGAGTGGTTTCCATCATATATGGGGTTTACATTTTGGTTCAGTGGCTCTGAGCACTCCTATTATAAAAACTGTTCTAGCCGCCCTGCAATCAAAAGCATCATCTGGCCCTTAAATATAATCCTGGTTTGAATAAAATCTTGTATTTGATTTCAACAAAATCATAGAATTCCAAGATGGGAAACATTGTACGGTCTATCCAGTCCGCCTTGTAGTGCCAGATTGTGGACTACACTGTAGAAAACAGGAACTTGTCTAATCTCCTGTTAAATACAAGAGGTGCATTCCCCTAGTGCTATTCCCCGTCAGCTCTTCTAGCGTGGGGAATTCTTTTCCCCCAGGCTTTACTCATAGTAGTTTTGGGCATACTGCCACGGCTTTTTGTAAATAGTAAAACTGTTTTTCATTCATAAATGACATGCTCAAACCGGTACAGAACCTATGTAAGTGCCATGGAGAACTAGTGAATGCATAACTCTCTGCATCTGGCCCATGCTGTGTATTTCTTCTCTTGAATCATTTATGGTCTCCCACAAGATGCAAACTTTTGCACACTGATTACAAGTCAAATTGAACTCAGGAAAGGAATTCTGCTAATTGCTGCATTTTCCAGAGACAGTGATATGACTGTCAAGCCATTTCTTCAGTGAAATTGTAAAAAAACATGTCACAGGCTTTTGTGTAAGGGTGCTGGCTATACAGTAGTATTTTGTGCATTCAAAAAAGTAATAATACACAGTTGATGCAATACCCATTAAGTTGATCACAAATTTAATACCACTAAACTAAATATGGGAAACAGATCTTGACACCACTGGATCCCACCTTTAAGATGGAATCAGAGAACTCAGCAGATATGAGTGACCTTCACCTTGGATTCCTCAGCCACCAATTTAAATGTTGGTGGTCTTCTGGATTCACTACACAAACCCCTAGAACACAGAAAGCCATATTTGAATCTACAAAGCATTGAGGATGTAATTGAGTGAAGATAGTGTCTGGTTTATATGAATATGCAATAGTTACATAATCTAATTCATAGTTTCTCAGTCTGTGGTACGTGTACCCCTGGGGGTGTGCCAGATATGGGCTGGGGGTACATATGGGAGCTGCCTATTTCCCTCAGTCCCAGCTGGGAGGCAGCTGAATGTTAGGGTACTTATTAAAGTTTTCAGAAGTTAGGGGGTAGTTTCTAAACCTTTTAAATAGAAACATTGATCTAATTTATCCCATTTGGAGCTGCCATTTTATTGTGGAGCATACCCGATTTATCCCACCTTACAGATACCTTTAGAAATAGTTTTACCACTGTGAATAACCTCAAGTTACCAAATTTATTTGCCATTTTAAAATAAGGACACTTAATCTGCATTTTTTGAAGTAACTTTCTGAAGTAACTTTTATTTTTGAAATAACTTTTATTATTTTTGAAGTGACTTTTGGTTATTTTTTAAGGAACTTCTTTTCTGCAATTGTATTAGAGTCATATTTTGGGGCTATTCAGGAAGGTAGGCTTTATCCCTAGGTGTTTTTTTAAAAGAATATCTTGATATATTATGACACTGCTCTAAAAATGCCAGTTGTTAAAATATACACATGAACAGGAGATGAAAGGTTTGATATGCTGTGCCCATGGCATGTATATCCCAAATCGCTGTGCAAAACAAAAGACTAAAATGTGAGCTGAAACTGGATCACCTGATTAGCTCAAAAAAACTACATGCGAGTCTGGGGCAAATGGATAAAGCAGAGAAATTTAAAAGCAAGTTAAAGCTTTTTCTAAATAATGCATAAAAGAGACAGGATGGTTCCATGTTGTCAGAGGAGGTTTAGTTCTCTTAAAATGCTAACAGAGTTATTCTGTCTGATCACTAGATGACTTTCTATGCTTTACGTAATACATTTTCTAGATAGTGGCCCAGATTCACTCACGGTGCTTGCAAGTGGCTGTAAGTTACACCTCCCCATGCTAGCTAGCTGTATGGCAGTGGAGAATTCAGCCCAAGAGAAGCCATATGCTCTTGCCATCACCAGCCTCCCTTGAGGTGTTTCATCATTTGCTAGATAGCGCCCTAGAGGAGGGAGATAACTGAATCATTGTCCCCAGTTCCCTGGGTACTGCTGCCCTATGTTGTAGGCAGTTCTTGGTGTCCGTAGAGAGGGAAGGTTGCAGACACTTTCTGTTGCTATTGTCTCCCCCTGCTGTTGTGGCCCAGCCCCAGCCCAGGATGGGATAAAGCTGGGCTGACTCTGGCCAAGGGTATCTTTGGCTGAGCTTGATGGGATTACTCGTTTTGGATATAATCAGATACCTTTTAAAGGCTGCAGCCCATCCATTCCGAAATGTCAAGGTCTGTTCTGGGCATCAATAGCCAGGACCCTGTGTTGAGCCCGGTAAAAGAAAATTGGAAACCAGAAGGGGGAATATAGGAGACAGGTTGTTCCTTGCTTTCCCTACTGAGAGCTGCCTAACAATTGTAGGGTGGATGCTCAGTCAGCCAGAGGAGGTAGAGGATGGTGAATGAAGCTTCGTTCTTGCCTCCCTACCACTACACTGCCTCCCCAAACCCTGACCCAGCCTGGAGGAGAGAGAGACAAAGAGAGGACACAAGCCACCCATATGCCCTTCCAATCGGGGGAGAAGATATGTACTTTGAAGGGGAGAAATACAGAAACTGTGGCATTGGAGGGAGGCACACTCAAGTTGATGTCATTTCTGTGTTTGTAACACTTGAGCTTTAGCCTATACCATGCCCTTACAAGTTGGCCAACTTGGGTTAAAAGACATCATCATATTCAAGTTAAGGATTTGTGTGCATGGAAAGGAGTTGAGACAGGGGAACACTCACATTGCAGGGAAGACAAGTCTAGAGACAAAAGGTCTATGGACAAAAATAGCTCACACTAGTAAGAGGTCTAGGTGGACTTCTTTTCAATAAACCTTTGAAGGTGAATTGTGAATGTGCACATTTCTCCCTTTGTGAGGGTGACCAGCATGGAAATCCTGGTTCAGCAAAATCTAGCACTGTCACCAGAGGAAGTCTTGTGAATGTAAACAAAACAGATTGGACCCCATGTTCTCAATCAAATAAATAAAAGGAGGGAGGAAAAGTGTTGAAATATGTTGTGTTATATTGATAGCCAGCCCTTTGTTTGCTTTTATGATTTCAAATAGGAAGCCAGAGCACATGATGGTCTATAGTGCCTTGCTAGACATTTGAAAAAATAAATGAATATGGTCAACTATTTTAGCGCTCAATATCACTGTATGCTTTGTATCCACAGCGCTGTTTGAAGTTGGTGACTGACTCAAAGGCAGTGCTACTCAGCACTGAGAAAGAGCACATCGTTAATAATTCCCTTGAGGGGACACACTTTTTTAGAACGGAAAATATATCTTGATTACTTCTGTCTCTACTCCCAGCTCCCACCTTACCCATGCAATTGAGTAAGTTTGAAGAAGTGCTATTCGCTTCTGTGGTACTACCTAAAGAATAGTAGTAGCAATAAATAAAAATAAAATAAACAATGACTAATGGAACTTTCTCATTCAGCTTCTCTATACCTGTGATGGATAACAACAGAAGAATGGCTATACTGGCTCAAACTACTGGTCTGTCTAGCCCCCTAGTCTGTCTTCCAACAACAGCTCGTGCCAAATACCTGAGAGGGAATGAACAGAACAAGGCAGTTATTGAGTGATCCACCCCCTGCTGTCTAGTAGCAGCTTCTGGCACTCAGCTTTAGGGAGCATAGGGTTGCATCCCTGACCATCTTGGCTAATAGCCGTTGACGGAACCATCCTCCATGAACTGACCTAATTCTTTTTTTGAACCCAGTTATACTTTTGCTCTTCATAACATCCTCTGGCAACAAGTTCCACAGGTGGACAGCGTGCTGGGTGATAAAGTACTTACTTTTATTAGTTTGAAACCTACTATCTGTCCATTTCATTTGGTGATGCAATTCTTGTGTTAAGGGGTAAATAGCGGTATACATTTAATACCCTTTATAATACGTATGGGTTGTCAAAGAAATCATGAAACAAAAGAAACCACAATAAAGAGGTGGATCATTGAAGTATCACAAGCAGGCTTTGCTGCTGAAAGAGCGAAAAATAAAGTAACAGGTTTTGCCCATTTTTGCAACATAGTAAAAAGCCAGACAGATTTTGCTTTTCTTCTAAGTTCTCTCTCTCTGTTCCTTCAACTGACATACTTGGCTGAGAGACAGAGATGGACTGTAGCTGTAACTACTATAATTAATAGTTGCAGGCGCACAGACACTTACTGCTGTGTCCCTTCCCCCTACCACTCAGTCCTCCTCTCCTCCACACTCCCCTTTCCCCCTGGCCTCAAGCAACATCTGGAGAAGCTGGGGGTGGGGGGGGGTAATAGGGAGCAGGACAGAGGGGTATGGCTAGCAACGGTGGGGGGGATAAGTGGGGGAAGACAGGCGAGGTGCACATGGTGAGTGATGGTGGAGGGGTTGAGCAGACTGGGGGAGGATGTGGCTGTGGGGAGGTAAAGCAAGGAAAGGTTGGTGTGGAAGAAAAGAAAGGGCGGCCAAGCAGGCTGGTGGGAAGGGACATGGCAACAAACAGAGTGGACGCATGGCCTGAGGTGAAGCAGGGGTGGACCATGGGTGGGGGCCACGGGTGGAAGAGGTGGGATGGGGAGCTAGCCTCCCTGAGGGGAAGATTTCATTCTGCTACCCATAGCCCAGGCCCCTCTTAAAATAACCAGGCCACCAGGCAACTGTCCGCTTTGCCTTCCCCTTCCCCCTGGCAGGCCTATATGGTTGCAATGAATCTGAAAGCATCTCGCATCCCTGGGTCTGATCCTCCAGTATATGGTAGGTAAAATTCCTATAGACTTCAATGGGAATTACTCACCCCTTGCATTTCCCCACCCACAGCCAGATTTTTCAAGTGCTCCCACACTTAGGGCCAGATTCTCAAAAGTGTTCAGCATCCGGCTGTGACACAAATGGCCAGACAGAATTCACACCCAGTGTGCTATGTTTCTTGGAACAATGAGCTCCCAATGTATATTTCCGCATTTGCAAAATAAAGTTAAATTCACCAGACCAGAGGACCGGCGTCTTGCCTGTGCATCCATCCAATCCTATTAAAGCCCTATTAGGTCTTGTGCTGTCCTGGTCAACTGTATCGGTCTGAATTTCATCCTACATGTGCATTATCAGCATTATAGGTCTGGTCCTGCATCGTTGAAGTCAATGGGAGTTTTACCATTGATTTTAGTGGTTGCTGGAATGGTGCCCAATGTTTCTAAATCAAGAGTTATAAAACCTTAAAGCCAGACAGCCTGTTTTGAGTAACAACTCATGAAAGAAAGAATGCAGCATTTTGTTTTGTAAGTAAAAGAAAACATCTAATAAAAGGTTATTTTCCTTCAACTGAAGATTTTTCCTGAGATACAAAAATCTGTCTCATCACTGCAGCAAGATGCTATTTTGATGGAATTAATTTTAAATAAGCTTCCAGCCTTTCACAGTTCAGTGCATTAATTACTTCAACACAAACACAAGATGATGCTTTTTATACACAGGGCTGTAGGGATGTCATAGCTGTGGAAATGTGTAGAGCCCACTTAAGACATCCTGTATAATTTGACTCTTCCTATTACGTACATACAGTGAAAAAAGCACATTCAGAGGCTGTACATTGAAATCCTAGAGAAGATGATAAATCTGGAGCAAAGAGATATGTGTACTTGAGTTTATTTTGTTCCTTCAGCATTAGACTGAACAAAAAAAAATATATAGTTGCTTGAGATGCTTAGCCAAAAACATCACTTACAACTAAACAATGGTCTCCTGCTGCCTGGATTACTTGAGATCTGTTCAACTCGTCTGCACTAAGAATTACAGAAATCCCAACAATTACATATAAAGCTTTTAAAAAATAAAAGATTAATTCAGCATTAAACAAACTCTAAAAAATTAATGGAGAAAGTTGCTATCTTTCAAATATTTGCCTAGTTCATTAGATCACATAATTACCCAGGGTCTCTTTAGGATTTAAATCAGTGCAATTCTATATAGCAATCTCTTCTCTATTGATTTCCAATCTGAGCAAGTGAGAAGCTATAGAATGAGACAGAATCCTTTCTGAAATTCCTAGTTGTAAATCTGGGGCAACTCCGCTGAGTTTTTTAGAATTGCATCATATTTACACATGCAACTGAGCAGAATTTGGATTTATATAAACCCTGGCTTTTTTCAACTTTATTTCATTCTTAGCCGCAGGGAGCAGATCAGCTGTGAAGAACTGTATCCCAAACAGAAGGTTTTCAGATGTCAGTGATAACATTTAAGAAATGTAGTTTTCTAGAGGTTAACTATACAGAGGAAATATAACTAGCAAACCCTCACCAATCCATATCATCCTCATGTTATTTTTAATCAAATGCGCTTTAGAAGCATTTATTTTTTTTAAAAAATCTGAAGTCTGTGACATCTCCTAAAAGCACCATTATTTTCTTTTGAAACTTATATATATCAGTTCCTGCTCTAGTATTATTAAAGTGCCTCAATGTGATCATGTAAAAAGGCTAATTTATAGAATCACAGAGTTTATGGCTAACTTGCCCTCCTGTATTACACATGCCATAGACTTTCACTCAGTTACTCCTGTATTGGGCCCAATGACTTGTCTTTCAACAAGGCCTGAAGTCTTGATCTGAAGACGTAAAGAGATGGAGAAGCCTTCATTTCCCTTGGTAGTTTGTTCCAGGGGTTAATCATCCTCATTGTTAAAAAACAAAAAAAGAAACCAAAATTTGTGCCATATTTCTAATCTGAGTGTCTGGTTTTACTGTCCAGCCATTGGTTTCTGCTATGCCTTTTTCCATTAATATGTGGTATTTACGCCCCATGAAGATATTTAGACATGGTAATCAAGTCACCTCTCCATCTATTATTTAGTTCGTGTAACAGCTTTCCATCAGCTTTTAAAAGATGAACCATTAGGACAGAGGGTTAGGTAATGGTTAGTCATTAGGAGAACCTCTACAAAGCCCGTGAGAGAGTGTCTCCCAGCCTGCGTTGACAGACTAGTCTAGAACAGCGGTTCTCACCTGCTGAGTGTGTCACAAACCAGCAGCCTGTCATCAAAAGCCCTCTCTGCTACCAGAGAGCTGCGGCGGCAAGCTGCTGGCCCTTTAAACGCTGCTGCCGAAATGCAGAGAAGTGGCAGTTCTGCTGCAGCAACGAAGGCGCTGTTTGAAACGCCACCGCCAAAAGAGCCTGGGGTGGCCACCTTTTTTTGCTGCCATGGGGGCTACCTCGCAATCCTCCCGCCACCAAAACTGCCGTTGCATGCAGTTTTCTTTCAGCAACGGCAGCCACTCGGAAATTTACCCGTCACTGAAAGTGGCGTGGCCGGGGGCGCCTCGCTGTGTCGCACACGGCGGGGAACCCTCCCAGCCGTTTTGCAACCCTGAAGGGATTGAGAAACCCGGACTAACACAAACCCAAGCTCTACTGCCCATTCCTCACTTGGAAACTGCCCAGATAAGTACATGAACATTTGGTTATTAGGAAGCCCACCAGAGATGCACATTTTCAATACAAAGCCAGTCTCTGATCTGTGACTTATGGAAATAGTTTAGCACATCTGTTGATCTCTGAGAGTTGCTTCAGCTGGTATGTTTTGGCAATTACCTCTGTAACATAGATGGGTGGGGAGACCTATTGCCAGATGCTGGTAAGGTAACGTCACAAACATGCCATGTATAAGCAAAAACACTTCCTTAGGTACTGTTCTGTTAACCAACACCTACATCACTCAGATATTCAAGAAAGGTTGAGAAGTGTGCAGCTGCTATAGCTGGTCAAAAGTTTCCCAATAGCACAGTTTTCCATCAGAAAGTGTTGTTCTGATACAGTCAGATCATTAGTTGGAAGATGAAAATTTCATCAAAATTTTTGAAAAAAATTATTGAAGTGGTTTGTTTCGGTAAGGATGAAATGCCTTATTTTGACTTCATCATTACAGCTTTTAGATGAATATATAACTTACTAGAATATAGAATCATAGAAACTGGAAGGGACCATGAGAAGTCATCGAGTCCAGCCTTCTATAATATTACATTGTGAACATCTAAATCAAGTTCTACGGTCATTTTGATATTTCCAGAATGAAATATCTTGGTAGTTTTGTGTGAGGGAAATGACAAGATTTCAGCTCTTCCTTCCAATTGTGATGAAAGGCAATTTCAAAAGGTTGGCATTCCCTGCAGAACTGACATGCTGAGTTTTGACCAGACTGAATTGGAATGGGTTGTCCCCTCCCTTTTGCAAAGCAAAGTCAACATACTATAGTTGATGGAATGATTGGGCCAACTGCTTAGAGGTGCCTCCACTGAACCCCCATTCTGAATCATTTGCGTTAGTAACTATATGGGCTGTTCCAATTCACTCTGGCTATGTCTACACTGGCAATTTAAGTCAACTTAAGGAGGCTTAAGTCAACTTAAATTAAGCCACGTCCACACTAGGCTTTCATTAAGTCGACTTAACTGAGCGGCTACACTTTAAGTTGACTTAAGTCGACCTTGATAAGTCAACTTAACAGTAGACATAGCCATCCACACTGGCTTTAAGTCGACTTAGTAAGGTCAACTTAGCGCTATTCCCCGTCCACACTGGCTGTAAGTTGACTTAAGAAGTTGACTTAAGGCTTAAGTCGACCTTCAGAGGTGGTGTATTAAGTTGACTTAAGGAAGCGCTTAAGTCGACTTAATAAAGGCCCAGTGTGGACGCGGCTTTGTGTATGTTGACTTAAGTGTCCTTAAGTCGACTTAAGTTAGTAGTGTAGACGCACCCAAGGCTAGCAGGTAGTCACAGGGTAGAAGATGGGAGATATGTAAGCCCTAGAATGCTGAAGGCCCTGTTGCCTAGTGACTAGCCAGGATTACTGCAGGTTAATTGGGAGCACCTGAGATCAACTGAGAAGCAGCCAGGTGCCTGATAAAAGCCTCCATGCTCCAAACAGAAGGGGCACAAGCTGGAGAAGGAGTAGGAGGACAGTGCTGTGAAAAACAGGAGCAGAGGAGTTTGCAGAAAGTAATTGTGCTTGAAAGGGGAAGTACAGGCAGAAATGGAGAGCTGAGAAAGGAAACCCGGACTAAGAGGAGACTGGGTGCAAAGACCCAAAAGAGGCAGAGTGGGAAGACAGCCCAGGGGAAAGAACTGTAAATTGGGACATTGTCAGCAGCACATAGCTGCACCTCATAGGGCCCCTGGGCTGGGCCCTGGAATAGAGGGTGGGCCCAGATCCCAAACCCCCTCTCCCTTCTGAGGGACTGTGCCAATGCTGGCACCCCAAGAGGCAAAAGTGAAGATGATTGGGGCCACCCTGACCCACTTGACCTAAGAAAGCACAAGACCCACCATAGAGAACTAGCAATTTGCCACAATTTCAAACTTAATACGTATAAGCTTAACGTTTGGCCATTGCACAATTGGCTGCAGATGTCCTACAACAATGCTCTATGGCAAAGTCTACAGTGGCAAGTTAGTTCAAATTAAGGAAGCTTAATTCGAACTAACTAAAGCCATGGCTACACTAGGCTTTCGTTAGTTTGAATTAAGGGCTTCCTTAATCCAAACTAATAACTTCAAATAGGGCATTAGAAGTAAGGGTTAATTTGAACTAGTTAGTTCGAATTAACCAATGTGGCCTTGTTAGTTCGAATTAATTTCTTAGTTTGAACTAACCGGCTCATTGAAATCAATGGAGATCGCTAATGAATGGCACTTGCTTAGTTCGAACTAATTTTTTCTAGTTCAAATTAAGTTAATTTGAACTAACTAAAATTAGTTCGAATTAGTTAATTCGAACTAACTAATTCGAACTAATTTTAGTAAGTGTAGACATAGCCTAGGGCCCATTGTATAAGGCTCTGGACAGAAATAACAAAGAGACAGTCTTTGCCCCAAAAGCATATAATCTAAGTGTAAGGCAGAGATGGATACAATAAATAGAGCATAAGGTAGCAGTGAGACAATCGCTATCAATGTGAGAAGCAGTAGTCACAGAAAATCAGCTGCCTAATCATTGTAAATTTTTTTGTACTCATCACAACACAATAGAGTTTTCAAAGGAGGGATTTGAAGGAGCACGGCATAGTAGTAGTCTTCCAGATATTTCACAGAGGTTCCTCCAAGAGGGGAAAGTGCAATTGTATTTATTGGAAAATGTGATGACTCTTGAAGTTCAGGTATCTCTTTCTAATTTTTCCTCTCCAAGTTTTCCTAAACCAGCCAACACAAAAGTGATGACAGAATAATGTCCTCTGTCCATCTTCCTGAAAATTTTAACATGGAATGTTAGGATGTGTGCTTTGGACCAGGTCCTGCCTCCATTGAAGACCATGGCAAAATTTCCACTGAGTTCAGTGGCAGATAAATGGATTTCTTAATGCATTTTTTCAAGTGCCACTTTAATACCCATGTACTACTTACAAAAGTTAAAGACCACAGAAAATTATAGATAGAGCTACCTCACTAAAGATTATAAACAGCTATTTCACAAAAGAGTTATTTGGAGACAATGAACCAGAAATGTGAAAGACGGCTTCAGAACACATTTAATCGATTGAAGACAGTGAGTGGTATGCTGTCACGAATATTCATTAACTCAACTAGAAAAAACAGGCGCACACAGACATGGCTGCACTTTGTACAGTAGTTTTCCATTTCCAAGGATAATATACACTTCACAATCACTTCATGGCATCTCCAAACAATACCTCAGGTACCTGACCAGAAATTATACCCAAGTATATTTTTACATTACTTGAAATGTATCAAAATCCATAAAATGTTACAAAGTCCTCCTGCCCAAATCCTAGAAATTATTCTGGAAGTGAAGAATTCCAGCTGGTCTGACTAGGTGTCTCTCCTCCTTCTAAAATGTAATCTGCACAAACAAGCTCATTACGTTTCTCTAGAAAGGCAAGTAGTAAAAGACAAAATAATAATCAACCTAAGCCTTTTCGGCTAAGATTTCATTTACTGGTATTAAATAACTGTTTCATTTAGGACATCTGACAATAAATTATAAAAAGAAATACAAAATACAGCAGAACTCATATGAAGAGTTAATTTAAGAACTGCCCCAACAACCTGAGAGGCACCCGAGCACAGTGATAGCATGCAAAGGGCTGAATGAACAGGTAAATTTAACACCTGGCCATAAAGTTCACCCAAATACAATTTATTCTTTTGACAGCACATTAATCTTTTATAAGCAAGGACTCTCATGAGAATGTCACTTTGCTGATCCTGGAAAGCTTTACTGTAGGATCCATCAGCAAAATCACCATCGCCAATTCTATCTGCAGCAACAGGACTTAGAAGGAAAGTCTGACTTAAAATATGTTCAGAAGAATTTTAAGAATATACTTATATATGTATACAAACTAAGACATTCAAAAGTTAGCAAGAACAAGCAGGAGAATCCACTAGAAACTAGGTCAAATTACAAATGACTATAAACAAATAACAATTATGTATGGGAAAAATCAGAAAGGCCAGGGCCCAAACAGGGACCAAACTAGCTAAGTCAAAGGGTAAAAAGAAAACATTCTTCAAGTACATTAAAAACAAGGGGAAAATGAACAACTGCGTAGGCCCGTTAATACAGAGGGGAAAATGATAACAGAAAATGTGGAAATGGCAGAGGAACTAAATGACTTCTTTGTTTTGGTTTTCACCAGGAAGTTTGGTGGCGATTTGACAGCTAACGTAGTGAATGGCAGCAAAAATGGGATAGGATCAGAAGCTAAAATAGGGAAAAAACAAATTTAAAATTACTTAGAGAAGTTAGACGCCATCGAGTCTCCAGGGCCCAATGATATGCACCCAATCATTGATGCAGCTATTGAATAGAACCAGAGCTAGAACTAATCCCTGCAGCACCCCATTTGATATGCTCTTCCAGCTTCACTGTGAACCAGTGATGATTACTCTCTAGGAATGATTTTCCAATCAGTTATGCACCCACCTTACAATGGCTCCATTCAGGAAGTATTTCCCTGGTTTGTTTATAAGAAGTTGTTGCAAGAGTATCAAAAACCTAACTAAAATCAAGATATACCACATCAGCTGCTTCTCCCCATCCACAAGGCTTATTACCCTGTCAAAGAAATCAATGCCTCCACTGTTACTTTCTGAGCGAGCAAATATCAAACTTCCAGCTATTTGTTGCGATACAGCCACAGCATGAGAATTTAAATGCATTGAAGGCTACCCAGAACTTCCCATCTGGCAGGTTATCAATAACATACTTCAAAAATGCCTGAAATCACAAAAATCACTATGGACCACATATGGACCAGATACCATATGTGCATCTAAGCAAGAGTCTGAGAAACTTACAGCAACAAATCAAGTTAACTTTTGAGCAGATTATGGACTTAAATGCCAGACTAAGAAAAAGAGAACTCAGGATAGCACAGTCCCCTGGCCACAAGGAAGCAAGGAACCTCCACTCAGACACAGGGTTAGGAAGCAAATTTTCTACTCTTTTCCTGGATCGGGGTTAAAAAGCAAAGATCTTCATCAGCCTGAAGCTAGAGGAAAGGCACCAAAGAACATGCATAAATCCCATCCTGGAGAAGATCTTTCATTCGGGGCAGGCTGTATCTCAGGTACAGGCCTCTGCAAGAATCTGTTCAGGTGCAGGAGATGTTCCCAGTCAAAGAAGGAGGGAGGTAAAGCAATGGCCAAAGCAGATCTGTGCCCGATGCTGTGACCCATAAGGATTTAAGTTTAAGCCAGACTGTGAGCACGAGAGAGGTCAAACCTGCCCTCAGCTGCCCTGCCTCCAGAGCATGCTCCCATACTTACTTACTCATTCATGAAGTCCTCTTTTTAAATCTGGAGTCAGAAAGCACAGGGGTTTTCTGGTTAAGAAATGTGGGTTATATGCAGTATGAAGGTTCCTCATTTTTGGTAGTGTTTAGCTGGTAAATCAGACGGTGAATTCATACGCAAGTAAACTTACTGTCCATGAATGTACATGGTAAATTGTATGTGGAGTCTCAGAACTAAGTTCATACACAAAGGCGCCTTAATTGAATTTCCAAAGTCTGCAAGTGGATGCTCAAAGCGTGCAAAATGGGCACTTAATAAACACCTAAATGATTATTTAGTTTCTGCAATGTTGTTACAGCCATGCTGGTCCAGGAATGATAGAGAGACACGAGGTGAGTGAAGTAACATCTTTTAATAGATCAATTTTTGTGGGTGAAAAAGACAAGCTTTTGAGCTACATGGAGCTCTTCTTCAAGTCTGGATTCTGATCTCTATTCTACTCAGAAAACTGTTTTCCCAATGTAGTTTCTCTGTTTAAGAAAAGATGTATTTCTAAGCAATGCATACACCAGCTTTTACTCTCAACCACTACCTTTTATGATGAAAATATCTCTGGAGCAGTTTTTATTAATTTAGGAAAAGCTTTTAATTGATTAAATCTTGATTTGTCATCTAAATTACTTGAAGATGTAATTTCATTATTTCATAGTAATGATGACTGAGGAATGTGAACTCCCAGGCAGTCAGACTGAGGTTCCCGTGTTTTACATAGAACAGCAGGAATTTTCAAACTGTGTATTTGCATAAACATCCTTTATATTGTCTTGCATGTTCTCTCGTTTAGGTTTCATTGAGAATGATTGATAAAGTAAACAAGATGCTAGGAAGATGAGTTTGCAAACTGATTACAGGCCTCATAATTCACTGTTTCCATTTAAAAAAAAAAGAAAAGAAAAGCTAGAGTTGCTGAAAATATTCTGCCTAGAGAACACCAGGATGTTAGCATCAGAAAATACTGACCATGGGACACCAAAATAGGCATCTACAAGAGGTTCACTAGACAATGCATGTAATGTGATACGAGGACACTCTCTATTTACTTATTTTTAATTTGTATATATTATTATGCCAGACATCTCACCATGACAATTTAAGGTTATGGAAACATTTCAGAATATCGTTTCTTTCAGTAAGAAATATCCAGTTCTAAAATAGGTAAGCGGGATTTTCTGTTTATTGGCTTAAGGAACAATATAAATCACAACCAATCATTTATTTTTATTATTTGTTTACAGCAGTGCTATGAACAAATAGGTGGATGTTATTTTAAGCATCCCAGCACCCTTTATAAGGCATTGTCTTGCATAAATAGCATACAGAGAAAATACAGCAAAGGGGGAAAAACATGCCATGCACGCTCTCAGAAGCCGGCAGCCTCATTCAAAAAGTTGGTGACGATATTTGGGCTCATAGTGAAATGGGCAATAGTGGTCTCCTGCTGGTAGTCCTAATGATGCTATTTCACCTGTGTAAAAAGCTGCTGATTTCACATGTACAACTGCTACCAATGGGAGATCAGACTAGGAGCTATGCTGGATCCTACCTTCACATATCAAGCTCAGAATAATTAACCTCAGTCCTGCTGAGAAAGGGGAGTGGGGGGAACCTAGAGGAACTATTTCTGGGGAAGAACAGCTGGATAAATACTGCCAGATCTGGGGTTGTTTGTTTTTCTCCTTAGTTTTGATTTTAAAGAAAGATATTCTTTATGCTAAGAGACTCTTTAAGTGATCACTGTACTAATTTTGGTTAATACAGTCCCTGGAATTTACTGCTTTTGGCTGATCCAATATCAGTATAAATGAGAACGCATAGGCACAGAATGAATATTTATTTGGCATGACTCTGACATCTCACTCTTCCAGTTGGATGCCACATGGCTAAAATCTGCTCTCAGTTACACATATTAAGAGTAGCTCCATCTGAGTCAAGTGAGGGTGGGGTTTGGCAGAAGAGTGAACAGAAAGTGTGACCAAATGTCAGAAAGAGTTATACTGCCTAGTGACATATGCTATGTGTACACGTGACATGAAAGGAACTGGTTTTCAGTTGTGTGCCACCAACTAGCGCACCACAGTTCAAAAGCATGTATGGGACATGCTCAATTTAAAAAAAAAAACTTGCTACATTCTCCAAAATCTGCAAAACTGCTAACAGTTTGATTGAGGTCCAACATTTGATTGAGGTCCAAGCTGAGATGCCATTTGATAGAGATCAACATTATCACAAGACTTTTCATTATATAGGACATTCTTTGAAAACATTTGCTGGGATCAGTGTTTGTTAAATTTTCCACTGTCAATTTCTTTGAAGAATTTAACTCTGTTCTATCTGGGCAAGTTACTAGAGAACAGACAGACAATTAACAAATGACTCAGTAAAATATCTATGGCTATGTCTACACTAGAAAAGTTAAGTCAACTTTGTTAAGTCGACTTTGTTAAGTCGATTTAAGGTTGACTTTAAGTCAACTTAACAAAGTCAACTTAACTTTTCTAGTGTAGACATAGCCCCTTGTTGACCTTATTAAGTCGATTTAACGCTTTAAGTCGACTTAATACGGTCGACTTAGGCGCTAATCCCCGTCCACACTGGCTTTAAGTCAATTTAAGGCTTAAATTGACCTAAAACCAGGTGTTAAGTCGACAAACTTACCTTAAGTCGACTTAAGGAAATGCTTAAGTCGACTTAATAAAAGCCCAGTGTGGACGTGGCTTTGTTTAGGTCAACTTAAGCCTCCTTAAATCGACCTAAGTTGTCAGTGTAGATGCACCCTAAGATTTCATCCGGTGTGCTATTCACATACTGCTTACCTCATAACTCAGTATACATTTGTTTTCAACTCAATGACAGGATCCCAGGCCAGAAACATTTTAGACCAGAAAACTCAGATTTCAGGCCAAAGGACCATTCTGATGATTTAGCTGGCCCTCCTGAATAACATCAGCCAGTCATTTATGAATATCCAATAACCAACAAAAGGACAACCTTGTTAAAATACAGATCCAGCTATTTGTATGAAGAAAGCTATTCCCCAAACTTCATGTGAATAAAAACCTTTTTGTGAGAATGCTCATGCATTAAAAATACAAATTGAAAGGACATGATCATGACTGAGCCAAAACAGCTGTTCATAATCAGAAGGAGTTTCATCAACACCATTTTGAAATATTCACTGAGGTTTATTTAGGGCAATCCACAGTGGCTAGGAAAGGTTCAGGTTAAGTTCTGAAAGTCCGAGTACACTGGAGAAGAGGCAGAGTTTGACTACTTAATTTGGGGGTCCAAAAGATAAGGAGGCTAGGGCATCCCATAGGTGAAGCACGACCCTTACATTTATTTCCGGCCATCCATTGGCGGCAGTACCCCACGGGGGGTGGGGAGGAGACAGGTCTGTGGGCCTGTTTCCCACTCTCCCCCACTCCCGCCCATGGGGGAGGGAGCAGTGGCGTACTGAGGGGGCCATGCCCCGGGCGTTGACCTGGAGAGAGGCATCAGCCAAGCCCTTGGAGGAGGAGCCATTCTCTGCTGTCATTCTTGGCGGCTGCACCACCCCAGCCCACAGCCCCCTTGTTGGCCCAGCGCAGGGGCAGGAGCTGGAGGCCCAGTCTGACATGGCTGTTGGAGAGAGAGTGGCTCTGAGGAGGAGGGGCCAGACAGCACTGCCCCTCCCAGTATGTCACTGCTGCCCTGGGTGGCAGAGCCCATTGCCGGCCTGCAAGCAGGCCCTCCCCAGCCCCTTCATTGCCACAGTGGGGGGGAGCATGCCCCTAGGTGCCAGGCAGGCCCTGCTTGGAGGAACCAGAGTCCCAGTGACATCGTCGGTGGTTGCACTGACTTGGCCTTTCTGCCCCCCAGGGCTGGGATCAATAAGAGAGCCACAGCCAATGGGAGCGGCTCCAAAGAGGAGGGCGTGGCTGGCACCCCTCTCCTCCCCCACCTGGGAGCATGGTCCCCTCCCGGGATTTTGCCATTTCTAAAAATGTGACCTAAGGACTACAGAGTGCCATTTAAGAATTAGGGATAAATTCACCCTCATCATTTTGGATTCAATGATTATTATATTTGAAGAATAATATCTCTCATTGACAAAGCAGCTAGATGGTAACCAGTAGCAAAGGATGTGCAACGTTCCCGTGGAATGGCTAGATGACGCAAATGAGCATTGTCTGCCAGGTGCTTGTCGAACCCTGTTGGAAAATGTCCAAATAATTATCAACTCGCCATATGGTTAGCAAAGGACAAATAATTCAATCCATTTCCATAGGTGGTCTCAGCAGGGGGGCAGGCTGGGCATTCGCCCAGGACCCCGCAGAGGGAGAGGACCCCCCGTGCCACAGCAGCAGCTGTTTTAAATCTCCCGGCGGGCCTCCCCACGGGCCCAGCAGCAGGGGCCCTGGGCAAGGCTGGCAGGGGAGCCCCCCATCTTTTACTTTTGCCCTGGAATCTATAAGGGCCACCCCAAATGTCCAACATTGTCTTTCCATAATGTAATAATAGTACGTGACAGTATGTAAGTGAAGAGCATTTGAGAACTTAATCTGACAGTTTGCAATTTACCATGGTCTGATTTCTCACAACCCAGTAGGGACTGAACAGGTGGCGCTGGAAATGGGAGATTCCTAGTTTTCCAGTGGGTCTCATGGACCTTGCTGCTCTAGAAGATCCTAAAATATTGGGCTTTAAAAATAATCATACCATTCGTATGTATGAAATACATAATTTTTAGTGACTTGTGAAATACATTAATTCTAAGTTTTCTGTCTGAAAATGTCCTTGATTCATGGGAATCAAAAAAGCTCGGCAGGATTATTGATATATAAATAAATAAAATCTGAAATGACTGAAAAAACCAGCAGCAAATTTCAGAGCCCGTATCAACTGACTCAGGCTCATGCTCCAGGACTAAAAATAGCAGTCTCGCTCAGGCTGGAGTCCGAGCTAGTAAGTCGGAAGGATCTCACAGACCAGGCTCCAGCCCAATCAGAAATGTCTACATTGCTATTTTTAGCCTCAAAGCACAAGCCCAAGTCAGATAACCCCATTTCCGAGACTTGCGCCACAGGTTTAGTTGTTCTTTTTTATGTGGCAGTATAGATGCACCCTGACGATATTTTTTTTTCCTTCCTGAAAAGAAAAGTGTATTCTATACCAGAGGTTCTCAACCACTGTGTCGGGACACAAAAGTGTGTCACGGAAAATTGGCAGCTCAGCTTGGAGCCAGCTTGGGGCTCCTGCTGCTCTCTGCCGCCCTCAACAGCCCGCTCCTGTTGCACAACACAGGCAGCAGCGTGGGCCGGATGAGTAAAGGGACTTTGTGGCTGCAACCCAGAGATCCTGGGCTGGGGGCAGCATCACCTGCACCACAAAAATAAACCTGGCCCCATTGAGCCATACTGCCAGGGCACCAGCCTGTACTGGCTTGACTCTACCCCCACCCAGGTCCCGGAGGGCTGCATCCTCCAGAGTGCCACAGCCTCCCACGTACTCCCAGCCCAAGTGCCACCACCACCAGCAGATTGTAGTGTGTCACGCAGGGGAACACCATCTGTTAGGTGTGTCATGATGGAATAAAGATTGAGAACCATGGTTCTATACAGCACACCAGACAGTGGGCTGTGGTTTAAAGGTTTCACAGGCAATCATCTGGAATAACAACTCACCTATGAGGCCACCTGCACACACAGCAGGACTTAGCAATGAAGACAAATGATGCTTTCTGGAGAAGGACTTTAGCTATAGGACTTTATTTTTCAGCTTGGGACTTTTCAGGTCCGCAAGGCTCAAAAGCTGTGCTTGAGTTCGAGAAAAGAAGCTGGAATGCACTCCTGGTACGTCCAGTACTGGTAGCACCTGAATGCTATTCTTGCTTCCTCTCCAGAACACGCTAGAAAGACATTCTAAAGCATTCCACCGTGACGTAAGTCCTGCTTACATCTTGTTTAAGTTTTTGGTCAGGTATAGCTATCTATCTGAAGTTGAGAACAGTAGGTTTCTTAGATGCTTTTGAAATGTGAACCTTTCTGGTGGATTGCCAGAAATCTTCACAAACAAGTAGAATCGGTCTGTTTCATTTAAAGTGAAGTTTGTTAAGGCTTAAGTTTTGTGATTTAGAACATTTGAGCCGTGTTGCCGACTGCCGCAATTTTATTAGTAATCTCATGATATCTGGTGTTTTTCTTAGTGATCCAGGTGCTGGAATCATAGGACTACATGCGAATCATCTCAGCTTTTAACAAAAAAAAAAGTTGCTAGCTCATGTGCTTGCAGAGAAGAGTGAAAAACCTGACCAAGAACCCTAAGAGCTCTGGAACCAGAAGGCCAACAAAAGAACCCCAAAAATGTATTAAGGGGGGGGAAGTAGACAGGGGACACATTTAAGATTTTTAAGCCAGACTCACAATCTATGAATGCTTATGGTTGGCAATAATGTTTGAGTAAAACCAAGGACCTTTGGTCCTTAGGAATACACTCAGCTGTGCAAGCTGATTTCTACATTTGTACCAGTGGTTCCCAACCTTTTTGGCTTGAGGGCCACAAATATAATTTTTACAACCCTGAAGGGCCACCAGTCTAATTAATTAAAATTTAATTAATTAAATTCAAATTAATTTTTAAATTATAATTAATTAATTAAATGCAAATTAATTTATTTATTAAATAGACTGGTGGCCCTTCAGGTTTGTGAAAAATTATATTTTTGACCCTTGAGCCAAAAAGGATTTTTAAGCATTTCAAAAAGTGGTTTGGGGGTTTTTTTAAGGGCTGGATGCCCATAAACACCTGAAACTCCCCGGTCTCGGATGGATGTGATCCCCACCGCTCCACACCTCCAGATGTATGAGGGCACGCCAGGCCCTGCTCAGCCCAAACCAGCCCCAGCACAGTGCTCCCCGTGGGCTGGCTCCAGTCCGGGTTCTTCCCCCCAGGGTGTCCTGCCCCGCTCGGGGAGCAGGATGGGGAGCCCCTGCTGGCCCCCACCTTGGCATTGGCCCACTCGGCCATGGCCCTGGCCCACCCAGCTCTCTCCTGGCTCCACTCCTGGTTCCTCCTGGCCGGCTAGTGCCTCCCTCCCTCCTCACTAGGTGCCACTGCCCCTGCTGACCAGCTGTGAGAGGGAGGCCTGCAGTTGCAGTCCGGCTCCAAGCTGCGAGCTGGGAATGGGAGGCTGCGGCCTGGCTCCCAACCAGTGGGGCACGGCCCACTTCAAAAAGCCCAGTGGGCCACTTTTGGCCCACAGGCCAGGGGCTGAGAACCCCTGATTTGTATATCTCAATGGGTTGCTTCAGCGAAAGAATCAGCAGGGATCCTGGGGCTTTTATGCACAGCTTTTTAGTAATAAAAAAATAAGATGCAGGCAAGAATGTGTTTTAATTGAAATTTTCCCTAGAGTCAGAAAGTCATCACTGAAAAGCCTGATCCAAAGTCCACTGAAGTCAGTGAAAGTTTTGCCATTGACTTCAACGGGCTTTGGATCAGAGCCTAAATAACTGGCATTGATGGGCATCTTTTCATTTTGATACACAGTCTGGCATTTTACAGCACAGATTTTCCTAATTATTTCTCATTTTTCACTCATGACCTTTAACCTCTTCCAAGAACTAAAAGGAAATAATGTGTGGAGAGAAAAAAAAACAAAAAACAAACAGTAATATGCTAAAAAAGCTACATATAAAATCTTTTCTTGTTATCACAAGAAAATAATATAAATCACACTGTTGTGTTATATAATTTTGAAATATGAAGAAGATAGACTTTGGACAACTACTCTCCATGTGTTCAGGATATTATCATTAGGATCAATTAGGAAGTAGGATGAAATATGCTATGATGAGGTGGGATCAGAGAAAGAATTCCCCCTGAAGCTCTAAAGATCTTATATTGGATACTTTCTACCTACTTCTTTCCTGTTCTTGGCTCAACTGCTTAATGCTCGTTTCACTGCTGATCACATCATTATGGATAAATATGGAAAGTACAGTGATTTATTTTAAAGCAAGAGATAATGGAGTTTTAGATTTTGAACTACAAGAAAATAAGTGGTTTATAAGGTTATAAAAAAGTCTAGCAAAATGGTATTAAAATTGTGGAAAAATAACTCTGCCGAACACCTGTTTGTATCTAAGGCATGACAGGAGGTGCTCTGTGATGATATAATCATAAACCTTGGGAGCACTGTGGGGAACGAAGCCAAAAGGCAGCTTTTCAGGCAGCAAGCTAGGGATCAGGATCAACCTGAGCTGCTAGTCAGTAGTTAGAACAGTGGTTTTCAACCAATGTGCCGTGGTACACTTGTGCCATGTGAACTGTCCAAGTGTACAGTGAAATTGTGTACAAAGGTAATGAAAATCAACATAAAACAAACACCGTTTCATCTTAAACAATATTCTAACCTACCAAAATTACAACTCATAAAACTCATGAAAGTTAATCACCAAATTAAAAGTGAGATATCGGTCTTTCGATTCTAAAATGTGAAGTTCTAAACACAGGTGGCCAAAGGGCAAAATTGAGATGACGTATTTTTATCCAATGGCTTTGAAACATTAATGCGTTTGACTCTTCTTTAGCTTGTTGTATGCACTATATTGCAAATCTCTCTAGTAAGACTGTAACCACAGTAAATGTGACATTTATGAGCAGTCAATTCAGCTGAAAAAAGTGAAGGTGCCGTGTGACTGAAAAAGTTGGGAACCACTGAGTTAGAAGGATCTTGCAGCGTAAAGTACTATTCGAGCATTCATTCAGCAATTGTTTGCTGCAGATCTCAGCTATTCCAGTGCATTGTTTCAGGAGGATGAGGAAGACTCATCCTCCTTCAAGGCAGTGGATGGGGTATTCGGCCACAAGACGGCCCACTGTTCATATTTCTTCACACTCACAGGATGCAGCAGCACAAAATTTGCAGTTGTGCATGCAAGAGTTAGAGCCTGGCACCAGTCCTTAGGCAGCTCGAGTGGGACCACTCCTTTTGTGACAGGCAGCAGCCTGTGAGCGAGGTTGAGATGGAAAGCAGTTGTTGCCATTTGCCAGGGAATTGTTCCTCCCTCTATGGCTTATGACCCACTCACTCCAGCTTTGTCCATTTGTCTGCCTGAATGAAGGCCTGAGCCACTTTCATGAAAGGCCTCCAGCTCCTGAAGCACTGAGCTGTCAGAGGCTGGAGGATCCATTTATGAAGGGGGCCAGCCATCTCAGGTGATGGGGTGGAACACCAGGTAGAATGGGCAGCTCATAAGATGGGGTGTAGACATCTGCTGATAATGCAAAGGGCAGCATTTAGATGTTTCCAGCTTAGGTGTATTTACTCCTGCCCCAAGCAGACACAGAGTATTCTGCTGGAGAGAACGGCAGTACCAGAGCAGCCCAGCACAGAGCTATAGAATCTGCCCCCCCCCCCCCCGTCATAACTAGTCATATTTAGAAGGTTATCTGTAGTCAATGACAACTCTTTCTTCAAATTATCTGTTGACAAAATCAAAGGCACAAACCGAACTGAGCACCATTGTACCTCACTTTGTCATTTAGACTTTACCAAGGATCTTAGGGATTCGTTTCCTCTGCAGAATGACGGTTTTGTCACTGAAAAGCCTGGGTAATGTTTGCAGAAGCACCTACATCTTGTGTTTCAACACCTAACTTTTAGGGGCTGGGATCAGGGGGGAAATCACTGGAACAAAAATGGGACCCACAAAGCCTGAGTTGGGCACTTAGGCTCCCTATACAACTCATGGTGGGGAGACAGGCACCTAAAAATGAGATCCACAGCAGCCAACTCAGTAGCTGGGGAGTCTCCTAATAGGAGATGTCAAGAAGAGGCATGTCCCCTAAATCCTGCCCCTGTGGCCTATAAGGAAGCACCTACCTCTACTTGAGATCCATGGCTGGAAACCCTGTTCTTGAGTCAGATGGCTTAGGTGCGTAAGCAGCTTCTCATGAGAAGGTGATCGGGGCCTGCTTCACACCACACCAAATGGATGGAGGAGGAGAAGCTGGAGGTGCAGCTTATAATTTTTAGACCAGTGATTAGAGCCTGGGATGCAGGAAACGGGGTTCAATTCATTCCTCTGCTGAATGGGGAGCAAAGATTTGAACATGGGGTCACTCGCATCTCAGGAGAGTACTCTAGCCCAGGGAGTCTCAAATTCATTTGCTGGGATCCTCTTTCAAAATATTCTAGGCTGTGGCTGCAACCCTCCCAAAAAAGCAACAATGCCCCACACCATCCACCCCATCATGTCATGCCACCCTTACTTCTGCACTGCTCGGGGTGGCACTACCTTCAGGACAGCTGTCTAGCAAGCTCTGTATTCTGGACACCCAGCTCTGAAGACCCGTCGTGTCAGCCATGCGCAGGGATGACAGCTCACAACCCCCCCACCATAATAATCTCATGACACCCTGAGGGGTCCCAAACCCAGCTTGAGAACGCCTGCTCTAGCCAGTAGCTAAGGGAGACTCTGATGGGGAATAACCTCACTCTCTCTTGTGGGTGCTGTTCCACTGTGGAGGAACAACTAAATAGTCCTTGGAGCACGGGGCGTGCTCTAACCACCAACCTATAGAGTAATTTTCACTCTCTCTGCCTCCCCTGCCCACCTCTGGCCCACTGACTACTTACACACAGTGGATAAATTCTGATTCTAAAACGTAGATTCAAAGTGAGGCCTGACCCAGAAGGTGGCCTGTCTCTAGGGCCTGATCTGGTAGACAAGATAGATGGGCAAATACCTATCCCCCCTCAGTCTGCAGATCATGCTGGGGTTTAGGCAGGAGATAGGAATTCAAATGCCTAGAGTGAACCACCAGCGCCCACACTCAGAGGCAGAAACATAGGTGCATAGAGAATTTTTCCAATGGTAATCTAGACACTGACTGAGTTTAGGTGCGTACAGGGTCAGGTGCCCGCCACGTAAGGGTTTGATGAATCCCAATGACAGTAAAACTGGGATACAGGCACCTAGATCCGGGTCTAGACATTGTGAATCTGGGTTCAAGTGATCAAGGAATCTAAATCCATCAGATTTGTAAGTAATTTAGGCACTTTTGAAAATGTTTCCCTGTGGTTTCAATTAGGACAGAAGTCTCTTAAGGATCCATAAACCACAGAGACTGCAGCAGGAAACTTGAATACTTCAACCTATATAGGTAGGCAGGTATAATCAGATAACCAGAGATGGGTGGGAGGTTAACTAACAGATAAGGCTGGCCAGGTATAGAGTATTCAGGGCATACGTGAATCTCCACCATTAAATGTCTTAGTTAAATGAGCGGAAAGGAGAGGTTGCCTCCTCACCATACAAGACAGCTCTCTTCCTCTGTGTATATTTAAAATATCATTTTAAAAGTTAAGTGTTCACTGGAACATCATGTATAGTCTCTTGAAAACTATATTAAACATCCCTTTCAAACAGGTCTGGATTAACCATCTCAGGGGCCCCAGGCTGCCCCCCTCCCCCCCCGAAACTCTCCCACCCCTCTGCCTGAGACCTCACCAAAGGGGCCAAACCTCTGCCCCTCCCAGCATGGCAGGCTGCAGGTAGGATGAACAGGTGCTGGCCCGCTCCACCCTGCCCCCAGGAGTGGCTCAGCCTGCCCAGGCCAGGGAGGAGCACAAAGCCCAGCTCTGGCTCTAGGGCAGGAGTACTGCGCTCCTCCAAGTGCTGCCAGCACTGAGCGGGGTGGGGGGAGGAAGCACTGAGCGGGGTGGGGGGGAGGGGGAGGAAGAACGGCATTATCGAAGGGGTTTAGGGGCTGGAGCCCAGGGCACCCCTTTCAGTGTAGGCCCGGGGCTTCAGCCCCGTTAGCCCCTGCAATAATCCAGCCCTGCATTCAGAGCTGCGGTACAAAACTATTTTTCCTTGAAAAGTCCCAGAAATCACATTTGTGCACCTCACACAGGCACAAGATATGAGAAAGGAGCCAGAGGTTCACAGTACAATGATGTGTGTGAAAGCGTACCCTTCAACCCTATCAGTTCTCAGCACTCTGTACATAAACATCTTCTGGCCCGGATTCCTCTTTTGGTGACTGTGATGGGGGAAAGGTTGAATGAATTTACACAGAAAAAAGATAAGACACAAAAACACCCTACCATTTATGAGCAAACACTTTCGACAAAGCGATCACTCCATATCTGACCTCTCAGCCCTTGCCCTCCAAACCTTCATAACACCTTCAAAGGACAAGTTGGGAATTTATATTTATTTCTTTACTAGACAGTAAATACCATGGACTCAATAGAGAGCCACTGGTTTTGTATTACAATACTATAATACAACATTGCAATAGTCTAAAACCCACTAACCCACCTTTGTCCTGTGACTGCAGAGGTGTTCACTGCTTATTTCATATAGTATGATCTCTTGCAATGTGTACAGTCCTTATATTTAACAGTCTGTTCCACTTTGACCTTTCACAGATCTAAAGAGCTCTGTATAGCTTGAAAGCATGTCTCTTTCACCAACTGAAGTTGGTCCAATGAGAGATATTACATCATCCAACACCTTGTCTTTCTTATTTTTTAAGTACACAATGGCTGCGTATTTTGGCATACTTGACAGGTGGCTTTGAGAAATTTAAGAGTGTGAATAGCACTTATTAAGTTGTAATACAAACATATTGCACAGGACAGACTTTCTATAAACAGATACTACAGATAGGGCTGGTAGCATAAAACACTTGCAAAAGAGAGTTCATACTGTCCTGATAGAAATGGTTTTCAAACCCCTGCAGATTCCTGAAAAAAAAAATTAAATTTAAAGATGTAAGACCACTGGTATTGACTCATCTCAACAATCATGAAACTTCTTTTCAACAATATTTTCTCTTTATGGAAACCCTTCAGAACAAAATCAAATACAAAACTCTCTCAAAAACCTCAAATAGTTTTATTCCTCTTCCACTCTGAATTCAAGAATCTCTAAAACAGAACCAGTAAAACCTTAAAATCAGTTTGATACAACTCCACTCTGACCTTTGCTGGCAGTTGAAAGCGACTTTCTCAAATGACCGTAAAACTTCCCTCTCTTCTAATGGCCTGGTCAATCAACCAGTCACAAACGTGACTTCTCTGTTCCGAGGATGCATCTCATATAAATATAATCTCAGTTCATTTTGTCAGTAGTAGTTTTAGAGTAACAAATAAAGTCTATCAAATATATTTGAAAATAAAACCAAAAGAGTTGTGTTGAGGTAAAGTGTGTCACATACATATCTGCTGTACCTGAAAAAGGCATCTAATGTGATTGACCTTTTTGCGGTAAAGGGGCATATACAAAAGTTTGAATACCACACTCCCATTCCTCCTCCTTGGGATGCTCAAGCCTTTCAACACTCAGACAACGTAGTGCTACCAAACACCAATTCTGAAAATCCCTTCTCGCCCACAGTTCCTGCTCAAGACATTGGACTGGCATTTAATCGGCTTTGTGCCTCACCAAGCTGTTTAAAGTTCTCGCTTTAGTTGTCAGTACCTCATTTTCGACACTATATAAAATCAGAATATTTGTCTACCTTCCTGTGGGTGTTGAGTGGGATGTCATAAAGCTGATCAGTACTTTCCCTTTAAATGGTTGAGTGGGCTGATTTTTGCAGTAAGTCCAGAGCAAAAAGAAACTAAAGAATGGGCTTGATCCAGCCCCAGCTTAAGATATTAACCAAATTCCAGGGCAACTTGCGTCAACCATAACCTTTAGCTAGCATTCATTTTCTGTTATTCCTCACTCTTAATAGGAGGAGAGCATTCTCAACAGCTCATATCCCTGCTGCCCAATTCAGGCCTCACTTCCTTCCTTCAGGCATTCATCCCTTCCTCAGCCTTCTTTCCTCTGAGACAAAAGTCTAAGAGCTCTAATGAATTCCAGGTGAAGCACTCTGTGCTCCCTAATATGCATTCTATCCCATCCTTATGCCTCATACACAACTTCATAAGGGAATACGAAGACTTCATTATTGTTTATAAGGAGCTTTGGGTGCTTTTAATAGCTCTGTAGAAGGGTGAGGTATTTCAAAATTAAAATTTACATCTAGTCATATTCTGTTCTAACCAAAGCACATATACAGCGACAAAGTTAGACTTGACAGCTATAAGAGTGGGGAAGCAGACTGCTATAGACTGGTAAAGGCCTTTTCCCTATGAGCTGAAAAGAGGTTACCTCATGTAGCTAGAGACACCTGAGTCCAGTTAACAGCTTGTCTGAAATCTTTACTATCCCATGGGGAAAGAGAAGGGAAAATGAGAAACTAGCTGCAGGAGGGAGAAAAGGCTTCTCCAAGGTGGAAGGAGGCTCTTCTCAATATAGGGCAAACAACCCAGGTAACTGCTGTTCGGGGAAGGACCGCACCTAGAAACCAGCATAATAAGGGACCTCTTTAAGGAAGTAAAGACTACTGGGAACTGTGTGATTATGGGAGACTTTAACTTCCCAGGTACAGACTGGAGGACATGTGCTAGTAGTAACAAAAAGGCTCAGATTTTCCTGGATATGACAGCTGATGAATTCCTTCTCCAGACTGTTACCGAACCAACAAGAGGAGATGCCATCTTAGATTTGGTACTGGTGAGTAATGAGGACCTCATAGGGGAACTGGTTGAAGAGGACAACTTAGGTTCGAGTGACCACGAGCTAATTCAGTTCAAACTAATTGGAAGGATAAACAAAAATAAATATGTGACCAGGATCTTTGACTTTAAAAGAAGTAACTTTAGAAAATTTATGGGAATTAGTTGGGGAAGTGGACTGGACTGAAGAACTCAAGAATGTAAAGGTAGAAGAGGCTTGGAATCAGTTCCTGCAGCTTTGATCTGAAGTATAAGAAGCCTACATTCCAAAGAAGGGGAAAAAATTCATAGGCAAGACCTATAGACCAAGTTGGATGAGTAAGCATCTCAGACAGGTGATTAGGAAGAAGCACAAAGCCTACAAAGAGTGGAAAATGGGAGGGATCAGCAGGGAAAGCTACCTTTTGGATGTCAGAACATGTAGAGATAAAGTGGAAAAGGAAAAAGTCAAGCAGAACTGGACCTTGTGAAGGGAATTAAAACCAATACTAAAAAGTTCTTTAGCCATATAAATAGGAAGAAAACAAAATAAGAAGAAGTGGGACCATTAAAAGCTGAGGATGGGGTGGAGGTCAAAGATAATCTAGGCATGGCTGAATGTCTAAATAAGTACTTTGCATCTGTTTTTAATGAGAGTGAAGTTGACCTGGGGGATAGAGGTAGGGTAACTAATGGAAATGAGGTCATGAAAGTAGAAATTACCATACCTGAGGTAGAAGCCAAACTTGAGCTGCTGGATGGGACTAAATCAGGGGGCCTGGATAATTTCCACCCAAGGATATTAAAGGAACGGACTAATGAAATTGCCAGCCCATTAGCAAAGATTTTTAATGAATCTGTAAACTCGGGGGTTGTACCGTATGACTGGAGAATCGCTAATGTAGTTCCTATTTTCAAAAAAGGGAATAAAAATGATCCGGGGAACTACAGGCCTGTTAGTTTGACCTCGGTAGCATGCAAGGTCTTGGAGAAAATTTTGAAGGAGAAAGAACTTAAGGATATTGAGGGTAACGGTAACCGCGATAAAATGCAACATGGCTTTACAAAAGGTAGATCGTGCCAAACCAACCTGATCTCCTTTTTTGAGAGGATAAGAGATTTTTTGGACAAAGGGAATGCGAGACTTAATTTACTTAGATTCAGCAAGGCATTTGATACAGTTCCACATAGGTAATTATTAGATAAGTTACAGAAGATGGGGATTAATATGAATACAGTACGGTGGATCAGGAACTCGTTAAAGGACCCTAGATACTAGAACAAATGGATATAAACTGTCCATCAGGAAATTTAGGCTTGAAATTAGATGCAGGTTTCTAATCATTAGAGGAGTAAAGTTCTAGAATAGCCTTCCAAGGGGAGCTGTGGAGGCAAAAAACATAAGTGCTTTCAAAACTGAGCTTGATAAGTTTATGGAGGTGATGGTATGATGAGATATTCTATTTTGGAAGTTGACTGATCTTTGGCTACTAGTGGTGGATATGCAAGTGGTCTAAGAAGGGAGGGTAGATGGGGTGGGTTCTGAGTTATTACAGAGAATTGTTTCTTGGGTGCCTTGCTGTTGAGACTTGCCCTAGTGCTCAGGGTTTAACTGACTGCCATACTTGGGGCTGGGAAGGAATTTTCCCCCAGGGCAGATTGGCCTGGGCTCTGGGGGGTTTTCGCCTTCCTCTGTAGCATGGGGCATGGCTCACCTACTGGTGAATTCTCTGTATCTTAAAGTCCTTAAATCATGATTTAAGGAGGTAAATAACTCAGTCATAGGTTGGAGGCTTATTGCTGGAGTGGGTGGGTGAGGTTCTGAGGCCTGCATTATGCCACTGTGCAGGAGATCAGACTAGATGATCGTACTGGTCCCTTCTGACCTTAGAGCCTATGAGTCTAAGGCTGATTTACTCCAGATTTCCACTGCCAGAAGGAGAAATGCTGAGGCCAATGAGGCAAAGTAGGTGCCCTGCCACAATATATTATTCAGTCAAAAAGGGGGGGGGGCACAAAAGCCCCAGAGCTAGTTATCTTAATAAAACAAGAATTGTTGCTGGTTAAAAGTTCATATTCCCTATTAAGGGGTTATGCAAATATTCCACCTCCAAACCTCTTTTTTCCTCCAGTTGTTTTCCTCCCCATTTCTTTTTCATAAGTTGAATTCTTTTGCCTTTTTGCTTACAGTTCGAAGCTTAAACATGCTAATGTTTAATTTGGCCTGAAGGGATTTGTCATTCTTTGTTAAAAAAAAAAACTGAATTAAATCCCTTGAGTACTGTAGATCTATCAGATACAGAAGGATTGGGTAAGAGATTCTTCGAAAAGTGTTCCAGCATGCAAGATTTCTCCAATTTATTCAGCAACAGTAACCTGATGGAGCAATCCTGCAAGAAAGGACTAGCGGTGAAGTAATCATTATGAAGATATACAGGGTAGTACCAACCATCACTTTAGGCTGCACTTGAGTCACTCAATCAGGCTTTTTTGCACCTGCAGTAAGACGTATTTCAAATTTAGAGCCAATGAAGACCTTCCTAAAGACGACTGAGCGGGGGCAATAAATGAGTTGTAGCCACCACAAGATGAATCTAGCAGAACAGGGATGCTGGGTTCATATTGTGGAGAATGCACTCCCTATGGAATATTTAAGCTGCACAAATGTGAACTGTAGCATCAAAAATATATGACAAAATCAGAAAAGCATATTACACAATGTTCAGCTGTATGTTCCAGAACACTTTAAAACAACAGTCCACACACAGGAGAATCCCAACTCACCCTCCTCCTGGCTTTAGAAAAGCACAGCTCTTCCTCCAGGCTGCTCTGGCATCTCCTATTTCACCACTGACCAGTGCACATATTCTCCCCGGAAGAATTCCCCACTTCCATTCCTTGCAGGTGAAGGTAATGAGCCACCTGCCTCAGGAAGTCACTAAACCCACTTTACACTTTCCTGGCTGATTAAAACCTGCTAAAATGGGCTGGGATGTTCCAGGCAAACACTGCCAACCTGTTACGTGTACATCTCAGCCAAAGACAAGCAGGCAGCATGCTAATACAGCATAATGTTCATAATGCAGCCCAACTCCAACTAAGGGGGGGGGGGGGAAGCATGCAGAAAGATATGCCCCAATGGGCAATGGTGGATCAGAGCCTGATCAGCCTCCCATTATAAGGAAGCACAGTAGAGAGGGATGCATTGGGACTTACTGTCTGCTGTTTGAGATGCTCTTCATTCAGACAAACACTCCCAATTTATTTTTCAGTTCAGCTGCTGAGTGTTAGTTCGGCAGCTGCTTTTTCCAGCATGCTTGTTAACCCCCACAAGCCCATTCAGTGTGGTGCTCTATCCCCCACTGGTGAGCCATGGAGAAGTTTTATGGGTTTGCTACAGCCAGTGCTGCACCACCTGGATGGCTCTCTGACAGTGGGGATAGAGCCTGGGACCCGTGGATCTCCACATGTGCTTGAACTAAAACATCCAGGTTTGTCATCCATGGCTGTAGCAGACTCGTCAATATCTATATATGGCCCAGCCACCTTTAGAGGGGGACAGAGCACCACCCCAGATGCATATGGCTCACATGTTCCCCCTAGCTAGGGAAGTTTCTTCTCAACACTCCAGGTCCATCACACTCCAATCTCCATACAGCTGATTATCTGTTATGTGGGCATATAGTGCTACCTGCTCTGAATGTGACCTAAGGGTCTCCTTACTAGTCATAACAAAAAGATGTTCCTTGTTTTGGTTCAGTCTCACCTGGACCTCAACATATGGTGCAGGACAGCTGAGGAACGCCACTATTTCAGACTGCCTCAGATCACCTGCTAGTGCTTCAGTGTAATGCCCAGTGGCCAAATCAGGCTAGGTGGCAGTTCTGAGCGGTAGTCAAGTGTGCGTGGCTGGTCAAGGTAACCAGCAAGTCAGCCCGTATCAGAGATAGTCCAGGGCAATGGTCAGAGTTCTCGAAGGGATCAATCATTGAAAGAGCCAATCCAACAGAGTGGGTCGGTGGGTTGGGGAGGTGTGGGCAGGCAAGGTGGTCTGGGGAGCAACCAGCAGTCAATGGTCTGTTACCAGGGTCTTTATATAGTCCAGTGAGAGTGCTGCTGGTCCATCCAACCAGGGGTCGGGGCGGGGGCGGGTAGCTGCTGCAAGCCTGTAGGCCTTTTGTAATACAACTATTGTCCGGGGTGCTGGTTTGGTGCAGCTGCCTAAGGATCTGGTAGGCCTGGGATGCCAATACTCAGAGATTGTTGCAGAGCATTTGCAATAACAGGATGAGACGTGCTTTGCTTCTGGCTAGATTGTTTTTGCAGGGTCAGCTCCCAATTTTCAGATAGTTTTGCACTTTAATTTGTGTGTGATAGCTTAGTGGTCAAGTTACACGCACAGATTTTGGGCTCTGCACAGGTTATTAGAGCAGAGAGATACACGTTAAAATGAATATACAGCCAAGTTCTTACTACTTGTTTCCTGCTTAGCTTCAGCTCTTCAATGTACTAGCCCAAAGCTAGTATTTAGTTATATGGCCCTAATCTAAAGGCCACTGGGGTCAGTGAATCTTTCCATTGACATTAGTAGAGTTTATAGTCTCTACATGCTTAACTATTCACTCTACCTAAACAACCTACAGTCCAAATTTTTTAAAAAGTCAAATACATTCACATAATCATAGAAATCAGAGATGAAAAATAACATCAGCTCAATCACGCAAGGTCTTTTTCCTTGCTAGTGAACACTTCAAAAGTTAAACAAATTGTCTATTTTAAATAGAAAGATATGCAACTTACATATAAAAATACTATAGGAAAGAATAGCTAGAAGGTTTTCATCCATGTCACATTCACTGGTAGGCAAGTGTTAGCAAACCACTAACATGAAAGTGGGATTGCACTGTTAGCATTGAGATAATGTGAAATAAGATGGACAGCTGGAATCCAGATAGAGTTTCCTGTGAAGGTAAAGTATCTTTGTCTGAGAAAACACAAGATGATCCAACTTCAAACTATGGGGAAACAGACCAAATATAAAGAACAATTAGCTGGTAAATGTGTGAGCTATATCATTCAGTGTAGTTGTACGGTGTCAGTACCCGGCTACTAGAAAGAGAACATTGGGTGAAGTAATATCTTTTCCTGAACCATCTTCTGTGGGTGACAGAAATCTGTGGGTGACAGCGTCTGAAGCACACAGAGCTCTTTGTCAGGTCTGAGAAAGAGATTCAGTACCACAACTACATGCGAGACAGAACAGGTCGTTTAACTGAAGTAGTTAGCACTCATCTACAAAACAAACATGGCATTTTTAAAGACTAATAACTTTATTTAAATTTTAAATTTTTAAATGTATTTAAAATTTGTTAGTCCTTAAAAGTGCCACAGGACTCCTTGTTTGTTTTGCAGAGCTAGACTAACACGGCGACCCCTTTGATCCTAGGTCTGCTTATACTAAACAATCTGTTCCACCTCACACAGCGGTTGGCAACCCAAAAGATAAGAGCAGCCACTTTTTTTAATTTCCTTTGATAACCAACTGTTTTGAGAGCCACGATGGGTGTAGCCTCATGGTGGGGGGATCTGGGAGCTGGGCCAGGGCACCTGCCACAGGGTCCCCTGGCAGGCAAGGAGGGAGCCTGGAACCAGGACCAATCCTCCAGCAGGGTTCCCCTATGGTGGGAGGAACCTGGAGCCTGGCATGGGCTGCCCGCAGGGTCCCCAGATGGCAGGGAGGGAGGCTGGAGACAGTAGTGGGCTTCCCACAGTGTTTGCTGGTGGAGGGGAGGACCTGGAGCCCAGAGCCACAAGGGGACAGCCAAAAAGCCGCATACGGTTCTGGAGCTGCAGGTTGCAGACCCCTGACTTTGCATTTCCCAGGCCAGATGAGCGCAGTGTGCCTCGAGAGTTTGTCTCTCTCACCAACAGAAGCTGATCCAATAAAAGATACTACCCCACCCACCTTGGCTCTTAACTATGTTAAATATTTAAGATTTCCTATGAACTATACAATAAATTATTATAGACTGTGTTCAAATTACTAAAATCTGAATGGCTAACCGGTTGGGGCTTGGTTTGGGTTTGTTTTGGTTTATTTTTAATTTCTTTGCTAAAAGATCTTGTGTGATTTATGTGAGCCTACACGGCCTGTCCTCAGATATGACACAAGGAAATATATTGACAAGTCAGACTATACAGGTCTCATTTTAAATTACATTTCATGAAATGTTCACCTACTTAATAAAAATGAGATCTCATAAACGTTCCACTTATTGAGGAATAGCAGACCTGATGGCAATAACCATTAATATATATGGGCAAAGCTTTCCTCTTTTAACCTCTGATCACAGACTCACCGGGCCCTGCGTTTCCCTACTGTGTAATCATGCATGGAGAGACAATTGATCAGCTCCCTGTGGAGCTGTTGTAGTGCAGCTGCTCTGGATGTGAGACAATGGCAGGAGACATAGCCAGAAATAGTCCACAGGGAATTTGTTTTGCTCAGCCCTCCTCGCTCCATGGACAACCACAAGGTTAACTTACTAACAGCACAGCTATTAGCTTTTGAAGTATAGGGAAGCTGCATTCTGTGACCCCTTCAATGGGAATCAGAAACTGGGGGCCATCTATGTGGATTCTCATATAGCTCCCATCACAACAGGAGCTCATGGAAGGTAAGTCCCTGCTGTTCTGGGACATTAAAACTGTACTTTTACTTGTCCATGGAAATGAGTTCATGTAAGGGGGAACATGCTTCCAAGAATGGTTGTTTCTCTACGACTTCTCATAGTCCCATGTGACTTTTTTCTTTTAACAAAAAAAAAAAAAAAAAAAGGTGCCAGTACACCAGCAGGAGCGAGGAGGGGGGGTGTCAGCACCCTCCACCACCACTGGCCCCCAGCGGCCTTCCCAGGCCCTGCCTTTCCCCCCGGGCACCTTCTCTGCTCCTCTTCCCCGCCCCCCAGCCCTTCCCCGCCTACCCGCAGGTTCCCTGCTCCTCTTGCCCACTTGGGTCCCTCCGTTGGCTCCATGCTCCTCTCGCCCTCCCCCCCCGCCCGCTGGTTCCCCAACCCCCTTCCCTGCTCGTCTTGGCCTCCCCCCAGCCCCTTCCCCGCTCCCCCGCCGGTTCCCCATCCCCAGCCTGGCCGCAGCTCCCAGGCATCCCTGGGCCAGATTCCAGCCCCTGGTGGGCCAGATTCTGGCCCACGGCCGCGTGCTGCTCCTGGCCCCTGCCGGCCCCACTGCTCAGCTGGGGTCCAGGGTCAGCAGGGAAAAGGAAACCCATTCCTTTCCCCTGCTGACCCCAACCCCAGCTGGGCAGTGGGGCCGGCCAGGGAAAAATTGGTGCTGGTACACAGTACCGGCAGCAAAAAAGCCCTGCTCATGGCCATTGCCTCTTTCCACCAGCCTGAGTCATTGCAGCCATTCTCTACTTCCCTGTACTATGCTGCAGAGACGTCCACCAGGTGCACAAACGCAGGGCTGCCACGGGGTGAGAGGCAAGGAGGAATGCTCTCCCACATTCGGCAGCTGGGGGCTTCGGGTGCACTGCCGAGTCTTAAAAGTTTTGTTTTGTTGCAAGTAGCCGCAGGCATCGCCAGAATGGCTCCTCCAACACAGTCTTCTCAGCTTGATTCCCCCGGCAGGGCCCACCCATGTCTTACATCATCAGAAGGTGCTGATCCTAACACAGAAATGCCTGTAGAGACCGCTACTAAGTCCTGTAACACGTACAGACTGCTCACCACTCCCTGAACCTGGGCCCCACTTCCTCTCCTGGGCAGGCACAGGAAAGGGGAAAAAGTAACTTTCTCAGGCTGCTATTCTCTGAGAAGGCAAGAACTGGCACTTGCTTTTTTTGTAGGAATTAGAAAGAAAGAAAGAAAGAAAGAAAGAAAGAAAGAAAGAAAGAAAGAAAGAA
>ML685818.1:8322156-8335734 GCA_007922175.1 Pelusios castaneus
AATCAGAGGCAAACATCTGGCATGGAAAATTTCAGTTCAAGTTTGGCAAAGTTATAAGCAACTGAATACAGGGTCTTATAATGGCAGGCCGCAGGTGTGGGGGGAGCTACCTGAAATACAGGTGGCATTCCTAGGCTTGCCTTCAATAAAACATTGCTCAGGGCAATGACACTTTCGTAAGAGTCTTCCAAAAGCATCTAAAATAAACATTTAGGTCCACCTGTAACTTACACACAGCTACACAGGGTGGGTTTTTAAATCTATCTCGGGTTTACACTTAAAACAAGTAAATCTTTCTCTAATAGGAATCTTGACTGAACATTAGTGATAGCACTTGTCAAACAAGAGTCAATTTACAGGGCTACCGCTATTATTAACAGAGACATCTCTTTCCCCATCCCACTTCCCTGTCTTCACTATTATTTCTCTTCTTTCCACTTCCTCGTCTCTCCAGCACAGCCCTTTCCACTCTTTTTCTCTCCTTTCTTCACTGTTTTTGTGGTCTCTCCCCCCCACCATCACCTTGCGCTTCTCCCTCAAACCCTCACTTTTAAGTTTCTTTAATTATTTCAGTATATACTACAGCTGGCATGACTCATCCCCACACTCTCAGCAAGGAAATGATGCACTGGGTATCCCAGTCTCAGTTTTAGGTTATATTTGTAGCAATAATTCTCTTTTTAGTTATATTTTAATGGGACACCTCAAATAAGATAATAGGTTATGTCAAAGGAACTCAAGTCTAGTAAAAGCATTTCAAGCACAAGCCTATGCTTCTACTCATCAGTCAAACACACTAGGAGACAGCGGTACCTTAAACTCCAATTTCAGACGCAATTTAAGCTTTGTGGATTCCAGTGATTAGAATGTGCCTGCAGCCTGTGAATTCCCTTCACCATTATGCCATCACCCACATATACTTTTGTACTTTAAAAAATGCATATAAATTGTCATTCTTGCTCTGCTTCTGGGATGTTCCATTGAGAAGATGAAAGAGGTCTCATATATAATCCTTCCCCCCTCACAGCACTCTGCCTCTAAAGTAAAGCAGAAAAGAGGATCCTCTACACCTGGCCAACTTTATTTCAACCATAACACTATTTTTATAAAGCCCTTCAGTTTTTAAAAATGGTACATATATGTTGCCCAGGTCAGCCCTGATTCATGCCTTATACAATACCATTACATTTCAGATTACTTACTGCATAAATCTTGTACTATGTGGGTCAATATTGTGAGACTGCAGAGGTGAGACCCAGTGAGAAAAAAAATCACAAAGCCATCTTGGTGGCACAGGGTGGTTGGCTGTGAAGTCCTAGGGGATCCATTCTGTAGATACCTTTAAAAGAAGCAACGTGCTCTTTTAGGGTCATGAGATCAAATCTTCACTCCACTGAAGTCAATATTTTTTGCCATTGACTTCACTGAGGCCAAGATTTCACTCATGGTCCTTTGGAAGGCATTTTAGCCTCTTCCAAAACCCAACAATGATAGAATCATAGAAGATTTAGGTTGGAAGGGACCTCATGAAGTCATCTAGTCCAAATCCCAATCTAGTTGGGATCCTGCAAAGTTAATGATTGTCTGTAGTTGGGTGGCAAGAAGCTACCTGAGTCCTCTTTGCCCACCAAAATACTCATGTATCACAAGGTAGGGTATTTTAATTAACATGTAAGTCCCCATTCAAATAGCAGCATTTCCCGCTTCAGACTTTTTCTAGCATTCTGGCTGGCCACTTCAATTGTTTGAAACTTTTCATACCATAATCACACCATTTCACGTCCTGTCATGGCTCATTACGTCATACCGCAGCACGACAAAATCTAAAGCATTATAAATAAGAACCATCTTTTAGGATGGAAGTCAAATCTTACAGCAACTGTTATCCAGGTTACTTTTTGAATGAGTAACAAAAATACTAGCTGTCACACACTGACATTTTATACCTCCTTTGTCTAAGAAGTGGAAGAAAAATAAATGGAACAGAACACACCCCAGAGTCAATGGTATAACAGGCAGGTATTTTTTCCTTTCTAAACTGTAATGAATAAATAGTCTACCTCCATTAATATTCAAAAATAGATCAATAATGCAGAGTCCTTGTGATTTTACTGAACTACCTCAGGTTGCTTTTGTTTTTAATTTGTGCACAATTATTACCATGACATGAACTGCTATATTAAAATTGCAAGTAAGAAAATAAAATCAAAAAAGAGGAAAAAGAATGCTCCAGTGGTTAGCACACCAGCCTAGAACCTGTAAGTCCTAGTTCCCTGCTCTTTCACGGACTTCCTGTGAGACCTTCATAGTTCCAATAAACTGTCACCTGTCTTTTCCCCCAGAAAGGGTCTGTAGGACATAAAATATAATTGTGATTTTTTTTTTATTGTCATTAACTGATGGATAACAATTAGAGCTGACAGGAGATCTATGTTTAAATTCCATTGTGAATCATTGGTGGTACTTTAAATATTGTGTTTTTTATATCTTTGTGAAAGATGTTGGAGCTCTTAATTAGTATAACACAAGAGAAATATGTGGAAATAGAGAGAGACAAGGTGCATAAGGTATCTTTTAGGGGACCAACTTTTGTCAGTGAAAGAGGCAAGCTTTCGAGCATGCACTGGACTATGAAAACAACAATGCAATACAGAAACATTTTTTAAAAGATGTTGAATATCTAGAGGGGAAAACTAGCACAAGTCAGTAGTAATAAAATTACAGTTTTCTAAACATAATGGTCCAAAATCATTCCCGGTGTAAGCATCTATATTTCTCCAGGAATGAAACATGAGCCCAACTTTCACGGTCTCTGAGGTTAAGCACTTAAATACCCATTTTAATATCTATATAGGCAACTAATCGCCTGATTTTCAAATTGCTGACAACTAATGAATCCCACTGAAGCCAATGGGGGGTAAAGGCGCCCAGCACTTTTCAGAATCAGGCCATCGCACCTAAAACCCATCCAAGCACCTGTTTTCTTCCTTTTCCCCCTGGCCTGTAAAGTAACTTTGAGCATCCCAATTTGAAAACTTGACTCCTCATAGAAATTTTAAATCCTGGAAACAGTGATTCATCTGCACTATTTTACTACTGGGAGATAGGTGAATCTTTTATTTGTTAATCATGAAATCAAAACATTGCCTAATACTGAACCTGGCCACACGTTTGCAGTTTTAGAGCTGGTATATGAAACAGAGATTTACTGTTTTTTTAAAAACTGCAGACATCATTCAGGATACAATGGAGCGCAAAGAGCTGAAAATTCTAGGGAGGGGAAAATCTAAATAGCCATTGTCAGAAGTTCTGGAGGGTAATAGGTGCATTATCTACCTGTAGACAGGTACTGCCAGATATAGCCTCTTCAGAACGGAATGGAATACGGAAAGGAAAACCATGATGTCGCTTTTCCAACCAGAACTTTGAATTCACTCATAACTATCACCACAAAGGCAAAGACAGGACAGATGGTTTGAATACAGAACTGGAAGCCAGAGACTTCTGATTTCTAATCTCACCTCTGAGAGTAATTCCTTTCTGGGCCCTGGAGCAAGACATTCACCTTCTGTGCCTCAATAGGCCAGTTAGTAAAACATGGGGACAATACTAATATTTACCTGTTCTTGTGATGATCAAGCAATTAATACTTGTGAAATGTTTTGACAATGAAAAGCACTAAATATTCTTCCTATGCAAGTGAGGCTGCATTGCTCTCTTCTCTAGTAGGTGAGAAGCAGTGGTGTCAGCAGATCAGAGAGAACTTGCAAGAAGAGAGAGTAAGCTCTTTTTTCAGAGTCTCAGGGGCTATGTCTACACTTAAAAAGTTGAGTCGAAGTGTAGACAGGGCCTTGGCTCCCCATTGAGAAGGGAGCCATGGTCCCTGTTGAGAAGGGACCCGCGGCTCCTTTCTCGCTGGGACCCATTGGTCCCGAAGAGCAGGGCTTCCTTCTTGCTGGGACCCGGAGAAGGGAGCGGGGCTCCTTTCTTGCGAGCACCCGCGCGGGTCCCGGCAAAGACAGCCGCCTGCACTCCACGGACAGGGGAACCTCTGGGGATCCCCTGTCCGTGGAGCGCCGGCGGCTGTCTTCCCTGGCACTCCGAGGAAGATAGCCACCGGCACTCCACAGACAGGGGATCCACAGATGTTCCCGTCTGCCGAGTGCTGGGGAAGACAGCCGCTGGCGCTCCATGGACAGGGAATTTCCGGAGGTTCCCCTGTCCATAGAGTGCTGGGGAAAACAGCCGCCATTGGCTCCTGGGACAGGGCAGCCCCTAGGGCTCCCTTATCTCCAAGCCATGGCTTCCTCCCCCAGCCCTAGGTTGACGTAAGTAATTAAGTTGACCTAGGGCATCCACACCATGTTAGGTCGACTTAATAAGGTCAGCGTAGACCTTAAGTCGACCTAATAGACAGTAGTTATTAAGTCGACTTAAGGATGCCCTTAAGTCGACTAAATGAAAGCCCGGTGTGGACATGGAGTAATTTAGGTCGACTCAAGCATTCTTAAGTCGACCTAAATTGCTAGTGTAGACATAGCCAGGGAGATTATGCAGGAAACAAAAAAGAATATGGTTAGCCACATCTGATTTATTGTGTATTTTTTAAAAAGGATCTTTTGAGAAAGCTGCAGTAAAGTGGATGGGAGAACTCTCTCTTTATTCCAGTCCCAAAAGTGCTTCTGGTTTTTCATTCCATACTTACTGGTCTTTGGTAAGTATACTCTAGTCTCCAGTTCTCTTACTACTCTGTTTTGTTTTCTCTGGCAGAAATTAGTGCTTTGTGGTCTCCCAAGAAGCTCTGAAACCCAGATTGGCTCCTGCAATAAATTATGGAAGACTGGGACAAAATGTTTACTGGCTTGCTTTTTAAAAGTCATGGTACATTAACTGGCTAATCTAAAGTTTAGAGAACTTCAATTAGTTTACTGCAGAGTTCCTGTGCCAACAGCAGTCAAACAAGGGCAAAGGAAGAAAGAGCTTCAGAAAGGTGCCAGAGCTACCTGTTTCCAAAGGAAGTGTAGCCTAATATTTAGATCATATTGCTGTGAACCAGGATCCATGCGTTCTACTCCTGGTTTGCCACTGGCTCACTGTAAATCCTTAAAAAGTTGCTTATTCTCCATGCCTCAATTTACCCATACCTCATGAAGGTATAGTGTGTTATGGTGTGTTCTGAATTCTTTGCATGAAATGTATTATACATACGCAAATAATTGTTGCTTTAATTCCAGTGAATGGGAGGTTAGACTAGATGACTCTTTCAGTCTCTTCCAACCCTATCATTCCATGAGTTTTGCCAAAAACACTTCTATTGTTGGTGAAGGCCCTTTGTTTTGCATAGTTTTTGCTGTGGTTTTCTTGGAACTTTAGAGGACCTGTCAGCAAATGTAGACTATAAAAGCCCAGGTCTTTGTCTACACTTGAAAGTTAATTAAAATTAAGGAAGCTTAATTCGAGCTAACTTGAGCCTTGGCCACACTAGGCTTTCATTAGTTCGAATTAAGGGCTTCCTTAATTTGAACTAATAAATTTGATTGCTTAGTTCGAATTAACGGTTAATTCGATCCGTTAATTTGAACTAAGTCAAATGTGGCCATATTAGTTTGAACTAACTGCTTAGTTCGAACTAATCGGCAGATTGACCTTCATGCAACTGACTAATTCGAACTAAACAAATGCCCTGCATGGCCATGGCTAGTTCGAACTAGCATTCTAGTGGGGCCATGCTAGTTCGAATTAAGTTAATTCGAACTAACTGAAATTAGTTCAAATTAGTTAATTAACTAATTTGAACTAGCTTTTGTAAGTGTAGACATAGCCCAGGATACTTTCTTGCATTTTCAGGCCTGGCATCAGTTCAGACAGAGCACAGATGACTTAAAGAGCATTTCTGATTATTCCAACCATTCTTGCACTTACACTATGTGGCTAATGGTTTGTTTTAGTCACCCTCCTTATTATGTGCTAATTATGGGATTTGCCACCCACACAATCACCACACAGATAGTTTGCACTTCTCCATATAGCATACAGTAGCAGAGTCTCACCTTTAAGAACACGTCTCAAAATTGTTGGGATTTTTTTTTTCTCTGACGATATATAGCTGGTGATCTTTTCTTTCATAAAGCAACCATTGGGTACTTTCCCAGTCAGATGATTCCCAGCTGGACTTGCATCAACAAAGCTTAAAGCACTGATTTAAAATACATAATGCAGTTTGGGTTGCATCCATCCATGACAGACCAAAGTAACAATGGACTATATCTGTTTGGCGCTGGTTGGTTGTCAGAGCTGAGCAACCACCATGCCAGAAAGATATTAAGAAACTGGAGAGAATTCCAAAGAGTGTAACAAGCAATTAAAGGGCTCATGGGATTAACCTTTGCAAAGAAAAATCATAATAATAAAAGACTATATATAGGCTAATTATTAAGGGATACTAAATAAAGGAACTTTTTAGGATTGTACAAGGTGGGGAAGGCTATAACTAGGAATACTGGGATAAAACTGAGCAAAGGCTGAACATCAGGAAATATGCCCTGACAATAGCCCTATTTGAATGTGGACTTGTCTCCAAAAAAGTTAGTGGAGACATCTGAAAATGTGTTTGGACTAAATAGTCAACAATAACTTATTGGAGGGGAATGGATGTCATGAATGACTAGTTCATATCTATCTCTAATTTCTGTTACTTTAACGATTTTTTTTTTTATACAAGGAGAGTGATTCTAAGCTAACTTTCAATTGATCAAGCAAAGGAGCTTCTATATCCTCCTCTCTTATCAGTTTCATGTAGTTCCCATTTGAAACGTATTCTTCACAACTGTGTAAATCAGAGAAGAACCCAGCTCAGGGTCTTTCCTAATGTGAGTGTTCCTTGCCTCTAAGCAGCAACATTACCTTTTGACTTCCTTTTATGAGCCAAGCCTAAAGGTGAAATACCAATAATTCAGCACAGTAGAACCATATCTAGAAACTATACATTTCAAACTATATTGTGCTATGTGATATGAACAATATGTATCATGGATCAGATGCTTCGCGTAAATCTATATAGACTTCAATGGAGTTAATAATACTGCACCAGATGAGGAACTGGCCATGTTCATTTAAATCTATAGTAGGAAACCAGGCAGATTTACTCGTATCCGCATCCATTCATCAGCTGTTTTGAAGCCACCAGCCCTCCATGGGTCTGCTGAGACCCTGCCACCCAGAACAGCTGATGAGCCCCACCTAACAGCTGATTAGCTGTTGAGTCCTGCTGGCCGCCGAACAGCTGATGAGCCCTCCCAGCTTCACCTCCTGCCTAAGAGTTGATCGGCCCCACCCTCCCACCTAACAGCTGTGACCATACAACTACCAGCCGCAAGAAATGGTCCATGAATATCCTCATTGCCTCTGCAGATGTGGACATCCATGGATATGAAGCAGATTTGCAGGGCTATACTGAGAGCACAGAGCTGGCAGGAAGGTAAGGTGATCAGAGAGCAAGTGAGAGAAATTTGGACAGGTGGGGGGAGGGGTGAACAGGCGCCATATATGGAAAAACCCTGAATATCAGGACTGTCCCTATAAAATCTTGACATCTGGTCACTCTAAAGGTGGGAAACTATGGGGCCATCTACTCCGCAATAAAAACCCCACAGCACTGAGTCGCAGATCCCAGGTAAATTAACTCAGACTCATAGAGCTGAGTCTGCAAGGTGAAAACCTGAACAGAACTGCCACCTTTATGTATTTAATTCAACCCTCTTCCCCATTTATTTCTGGCAGGATACCCGATGCAGCAGCAGCAGTAACTGTTCTGAAGGCCAGAATATCAGCACGTTGGTTGGAAGACACAGTATGATCTATGTCAGTGGCTTTCAAACTTTTTTCCTCAGGACCCAGTTGAAAAAAATTGTTTATGCCTGCAACCCAACCATTACATCTTTGAGCGATGCATTCCAGTCTTTTGGCAGCGACAGCAGGGGGTGCCGCGACCCAGAGCCTGAGGATCTGCGACCCAGTACTGGGCCCGGACCCATGGTTTGAAACCCACTGATCTATGCGATAGAGGTGCTTGTGTGTGCAATCTACATGACGTACTTAGTACATGCAAGTGATTGAAAATGGGTACATTACCTTGTGATGCTAAAACCATTTAAGGATTTCAAGGGTTAGGATACAAGTATATAATTTAGGTTTGTATTAGTTTTTAGGCTTATGAATCTATCTAAAATGGTATTTCAGGCCTGCTTTTGGGCTTGCTTGAAAGTAAACGTTTTTAAGATACACATGTAAACAAAGACATAGTTTGTTCCTCTTGCCTGCCCACGACCAGCTGAGTTTTCTTTATTACTGTGAGAAAAGATAAAGAGATGTAGTTAAAATGTTTTGAGCTGTACAAGGGGTTTGATATATGAACAAACAAATGAAGGAAAGCTGTATCTCCTCTTCAAGACAGATGTCAGAGCGAGGTCAAGCAACCTGCTGGAAATAGGAAGGTGGGGGGTAAGGGGAGGTGTGAGAAAGAAATTGTATAGGGCCATAAAGTGACCGTGGACAAAATGTAACCTCGCTCCCTATCCCTCTCAAGACCCTCCAAAATAGAACATGACTATAAATTGGAAGGGACGGTACCAGGGGCACAGGCGGACTACAAGTCTAATTAAGCATACCAAGAAGAAAGAGGGAGCACGGTCAGTGTACAGAGCTCTTGGTAGGGAAAGAAGGAGCTTTGAGTGGAGAAAAGGAAACTCTAGCAGCATACAGAAATAGGGTTAGGGGAAAGGAAGCCTGACTGGTGTGGGCTATGGCTTTATGCTTGCTTGTTTTGCCACAATAAACCCATCACATTTCTTGCAGATTGGACTTCAGACTCTTGCTTTCCAGTGAAGTGTATCTGGGAAGTGAGAGGGGAAGGGCAGGGGAGCCCTAACATTCAGTGTAGAGTTTTTTAAACTAAAGAACTTGAGTGTATGATGATTGTCTAGAATGGAGAAGAAGATGAGCTTCCTCCCTTGAATTAAAGGTATAGTTAGAGGAAAGAGTTGCTGACCTGATGCTATGTCATACACTCCCCTGCATTTAATTTCCTCCCACTCTGTAACTTTCCTATCTTCAAAGCGTCTGACGAAGTGGGATTTTCTCCCACGAAAGCTCATGCGATAAATAAATCTGTTAGTCTTTAAAAGTGCCACAGGACTCTGTTGTCTGGCTACAGACAGTTTAGCTAGTGTCATCTGGTTGAACTTGCATGAGGTCTAGGAGACTGACTGTATTAAATAAATATAAATAATATATTAAATCCAGCAGACTACGGTCCAGGACAATAAGTGTCTTTACAGGAACCTTCATTGTGAATTTTGGGTCGGTTTTGGTAAGAATGGGAGTGGTGAATGGAGATCATGAACCAAAAAAAACCGGAGGTACATTTTAATGTCAAGACTAGATAATGCAATTTCCATTCCTGTCAGCAGCATACCAGACACCATTCATAATGGGTCCCTAGTAACCTTGTAACAATAGGGTAATTAAATCACCATGTATAATACTTCTGTATGGATAAATGAAAAAATATATATTGCATTTAGAGACCATAAAATCTGTATTATTTACATGGCAGGTACATTGTGGAAATCATTAAGAAGTATTTTAATGGTCTTGTTGCATGCACTTGTCTGGAACAAAAAAAGAGCCAGATCAGAACAGAAGTGAAGAAATTTTTTTTTTCTCTAATGACACGACCAGAATTTGCCATACTAGAGCAAACAGCTGGACCATCTCACCCAGAATGTCTATCCACTAAACTGAAATCAATGGGAACTTTGCCACAGTAGGGTTTACAGGATTTGGCCCTCTGAACAATGGCCAGTACCTCATATTTGAAGGGAAGAGGGGGAAAACAGGTACTGAATCAACTGGGCAATGTTTTAACTTGGAGATAAATGTGCTTCCTGATACTCACAGGCAGTCAGTTTATTCTATAAACCATAAGTTTCATTACTTGTGGGGCAAAATTCTGCCCCTGGGAAAGTGGGGCAGAATTTTGACTTTCAAAAGTTCCACGCCTTTGCACAAAGGGCAAAATTTGGTCTTTTCTGTATATCGGTGGTTTTCACACACACACTGGTGTGTTATGAGAACTTTCCAAGTGTGCCATGAAATTATGTACAAAGATAATGAAAAAACAATGTAAAATAAACATTGTTTCATCTTAAACAATATTCTATCCTACCAAAATTACAACTCATAAAACTCATGAAAATTAATCATCAAATTAAAAGTGAGATATCGGTCTTTCGATTCTAAAACATGAACATTCTTAACACAGGTGGCGAAAGGGCAAAATTGAGATGATGTGTATTTTTTTCCAGTGGATTTGGAACATTAATGCATTTGATCCTTCTTTAGCTTTTTGTATGCACTATGTTGCAAACCACTCTAGTAAGACCGTAATTATAGTAAATGTAAGTAAATATGGCATTTATGAGCAATCAGTTCAGCTGAAAAAAGTGGATGTGCCATGGAAGTGGCTGTCTCATTGAAGTGTACTGTGTTACTGAAAAGGTGGGGAACCACTGCCATATACAACTACAAGTGTCATTAGTGATCTTGAAATTTAGCCATACTGTTTGACCTTCTATGGCATTTTATTCCACAGGTTGCCCATCTTGTTTTCCTTTAATTTGATGAAGTAAACTTTTCTTCTTCTATTATGTAGTAGAATACTATTTTTCCTTTGCGCCCTTGATAATTTTTTAATTTTTTGATATTTTTATTATTTTTGATAAAAAAAAATTGGCAACTTGAAATTTTATGTCTAAGATAAAGTGAAGGGAAATCAAATCAATGAGGATGCTCTATTTTTGAGGTTAGAGGAAGGAAGGACAGACATACTTGTTATTCCCATCTTGCTTTGATTGAATTTTACTAGTAGATCCTGAATTTACTTCAGTCAGTTAAAATAACTAGGCAGATCGCTATCATTCAGGAAGACTCTTAGGATGCATCTACACTTATAAATTAAGTCAATTTAAGATTGCTTAAATCGACTTAATTTAATCTGCGTCTACACTAGATTTTGCTTAAGTCGACTTAAGGAAAATTAAAGTCGACTTTATAAAACCTAGTATAAAGTCAACTTTACTGGCTAAGTCGACTTTATTAAATCGACTTAGCCATTGTGGATGCAGATTAGCCCTAAATTGACTTTAAGTCGATTTAAAGGGCTCTAGGGTTCCCCCACTGCCCTCCCTGCCAGGGTGGCTGGCACAGCCAGAGCCTGGCGTGCCCCCCCACAGAGCAGGACACAGCCCTGCCCACCCTGCTCCTATGCCCTGCCAGTGTCCCTGTCCTGCTTAGCCCCCATTGTACCCAGGTACAATGGGGCAAATGCTGAGCCCCCTGACACTTGGCAAGGGGTGCACCCCTGCCACCGTGGACCATTCCCAGGTCCACCCAGCCCCTACAAGTCGACTTAGGCGTCCAGTGTGGACGCTCTACGTCGATTTAGCAAGGTCCCCTTTAAGTCGACTTAATTTTATAGTGTAGACATGGTAAATAGACTTAAAGTCAACTTAACAAAGTCGGCTTATTTGGCCAAGTGTAGACATAGTCTTAGTCTTGAGCATCTTTGTGTTTTAAATAGTCACCAACAGTCACTACTATTTTATAACAGTAATATACAAGCCAAGGGGGTATGCAGAAGGAAATAATGTCACAAATAGGCAAAGCAGCAGCCACATTCACCATTTTAAACAAGGTTTGGTCATCAGACATTTAGAACTCAAAGACCAGACTATGAATCTAATTCAAGTTACTTCCATGTTAACACATGAATGTGAAACCCGGAAATCCACCAAAAGTACAGAGAGACATCTAAATGCCTTTGGAAGCATAAAATATATTATTTGTATTCTGGGATGAATTTATAACAAATGCTGAGATTTATCAGAGTTCAACAACCCCTCATCTCCAGAATTATCCAGCAAAGAAGATAATAGTACCTGGGACACCCTAGCATTTGCCACGGTAGGTGTGTCATTAGGTAGGTGGAAGAACACACAAGAGGGGACAACTTTAAAATAATCCCTCTAACAAAGAGAACTTGGAGACAAAAAATCTTACGGGACTTAGCACCACAGAGGACATGTAAAATGCAGCTCAGGATATAAAGGGATGATGCAGCCCTGTTCATATTCTAAGTATCATTTGATGGCAGAGGAAGAATTCAGATTCAGGTGCCACCATTTTGCCATATCTTACATTTCACCAGTGTGCTGTTGACCCCCGCTTTTAGATCATTAAGAAAAATATTTTATAAGAAAGGACAAATAGCACTAAAAACACTACAGGACATCTCCCTACAACTGGACGCATGTTCATTTATCAGTATCTTTGGTTGTGGCTACTCAGCCAGTTATAAAGCCATGTAACAAAACTCGGCTCCAAACCAATTTGAAATAAGTTTGTCATTAAAATTTCATGTGATAGCTTAGCAAATGTTTTCTTAAAAATCAGTGGGAGTTGCCTGCCTCATTGCCCTTTTGTGTCTTTGAAAGTCTGCCCCTAAAAACATAAGATGCCAGCCAATAATTTTGTAATTCTATCCAAAACAGCAATCAAGTTTGTTTTGCATGATTTGTTCATTCTAAAAAACATGTTGCTTATTGCTCATGGTTCTATTACCCTCTGGATTTTTAATCATTTCTTCTCCTCATATTTGTTCAATTATTTTACTGGGGATTGAAATCTAAGTTATAACGAGTTCCCTACTCGCTCTTAGAAGGCTTTTCCCCCAGCAGATTTGTCAAGTTGAGAGATGATCACTGCAAATCAGAAGTCTACACTATTTTTGCTAATGTTCATGACCTTATGTAACCCATATGCCTGAAAAGGCTATCTCTGAGAGACCTGCTGGGGGTGGGTTACTGTTGTTGGGCAGATTAGTGACCCACAACTGGAAACTTCCAGAAGCAGGGAGTGGTAGCAATTTGAGCATCTCCACAGTGTACCCTGCTGGTGTGATGTGATGTTGTCAGTCAGATGACTGGAGAGCAGCAGCCTGAGCAGACAGCAGGCAGGAGCTGCCTTGAGGGGAGACCATGTGCTCAGTGTTCTGGAGAGGAGCTGAGCCAGGAGTGAACAAGATGTTTTCTCCATGTAAAGGAGTCATTTGCGACAGACCTTGCAGACATGCATATGGGACTGAGGGCTGGTTGCAGAGGAGAAGAGAAAGCCTGCATGGAATGCTACAGAGGATCCCAGCAAAGAAAGAAGAGGACAGCTATTTCTTGCCACTCAAGCTTCCACACTGGAACAGAGACTGTAGCTGAGAGTTGGGTGAACTCCACACAGACTTTGGGACTCTTGGGGATCTTTCATGCAAGGGATTGTTCTTGGTTAATTGTAGTTTGGTTTCTTAGGATAAGGTTCATTTAGTTAGTAGTTAATAAAGTTCATTGTTATGTTTGTTTTTAGTAGTATTTTAATGTGTGAGTGTAGCTCTGAGCAAGCTTCGCCGTAAGTCCTGTACAGACTGGATCCTGGGTCTCCAGCTGCTTTCCCCATAGGGGTTGGGATTGATTT
>ML685818.1:8344633-8375305 GCA_007922175.1 Pelusios castaneus
AATTTATTTATCGCATTTGATTTTGTGGGAGCGTCTGACAAAGTGGAATTTTCTCCCACGAAAACTCATGCGATAAATAAATGTGTTAGTCTTTAAAAGTGCCACAGAATTTCTTGTTTATTGTCTGGAATGTTTTCCCCAATTTTCTAGAAAATGGCTTAGTAATTATTTATTTGTACCATCTAGGAGCCCCAATCATCGACCACGACACTAATGTGTTTGGTGCTATTCAAACACAGAACAAAAAGACAGACTCTGCCCCCAAAAAACTTAGACCTCAAATACTTAAAATACCTCAAAGGGATTTAGGCTCCTCATTCTCATTGAAATCAACTGGAGTTAGGTGCTTAAATACCTCTGAAAATCTGGATCTTACCATTTGAGAGGAAGACAAGACAACAGATGGACACCGAAAAGACCGAAGGGAAACCAGTCCAAGCTGTAAAAATTTACTACTGTTAGTTTCTGCTTGCATCTATCCAAATAGACGTATTTGCTGTCATGCTGTGAGTGCGGTGGCTGGGTTCCCAATCCAGTACAAGTATCTTCACTATTGGACTTTGGCTGGAGGTTCCCCCACTGAATCAGCCAGTCAGAAGACAGGAGAGTGTTAAAAGCCATCACAAGCCAATGTCAGGGCTAGAGGTTGTGGAAATAACACCCCTTTTCCAATAGGGGGGGAAAAGGTGAAAATAGGAGGAAGCAGAACTGATTTTATTCAAAGATAGGGGGAGATTTAAATGGCCTCGCTAAAGGGCTATTGCAATAGCAATGGATGACGGGTGACTGATTCAGAGCAATGTAAAGGAAGAACATCCCTTTTTAAAGGCTAAAGAGGCAAACAGTAAATTGCTTGGAGCCTTGGACAAGGTAGAAGGAAGCTTTGGAGCTGATGAAGAGATGCAGGAACACAGTGACCCAGCAAAAAATAAATGACATGATATTAAAACAGCCTTTAAAAATAAAGCTGGATTTGAATATTTTAAAAAATCACCATTACCAATATCCTAGGGAAGGAAGATACAAGGAGGAGAATTCTTTTAATGGCTTCATTTTCAGAACCACACATTAGCCACAAGGAACATTCTTTGCCACCTGGATTGCCTAAGGAATCTATTAGCGAACAGGGTTTTTCATAAAAAGGGACTTAAGCTCAGAGAGAGAGAGAGAAAGAGACACTTTATGGTGTGGGGCGCTATTTATTTTATGTTATAGTGTGTGTCTGCACAGGAGAGAAAGGACATATTTACAAAGCAAAGCAAGAAACCCCAAGAAGGGCAGGTATTTCTAACCAGAGCCATTTGTTTCCTGTGTGTTTAAAGAGAAAGAATGATTTCAGAAATGACTATATTAGACTTACAGCTTTAAAACAAAGCCCATTACGTATATTTCAGCTCTATTGTGCAATATGCTATTTCAAAAATACGTTTCACAGAACTCAGGACACTTGAAATACGTGACACCATCACATCAGTAGCATATACTTCTTTAAAACTGTTGCCAAGGAGGTAAATCTGAACAGGAACATCTGGATTAATTGTCAGCCAGAAACGATTGTCTTTACCAACGCACATTCTCTTTAGCCAACATAGACTAATATCTCTAAAAACGGATGTTCCTCTGGATTTGCCACTTCATTATAAATTATAGCTCCTACAGATGAACTGAAGAGAGACAGATTTAAAGCCCAAGTGCCCCCAAAGGATTCACCAATCCCAATTAAGTAGAATAAAAATACTCAGAGCTCCTGTAGAGATCTCAGGCAGAGCAATTTAAGGTGAGGTTTTCAAAAAGGCTCAGAGTTCACAGCTCCCATTGAATTCAGAAGTGGAGGAGCACCTCTGCTGTAGCTCTGCAGCCCCAACGTGTCTATGGGCTATAGTAACGCCTGTGGCTGCCACTACTCCTCTTATGCAAAGTCTTTTGATCAGTTCAATTCCACTTCTCTCAGAGCCATGAGCCATACATCTGCCCTTCTTCTCCCCCACCCATCCTGTGTCACTGCAGAGACTGAGACTCACAGTGCAGTGCAGAATGCAAGGACATGCCCCAATTCCACTGACTTTTGGCCCACATATTCCTCCCCCTCTGCCTTGCTACTTCCTAATGGCAGGGGACCACAGAGAGGGAATTTTGCAGGGAGAGGAGAAGGCCACGGAGCTCTATGGACACTGTGGCGGGAAAAAGCATAAGGATTCTCTAAAGCTTCAGGATGAGGAAAGACAAGAAGGTCTGCCAAATTCAAGAGGAGCAGTTGACATTGCAGAAAAGGAGAGAAATCCCCAAATAATTTTGCAACATAGAGCAAAGACGTGTGATACTTTGGTATCTTTGCATCTGAACATAGCTAGAAAAGAAGTCCAGCCATACGAAGGGTCTTCCTCTACAATGAGCACCTTCTGGAGTATTTTATAATCAAACATTGCAAATCAAGAAAACGTGAGTGCAAACTATAGCCACCCTTAGTAATTCCCACGATGAAGATTCTCCGGTTTAAAATGAGTCTAATTACGGACATTGTGAGGTCACAGAAAGCCAGCATTCAGTTAGGCCCCCTTCTTCAGATGGTGAGGTGCCAAACATAATCCAAAGTTTTCACTGCAAGAATAATCAGCAAATTCAGAAAGGATGCAAAGCCGTGTGCTGCAAAGGAGGTAGCATATTACGTAAGAGCAATGCTGTCAGACGGCTGTATGATACAGTGTATTGGGAAGCAGCTCCTAAAGGAAGCTGGTACGTTTTTTATAAAAACTGCTGACATAAACAGCAAAACAGACAAACTACAGGATAGTGCCATTGCGACTAACGCAGAGCCAAATTAACGCAGGGCCTTTAGGGGCTGCTTCCCCTGGCCTGAAGGGGGGCCCCAGGCTGCAGCCCCTAAAGCCCTTGCTGATTTGGCCCTGCGGGGCTGGGGTGCAGGCACTAGAGCTGAGGGGGGTGGGGGGCCAGGGGTCCCTCGGTCCAGTGGCCACAGCAGACCATGGCATTCCTGCTACGACCCCCCAGGCTGAGTGGTCTGCCCCCCAGGTGCCAGTTGGGCCACACTTGCCTGCTGCGCTCTTGGGGGCAGGCCCAGCTGGCAGAGGGGTCAGCCTCTGGCACTGCCCTCCATTGCCCAAAATGCTACTGGACTGCCATGCCAGGGCCCCCTCGGGTCAGGCTCGTGTAGCTGGGTTCCAGGCAGGGGCCCATGGTGGGGGGCCCAGCTCCCAGATGGGAGGGACCCACAGCAGGGTCCCAGGCTGGGGGGACCCACAAAAGTGGGCAGCCCAGGACCCCGAGGCCCCTTAATCCAGCCCTGAACTAATGTAGCTATTAAAAAGGATGAAGAGGCCTCCTCCTTAGCCCCACTTCCCTAATCCTTCATTTTTTCTTCTTCTTCCTTTAGGTACGCTCAGCTTAGACCCAAAGACAACACAGCATCTACTTGAAGAATCTCTTGATTGTGACATCATCCAATAATGCTAATGCTTATTTTCCTTTTCTGATCTGTCCCTTCCAAGTCTATACAGCAGCTGACATACTTTGCTGCGCACCTCCCAAACTTGTGGACAGAAAATGCTGGCCAACTAATATCATAAGTTAAGCTTCCCTGTTTTTGTTTTTCGATTCCCAATAAAAATAAAATTTAATTTAGTTTAATTAATACAAAAAATTATCAGAAACTTAAACAGCAGGAGAGTCTGACATTCGTAAGACAGACGAACAGGCCAGGTAGATGAATGGAGAGACAAAATACTTATCTAAGAGAAAGCATGTTTTGCTGTTTACTATACACATGTATTAGGTATGACAGCACTTAGCTAATTTCAGTGCACTCAGGTACAACCTTTGTAACCAGCCTAAAACACACCCAAAGCAGCATCTAACTAGGTCATCACAATTTTATTAACTAATGCTTTGGACTCCACATCCAAAAATAGCATAGATACGTATTACCAAGGTGAAATCTGAATCATTACACTACATCATAATAGTCGTTCTATCCCCAAAGAGTCTAAGCCATAGAGACCTTAAGCCACAGACATTTAGAACAAAAACAAGGAGTTCAGACCCTCAGTGTAACTTTTCCTGACAAGCATGTCAAGATTGGAGGTCTGCAGAAGCTATCTGTATGCACATCTGGCTTAATAACAGGCAAGAAGGGAATAAACAGGCACAATTCAATAAAATAAATGTAAACTCTATATTATGATGGATCAAAAGGCAAATAACCAAACACATAACTAGATCATAAACAAAAACTGCAGTTTAAAGAAACAGCAAACAAACAGCCAAAGACAGCCACCACTGGAAAATAAGTCCAACTGGTTGTCAAGTCATCAAGTTTTGAAATCAAATGCCTAATACACTGATCATCTGCCTCCCTCTGCCACAGTGACAGTCTTGTGGTGCTCCAGCTGGGACTCCCTCTGTATAAAAAGAACTTCTCCATGAATGTTTCTTGACTCTAGAATTTGCTTCACTCCATTGGGCTGGCAGAGTTCAGATCCATTAATCTTCCAGATGCACTGCACAACCTATTTATTTTCCAAAGGAAAACTTTTGAGGATGAGCTGGACTCACATGTAGATAAATTAGAGCAGTATGATTGGGACAGTGGGTGAAGCCCTCAGTAGGTATAAATTGGCATAGTGCAGTTGATGGTTTTCTTGGTTGGTAATTTTAGGCCATCTACATGACTACAGCTAGATAGTGAATATGATAGTTTATTTTGATGGCTTGTGAGAATAGCAAAGGGCAGCAAAGGATGAGCACCTGACAGTGGAAAGAAAGAAAGAAAGAAAGAAAGAAAGAAAGAAAGAAAGAAAGAAAGAAAGAAAGAAAGAATTCATTGGATTTAAGTTGTCTGTTGGCACCCCCCTCTCCCCCATGATGGGTGCCAGGGATGATAGCTGCTTTGTCCAACATTTTCTCTGGGTTCTAGCGCAAAGGAAAATGAAACATAACCCTTCCAACTGGGATAAAACACATAGATCCATTGAAGTCAACTGACTACAATGATTTATATCACCTGAGGATTTGACCCTTTCTGTAGGATATATTCAGATATGTTCCCAGCCCAACTTGAAAATGTGTTTGTGTAGTTTCCTCAAAAGATTCTCTCTTTCTATTTTTTTAAATAATGCTATGGACTCCTTGTCCCCCTGACAGATCTAAGGAATTCCCCAATTCCAATGGGACAGTGACAGGGGTGGGGGGAATGTAGTTCCCATAAATAAGGACTTCAGATCCATCTGAAAAAACATCATCCAAACACTTATACTCCCGGAAGATGTTTTTCGTAGATTGAGTTTGTCTGCGTATAAGTTCATGAAGCGACTAGCGTGTGATGCACATTATATGAACAATAATAATTTTTTCAGGTTCAAATATTAAAATGGCTGTTCGCACTGCCCTTGGACCACCCATTTTGTTCCCTTCCCCCCCCCCCACCCCCAAAAGGAAGCAGCTTTATTAATTACATGCTCCGGATTTTGGGGGAATGTACAATGTTCAAAAACAGAGCATTCATCCAAATTTGGATGTGGAGCTTGGAATTCCACTTGCCTACCATACTTCTGCACTTCACATAGCCAGAGGAAATGCTGATGGGTCATTATTTTCATCACACAAGTAACTGTGAGGTGTTGGGTTGGTCTCAGCCTCTGACCCAGGACATCCTCACTTTTCATTCACTACACAGTGGGGGAGGAAAACTATCTGGAAGAGAAATACAGAAAAACCCTCATGCATTGCCACCTCATGTTCTACAGAGGGCAAAAAAGGCACCTCCTGAAAAAAAGACAGGCTGGTCCAGTGGTTATAGAACTAAGCTAGAATTGGGAACCTGTATTTAAGTCCCCACTCTGCCACAGACTTCCTATGTGACCTTACACAACTCACTTAGCTTCTCCACGCTTCAGTTTTCCATCACGGGGTGGTGAGACGCTAAATGCATTCAAGAACGAGATGCTCTGATATTAAGATGATTAAACTGTCTTTTCTCCAGGGGGGCTAGAGGGCAATAATGACTGAAGTCTCTCTCTCCTCCTGGCCTGGAGAAAGAAAGACATCGTTCTCCCACTCCCAACATAAACACCAAGTCTGGGGAAGGCCTGCTGGCTAAAGTATCAGTTTTTGGCAGACCATGAGTAGAGCATGCTAATTAATTCTCCATTAGCTATGCCTCTAGACCAGGAGGAGCTAAAGCAAGTCAGCACACCAAGTATGCCCATGCAGTGAGAACAGCAGTAATGAGTAACCCTTCCCGCCTCACAGCCTGAATATCGCCCCCACAGAACATTTGTAAAAGGTATCAATTTGGCTTCCAGTCCCTAGCATGCAGCAAATTAAAGTTCTGATGGCTCTGCACGTCAACAATCCGAACCACACCAACGTTTCAAGCAAAGCAAAGCAGATCATTCTGGCCTTACAACTTGTTATTTATTTATTTGTTTCTGCAGTGGACGGAACATTCAGTTTTACACCAGTGGCGTGGCTCCAACCACAGAGACTTACCCTTCAGTCTCTCAAATCTCTGTATCAAAAGTCTCAAACTTACGGTAGAGTGTTGAATGGGTATCCAGGCAGGTGCTTCAACTGAGCATTTGTGGGAAGGGCATCTGCCATGGCTCTGCTGCAAATAAGTGAAAACGGCATTATACACAATACAATATGTGCTGCAACCCCTACACACTATGAGCTGCATTAAGACAAGAGCATCAATCTCATGTTTGCATTTCCTAGCATTAAGTAGTGCTCATTAGACCTTTCAGAGCCACGTGTGGGAAATTAAATGTTAGTTTCCATTATCAAAAGGGCACTGACATTTTACTGATTAGTTTTGTTGTGTATTTTGCAGATTTGTCAGGGTACACGTTTCATCACTCTGAACCCCAAACATCTGCCATCCTTCAGCACTGAAACCACTCAAAGAACAAAGACTCTAGCAATAAGGTTTGACTCCCATCTTCGCGACAGCTTCATGTCTCCCCACGTAAGCCCATATTCTTTAGACCAATGATAACTCCAGCCTGAACCACCATTACCACCCTTATTTTCCAGCAGAAATGTCTCTGTATTAGCTTCTCTAAGGGCTTGTTTGGGGGTGAGGCAAAAAGCACAGCTTCCTACTCTCACTGGCTGGGGGTGGGAAGATGAACACCATGAAAAAGAACAAAGCAATTCCTCCCACAGAGTTGATGTGTTATATCACCCCTATATTTCCCTAAAACCTGACTGCAGGAACAAAAGAACACAGAGTGACTTTAAACTCTGGGTCTCCCCCCAGCAGTCCAATCCGCTACCACTAGGAATTTGGACAGCTCTCCCTGTAATTTCTCTTGCATTTGTGGCAATTCAATTACATTGTACCTAAAGGTTCCACGCCCTGGCAAACCAGTTAAAACTAATCACACAGTAGCTTCGGTCACAGTCCCTGAAAAAAAGTTCAGAATAATTTTGGGATCTCCCGCCTCTACTCTTTGCTTTTCACATAGGAGTCAAACTATTATATATCTACTTAAATTAGAGGACTCATGTAATTATGGGTGTTCCTGAAGCACAAAGGGGCAGATACAATGCAGGATGAAATTTCCTTTCATTTGCAGCTTAAGACATGTGTACTGTAGGCAACTAACCATAATTTTTTCACATTGAGAGCACAGTCTCTGTGGGCAGTAAGTGATTTAGACTACACACTGTTTTCAGCTTTGAGCCTGATGTGAGCACATTAACCTATTGTGCTATATTAGGAACTGTACTCTGTTCTTTACCTATAAATAATAAAGTCTTTTAAAAAGTGTCACAATGATAAATACTTTCAAGCAAACAAGTACAAGTCTCAGTGTCAAATATTTATTTCCCAAATCTTAATCCTGGTAATTACCCATTCCTGTATTTTCACACCTATACCTCCAAAGCACATTAAAAAGAGGGACAGGTTGCCAGCAAGAGCCTATGTACCATTAAGCGAAAGCTCTGAAAAAGTTCTCTGTAGAAGCTGAAAAGCCACCAATATTATAGCAGTAATATTCTGTGGACATGTTTTGATCTCCTAAAAGGAAAGGTGTGAATGTGACAGCACATTACGTGACCTAATGAAAATAATAAAACCAGAAAGAAACTTTAATCAACCAGATATATAAGAGATAGTGCTTTTTTTGTGATGGTACGCACTGGTACGGTGTACCGGCATCTTTTTTTTCACAGCGATGCAGCCCTGGTGGTCCTGGGTTCCCAGCCAGGACCAGGGTTGGGGCCAGATCGGGCTGAGTACCAGCACTGTTTTTTTTAAATAAAAAAAGCACTTGATAGACATTGTTTTGGACTTTTTTCTTTTAAAAAGTTGTAGGTCTTTATTCTTTAATCAAACCCATTTTTCTACTTGAAGTTTCTACTCCTGCAAAGGGAGACATTCATACAGCCACTCTTTGTCACAGTATTCCAGAGGCCGATCCCTTTGTAGGGGGGCGGGGATGAAACTTTCAAACTTCTGTACCTCTGTACCAAATTTTTGTACCTCATTAAAAAAAAGAAAAAGAAATCACCACAATGTTTTACAATAGTCAATGTGTACTCAACTCAAACAACTGAATGGAGTTAGGCTGAAAAACAGCTTTTATTATAAAACCCCCTTTTAGAAGCTGACGACTTAAAAAACTACTAAGAAAAATTTCATCCCCAAAGGCAAATGTTTCAGAAAGTGATTTACATCAGCAAGCATTGGGAAACAATGAAAAATGTTGTGCTGCCTTAATCACAGCAGATATTACCTCCTCCTGATTCTTACCATCACTTCCACAGAAGCCAGCGGGAGTTTTGCCAGCATTAGGACTTCAGGATCAGGTGAACTCCAACCACTTTCCAAAGAAAAGCATAAAGAAGGGTGATGAAACCCTACCGTGTTAAATTCTCTCTCTTCCACCTCGCCCCAGGGAGCAAGGTTGTGTGTGGTTGGTTTTCTATATTTATTATTAAGTTTCATAGGCTATGTCTGCGCTAGAAAAGTTAAGTCTTGACTTTGTTAAGTCGACTTAAGTCGACTAATCCCCGTCCACACTGGCTTTAAATTGACTTAAGGAGTCGACTTAAGGCTTAAGTCAACCTAAAACCAGGCGTTATTAAGTCGACTTAAGCTTTCCTTAAATTGACTTAAGGAAATGCTTAAGTCAACTTAATAAAAGCCTAGTGTGGACGTGTCTTTGTTTAGGTTGACTTAAGCCTCCTTAAGTTGACCTAAATTGCCGGCGTAAATGCCCCCATATAGATTAAACTCATACGCTGTGTGTTGCTATGTGGGAAAGCAAGTTCAAATAAGTGAGTTTTCCATCTGGACAGGAATGTGGTAAGGTTTGTGTTTCTCCTTACTTTGTGCAGGAGTGAAATCCACAGTCTTGGGCCAGCCCTGGAGAAGGAAGTCCTGCCTCCTGCACACATTAGCTTCACCCTTGAGAAAGACAGTTCCATCCTGCCTAATGGACAGAGTTTTTCAGGGTTGCTGTGGTCCCAAAAGAGGAATACTCCTTTAGGTGACCTGGTCCCCATCTTCTTAGAGCCTTACAAATATGGAATGTCATCTTAAGCTTGTCTTAATGTTGTACAAGGAGCCAGTGGAGCATGAAAGGAGTCATCTGCTCTCACAGCTGTATTTTGCAGTTTTTTCAGGGCTGATATTTTCAAGCTCAGGCAAATTGCATTGGAATAATCTAGTCAGAAAGCAATGAACACATGCATGGTCATGACCAGGCTGTCATCAGCAAGAATGGGATGGTGGTTTGCTAGCCAGTCAGAGGCAGTAGAATGCCTTTCCTGAAGGTACTGATGGTCCAGAATCAATGAGGAGTCTATTCGGAGCCCTGAACTGTAGACAACTTTGACAGTTCATGGGCAGAGATCACCAGTTAGAGGATACCACGTCATGGCAGTGAGTTCTTCAACAACATCAAGGATTAATTCCATCTTGATGGTATTTAGTTGTAACAAACTTCTCATGCATACACTGGTCTCAGCCAGAGGCTGGAATAGTTAGGCGTTAGTGCACTTAGCACTGGTTGTGAATGACAGATAAATTTACATAGCATTGGCATCTGAGCCCACGAAGTTTCACTAATTCTACTAGTGGGACAGAGGAATGATTAGAACTCAGTGGATCTCCACAGCTGTGCGTGTGGTGGCAATGATGCATTTGCATACTAATGCGCTCTGCACAAGACTGTGTGGAAGGACTGACGGTGGGTCTTCCTTTCTACCTTCCTCAGGCAGGATAGCAGGATGCCGTCATCCGCCATATCCAACGCTGCGGAAGGGTCCAAGCGTGGGAATATAGACTTCTGCCCTTTATGCATGGACAGCAAGACATTGTCCATTTGCACCCCAACTACCAAATTCTGTCCTGAGAGCCATTTTGGAAGGTTCTAGAATAGTGGCTATGGGCAGGTGTGTTTTGAGACAGGTCTTTTATTCCACACACAAGTGTGTGGGGGGGTGAAGAGGCGGCAAGCAGGGCATGCCTCCAATAATGGGCAGGGAAACAGAATTCCTCCGGCATTGGGGATCTGACAGTTCCTTTGGCCTTGACGTGCGGAGGGTGAGCCGCCCCAGCCCTAAGGCTCTGAAGGAGTTCCCTCTCCACATTGTGGCTCCAGAGTCAGAGGAGTTTGGTGCCGCTGACATGGCCACAGGGATGGAAGAACTTACGGTGCCCTCTGCAGCAGCCCCAAGGCTGGGGGAGCGATGTGCCCCTCCAAAAGGGGTCACATTTAAATTCCTGCACACATCTCTATTTGATTCTAAGCAAAGTAACTGAGAAATAATAAGAAGGTTTGACACCAGATAGCAGCTGCATGGGTCTGTTGTGTCTACAGAAAGTTTATTCAGGACTAGTTGTTATTGGTGTTTTAAGGTAGGAGATAGAATGCCAAATCTGGTTTGAAGAAAAAAATCTCAGTTAGATGGGGCCCACAACTGAGACAGAGAACAAGACTGTGTTGTGCAGGTGGTGCGTCACATTTCTATCAGTAGGTCTAGGACAGGGGTCAGCAACTCAACAGACAGGAAAAGCCATTTTAAAAAATTCCTTCAATAACCAAGTGTTTAGAGAGCTGCAATGGGTGTAGCCTCCTGGTGGTGGGAACCGGGCCAGGGTGTTTGCCGCAGGGTCCCCTGGTGAGGGCAGTGAAGCCCAGAACCAGGAGCAGGCCCCCCCTGCAGGGTCCCCCAGCAGCGGGGGGCACTCAGAGCCTGGCATGGGCCACTTGCAGGATCCCCCCGTGGCAAGCGGGGACCTGGAGCCAGGAGCAGGCCACCTGCAGGGTCCCCTGGTGACAGAGGGGGGCCGGAACTGAAAGGAGGCAGCCAGAAAGCCACATGCGGCTCCAGAGCCACAGATTGCAGACCCCTGGTCTAAGGCTTCCTACAACATGGACAAACTGAATTCAACTTTAGGCCAGTTCCCGGAGTCCAATTTCACACATTATGACAAGAATACGGATGACCTTCTTGGCAAAGAAAAAGGATAGTTCAAAAATAGCCTACTGACAAAATGAATGAGTCTCAGACTGGCAAGTTATGACCACACATTTGCTAGAGCCATTGACATAATGGTTTACTCAAATATCCATTTCCTTCTCCTTGTCCATTGTTCTCAGAAGCCTTGTGCCAGATGCAGAGAGATGAAGGGAAACGTGCATGCCAGAGGCAAACAAATCAAAACACAGAGAATTTCTTCAAACCTACGCTGAGGTTGAGTTAGCAGCCAAATGCCCTTCTCCACCTTGATTGTGGCCACCCAAAACATACCTCAGGATGGTGAACAACTTAATCAACCCTGGCTGCTTGAAATCCGCAGCAGACCACAACGTAACTTGCTGCACGGAGCTGTCATTCTATCAGCTGCATGCCGTAATGCACCTCAGATTATGTCAGGGCTCGACAAAACCTGGGCGCCAGGTTGCCATGGCAACCAGGGTTTGTAGCCTGGCTCCTAGCTCCTCTGTGGAAATGCAGGTGAGGCATGCCCTCTGGTGACCAAACGTAAAATTGCTGGTGCCTAGCTGCAAGCCAATTTTGTTGAGCCCTGGATTATGTGCATCTGGACACCTACTAGGCACGAATAACTTGGCAGTCACATAGCAATATTCATTAATGCAATATCAAACTCCCCTGCATTCCCTGTCCTACTCATCACTTTCTACCTTGAGTTTACACATGTGACTTTCCAGTGTTGTGCAGTATTAAACCCTATCCACAATCACCTGAGAAGTTAATTAAACATTTTCTTCCTTGGTTCAAAGAGCCATTTATAAATTTGTAAAACAAATGACCTTTCTCTTCCATAGATAAAAGTGGTCTCATAAAGACATCTCCCTGAGATCAGCAAATTATAAGCTAATGATATCTATTGACAATTTCAGCTACTCTAAACGAGGGCAATTCTTGGAAGAAACAAAATGCCGCTTAGAAACGGAGATCAAAGTAACTCACTTATATTCTTGCTGCTACCATAGAGACCAAGAAAAAAAATGGAGATTTAACAGACTTAATTCTTCCTGAAATTTATAATTAACTACAAGGGAAAAGGGACAATTACCATATTTCTAAAGAATAAAGAAGAAAAAAGTTGAGCTTTTGACAAGATATAATTACAAGATATATACAATGCACACTACGTTGCTCTATGTAATTTTCTTGAAGTTCCAAAAGAAAAAAAAAAGATGATTTGTTTCTAGGAAAAAAATGTGCTTCATCAGTTTGCATTTGTATTGCTTAGAATACAAGCACTAAAACTAACAACAACTGGTACAATTCTACCAAAACTTAACACTGGTGAATAAAGAATGAAACAAATACTCCATTATACACTCCATCTGTCTCACATCTATGAATATATTCTCTAAAATAAAGGACAATCAATGAGAAGGGTTTTCCTGTTTTTGTATTTTGAACAGAGTAGCCAGCAGTCAACCAATAATAGTTAAAGCTGCCCTCAAATGCCACTTTAGTTTAGAATTTAGTAAATTACATGTAAATTGCATGAATTCAGCACTATTATAATTTTAAGATCTGGCAGGAAAACAGCCCATTTTGAGATGCTCATCGAGACCTAATAACAGCTTTAGAAAAAAGAGTTCAATGTTATCTAAATTTGAATCTTTGAGAAACTGAACAAAAACCATGAAATTTGCTTCGTTTGAGGTTTTGTCACAGACTTGACGTTTGGCACCAAAATCCTCAGCAGACCACATTAGGGTTTAAAACTGAGCATGTATATTTGTTTCTCCCAGAAATTGCACTATGAAGGTAGACGATGCAATCTCATGGGGAATGGTTGCAACCCCATCTAATGTTCACCTGAACTTCTGCAAAGAAAAACCAACAAATGCTGGACTGATTTAGTTAATCCTGTTATCTTAAGTCTCCCCATCAATAAGTAGAACTATGTTTATTTTTTCTTTGATTTCCAGCTAAATTTAGGGCTAATTATAAATTATTAATAATAATGAGCCATCGTCTCCGCTGATTTAAGCCATCATAGCTAGACTGAGTTCTGAAAGGTTATGCCTTTTATATCAACTGTATTTTTATGAGAAGCAGTGGGACCTCTAACACGTACATATTAATTGGTCTATGTGATTTTACCTTCTCGGCATTTCTTAATTTTTTAACAATATTCACAGGCATGTAAGTGGTCACTCTACAGCACACCCCAGTGAAGAGAATGGTTTAAACTCTCTTGGATTTACACCAGCTTTACATCACTGCATACAGATTTATACCAGTGGAAGGAAGAGGAAAATCAGACCCATTCTCATGTGAATAACTCTATACAGTTGGCTCTTTTCACTAATCATTCACTGATGTACAAACAGAATCTGGCCTTTGTTTTATGGGCTAGATAGTCAACTTTGACAGAGGACTCAAAGGCTGAGTCTACACTTGTAAATTAAGTCAACTTAAGCTTGCTTAAGTCGCCTTAATTTACCCTGCGTCTACACTACAGTTTCCTTAAGTCGACTTAAGCAACTTGCTTAAATCGACTTAATGAAAATTAAGTCGACTTTATTACACCTCATTTTAATTCGACTTAGGGCTTAAGTCGACTCCCTAGAGTCGACTTAAGCCAGTGTAGATGTGTGGTAGCCCTAAGTTGACTTAGGGCTACCCCAGGACTACACCAATGCCCTCCCTGCCAGGAGGGGCACAGGGAGAGCCTGGCATGCCCCCCCACAGGGCAGAGCAGAGCCCTGCCCACCCTGCCCCTATGCCCTGCCAGGGTCCCTGTCCCCCTTTGCCCCATTGTACCTATGTACAATGGGGCAAAGGCTAAGCCCCCTGGCACTGGGCAAGGGGTGCCCCCCCTTCCTCCGTGGACCTACCCTAGGTCCCCCTAACCCCTAGAAGTCGACCTAGGCGTCCAGTGTGGACGCTCTAGGTCGACTTTGTAAATTCCCCCCAAAGTCGACTTTAATTTTAAGTGTAGACTCATTAAGTCGACTTAGTTAAAGTCGACTTAAAATTACAAGTGTAGACATAGCCAAAGAAGGGTGAAAGATGGCTCTAGCATAACTCTCCATTCTCCTGATGTCAGTCAGGAGCCCATAAAGCCCCTACTATAATTTAGAGCAGCCCAAGGGGTTGCTGTATGTTACACTAGCTGGGATGGTCCCCTGTGGCCACTCTGATGTCAGATGATTGTCAGACCATAGTGCACGCCAAACATGGTCCCATCATATTCCCTCTCATGCTCCCAAAACAACCCTTCTGCTGAGTGGGCCAGAAACAGGATCCAGCTATGTTGCCTTTATGGCACTCAAGGATTCCCCGGCACCAGAGAAATCTCCAGCAAACTGAAAGGGGGGCAAATCCAGTTTTACGTGTCTGTACATTGCCAAGTATGGCACAGCATAAACAATACACAGGTATGGTAAGACTGATGCAGGCTGGCAACTTAAAATGTACTAGCCCAGGCAGAGAATCTACTTGCTCGCCCTCACCATGATACTGATAGAAGGCTAGTGCTAAACTCTCCCCGTCCCTCTCTGAGCAGCGCTGGTTGGGAAAGGAGAACTACTGCTGATGAACGAAGTGCCTGGGGGCAGTGTGCTTTGTGATGCTCCCTATTTCTGCTTCAGAAAGGAACTGTATTTGCTCCCTCTGACATGTACTGCAGAGCGCTGCTATGAGTGTTGGGGTGGAAAAGGCCTGACCAGTCCCCACAAGTGACTGATTATGCCCCTGTGAAGCCAGGGAGCATCCAAGATACAAGGCAAGCCTTGGAGTGGCACTCAAGAGCCCAGCGCCTTACTGTTCTGCCCCGTTCCCGGGCCAGTGAGTTGAGTAGGGAAGAGGCAGCCCACACCAGCTTCCTCTCCTGAAACAAGGCAGAGCTCTGTCCTACTTTTATTTATTAGTCCTGCTCTTATATATCACTAGACAACCAGAGAGGCGGCCTTTGGCTACTGGGTGAAGGTCCATTGTGGGGCACCCCACCCTGCCACTGGCCATAGCCACACAAGCCCTCCCCCCGCTCCAGCTCCAGCTCCCCGCCACCTGCCTTGGCTCCAGAGGCCAGCTCCTCCTCCTGCTGCTGCCGACACGGCTTTTGGGATAGGCGAAGGGGCCCCTTAGTGCTCAGGACCCTAGGCGTGTGCCTGCTTCGACTACCGCAAAGGCTGCCTCTGCAACCAGGAGCAAATACGATGAGAGAGAAACATAGTACTTGGCCAGTCGTGGCTGGATTTCATGGGATAAACATTTGGTACTGATTATCTCAGTAAATAAGCACATGACCCTGCTGCCTGGCAATATTAAGAGATACAGTTCTTTGCCTCACTTCTTCCTTCTAGACACGTGAATGAATTAAGCCCTTGTAAAAGGTGCTAGAATGAAAACCTTAGAGAGAGAAGTTTTGTTAATTTACAGACCTGGACTGGAGCAATACGAGATTCTCCACATAGCCCTGCTCAGAAAATTTCCTGGACTGACTGGCTCACTCCTCGGACTATCAACAAAGTTGTATGATAGCAGTTTTAGTGATGTGCACACCTGTCCATCAGGAAATGGACTGAGACTTTCACACTCACTGCATACGGACCGCCAAAGACCCATGGTCCCTTTTCTTCTAACATAAAGGGTAATAAACAAACCTCTTACTTACTTACGTGCTCTGCCGTGCCCGGTGAATCACATTTCTGAGGTAAACATTTATTTACAGGAATGTGCAGCCATGTGCTCTGCATTCCAGTATTAACACAGTATTCTAGCTGAAGCTGACAGACAGTCAGACCTCAGGGCAGAAGTAATATTAAGAGAACATTGGCCACTTTCAACCAAATTTTACTTTCTTAGATGAAAAAAGTCAAGCTGCATTATACAATCTGTCCTGACCTGTGCCCAGCCACTTGTCCAGATCACACACAGGAACTGAGCGTTGCTAGCTCCAAGTATTCAAAAATCAGTCCGTCCGTCCCCCCCACCAAATCACGACTTTAAAATAAATATGGAATTCTTTTTATTCACCTATTTTAGATAAAAAGCTGTGATTCTCATGGACTCCAGTGGCTCTGGCTTTAAGAACACCACAAAATATAGCAAGATTCAGAATAAATTCCTGAAAATTCACAGCACTGGGACCCAGCATGGACAATCATTCAAAAATGCGATGGCAGGCCCCCAAATAACAACATTTTAAAAAATAATAAATTTTGGATTCTATTTATTTGCCCTGCTGTGTTCTGAGCCTTTTGGGGTTAACATCTTAAGACTTTTTTCTGTAACCAGGAGGACTAGAGATTCTCCCCGAAACCCATGACTTCATGAGCGAGGGCTTTTGGAGAAGCAGCACCTATCATGAGATTTATGATAAAACTGGGAGCATTGCCAACACCCAAGAATCTTCCTGCCTTCTTGCCCTCAGTGCACTGAGCGGACACCAATGCAGCATGCTCCCGCATGAACTGTCCCCCAAAGGGAGAGAGGGTTGAAGCAGGGCTGGTTGGATTTTCCACAGAGGTGGCAAAGTGGGCCTGTTCCTGTGCTCTCTCTCAACCTTCTTGATGCTCCCACCCAGGTGGAATAACTCCATGCAATGCCCTAAGCATAAGTCTACACAGCAGCTGGGAGCAAACTTCCCAGCTCGGGTAGACAGAGTCACACTAGGGCTCTAAAATAACAGTGAGGGCACAGCTGGTTGGGCAAAGGGTTAGGCACTACGGTGCGGTGCGGGTGGCCTTCAGAATCCGAGCTCCAGTCCTATCCTGTTATTTTCACTGAATTCTATTGATAAAATAATACCACAAATCCATATGACTTATCACCAGCAAAAAAAGAAGCCAAATTAAGTACATGATCAATTAAAATAAACGAGAAGCCCATTAAAAAAAAAACAAAAAACCCAACCCTGATGGACTGATTGAGCATTTGACTGGCTCATGTGTCTGTAAGTACATGGAGACACCAACGGATCAGGCAAGCACATTTTGTAGTATGGAGAACATTCAACTTACTGTTTGGGGGGAGTTACGTTTTTGCTGAAAAAAAATTGTTTAAAAAGGAATCAAAAGTTGGGACAATTTTTTTAACAAGACACATCCATTGGGCTACTGTATTTATAGGGGTCTAAATAGGATCTTCAACTATATTACACACCACTTAAAAAGTCATATTTATTGCACTACTGTTGATTTGACTATATTTTCAGTGTTTTATATGAACTGGAAATGCTGCAACTACCACAGTAAATTTAACTACTGTGTGTTGACTTTTTTTAATAGCACTCACTGTCTGCAACTTCAGTGTATTTATGTGAGAAAAAAAACTAAATATTTACTCTCTCTTCACATTAAGATCCGCCCTTCTAAAGATGGCCATGACGGTTTCATGCACAGATCAGATTAATGGATGTCTAAATATGTGTAATTATCTAATTTTAGGCTAAAAATAACCATTTGAGACAAAATGCAAGTTTTGTGGATGTTTGCATGCACACAATTTTAACAAATATCAAATGCATTCTGCTTTCATGTATCCTGCTAAAAATTAATAATAACTCCACTGAGGCTAGGACAGTTTTCCAGTTCTGAAGTCCATGGAGTTATTCCAGATACACACAGATGTAAACATTAACAAAATTTGGATCAGTATAGCATAAAACTATTGACATAGCTAGTTTAATACCATACAGGAAAAAAAGCAGGAAAAACATTTATAAAATATACAAGGAGCCCTGCAGCACTTTTAAAGACTAACAAATTTATTTATCGCATGAACTTTCGTGGGAGAAAATCCCACACTTCTGACTGACTCCCAGTTATTCTCCTTGGTTCCATCTGACTCCACAGCCAGACACCTGCTTACGTCACCTTGGCTATGTCTACACTGGCAAGTTAGTTCGAATTAAGGAAGCTTAATTCGAACTAACTAAAGCCATGGCTACACTAGGCTTTAATTAGTTCAAATTAAGGGCTTCCTTAATTTGAACTAATAACTTCAAATAGGGTATTAGAAGTAAGGGTTAATTCAAACTAGTTAGTTCGAATTAACCAATGTGGCCATGTTAGTTTGAACTAATTTCTTAGTTCGAACTAACCGGCCCATTGAAATCAATGGAGATCGCTAATTCGAACTAAGCAAGTGCCCTGAATGGCACTTGCTTAGTTTGAACTAATTTTTTCTAGTTCAAATTAAGTTAATTCAAACTAACTAAAATTAGTTCAAATTAGTTAGTTCGAACTAACTAATTTGAACTAATTTTAGTAAGTGTAGACATAGCCCTTGAGTGCTTGACTTGCTGGTTCATATATCTACCAGTGTGGTAGGTGAGGTAGTAGGTACAGAAAGCAGGTCTGGTGGGAGGAGCAGTATCTTGTATATGTGAAAGTGGAGGATCTGCTTGTAACTGAGGCAGCGAAAGAGTTGCGACTCCATATGTTACTGTCCACAGGGCCCCATGGAACACAGAGGTGACTCAGTTCACATACTCACCATCAGTTAATAGAAGGATTATGTCAGAGGCAGCGTGTTATTAATAAAAGGAGGGCCAGATTCTGCTCTCAGTTACAGTGAATGAAGACTAACACCATTGCAGCCAGCAAAGTAACTACATGCGTCAGCACTCACCTTAGAGGCCATCAAAGCCTACAGCTGCAGGTCCCCACCAGGATTCTGGAAACCTAGAAACGTCAGGGCTAATCTGAGCCATTACAAAAGTCTGTTTTTCCTCACAAAGGCAACCTCAAAAACGTAAACTGAACATTAAGGCTGAAAGTGTGACACTGAATATTTTATAAAGACCCAAGGGTTATCCAGAGACCTCTGATTTTGCCCACTGCTGGCCTTTGAGTTCATGAAATCAGTGGCTGTAAGTCCCTCAGTTTTGTGACTCTAGGACAGCACTACCCAGGTTCCAGTGAGTGATACAGGAGTTGGCACGGCTAAATCTAGGTGAGCTGTCTCATTAGTTGAGCTGTTATGTGAGACTGCTGGCCACAAGAAGTAGCAGATAGAATGAGATAGGACATGGTCTACTGCAGTGAATCTCAACCTTTCAGGAGTCTGATTTGTCTTGGATACCCCCAAGTTTCACCTCACTTAAAAATGACTTGCTTACAAAAACCTACATAAAAATAGAGTGTCCCAGCACACTCTTACTGCAAATAATTGGACTATAAATACATTAAATTAAAATTTGTACTGACTTTGCGGGTGCTTTTTATATAGCCTGTTGTAACAGCAGGCAAATATCTAGATGAGCTGATGCACCACCTGGAAAACCTCTGCGTATCCATGGGGTACACGTACCCCTGGCTGAGAACCACTCCTCTAGTGAACTACGCGGAGGACTGAAGGCAAAGAACTGTGCTTTCTAATCCCAGCACTGAGTCCAACTACCTCTGTGGCCTAACTCAAAGTTTCTGCCTTAGTTTCCCCAGGTGGATAACACCACTTACCTACTGCACAAGGGTGAAGATTAGGGTTATTAGTGAACTGCTGCTGTTAGACATATTGTTAGTGTAGGCTGCTGGTGTGCTGAGCCCACTGCCCAGCCATCTGGCCAGTTTTGTCTCATTGTTATCTGGTGTTTCCCCGTCTCTTTGCTGCATCCACCTGCTGTCTGTTCCACACTTAGATTATATGCATTTCAGAGCAAGGACCACCTATCTCCTTGGTCTGTTGTTTGGCCAGCACCTAGCTTGATGGGGCCCTGACTCACAACTGGGACGTTAAAGTTTTAAGTGTTACCATAATACAAAGAAGTGCTATTATCTACACAATACCCCAAATACTAGTGACACAGCAGAAGCACTCTGTAAAACACTACACAATCATTGACATTCATCAGAATTCACCCCAAGCTCTCTGTCAGACAGGGGATCCCCAGAATCCTGGCTTTTTCAGACAACTCTTCTTTACAAATGCTGGCACCATGCAAGGACCCTATCAGAAGCATTTCAGTTCCGCCTCTCGTCACAAAATGCTGATATCAACCTGAAAATCTCTCCCATCATTTTATATTAAAATAGCCCACTAAGTTTGGGGAGGTCCTACAAAAATCCTTTTGCTCAACCTTCCCTCAGATCTTCAGACTAGTGACGCACACAGAGGCCTGATAACAATGGATGCGAGGCAATCACTTAAATATGTGTTTGGTAGGAGGATGGGGTGGTTTAGAAGGCCCACTGAGATTGGCTCTGATACTGATGTAACACAGCAGAATTGAGCAATGCATTTTGATTTGTTAAGGCCTGGAGATGCAAAACAAACCTATGTTTAGTGCAAAAAAGCCACATAAGTTACAGAAACTTGGTACTCTCCAATCAGGAATGTTGCTGCTATTTAAACTACATCTGATTGGCTTCTCTAAAATGTTAGGCTATATATTATAATGCTCAGATTTAAAAAACAAACAAACATGATTGCCTGTTCCCACATTTAAAGAATAAGATGGCATGATATGTTGAGAATATGTGCATTGTAGCATCTATTTTGAAACTGCCTCAGCACTACAGATATTAATAGTCACAAGCAAAGTCAGAGGTAAAATACAAAATCATTTTCCTTTTACATGTAAAAAAACACCACCACATAATTTAGATATAGAAACAAACAGTGTAACCCTCTGATAAAGAGAACAAAATACCCATTGAAGCAAGACTTAGTTAATCACTTTATCTTGCAACGTGACACACTACATACCCAAGCTGTTTATTACAGGAACCGAATAATAGCAGAAAGAGATGCATCCAAAACAGTAATGTTTCCACTCCTACCTTGGTTGTGACAATGCACAGACAATCCATTCTGCAAATCTCCACAGGAGTGTATGTAAATCATAAATCAGCAAAGCTGAGGAAAGGCTTTTGAAACGACATGAACAGAACCGGAGACTTGAATCTGCACAGCCTGCTTTTCCAATCGGGGCCTTCATAAGAAACTCGAGTCCTCCTCCACAGTGCTAAAGGCAATCATGATTCTCACAGGACTCTGAAAATCCACTAAAAATCATCGTAAGCAAAACTTTCAGGTGGCTTAGTAAGCTTGATTGCTGCATTGTTCAATCAGTGATCAAAATATTCTGCTAAACCGTATGCAGGATTCTAAGTGGGAATACGAGAACCACAACAAGCAGAAAAGAGTAAAAGCATCACATTTCAGCTCTGGCTTCACAGTTCTAATCTGCTATTCTAGTATACCCATAAGGTTTCCTTTGCCAAGCCTTTCTCTTGCTCTCTCCTTCTCTTCTTTTCTAATAAGCACAATACAACTAGCAGGCCCATCTAACAAAGTGCTGTTACTTCTCTGCCAGAACAAGTGCTTTTGGCTATAAAGGTTTGTTTTAGGAGCATGAGTCCTAGGAACACATACACTTGAAGTACACGATTGACACACTAAGGTGTACACACTAGATCATGCTTCACATCTGCAATCACTCAGAGTTACTAGGGCAGATTCTGACTCAGGAAGTGAAAACAACTGGATGATAAGAGCTGTCAGAAAAGATAACAAAAAAATTCAGGTTAGTTAAAAGAAGTTAACTGCTTATTTACACAGGCACACAACTCCATGGGATGCAACGTTGGAATCATTATAATATACTGCACATAGAAAAACAGCCTTTATATGTTACCTAAAACTAAAGGAACTCTTTCTTTGACGTTATGAAGAAAACTTCAAAGTTTTTAATTAAAAGAACAACCCCAAGGATAGAGTTTAAAACCCTTCAAATTCTTTCCCAAACTTCCCCTGGATCTTTGTCAGCTTCAGAGGCTTAATCTAATTATTTCATGTCCTGTATGCTTTGTTAACAGTCCTATAATCCCTCCCAGAAAGCTGGGTAGCCCCAAGCCCCCTACCTTTCTTGCAGCGATGCTGGTGCACAGCTTGCCTTTGAGGTGTCTGATATGAAACATGCTGAATAAGAAAACTCTCTGTCAGCTCTTAAAGTCTTCCCTCTCTTACACAGAGAGAGAGAGAAGGAGAAAGATGTAAAATGAAAGCTCTCGCTGAAGAGAGAGGAAAAATCAATGCCTCCTATTCACTGGAAAGAAAACACAGCCAACTGGACTGTTGACAGCAACAAGAGGAAACGTCTAGACACCCATACATTACAATTCACCTTTTCAACCGATCGGACAGCACACTTTCCCCGTGGGTGCTGTGCTGAGAATCTCTCATTCTCACTCAGAGCGAAAGAATGTTTTCAAATTAAAAAAAAAACTTTTCCAGGAAAAAAGGGGCATTTAAGAGTCATCTCCCTTCCATAAATTATTACAGTTACAACCATAATATATTTGTGATTGCTGAAGAGGCAAGAGGCTCAGGAAATGACACACAACTATTTTGCCAAAATGAAGTCACTGCTACCAAAGTTTAAAAAAATCCATAGCGAATGAAGACATGTGGTCAGAAACAGAGAGCAACCAAGAGAAAAAACCCCACAAACTATTAAAACCTTTCAGGATACAAGAAAGACTTCCCAGAACTTTTAGGATTTTGAAGACACTAACTTCTTCTGAACAGCTGCACCATTCGTGCAGCAAACTGGATTTTTTTAGGTAGCACTCTGGAACCTGTAAGGTTAGTCCATGCTGTGGTTTACTTCATTAGTCAACAGTCAAACCGTTTTATTTAAAAACTGGTTAAAAGAATCATTGAACATTTCGAGAATCCCCTGGCCCACATACCCCACTGGAGGTCCAATTAACTCATTACCATGGTCTCACCAAAGCCCTCTTTGTTAACCCAGGTAAATGAGAATCCAGTCAACTCAAAAATAGGGAGGGATCCGAACCCACATTTACAGCACCGTCATTTGATTTCCTTTGTGCTCCTCGCTCTTGTTGCATTCAAGCTACTACAGTAATGTTGTGTGAAATGTTTCCACTAAAAAAAAATCACTTGATGACTTAGGTGTAGAAAAGCATCCCATACTCCAAAATGGTCATACCAGACGGACTATGTTTCCAAATAAGTCTCTAAACAAAGGCTGACCTGTCAACACATGAATTCTATTCCCCTTGAACTCACAGTCCTGTTTACAGATTACTACCTGAAAATTGGGGGGATGGAACTCGGTGAGGCTTAGGTGAGTACTCAGGTGAGTAAAACGATCCACAGATTTCACCTACACTCAGTTTGTACAAATCATGCGCACACACCATTATCTCCAGGTGTCAAATTAACCACTGCGGGCATGCAAAAGTGTGGGGTTTGCTGGTACGATACACAAGTGTAATGTGTGACCATGTCTCCTTCTAGGGTCTGGATCCAGAAACTATAACAACCTGCGTTTTTTTCACAGCATCCTCCTTTAACTTGAAGTGGAATACATCCTGTACTTTTGGGGCTGAAGATCCCAGCTTGATCCTCCCTGATGACCTTGGTGCCTATATGTACGCGGTCACCATTTCTTCCACATGCATGAACAGTAGAAAAAGCCAGCTTCCTTGCCAGGGCAGCACTGACTGATTCAGTGGCTCTCAATTGTTTTTCAAATTGTAAAGCTCATTCCACCTCTCCATGCCACCCCTGGATCCCTATTCCAAAAGTGCCCTTCAACAACTATCCTGTTGAGATAGATTAAGCATAAAAGCAATATTAGGGAACAATATTAAAGAGACAAGATGAAAGCATACATGATGGGTTCAGCAGCTTCCTTCTCTCCTTCCAAAGGTAGACTATTTATTTCTTCTCTCTGAATGTATGATTTCACATTGATTAGGACCAATTCTTCCTATGCTGCCTGCTCCCCCCACTACTCCATTTTCTGTAGGTCATTATACAATTTGGTTCTGTTCTCCTGCATGCAGGGCCGGATTATCAAAGGGGTTTTAGGGGCTTAAGCCACAGGCCCCGCCCAAAAAGGGGCCCTGGGCTCAAGCCCCTGTGGATAATCTGGGCCTGCCTGGCTCAGCACCGGCAGGGCAGGAGCGCTGAGAATGCTCCTTCCCTGCTGGGGTTGGGCGGCGGGGCTTTCTGTTCAGGTAACATAATTGACTTCTCAGGCCGACATGGGTAGGCAACATATCGCAGCACCACAGAGCTGATCTCAGCTGGATCTCATTGCACCACAGCTCACTGGTCGGCTGTGAAGCATGCCTGGGGAGCTGTGTGTGCTAGACTGATGAATCCACAATTATACAGGACTCTGCCCCTCAGCCTAGACGTGTGGGATCTGAAGGGGTTACTGGAGCTCTGGAGCGCCAGTGTGGCTCCTCTTCTGTTCCACAACCTATGTAGGAGACTTCCTTCCTTCCCAGACCTCTAAAGATCACGAGATGCAGCCCAGTTACTCAGATTGCCCAGTGGAGTTTCCATTTTTCACTAGTCTATCCACGATGTACTTACATAGTCCAAGCACCTATACATGAAGCAAGTTAAATGTCCTTTTTCTAATGGATAGCACCCACACTTGAAGACTATAAATTAAGGGCCCGATTTTGGCCTTTGGCTCTGCTTTTCCCTGCATACCTAGCCAGTTTTGCAGGCCTTTACGGAGACAGTGAGGCATTCCCCTAGGATCTGGGTGTGGAGCACAAGGTGAGGACACTGCTTTGTGTTAGCCTCACAGCCCTGCAAAGGTCATGGAAAATCAAGCCTGCAGAAAACACAAAGCCTTTACAATTCACAACTCCCGTCTAATGTTTTTAATAACTATTATTTTTCATGCAATGACATAACTCAAATCTCAACACCCACGAATTTCTTATTGAGAATGAAGCAGAAGTATTTCAGTTAAATATGTCACAGTAGGTTACGTGGGTGGCACACCCCCCAATAAAAGCCTGATGATAATACTTCCTAAAGGGGCTTTCAGCTTTCAATTTACACAGTGCTCTCAAGATTTCATTTTCATTCCCAGCCACTCTGCGTCGTGAAACTAACACCCTATCAATCATCAGCATATGAAAAATGCAAGAAGTATGTTTAAATACGTAACTAGTTCTGTGTCACTATCATTATTGACATTCAAGCATGGTCACTTGAAAAAAGGATTAGAAAAAATGCCTCTTTCGCATAAATTGGCACATGCTAGCAAATGTGAGGAAATTAAAATAAAACTACTGCCATGGTGGAAAAATCCCATAGTTACAGGCACTGAAGAAAAGTGCCAGCTGCAGCTCTAATTTTCTTACTGTTTTGGAATGCTGGCCAGGAGTTCAGAATTGTAACCTAATGTGTTCAGCATATCTGAGATCTTCAAAGACAACAGAGTCCTGTGGCACTTTTAAAGACTAACAGATTTATTTACCACTCATGCGATAAATAAATCTGTTAGTCTTTAAAAGTGCCACAGGACTCTGTTGTCTTTCTACAATAGACTAACACGGCTACCCCTTTGGAATTTGAGATCTTCAAGTTTGTGTTTTTACCTCAGGCTAACCAACATGCATGAGTTATCCCAAGATAAAAACAGAGTGGAAACCAGGCACTTTAGTTTTACTACAAGGTAAACTCTCCAAGGTCAACCCTATCGAGAGAATAGGGTACTTACCTCATGGTGAAACAAAAGGGGCTGATTTTCCCTGTATCTCTCTGCCAGCTCATGCATGTTAGTTCTGCACTTGTTTTTTTAAAGCAGTGAAGACAAGACCAATGTTATCACTATTTCCAGGCAGATTTTTGTTTGTCAGTAGGGCTGGGGTCAAGAAGGTCACACGATCTGTGACTTTAAATGAAAACATTGTGATGCCGCATTCTTCCTTGGGATGTTGACTCTGGGAATGCCATTTTCTGAAGGCACAATTGATGCTGCGCTCCCCGGTTAGTAAATGTGAAACATCACATCTTAGGCCTTGTTCTATTACATCAAGATTATTATTTGGGCAATACCTATTGCTTGTACCAACCCCAAGACAATCTCTTGATTTTGGGGGTCTTTTCCTATGCTGAAACTTCAACCACAAACATAATGGGCCAAATTCTGTGAGGAGCTGAGCACTTCAGGTCAAAGGGCTATCTAATTATTTCAACTTGATATTGGGGACAGCAACCTCACAGATGAATGATCACAGATCAATAATCACAAGCCCTCAGAACCCAATTCTGCCAATCTTAACAACACTGAGTAGACCTGACGTAGTCTCCGAGAATCACGTGGCATGAGTAAGGATTGCAGATCAAAAGGAAACACCGTGGCAAGAAAAATCAGAAAGATATGCCAGACCACTGCAGTTATAGATTTTAAGGAGTTAGTGAATGACAAAGCCAATATAGAAGTTTGCACAAAGCCACTGAGAAGGTCTTAAACAAGAGGTAACAAATTACCTGAAAGGCTTCAGTGACATAGAAACAAAGCTCTTCTGAAATCTGAAAGAGATGAGCTAATCATCCCAATGCAGTTACCTTCTAGCTTCTTTCCCTCTTATTCCAAACTTGCTGCCATTGAAAGTCCAAATCTTTTTATATAACTTGGGAAAAAACCAGAATGATTTCAGGGTTGAAACTTTCCATGGTAATATTTAGCCTCAAGAGAAATATTACAGCCAAGTTATAAACATTGAAAATACTGTAGATGTTATAACAGAAACACTCAAACACCCGTAAGTCCATCATTGCAAAATTTATGACTATTGGAAGTAGTACAGTAGCAAAAATTCGTAAGGCATAAACTTGTAGTCATGTTGCTTCATTTACAATTCAGCGTAGACTTACATTACTGTATCGTTAGTTTGTCAGTACAAAAATCACGTCACCTGCTGACACGTTCACATTCTGCCTTACCAACTTTTTATTTAGCTACCAAGAAATTAAGTTACAATTTGCACTAAGGAACAAATAAATCTAGCTAAGGAAAAAGGAGTACTCTGCACGAAGAACATTGCTTAAACTTAAAAATAAAGGTATCTCAAGATCAACGCAAAAGCTGAGGTTTCAATGCTCACTAACATCAGTAGTATTTATGCCCATGAAACACATCAAAAATCCTGTATGGAATAGTATTAAATCCTCAGAATCAGCAACATAGCAATATATTGCTATTATAAACCTGATCTGAACCGTCCAAACAGTGTAAATTCACTAAAAAGCAAGAGATTATTACATGAACTGAAAACTCAGTCTTTTCTATGCATTTCATCTCTATCAAAACTCAAAAAAAAAATTACATACAAAGATCACCAACATAGTTCAGGACTGAATAAATATAAACCACAGCTCTTACCTTTGTCGTGTCTACAGAATAATTTTCAAACGACTGATTCTTCTTATTGTGTTCATCGCATAATACAGATCTATCTGATCCATCGGAAACCACAGACTACAGAAAAAATTTCAAATAAAGCAAATTATATTCACAGTATAATACTATTATTCCTCTTTGGAAGCATAAGATTGAACATAGTAGAATGCAGTCTTGCCTCAGTTACACACTTGGAGCTCATGAATGAGATTTGCTCCTCAATTTCTTGCCATCTGCCACTTTCTGGAGTTGATTCTGCAGTCATTCCCACTCCCCCTATGGCCTAGTCCTGTGAAGTGCTGATTGTCCTCAACTCTCATTGGGTGCATCTACACTTGTAAATTAAGTCAACTTAAACTTGCTTAAGTCGACTTAATTTACTCTGCATCTACACTACACTTTCCTTAAGTGACTTAAGCAACTGCTTAAGTCGACTTAAGGAAAAGTTAAGTCAACTTTATAAAACCTAGTTTTAAGTCGACTTTTGGCTTAAGTCGACTTTAGAAAGTCGACTTAAGCCAGTGTAGATGTGGAGTACCCCTAAGTCGACTCTAAGTCGACTTAGGGCTCTCCAGGACTTCCCCACTGCCCTCCCTGCCAGGGGGGCTGGCACAGGGAGAGCCTGGCATGCCTCCCCACAGGGCTAGGCAGAGCCCTGCCCACCCTGCCCCTATGCCCTGCCAGGGTTCCTGTCCCCCTTTGCCCCATTGTACCCAGGTACAATGGGGCAAAGGCTGAGGCCCCTGGCACTTGGCAAGGGTTGCCCCCCTGCCACCGTGGACCTGTCCCAGGTCCACCTAGCCCCTAGAAGTCGACTTAGGCATCCAGCCTGGTCGACTTTGTAGGGTCCCTCCAAAGTCGACTTAAAATTTAAGTGCAGACATGCTAAGTCGACTTAAGAAAGTCGACTTAAATTTGACTTGGTTAAGTCGACTTAGCTAAGTCGACTTAAATTCACAAGTGTAGACATAGCCATTGATTTCAAAGGAAATTGAAGGTGCTCAGCATCTCACAAGCGCAGGCCATAAACATGGAGGATGAAATCCTGGGTGAACACCAAAACTCACGCTGATTTCACTAGAGGTCTGGAATTCACCCAGAGCAGCTGAAAAAGTAAACTAGCCATAATTGTCTCTGTTTTCAATTATTGCACATAATTCTCTTCATTATATTAGTGTAACGCTCATGTCTGCAAACATTTTTAATTAAATACAATGGTAGGGAGGTTGTTTTGTTTACACAGCACTGAGTTCTACAATGTACACAAAAAGCCATCACAAAATACAAGCATTCTTTCACAATATCTGCAACACCAGGATATAAAAAGAGGCCAAACAGTTCCATATTCTTCACTAATTTATGACTAAATTTCTCCTCTAAACCATTTTCTTTGAATTTATTTATTTGTAGACTCTAGGCAAAGTGTTTGGTGCTTGTGATTTTCTACTAAACATGTGGCACATTAGCATAGGATTTGCATTCGAGACAAATATTAATAGCTTTTCAAGAGCAGGAACAGGAAAGCAGAGTGGAATCAAACAGTGTTGTGTTCTGTTCCACATGGTGTTGAGCACCACACAAATCATGAGTGATGTAAAGCCATCCTGATTAGACCATTCACTGGAAGCAGTCAATTTTAACAAAAGAGGCAAGCAATTGTCAGCATTTCAAATACGCCAACCACTGCCTATGGACCAGTGCCAAAACAATGGCCCCAAATCAAATCCACAGACACAAATGTATTCTCTTCTGATGCAGTTTGTTTATTTAGGGCTCAGTCCAGTAATGCATTGTCCATCTAGCAACGTTCTTAAACATGGTCTAACATCACTGAAACCCAGTGGGACTAAATATATGCTTTAAAAGAAGTATGTGCATAAATGCCATACTGGGAAAGGGCCAAACTAAGAAGTGTTATATGGCTGTGAGTCTTTCAAACCCAGTTCTGCCCCACCTGTCTTAGGTGCTCGGACAGTCCCCGTCATCACAGTATCTGAGTGCCTCACACACCTCACTGCTTTTATCCTCACAACCACCCTGTGAGGTAAGGAAAGGATTGTCAGGAGCCAGGGCCAGATTTACATCTGCAGCCTGATCTATAGATTATCTTGATTATTTACGAATCGCCAATTATCCCTTTGAGGATCGACAGGTTCTTGTCGAAAGATCAAGCCCATGATTATTCAGATTATTATATAACCAGTAACCCCCCGATTCTCTAAAGAATCGCAAATTGAAGAATGGTAATCACCGCTGGGTGTGAGGGAGGGCAGCCGTGTGTGCGAGCTATCTAATCCACAGACTTATGCACGTGGATTCAGCTGCTGCGTGCGCATAGCTGTGTCAGTTATATGCGCGCGCAGGAGCTGCGTCCACGTCCCGCCGTGCATATATACAACTGTGGTTTAGTTATATAGATGGACTGGATCCCCACGTGGGCAGCGGCCGAAGAATCAGCCCCTCCATTCCAGCTGCAGGATCCGTCCCTGGTACAGAGGACCCAGCTGGATGGAGGGGGTGGGGGGGAGGAAGGCAGGTCCTAGGCGGTGGCTGGAGCCATAAGAGCAATCAAGCCGCCTTCTCTTGGCTCGACAGCGCTGTCAGGGATTCCCTGTCCTGGCTCCAGGTCAGACCATGTGGGAGCTGCTCTGTGCAGCCACCGCGGAGAGCCGGTGAGTAGCACGCTTTCACTGGGCCCCTGGGAACTCCCCGTCCCAATGGACCCCTCGTGGGGGGGCTTTCTGCACTCCCGGCATTGCAGACTCCAGGCTGCCCCCGGGGAGGCGAGAGCAATGAGCTCGGAGACGCTGAGGGACCCGGACACGCACCTTCCCCGTTACACCCCGGCTGCCCACGTTGGCTCGGCCGGTCCACGCAGCCAGGCGGCCTCTGGTGAATGTGGCGCCTCTTGCAGCTCTCACACCAGGGCAGAATCCATCACCCCCCCATCACCTGCCCCCCACATCCTCCTCAGCGCCCCCCAGCTCCCCACTCCCTCATCAGAGCCCCCA
>ML685818.1:8375405-8393266 GCA_007922175.1 Pelusios castaneus
CCTCAGTGCCCCATCACCTGCCCCCCATATCCTCCTCAGTGCCCCCCAGCTCCCCGCCCCATCACCTGCCCCACTCCCTGCTCAGCGCTCCCCCAGACTGCAGTTCCCCCTCCTGGCCAGGGGTGGTGCTGCGCGGCACCGGCTTGGGTTGCTTCGCGGGGCCGGATGGAGCCTCTTGCCGGGCCGGGCGCAGCCGCCTCCTCGGCAGGGCCGGGCAGACGGAGCGGGAGTCGGGGGGGGCAGAGCCTTTGTGCGGAGCCAAGCGTGGATGTGCCCGGAGCCGGCGGGTAAGGCCCCCCCGCCCCATGGGACCGCCCCCCCACGGGAGACCCCTCCCCCCAGAACCTCCGCTTCTCCCCCATGGGACCGCCCCCCCCCCCCAGAACCCACACCCATGGGACCGCCCACCCCCCCAGAACCCACACCCATGGGACTGCCCTCCGGACCCTCCGTGCATATATACAACTGTGGTTTAGTTATATAGATTGGGAACCCTCATGTGCAGTTACAACACACACTATAGGAACACTTCTTTCATTACAAATAGTTTATTAATCCATTTAGCACACTCACAAACACCTCAGCTCAGTAAGGTAGATAGAGACACTATAGCTCAAACATCTGCACATCCATACACTCACACCATCCCTTGTAGAACTACCTGAAACGTCAGCCATCATCTTCCTCATCACCGTCCCCTTCTCCACCAGTGGCTATCAATCTCCCAAGGATTACATCTCTTTCTCTTACTGGCCCAAGACAGACATAACTTTTATAATAAGATACACTGACACTACTATATTTGATGCATACTCAGGAGGGCATTTTCCCCTTTTCCTTATTTGTATTTTCCCACCTTACTAATGTTGAGGTGTTCTTCTCCTACAGGTTCATACAGGGGTGCCCAAAACAGAGCTTGCGAGCTGCATGCAGCTCTTTGACAGCTCAAGAGCAGTTCATGGAGTTGCCCCATTTCCCCCCATTCTCCACCTACCAGCCTGTGGGATGGGGGGGGGGGGGAAGGATTTCAGGGCTTCCACACTGTGAGAGGCAACTTCCAGCTTTTGAGGCTTAAATCCCTTATAAGATAAGGCTCTGGCAGGTGCCTCCCATTAAGTGAAACCACAAAACCTCTCTCCTCGCCACAACAGAGAAGACTTGCAACCTGCATGGAGACCCACAAGGCCTCTAACTCTAGTAGGAATTAGCTGTGAAACAATAAGTAGGATGCTAATATTTTTAGAAAGCATGCGTTAGTTCTGGGTCCAGTTCTTTTCTATATCTTCATCAGTGATTTCGATAATGGCATAGAGCATACACTTATAAAGTTTGCTGATGCTACCGGGCTGGGAAGGATTATAAATGCTTTGGAGGATAGGATTAAAATTCAAAATGATCTGGAGAAACTGGGAAAATGGTCGAAAGTAAATAGGATGAAATTCAACAGGGACAAATGTGAAGTATTCCACTTACGAAGGAACAAATCAGTTGCATACATACAAAACAGGAAATGAGTGCCAAGGAAAGCAGACTGTACAAAAGGGTCCGGTGGTCATAATGGATCCCAAGATAAATACGAGTCAACAGAACAGTGTTGCAAAAAGAGCATATATCATTCAGGAATGTATTAGTGTAAACCTTCTGCCAGACGGAGTCGGCAGCAGCAAGGGTCGGGTTCTATACCTTGACGTTCCTGTTAATGATACAACAACAGACCAGCTTGAGCTCCCACCTACTCAACTGGGAAATCACACACTATGCCCTGGGCCACCCCAATAGGCAATACTTCCCCTCTCGCAAGCACAGAGTTTGAGTGCAGAAGAACAAACAAGGAGTCCTGTGGCATTTTTAAAGACTAACACATTTATTTATCGCATGAGCTTCCGTGGGAGAAAAATCCCACTTTGGAACTTGAGTGCAGAAAGTAAAACCTTTAATGAAAGGAAGTAATGTAGCATTGATTTGAGAAAACATTGCAAACAGAATTCATGAACACAATAAGCAGAACTCACCCCACCTCAGAGTAGGTGGGGTGTATCCTTTGCCTCTCCCTTCTTGCTCTCCCCTGCCCTACAGATCGTCGGAGTTGCACTGTCCACCACTCAGTTGTGGGACTCAGCCAGTCGCCTCTGCTGGCTCCTGCAGCCTGCTGGACATAGGCTTGAATGGTCATCTCTGCTGGCTCTTGCCACTTGTGGCCTCAATCTCTAGCTCGCTGCCTGCAGGACTTCTCTGCTCTCTCCTGCCACCTGAGGGCCCCCTCCACTGCTGGCTCCCCCCCCCCCCCCCCGAGGGCCCCCTGTGCTGTCAATCCCTCAGGGTTTCCTAGTTCTAGTGAGTTTCAGCTTTCAGTGACTTCAGCTCTGTGCGTTTCCGCTTAGTGGTTTCGTCTCTCACTCCATGGCAAACGCCCTGCCGAGACAGGAGCATTGCCCCTGCTCTGAGTCCTGGGGTTCCTGTTGGAAAGATGGATGCAGCTAGTGACAGAGAAGACAGTCCTTGCTCTTTAACAAAACAAAAAGACTCCCAAAGGAATAATTAGCTCTTCCATTTAACAGTGGGAGGAGAGTCAATCCACGTGTGAAGGCAGCCCTTATTCAGGACTGTGGCAGCTTCAGCAGGATGACCCACAGCCCTCCCTGCTTGCTCTCACAATGCTCTAGCATCCATACAGCACCTTGTCGAGTTTTGTGTAGAGTAAAATTTTTATTAGAACAAGCTAAACACAGTTCTGCTTCCATTTCTTCCATACAATAGCCCAACATTTCATTACCTCTGCAGTCAACACCAGTGTGATTTGTAACCCAGTACCAGCCAGACTGACCATTTGCTAGACTGCTATGCACAGAATGGTGGCAGGGGGGAGGATCTGCAAGCTGCACTTTAACTGTAAAAGAGCTATTTGCAGTTCATGATCCACATTTTGGCCACCCCTCTGCAGACAATGGTTTTACCTGTTGAACCGAGCATATGAACTCTTTGCCCCACTCTTCAGAAATAGACTGCCCTGCTCCTAAGAGGTGTATACTGTCTGCCACTCTTCAGTGGTGCCTGCCAATAAATTTTCAACACTGCAGAATATTTTATTTATTGAATGGGCTCTAGTGCAAAGTGGTAAGAAAAACTTCCATTTTCAAGTTATATGTTTATCTAACTTTGTTTACAAATGCTTTCCCGTTAGTAGTTGTATATTTCTGCAGAGTCAATACCTTGAAGTAGTATGAAATGTTTCAGTTGTTTGCCTTGGGGAAATGGGCCAAACGTTAATTGGGAAGAGCAGCAAAATAAGGACAAACAGCTCGAGTAATAATAATAACAGCAATAATAATAAATCTGGAGCATCGCTCCATACCACTGTATTAAGCGCAATATGCATTAGAGCAATATATGGCTCTCGGGGATATACAATGTACACATTAGCAATCCATCTGAAACACAATAGATATTTAGCTATTTGTTTTGAAACATGACTAAGTTTGGCAGTACAAAGTTCTAGCAATAGGCAAAAGAGGGCTTCTGTGCTGCACTGGAAAAGGAAGAAATGTGGAACCTGATTCTCTTCTTTCTTATTCTTGAACTGCATCAGCATGAGACCCGCTGTCTTTGGAAGCTATTTTAAGGCCTATGCTACCTATGTGGTCTCAAAGCATCAAGTGCATCCAAGAGTTTCCAGTTGGCAAAAGAGTCACTGAGCAACTGCTCACCCTCCCTGAACCCTACAGTCTACCACCTCCTATCTACTAAGCAGAGATGCAGTGCAGCCAGAGTGATGGATAACTTGAGTAAATCAGCAAGGCTATGTCTACACTAGCAAAGTTAAGTCGACTTTAATAAGGTCGACTTTAAGTCGACTTAAAGTCGACCTTATTAAAGTCGACTTTACAAAGTGGACTAAGTTGACTTAGTCCACTTTGTTAAGTCGACTTAACCACCCTTAAGTCAACTTAATGAAGTCGACTTAAGGGTTACTCCACATCCACACCGTCCTTAAATCGACTTAAGGAGTCAACTTAAGGATTAAGTCAACTTAATGAGTGGTAGTAACAAAGTCAACTTAAGTTTTCATTAAGTTGACTTAATGAATTTCTTAAGTCGACTTAATGAAAGCCTAGTGTGGACGTGGCTTAATTTAAGTCAACATAAGCCTCCTTAAATCGACTTAAATTACCAGTGTAGACAAAGCCCAAAAGACTAGAGCACTTCACTCATAAATATTGGACTTAAGGGTGCTGCTGCATTTCCTGACTTAAAGTCATTTCCACCACATACAGGTTTTACCGTTCGGTTCAGTGGTTCTCAGTAGGGCTGGCCCTAGATCAGATGGCATCCCAAGAGAGCAGTGACTTCAGCTCCCCCGCCCCCACCCCAATTCTTCAACTTTTGAATACCTTATTTTTATCGCATTTGTAGCACATTTCACAACTTTGATGCACAATTTGCATGCATGATTTATCCCCGTCATACAAGACAATACATTTGCACGCTAGGATCTATACATTTGTATTTATTCATGCCATATATAAGCAATAAAAATGCATTTCCCCTAAGCCTATAGAAACTTTTAATTTTAAGAATAACTGAAATGTAATAACATCAAGAAATCGAAGTGTGCATCAACATTGGGTGGATTAGTGATAAAGAGTCTTACAGCAGGCGACAGCAGTAGAATGTTAATCCTGTCCTTTAGTTCAAAAGGTGCTTTCCTGGCCTTTGCCCATGCTTACCATGGCACAGCACTAGAGAATCCAAAGACATTTTTGAGCAATAAAATAGCAAGCAATGCAATCTCTCCTCAGCCATTGTCAATAGAAGATGCGTTTTAATGAGCCTGAGTTTTGAAAAAGTGTGCTCACCACGTGCAACTGTGACCTGCAGCATGAGCAAAATCCTCAAAGCTACTTACACATTAGGAAAAAAATGTCCTTCAGTTCTACATCATGAATGAATTGGAGAACTTGGAGTGGAAAGGGCTTCCTGTGTGGCAAAATGTGATGAATATTATCTAATTCAGGGGTCGGCAACCTTTGCTCGTGCCAGCCCCACCCACCACACCCTCAGCAGATGCCGGGGGCAGGGCCAGCAGGTGCAGGGGTGGGACCAGGGACTCCTTCTCCCTGCTGGCCTCACCACCCCGTGCAGGGCCCCTGTCCCCTGTTGGCTGCACTCCACATTGGGGGGGCGGGTCCAGCAGGGGCCAGGAGCCCCATGTGCTGAAGTGGGACTCTGGCTACAACCAATAGCTCGGACCCTCAGGTTCTTTTTGGGTTCAGTAGACAGCACCAGGAGGCAATGTAAAGAGTAAAAGCAAAACTTCCTTTTGAATTCTTCTTCCGAGCTTCCCGTCCGCTCATCTCTGCTCTCCTAGCCAGACTCTCAGCAACAACAAAACCAGCACCCTGAGCTCGCTGCCTACCCCATGCCTGGCACCCCAGGCAGGTCCCCTTCCCCTAAATCCAGACCTGACTCCTAGTAGCCCCGCTACGCAAATTATTTCACTGCACTTGTACTTCCCTTTGCGCTGGGTTTGGAAATAATGCTTCTACCTTTTAGGGTTACACCACAAAATATCTCCAAGACTCTGAACCTTTTCTTACTTCCCTCAGTGTAAAGAGCTGATGTTTGAGAACTATTCTGTCATATCGTAAGAGAAAATGGGGCCGCTTTCTTTTGTAAGCTAAAAGAAAGACAAGACATGTGAAGAGCTGCAACAGGCAAATGGTCCAATATCGGCTCATCATCTAATATGGCAGCTTCCCACACCGAGAAGTAAGCATGAAAATTACAAATAGCACAGCAAGATTATTTTTGGTATTGGGCTCTTCTGTGTTCATAAAACCTTTTCCCCTTTTCTTCACCATGGCACAGACAATTGTCAGTGTTGTCTATCAACAAAGCTGCCATTGGTATTTTTTTCCAAGTGATTACCCCACCTAAAATCCCACAGTTATGAATTGTGGAAGACCTGTCACCTGCTAGGCGCCTGCTAAACCATGTGTTTCAGTGCTGTGAGGGCTTGTAGGGGACACTGTGATAGCAACGTCAACAATGAACTAGTAACAGCACCCGCTCCTGACTACAGCTACAGCATGTGAGCTCGCCAGAGCAGTCGCACTGTCTTAAGGAGATGCATTTGGTAGTTGTAGGTGAGTTCCCCACAGCCTGACTCTGGAATTGCAGAAAATTCGATCCTCGTGCATAACATGGCAAGATGAGGTTTTCTGTGGGTATCTGCAATTGTCATCACATACGGTGCGCCTACACTTGTAAATTAAGTCGACTTAAGCTTGCTTAAGTTGACTTAATTTACTCTGCGTCTACACTACACTTTCCTTAAGTCAACTTAAGCAGCTGTTTAAGTCGACTTAAGGAAAAAGTAAGTCGATTTTGTTAAACCTCCTTTTAAGTCGACTTTCTGCTTAAGTCGACTTTCTAAAGTCAATTTAGCCAGTGAGGACGTGGAGTAGCCCTAAGTTGACACTAAGTCCACTTAGGGGCCTCCAGTGCTTCCCCACTGCCCTCCCTGCCAGGGTGGCTGGCACAGGGAGCCTGGCATGCCCCCCCAAAGGGCAGGGCAGAGCCCTGCCCACCCTGCCCCTGTGCCCTGCCAGGGTCCCTGTCCCCCATTGCCACATTGTACCCAGGTACAATGGGGCAACGGCTGAGCCCCCTGGCACTTGGCAAGGGGTGCCCCCCTGCCACCGTAGACCAGTCCCAAGTCCACCTAGCCCCTACAAGTCGACCTAGGCATCCAATGTGGACGATCTAGGTCGACTTTGTAGGGTCCCCTCAAAGTAGACTTAAAATTTAAGTGCGGACATGCTAAGTCGACTTAAAGTTGACTTTGTTAAGTCGACTTACATTAACAAGTGTAGACATAGCCATATATAATTATTTTAAAGTATGTGGCCCAACTCTGGTACGCTATCATTTGACCAAATAAAGGAGTGCACATAAATGGAGAATGACATCCTGCCAATAACAGCAGGAATAATCTCAGTCTATACACTCTACACACACACAATGGCATTAAAAACAGAGTCCTGTGGCACATTTAAAGACTAACAGATTTAAGTGTCAAAGGACTCTGTTTGTTATTCTGCAATAGACTAACACGGCTACCCCTTTGGAACAATGGCATTAGTGACTCAGACCTGTATGCTGCAACCCAGAATGCCCCTGTGCATCAACTGCAGCAGATAGCCTACGAAGTAAACTTCTATATGTTTTAGGGACAGGAGCTCACATCAAAAAGAAGGAGGCTGGGGCTACTTCCATTCCTTGTTTTCTGTTCTTGGAATGAGTTTCCTGGTGGGTCCTGCACACATTGACCAGCCAGAGAGTTTTGTCCATGATGAAGTATTTCAACATAGTAAACTAGTAATGGGCAAATTGTCCCAGGTCCTGCTGAGGTTGTGAAGGGAGGGGCAGGATGCGTAAGAACTGGCAGATATCAGACACCCTACTTCTGCTACCAGTTAATTGAGTTACTCTTTAGTTGCACTGGGGGAGCTCAATGCCATAGTGCTTTAGACCCTGGGTTCCAACTCTGCTGACAAACCAGGCAGGTGATTCTCCCACGGGCAAGAGGCCTTCTTTTTGCTTCCCTTGGGCATCCAATAAAGGACTGCTCCTCCACATGCACTGCAAGAGAGACAAGATGATAGCTCCACCTGCATATAATCTCAAGAGCAGATTTGTGCACTGGAGTGAACAGGCTGCTCCATTTTAACAAGTGATGCAGCCTGTTCAGACCCTCTTTGCACCAAGCTGCTTGAAGAATATATTTCCTGAGCTACAGCCCCATAATATATTCACCACAGGAAAGGGCAGGGCTGAGCAACTCCCCTGTGGTCCTGTTGGTAAATGCCAATTTGCTCCTGAATTGTCGGACTGCAATGGGTGGAGTGGTAGTGGTGATGAGGAAAATACAAATAGAGTAGAAATGTTAATTGGCACCTCCTGGCGAAAACAGAAAAACGTCAATAAATCAATCATCGTGATAAACAAAGGCTCCTAGAAATACACAGAATTGACTTTTATTTAATTAACTTTTGCAAATGAGCATTTTACAAATCATTAAAATATTTAAAAAGCTACAGGGGGAAGTAAAATACATTATAGCATATGCTGGAATTACTCATTTCACAGTGTATTAATGCAAATTAATTCTTTTAACAGTCACACTAGAGAAAAAGAGAGAAGTCCCAAGATGAACTAACAGATGTTCTGAAGGCCATTGTTACTAGCAAATAATGGTTCACACCAGTGGTTTTAGACAATTCTATTAGAGCTGTGTGTGAAATGGTCTACTCAAACTGCCGTGAACTCAACAAGAGAGATGATTCCAGTTCATCCTCTGTGCACAAATGGACAGTGTTAAGAAGGTCTTCTATGTGCCTGAATCGTCCATCAATGATTCAGCAATTTTTATTTGCTCTACCTAAAGCAAGTGCTGCCAAGTCTCCAAATTTATTATGAGTAACTTAGTTTTGGCTTCTACTGCAGAAATCTCATGATGAGGAGAAAAGCCTCTCCCTTTATGAAACTGAGGGAAGCAAAACCAGGGAGTCAGGTGGGAAAGCCTTCCCTAGAAGACCATGGAAAGAATGCAATATACTTCAAATCTAGAAGTCATGTGCCCTAGCCCCAACTCTTCCAATGGCTACACCCTTGTGAGCCAAGATCTCATGTAACCTTTAGCAGGGACGATCATACACCAATTTAAACAGACAAGAGAATGGAGCTTGCACGAGGTCTCAAGCCAAAGCTAGAAACAGAAACCAGGAGAGATATCCTAGCTCCAAAGAAGTCAATGGGTGCTTTGCCATTGAATTCAGTGGGACAAGGATTTCACTTGGACTCCCTATTATAACAGAACCAACTCTACTCCAGCTTGTTACATGGTCCTTCAGAGCTCCAGGAAGATGCCAGCTAAGGTGCTCCTGTAATACACACCAAAATAATGTGACTCAGAGTCACCGTTTAGCAGTAGACCATGTATAGCATTTTCCATATTATGAAATACGAGGGAGGCTCTCTTTGCATCAAGCGGTGCTAGGCTCAATCCCCCCAGGAAACCGAAAGAGGAGGTATTGTCACATGTTGCTGTGCTGGCTAACTGCTAGACCACAATCTGCTCCCAGAGCCAGGAAGAAAAGCCAAGAATCCTGATGTTCAGCATTCCATAGCTGCCTCACAAATATTTGTAGAACCCACTGGCACTGTGTATGTTTTGTCTTCCCATATGGACTGTTCTACCAAGAGCAGTAGTTCTCAACCAGGGGCACATGTATCCTTGAGGCTACACAGAGGTCCTCCAGAGACTACATTAACTCATCTAGATATTTGCCTAGTTTTACAGAGGACTATGCAAAAAGGACTAGCGAAGTTAGTACAAACCAAAATTTCACATGATTTGTTTATACTGCTCTATATACGACACACTGAAATGTAAGTCCAATAGTTATATTCCAATTGATTTATTTTACAATTACATAATAAAAATGGGAAAATAAGCATTTTTAGTATTAATGTGCTGTCACCCTTTTGTAGTTTTATGTCTGATTTTATAAGCAAATTGTTTTAAAGTGCAGTGAAACTTAAAGTATGCAAGACAAATCAAACTCCTGAAAGTGTTACAGCAGTCTGGAAAGGTTCAGAGAACTGGCCTAGAGACTAACAGCATGCTTCCCCCATTCACACCCCACCCAATTACTATTAAGCTGAAGTGGAAAATGGCCGTCCTGAAGATTAGGGGTTCAAGCCCTGCTCATGACCTGGAAGTGAAAACAAATATACGCACAGGTGTGATGATTAGAGAAAAGATATTGGCAACGCATTGGGATGCTTTAGATTGCAAATTATTGTATATCGAAGTGAATTCTGCTGCGATGTTATAACAGGGCAGGGCCGATGGAGCCCAGAATAATTCCTTAGCCCCTTGCTGCCCTGTGTGAGGTTTGTACACTTGATCATAGGCGTTAATATTTATTTTACTGTTGCATTTTCAGTGTTTGGATTTTAGTTAATGGGAACTGTCCCTTTAAGAATAGTACGGAGGCAGGATATATGAAAATACGTTCGAGCAGTGGTTCCCAACCAGTGTGCCACAGCAACACTCAAAGTGTGCCACAAAAATCTCTGGGAGCTGGGGTCATTTTAAATCTCCCGCTCTGCTCAGCCCAGCCATGTGCTGTACAGGGTGGGGAAAAAAAAGCCCACAGCGGAGTTGGTCCTGCTGGCAAGTGTGGGCTGGGGAAGGGGGGTGAATAGGTTTGGGGGGGCATTGGGGTTGAGGGGCTGCTGGGGCCATAAAATGGTGAGGGGGGTGAGCAAAGAGGACCGGCAGCCCCATTCCAGCCCCAGCTGGGGAGTCCCCGGAGGCACCAGCCGTGCCACCGGCTGCCCAATCTGGCCCCAGCTGGGGTCCCCAGAGCCGCCAGCAGGATCCCGTCCCAGCCAAGGTCCCTGGAGCTGCCGGCGGGATCCGGCCCCACCGGGGTCCCTGGAGTTGCTGGGAAAGCAGGTGTCAGGGGGAAGTGGGCGCTGAAGGCAGCAGAGCTGCCAGGGGAATGGGATGTTGGGGGCCATGGGGGTGCTGCAGACCCAACCAGTTCATGAATATTCATGAGTTTATAATGGAGGTGTGCCTCAACATAATTTGAAGGCATCAAGGTGTGCCACGGCAGAGAAAAGGTTGGGAACCACTGCGTTAGAGATTGAGAGCCAAACGTAGGAGAGGTCAGAGCTTGATTTTTAAAATTCTCCTTCCAGAAAGCAAGCCTTATTTTCAAAGGTATAACATTAGCACTTTTGGGGACTGATATGTCAGGGAATTGATAGTGAGCTGCAGAGACTTTCACATTTAGGTCACCATTTTCAGTCCTATCTGGCCTGGTTTAACATTTGTTCCCATCCATTAGGTAGGTGATAGTCCCTACATGAGCTGAGTTGTGGGTCCCAGTTCCAGCTCCTATGTCACAGATTCACCACTAGGTTTTGCACTAGATTGCAAAATCTTTTTCGGAGCAGAGATTGTCTCCAATGCGGTGTTTTCATAATTTCTAATACAATGGCGTCAATGGTTGGATTCTCCACTGCTTTACTCGCTACAAATTTGGGAACGTTAAAAGAACTGCAAGTATCGAAACGCTCAGGGAAGGAGCAGAGGAGTTAAAAATAGGAGATAAACCAAAAAGTATTATTTAGACTATTTTTAAACGTCAAGATTTAGGGGGTCTGTCTCATGAGTTTTGAGCTTTGGGGATTGGCAATATACTTTTTAAATGTACAGAATCTCCCTGTCTGTCTACCTGTCAGGGAGCCGTGCTGACAGGGGATTGGTCCAAATAAGTACCACTCCACATGCATGCTTTTCATTCTCATGGGGACTTTCATTTGTTTTTTCTTTCTTCACTGTTTTCCTTAATCTGAAATTTAAGTCACCCAACAAGAAAAGTATTTTTCTTTTTGGTGTATATATAAAAATCATCATCATGGTTGTTATGGAGACTGAACATAAACTAGAGCAAGTGCCAGTACACTTCAAGCTAAAAGAGTGATCTCTCTATTGGTAGGCATAGCAGACTCAGATCACCCGTGAATCAGGCACACCCTGTTAAAACAAGACTTGCTTCGCCCAAAACAAGTGCATAGGCCTGCTTGAAACTGTGTTAGTTCTTTCTAAAACACGTATTGTTTTGTCAAAAAGGCCTCGTCTAAACTAGGAGTGGCTTTCTCTCTGTGTGCTTCAATGTTTTATCTATAAAATGGGGCCTCTTCGGGGATCATCACCTTGCTGTGGTGAAGACGCTTGTGTATTCCAGTGATCCTCTGTTGTCAGGAGCTTTTGTGCTCCTGGTAGGGTCACCCAAGGTGAATGTGTCTGAGGGGAGGTACCAGAATAAAAAAGCACAGTCCACTTCCCTCCAAAGTTCTCGACAGTGGGCCAGGTGGAAGAGGACCTTCTGGATCGCAACTGTTGTGAGAGTGGGTGAAGGCAAACGAAAGTTGTAGATCTTCAACCATCTCTGACCTCCCCTGCCACTAGGCTCCAGACAGCTTGTCACAATTGCGTGGTCGTGGTAGGCACACCAGCCACCTCACGTTAAAAGAAATCACATGCAGGCCTCTACCACAGGAGATGACATTTTCCAACCCGCCAAGTCCTAAGGCGATGGACTAGTGGTGACAGGGGAAAAATTTATGTATTTGGCAGTCCATAGCCATGAATCTGCATGTTGGATACAACAGGTGGTTATCTGACATCTGGTTTGAGATGGGGTCCAATTTAGCAGCTACTAGCATGACTGAGGAGCCCCTTTTAGGATCCCCTCTGCTCACCTGTATGGGGAGTTGCAGCTAGCAAGAGATGCAGAGTTGCAGCTAGCAAGAGATGTGAAGGGTAACAGAAAGGGGTTCTATAAGTATATCAGCAACAAAAAAAGGATCAGAGGTGGTGTAAGTCCCTTACTGAATGGGGCAGGCATCCTCATGGAGGATGATGCGGAAAAGGCTGAAGTACTCAATGCTTTTTTTACTTCAGTCATCACAGGGAGGGCCAGCTCCCAGGCTACTACATGGGGTAACGCGGAATGGAGAGAAGAGCGGCCCTCGGTGATGGAAAGTCAGGTTAGGGAACACTTAATGAAATTGGATGTGCACAAGTCCATGGGGCCGGATGAACTGCATCCAAGGGTGCTGAGGGAGTTGGGGGAAGTGATTGCAGAGCCGCTGGCCATTATCTTTGAGAACTCGTGGCAAACGGGGGTGGTCCCGGAGGATTGGAAAAAGGCAAATATAGTACCTATCTTTAAGAAAGGGAAAAAGGAGGATCCGGGGAACTACAGACCGGTCAACCTCACCTCAATCCCTGGGAAAATCATGGGGCAGGTCCTCAAGGAATCCATCCTGAAACACTTGGAGGAAAATAGAGTGATCAGGAACAGTCAACATGGATTCACCAAGGGCAAATCGTGCCTGACCAACCTGATTTCCTTCTATGATGAGATGACTGGATTTGTGGATGCGGGAAGAGCCTTTAACGTGGTATACCTTGACTTTAGCAAGGCTTTTGATACGGTTTCCCACAGCATTCTCGTCGGCAAGTTAAGGAAGTATGGGTTGGACGAGTGGACCGTAAGGTGGATCGAAAACTGGCTAGATCAACGGGCTCAGCAGGTAGGAATCAATGGCTCGATGTCTGGTTGGCAACCGGTAACAAGTGGAGTGCCCCAGAGGTCGGTCCTGGGGCTGGTTCTATTCAACATCTTCATTAATGATCTTGATGATGGAATAGACTGCGTGCTTAGTAAGTTTGCGGATGACACCAAGTTCGGGGGAATGGTAGATACTCTGGAGGGCAGGGACAGGATCCAGGGAGACTTGGACAAATTGGAACACTGGGCCAAAAGAAACCTCATGAGGTTCAACAAAGACAAGTGCAAAGTCCTGAACTTAGGACGGAAAAATCCCATGCACTGCTACAGGCTGGGGACCGATCGGCTAAGTAGCAGCGCTGTAGAAAAGGACCTGGGGGTTATGGTGGATGGGAAGATGAATATGAGCCAACAGTGTGCCTTTGTTGCGAAAAAGGCCAATGGCATATTAGGCTGCATCAGTAGGAGTATTGCCAGCAGATCGAGGGATGTGATAATTCCCCTCTATTCGACACTGGTCAGGCCGCATCTGGAATACTGTGTCCAGTTTTGGGCTCCCCACTACAGAAAGGATGTGGACAAATTAGAAAGAGTCCAGCGGAGGGCAACAAAAATGATTAGGGGGCTGGGGCACATGACTTATGAGGAGAGACTGAAGGAACTAGGCTTATTTAGTCTACAGAAGAGAAGACTGAGGGGAGATTTGATAGCAACCTTCAACTACTTGAAGGGTTGCTCCAAAGAGGAGGGAGCTAGGCTGTTCTCGAGGGTAACAGAGGACAGAACAAGGAGCAATGGTTTCAAATTACAGCTGGGGTGGTCAAGGTTGGATATTAGGAAAAACTTTCTCACTAGGAGGGTGGTGAAGCATTGGAATGGGCTATCTAGGGAGGTGGTAGAATCTCCATCTTTGGAGATTTTTAAGGCTCGGTTAGACAAAACCCTGGCTGGGGTGATTTAGGGGGAGTGGCCCTGCTTTTTAGCAGGGGGTTGGACTAGATGACCTTGTGAGGTCCCTTCCAACCCTATTATTCTATGATTCTATGAGAGGGCTAAAAAAGGTGCCCCAAAGCTTGGCTGTCTCACCCACTCCTGGCTAGAGTACCATGTCCCATGGAATCACTCTGCCTGAGGTCAAAATTATAAAAAGACAATGACTTTTGCTACATGGAATGGTCACACCCTGATGGATAAAAGAAATAATGTACGGCCAGAGAAAAGAACTGCTGTTATCACCAGGGAGCTTGCAAGATATAGCATAGATATTGTTGCCCTAAGTGAGACAAGATACCTGGATAAGGGTCAACTGAGAGAAAAAGGTGGAGGCTACACCTTTTTCTGGAAAGGGAAATTTGCAGAGGATAGACATAAACATGGTGTTTGCTTTGCAGTTCAGAAGTTTGTTAGTCAGCTCACAGAACTTCCTACAGCAATAAATGAATGCCTTATGACTCCTTGATTCAAGCTCAGCAACAACCAGTTTGCTATTTCTTTAAAAAGAGATATTAGAATTGGAAAAGATGCAATGAAAGGCAACAAAAATTATTAGGGGAGTAGAACAGCTTCCATATGAGGAGAGATTAAAAAACTGGGACTGTTCAGCTTACAAAAGCGAGGGCACACAGCATAGGTCTATAAAATCATGAATCATATGCCCCAATATGTAATGCTGATGAGAATACTAAGGAATAATTTGACTCTGATCTTGACAAAGTCCTAACTAAAACTCCTAATGATGATAAGATTATTCTTTTTGAGATTTCAGTGCTAGAGTCAGGCATGAATCTGATCTTTGTATGGTTCTACTGGAAAAGAAGGAGTTGAGAAGACCAACTCCAATAGCACCCCCCTCCTGAATCAAGGCATAGAATATGGCTTGGTTATTACGAATACAATCTTCAGACAAAGTGAGAAGTATAAAACCACCTGGAGACATCCTCGCTTCAGACATTGGCACCTTCTTGACTATATAATTGCAGAGCTTGAGATCAGAAGGACGTCCACACCATGCGGGCTAATGATGGAAATGATTACTGGTAGACAGACCATTGTCTTGTTAGATCTATTATGAACTTTCAGATCATTTCACCGCACCATAAGCAGGCAAAATCAGTACAAAAAAATCCAAAGCCAAGTCTCTTCAAGATATAGTGACTCACAAAAAATTACAGCAGCCTTTCCAAGAGAGGTTCACAATCATTCTTACAGCTGATGACTATAATGAAAATTTCTGGAAGAGATTAAAGGGACATATTTTCTCTGCTTGTGCTGTGTCAGTTAATATCATCACAATGATTGGTTTGATGAGAATGAGGCTGAGATTCAGGGCCTGCTCGTTTGGAAAAGAAAAGCTCATCACATACGGCAAAATCACATATCACATCAACAGAAAGAAGTCAAATAAGCAACTTAAGGTTGAAGTCCAAATAAAAATTTGTGACATCAAAAATGGGTGGTGTCAGGGAAAGGCCAAGGGGATCAAGCTCTACACTGATAAACATGACAGGAGGAGTATTTTTTTCAGCCAGTAAGAGCCATTTAATGTCTACGCTTCCATGCTCTCACACTACTCCGAGCCCAAGATAGATTGATTTACCTTAAAGACAGTGAATCCATCAAAGCCAGGTGGAAGAAGCATTCTGAGTCTCTACTGAACCATGTCTATGGTCTCTGATTGTACTATTGAATCAGTAACTCAAACAATAGCAAAAGGAATCACTTCCTGATCCCCGTGCCCTCAAAGTAATATGACCTATTATGCAGGCTAAGAAAAGCAAGGCAGCAGGACCAGATGGCATGCCACCTGAAGTCTACAAGTTTGGCGATGAAGAACTGGTAAAGAAGCTCGATGAACTTTTTCTTCAAAGCTGGTATAATGAGAAATGCAAATATTACTATAAATCTTTAAAGAAGGAGACAGTTGGAATGTGGAAATTATCGAGGCATTACCTTGCTATCTACAGCAAGGAAAATTCTTATTCATATCCTTTTAAATAATTATTTCCCCTTTCTGAGGAAATATTACTGGAATCGCACTGTGATTCCAGATCATCTTACAGGACAATCAATATGATCTTGCCCATCAAATCCAGGAAAAGTCTCAAGAGAAAAATCAGGACCTATACACTATCCATAACCTTCATGGATTTAATGAAGGCCTTCTACTCTGTCAATTGTGAAGCCCTGTAGAAGGTACTGGCCAAATTTGGTTGTTCTCCAAAATGTATTACGGTCCTACGGCTTCTTCATGATCAGATAGCTGTTACTGTTCTTAGTAATGGCTTTGAAGATGGATCCTTTTGTCATCAAGACTGGGGTTAAACAAGGTTGTGTTATTGCCCCAACCCTGTTCTCCATCTATTTAGCAGTCATTCTGATCCTCATTAAAGACCATCTGCACACTGGAGTCACTTCAACATAGAAACGACGGGTGGCTATTCAACCTTCGACATCCTGCTCCAAATCTAAAATCCTCTGAGCTTCCATTATTGATCCTTATGCTGATGACTGTGCTATCCTTGTGCATACCTAGAATGGCATTCAATCCATGTCGGATCTTTTTGCACAAGCCTAACAAAACCTAGGACTTTCACTTAATATCAAGAAGGCCATAGTTCTCTATCACCCTTCCTCTGGTCTTGCACATGATCTACCATCTACTTTGGAGACAATCAAGCATTTCTGCTATCTTGGTAGCCAACTTTCTCAAAATACAAAAGTTGACTCTAAGATTCAGCACAGGATCCAAGCATAAGGGCTTTCTTTGGAAAACTGCTCTGACGTGTTTTCATGAATCATGTCCTACAGAAGGACACCAAGATTCAGGTCTATTCGACAGTTGTCATCCCTTCACTCCTTTATGGATGTGTGACTTACCAACACCACCTTAAGAATCTGGAGAGGATATCATCAACAATGACTCTGGAACATCCTTCACATCAAATGGGAAGATCGCCACAGTAATACCAGCATTCTCACTGAAGCCAATGTCACCAGCACTGAAGCAGTGACTCTTATGTACCAACTATGCTGAGTTGAATTTTGTGTGTGAATGCCAGATTTTCATCTCCCAAACAAGCTCTCTGTTCTCAACAAACCTATTATCAGAGATCTCATGGTGCTCAGAGGAAACACTGGAAAGATGCATTGAGAGCATATCTCAAGAAAACTGAGGTGGACACAATATACTAGGAGGAGCAAGCTAGCAATCAACCCCATTGGCATTATATACTCAGTCAGGCAGTGGCCCACTTCAAGAAGTGAGATGAAGCTGAAGAGAGAAGGAAGGACAGGCAGAACTGTGGTTCCAGAATTGGAATAATCTCACAACTCATATGTAAATCCTGGGATAGAGATCATCCTCAATTTGAGGGATGGACGACAATGATGACAAAATGGAGACAATATATCCTTTCTCCAATCCTTAATCTATCTTGTCTTTCTACCCCGTAACCCTTCAAGGCAGGGACTGTCTTTGTACAGCACTTCCCACAAAGTGGCCCTTATCATGGTCAAGATCTCTATGTGCTATGTAATAAAAATAATAAATAAAAATTATCCTCACCTTTATATGCAACTGTACTTACCAAACTTTCTAAGGTGTGTTCTGCCTCTTCTTAAAATGTCAAATGTTTATTGCAATTTCACTAGTATACGCAGATAGATAGATAGATAGATAGATAGATAGATAGATAGATAGATAGA
>ML685818.1:8393276-8445661 GCA_007922175.1 Pelusios castaneus
AGATAGATAGATAGATAGATAGATAGATAGATAGATAGATAGATAGATAGATAGATAGATATTTATAAACCACTGCCTTTAAACTGAGTTACTCCAGATTTACACTGATGTAAAAGAGATCTGAATCTTGGCCTGAAAATACATGTGACCAAAATTTTAAGCATGTCCAAATAACTGGAAATAGAAGAAAACAGATAATTAAAAGAAAAGACATAACTAATGGTTTTAAATTAGATAATATTTGAGTGATATTTTAATTAGCAAGGATAATATTTATTTTATTTGCTTAGAATATTCTATTTTGATTCTAGATATATAAATTTCAGCCTACATACTCCAGTTGCCATAACAACTTGATACATTTGTTCTCTTGTGTCATTTCTTAAATCGCATCAGGTTTTTAGGGAAAACAAATACCAAAACGAAAAAGAATCTGTGGTTGCTATGATAACATTACATTTTTAAAAATTTCTTCTGTTCACACTCGGTTCCTCAGGAAACCGGTAATTAGCTCTTTTCCCCAAAGAGACTCACAGCTCAGTATGGGAATCTCAGTAAAAGCTAGAGCTCAATTCGGGGGTGGCCCCAAGTAAGAGCACTGTGTAGTTGTGCTGCTTGGATTGTGGCTCTGGTCCCTGGTTTACCCCTTTGCTCTTCACCCTCTGGGAATGCAGGTTATGGAGCCAGTTTTTCATACACTCCCCTCCCATAGGAGGTGTAATAATGGCCCCACAATGGCTGTGTTTCCTCCCATCCTCAGGATAAGGCATCCCACACAAGGATGGGTGTCCCATAGAGGCACTTTTCTCTCCTGCAGGGATGCATAGCTGGGGTTGAGAGCATGGTATAAATCCTATATGCAGAGATAGAAGCTGCATAGCCAAATTTCAACAAGCTCCCTGAATGAGGGTCAGTGCATTTCCATGCTGGAATGCCAGTGTACAGCAATCAGTGTATTTTAGACACTGATGTAGTATGATAAGAGATGGCTAAAGCCTGTTGCCACTGAAATCAATGGCTTCACTCTGGTTGACTTTAGCAGTAGCAACACTGGGCCCACAGATTTTTTCAACTTGAAAAGCAAAGTGCATTGTGATACAGTGCTATTTCGACTGCATTTTTAGCTGGTTCATTGTAACAACCATAAGGACAACTGTGTATTAACAACGAATGGGTTTTATTTCATGGCACAAGACCTCAACTGCACTGCGTCCACTTTATCCCACATTACCACCCCAAAGTGACCCTAAAACCAGGCTAACAGAGCACGGGCAATTCTAGGGAGATCCTTCACTGGCGCAGAATTAGGGTAGCGGCTCAGTATGCCTACCTCTGCACAGAGGGGCTGGAATTATTTATATGGGGGGTTCGGGGATGGAAACCAGGTATTTGATGTCTGTTACTACTTCAAGCCAGAGCACCCCCAGCACTCCTAGTTCCAGCATGCTGCCCCTACAGCTATCCCTGTGGTGAGTACAGGGTACTAAGGGCAGATCCTCAGCTAGTGTCGATTGTCATAATTCCAGTGACATCACTATACAGGCCAAGGATCTCCACCTCTAGTTCTCAACAACAGCCAGCAGGGGAGGGGGAAGGTAGCTTAAAAAACCCACATTTGCCTCATAATTGGCTTGTGCACGCCTTAGCCACAACCTAGGATCTGGGCCTATACTTCTTACATTTGGCTGGAGACCATAAACGCAAATCGTACGAGAATGTGTGTGTTTGTGGGTCTAAACACACCCAGGGCAGAGTCTAACCCAACACTTGGACATGTAGATGTGATTTATCCCTTGCAATCATTTTTGTGTCGCAGGAATTATACATCCTATTCTAATTATATGGATTACAGTCACACCTAGACTCCACTTTGCACTAGGTACTGTACAAATAGTACAAGGCAGTCCCTACCCCAAGGGACAGACAAAGGCAGGAGGGGAAACTAATTTACCCAAGGTCACACAGAAAGTCACTGGCAGAGTCAAGAGTGGAACTCAAGCTTCTTGGCACGCAGACCTGTGCCCTGTTCACCAGACCACGCAGTCTCTGGCAGCTACATTCACCTCCAGCAAAATCCCAAAGGAGAAAAATACCCATTGGTCATGACAAATTAATCGAAATTCACTTTGTGTCCAATCTTGTCAGAATAGGGAAATTTAACAGTCAGCCTCATCACTGGCAGTAATGAAGTTAGCCCAATTCAGAAAGAAAAGCTGATATGCCATGAAGAGCTAGTTAAGGAGAGAAAGGAGTTCTACAGTGATGCAAGGGTATAAAGCCAACATAAAAGAAAAAAGCTATTTCAAAGTGCTTGAGGTTATTTGTCCTAGACAACAATTTCAGTTGGAACACTAGCTGCATTCTACACTTAAGCATAAAGAGTATTTGTTTAACTTGGCTCTATGGGAAGGGCAGCGACCAGCACCCTTTATGATGCTGGCAAGACAGTCTTGCCACGTAATGAATGCCTAGCTGCAAAATCATATGTAATCATGCTGACAAGCAAATACACACACACGCACACACACATGCACTGCAGCATATCCAAGATTCTTTCCGAATTCCATTTATTTTCATATAGCATTCATCACACACCGCATTACAAGATGCTTTGTACAGAGATAGCCAGGAGTTAAAGGGAAAAGGAAGGATTCAAAAGTAACATCTGAAAAATCACTCAGATTTATTAAACAGGAGAATAATCATATTGTCCCTAAACACTGAAACAGAAGACTACACGAAGGAAGAGGCAAGAGAAATGTTGCTTGCTTGCTTGCTTTAAGGGAAGTTATGTTTCCACCGAGGCTGTTGGCTTTTGTTGTGTGTTGCTGTTGTTACTGTTTTTGTAAAACAATTGTATCAAGCTGGTCAAGTCCACACAGGAGATAAGAGCCTGCCACTGCCTAATGGAGTTACTGTGGTAGAATCCCATACTTACATATTGAAGACTCCAGGTACTATCCCCACTACAGAACTCTTAGGAGGCGCTATGACAAAATGGACCATACAGTGCATTCCGGTGCATTACAGACACTAAGGATGAGCTTCCTGTGACCAAGGGAGTGTGTATTATATTGGTTAAGAGTGTCATGTCCCTTTCTGGGGGCTTATTCATAGAGGATAAGAGCCTACTATAGCTATTAGCTAATAGAGTTATTCCTCTACTTCAATAGTCTCCACATTAGAACGCTCTGAGCCCACGAGAATGTAAGCGTCAATGAAGTAACATTCAGTGAATGGACTCCTGTTATCGGGGTCTCTGACTGGATTGTGGATTACACCACAGACTTCCCTCTCATTATTTCAGGCTATCAGAATGGAATTAAGCAGATCATGTGCCTTAGTTTCTTTTTCCCTCTAACTTTCCTAGGATCAACCTCGCTGAGTGCAGGTTGAATAGAACTCTATTTTAAAATAGAGTATTCTGAATAGGTAATGGAGGTGCACTTCATGTAGCAGCAATGGCTCATACACAATCTATCACACTATTTGGTGAGTTTTCAGTGCTACAAGATACTGCTGTCCCTGCCTGAGGGAGGGAGCAGGCGCCATGCAGTAAAGTGATTTCAGTCCTTTCTGGAAGGACATATCCAAAGGTAGTAATGGGAAATTGCACCTCCACCACATGGCTCCTCATTTGCACAGTTTCACAAAGGACTCTCTGGTTGTAATCAGCGTTTACATGCAACCACTGGGACACTGGCGGGATGTCATGGGTTCAGATGACAACCACATTCACATGACACGCAGTTCAGCCTATCCTTCACAGTGTAGAACATAACTATCAGCAAACTAGCCCGGTGCTCGGCTCAGGTCAGTTCATGACTGAAGAGCAAACAGAAGTTAAAACCTACCAAGACAGAAGTTGTGCTGCTAGGTAGAGGAAGACACTTCAAAGACTTTGCAGTGACAATGAAGTCTCCACTATTCTGAGAAATGCATCCAAAATTATTCAAGTCATTCTGCAATGTAGAAGTCCATCAGTAACATGTTCTACCATCTCTGGATAGGTAGGACACTTCATCCCATATATTTGCAAGCAACCTCTCCCCTCACTAATTCATATCTTTTTTACAACCTCTCTCAACTGCAACAAAGCTATCAGCCTGGGCGTGAAAGCTCTAGCTTTTCCAGGGAAGTTACAAGTAATGAAGAAAGCAACAATTCATCAACTCAGATGACTTCAGGCACATCAGATCTGACCTCTACTCAGTACACTGACTTGCCATAGGACACCGCATCAAATTCAAGATTTTTGGTCTTTTTTTTCAAGGCACTACCTACCTAAGAACTTAGCAGTTCGCCCAAACCAACAAGCACCAAGGACAACAGCTGACAACTCCACTCCATGGGAACTATGGAGCTGTCCTCTGCAAGAGTGAAAATTGTTGTATAGGAGACACAATGTGGGAGAAGCTACAATAATGAGGAACTCAATCAACTCCTGGAAATCACCTCAAACCCCAACATTTTCCAGTCACTAATAACAGTATACCGTGCATCTTAAAAAAAACACAAACCAAAAACCATCATATGCAACTTTCCTTTAAAGAGAGGAATGGAGAAGGAACCACTTTTGATAGGTTGCTTTATGCATTACAGAAATGCTCTCAGATACCATCCTGAGGGCACAGTCTTAGGGCTTAGGCAGAATTGGGTTGTGCCGACTCGTTGAGACAGGTGGCTCATTATGCTACAGAAATAGATGTAAAGGTGGAAGTGTCTTACTGAAGTGGAGATCTAGGCTGATGAATGAGCTGTTCAGAGGTAGGAACTCTAAGAGCAGTCAAGCCCTAATCTGAATTTTGCTAATTTATTGTTAATTTCTTCGTTAATAAAACCTAATCCTAAGGATGGGGTAGAAGTTTAATTTACAGCATGTAGACTGAGTTTTAGAACAGACTGGGAAAAGAACGTGGCTCACAAGACTGGATGTGAAAGTTTCTGATAAAATAATATCTGGAAATATTTATATTTACTCTCTGATTGAGGGAAAGAAACTTAAAGCACTGCACAAAGTTCTGTGCACACATTAATTAAGCATGCACTCAAACATCCCTTGAAGGATTACGTTAAAAGGTTTAACCTAGTTTCTTTACTAATTCAAGTTGCTGCCTTTGGGACACTTTGCTGTGAGTTAGAGAGATTATTTTTGCCATGACGTGAACAGGACACAGCCAAAACAGCACTATGGTCATCACAGACTTTTTATTCCTCATTCTGCCTAACGATTTTTGGTCTACCCACTCTTCTCCTCTGGCACATCCCTGTTTCTACTCAGTCAGGTTCATCAAGCACACAGACAGTTGGTTTGGCCTCCTAGAAGCTTCCTGTTGTGCAAACCCACAGGGGAAACCAAGTGTTCTCTCCCTCTGTTTTTATACCAATCCCATCACCATATTACAGTATCCGAACACCTTCCATATGTTCTCCAGCATGTGCAAGAATCAGAATTTAAGATCAGTTGAAAATAATATAGGTAATAATATTACCTCCCCAATGCTCTCTAAGTTCATGCTGAACATGGTTATCAGCTGGAGATAACTGAACTTACAGCATCATTCAATCCGATACTTGCATTGTTGCAGTCAGGGACCTCCATCAATCAAATCAAGAATAGTAATGATATATGGTCCTGGTATCTGCCATTCTGGAGAAAAAAACACTTGCTGTGGCCATTGCCACCAATTTCTACTTATGCACTTGGTCTCCGCCTTCTAAACAGACTACCTCTTTCCTTGCCTGCCATGACAGGATCTGAGAGGCCCAAGATCCAGTAATCAGGCCCCAAATGTGGACTTCAATATCCCCTACACATAAATGCATTGCTCAGCCTTTTTGACTATCGGAAAGTAGCTGCTATCCTTTGATAGGCAGGAGTCGAAATAAGAAACCTGAGGACAGGCTGCCAACATCCATTCTAGGCTTCTCAGCAGCTCTTCGTTTCCATGATACCTACAAAACCCCATCTTAGATGTGTATGAAAGTAGACAATGGTCCATCTAGCCCAGTATCCTGTCATCTGACAGTGGCTAGAGCCAGATTGTAACATGGTCCAACTCACCACCTTGGCACCTCCTGCTGACTATCTGCAAAATCAGTTCTCAGCTGGGCAGATGCTGTTCTCTGTGGTGTTTCGCCCTCCATTCTGTCTCCACTGGACTCCTCATGAGTCAGCCCTCCAGCTGAATCACAATCCATCTCTCCCTACCCCACCTGGGCATTCTGCAGTTCATTCTAGTTGCTTTCCATTGTGGCCACTGCAGTCCAACCATCTCTGCAATGGTGACTGGGGAAGGGAAGGATCTGGGACTGCCAACTAGTCTGGATCACAGCCCCGTAATCATGTGTGTGTGTGTATGGCAACCTTTCACTGCATCTCTCCCACAACTCCTCCATGGATTTCCCTGAACCACTCTCCCACAGCCCCAGTATCTCTTCTGCTCTTGCTTCAGGCTCTGCTAATTCCTAGCAGCCAGCCAGAGCTTTGTCCATGAGGGTGACAGTCCTCCCTCTTTGAGCTCCAGGGAGTCACTCCCCTTGCTCTGCTCTTCAGCTCCCTTTTATACCAGCTTCCTGGCCCCTGATTGGCTGCCATGCAATCCCTTCCCATTGGCTACCTTTCATGCAGATTTCCCAAGGGCCATCTTAACCCTTTTCTTGCCAGCGCTGGGCATGCACTACACTATACAAATGCTTCAGAGGGAATGAACAAAACAGGGTAATATTAAGTGATCTATCCAAACATCGAGTCCCAATGTCTGGCAGTTGGAAATTTAGGGACACTAGGAGAATGGGATTGTGTTCTTGACCATCTTAGCTAGTTGCCATTGCTGGCTCTACATTCCATGAACTTATCTAATTCTTTTTTTAACCCATTTACATTTTTGGCCTTCAGAACATCTCCATGGCAACAACTTCCACAGGCTGACTGCAGTTGTGTGAAGTACTTCCTTTTGTTTATTTAAATCTGCTGCCTATTAATTTCATCCAGTGACCGCTGGTTCTTGTGTTATGTGATGGGGTAATTAGCACATCCCTATTTAATTTCTTCCCAGCATTCATGATTTTATAGACCTTTTCTGTGTATGCCCTCTTTTTTAAGCTGAACAGTCCCAGTTTTTTTTACTCTCTCCTCATATGGAAGCTGTTCCATTCCCCCAATAATTTTTGTTGCCCTTCACTGCACCTTTTCCAATTCTAATAACTCTTTTTCAAGAAACAGGAACCAGAACTCCAGGCTGTATTCAAGGTCCAGGCCTATTATCAATGAATTTTATCCAAATATCTTCTGATATAGAAATTATGGGCCTGATCCTCTAATGTAAGTCAGTGCAGTTCCATCGAGGTCAGCAGAGCTCTAATAACATATCCCAGATAAAGATCTAATCCTATGGGTCTCTGAAAAATGTAAAGGTTCACGTGGCTTCTCAAAAAACAAACAAGTCCATTCTGTATGTACACCAGAAGCATCCGCCCCTTGAGAGTTTGGAAGCAACACACTCAGGATGGTTATGAACTCCTGGTAACGGAAGGTTTTTAAGAATAGGCTGGACAAACACCTGCTTGAATAGCCCTGCTTCAGAGCAGAAAACTGGGCTTTATGATTTCTCAAGATCCCAGCTAGCCCTCCTTTTCTATGATACTTTGATATACAATTACATTTTTCTTAGTAAGTAACAAGATGGCATGATGTAGCCCAAAGACCTGTGCAATATGTTGGGCGTGGCATCCTCCTTTAGTAGAGATACAATTTTTCAAAATAGGAAACCTAAAATATAAATTTAATTTAATGTTTAATAATTGGGTCTTAAAGGGTTGTCATGATAAAATGTCCAAGATAAACTGCCAGCAAAAAAACCCACTGACTTCACCGGCAGAGCAGAGGTGAAGTTAACCTTTTGACAGTGTTTGAGAGAAGACAGGAACTTTAGGGACAGGCAACCAGAACTGCAGGCAGTACTCAAGGTGTGGGTGGACCATCAAAGAATATCATCCAAATATCATTTGGTATAGAAATTATGAGATAGATCATTATAGCATACCTCTTCAGCTCTCCTCTCAGGAAAGATAACTCATATGCCCTTTTCTGTGTGCAACATTTGTGCTCACTTTCTTTACAGTGATAAGATGCCCCACCCCAAAGATTAAGCTATTCGTGGAGGCTGTGGCTTCTCCCCCCCACTGGTCCTGAGGCAGTCTGAACACAGAGCTTCAGCCCTCCTGTTTGGTTACACCCCCCTGCTTCCCATTTCCAGGCCTTTCATGGTCTGGCTCCAGGGAGTCAGGTGTTTCCACCTGCCCCATTAGGCAGGTTCTCCTTGGACTTAATCAGCCCACAACTGAGAGGCACTCCTGTCTCTCTGGATTTCCTTCCCAGCTCAAATAGCTGGGAACCAGTGGTAGCAATCCTGAGGGCTTAATCCCCCCTCTACTCCACTACAGCCATAAAGGGCCTTCAAAGCAAAGATTAGTTAAATTGATGTAGAGGAGAAGGGAAGTCAATGGAGAGATGAAACAGTGAGGCAAATGATAAGCTAAGTATTGTCAAATGCACAAACTATACAAGCTGAAAAAATAGAGAACAAATATATAGATTGCTAACTTCTTACTTACTAAATAATAGATGCAAAATGTGGAGAGAAATGTGATTTTCCAGTTTCCCTTCAATTTATTTCCCTTGGTTGTTACCTTTGGGGTTTGGCTACTATTTGCTAGAGCCTTCATGGAGGTGTCCTAATTTGTAAAGAAGCTAAACAAAAGGAGTGAAGATAACTTCTCTTTTCTATACATTTGTCTTTTTGAGACAAGATATATGCTTCTATCTGAGGATCACTACCTTAATGATCTTTATATATTACAGAAGCTTTGGGGTGATTTCTATTCCTCAGAACTATTTAGGAAGCATTTTAAGAGAGCAACTGAGATTGGTTGAAGATATATATATGGTTTCCTTGAACCTTGCTGTGCCCTTCAGATTTGGAGGGCAGTGAATTCTCTTGCCTACCTGCTCAGACTGGTAAATGATCAGAGTCGATAGATGGATAAGTGAGACAAATTGCTCCAAAATATTTTTAAAGTAAAACCTGAGGAAATCCAAAGCCAAACACTGAATATCTGTTTTACAGAACTTTTACAATATTAAAGAGCAGAAATCATTTTTAATAAGAAACAGAGTATCATTGTTTTTTTCAATTGGATAAAATGTAAGTTCCCAGAATGTTGTTAGAACCTATGAATAAATCGCATGTATTTTGCAGCAAACACCAACTCATGCTAGAAGTCCACTGGCATCTTCACATATTTTTAAGTATATGATTTTTTCCTCCCATCAGATTATTCTGCTATGTCAACAGCCCCTTTGTAAATGGATTATTTTGAAAAAGGAAGGTAATTTAATATGCTCAACCTTTTTAAGATGTTTTCACAGTGATATCTCCAGTGGTATTGCTGCTTCTACCACCTCATTTAATTTGACCTTAATGTCTGTCCTATATCTGGAGTGAAACTCATTCAATAGTCTTACCACAGAGCCTGTTACCACGGGGACCCACTGCTTAATTAAAAGTATGGCTAATTCTGTATGCTTGTTGTTGATATGCAAACACATTTTTCACTGGGGAAAACTGTTCTTCTGGACCCAGGCAGCTGTTCTGGCCTGCTCACACTCCCTTGCAGATGTAATAACAAATCCCAAATCAGAAGACAGCCTAGAGGTTGTTTTTATATAGGCACATTACATAAATGTAAGACAAACAAACATGCTCTGGTACATGTGATCTGAGCTAGAGACTCTACTCATCTCATTTCATTAATAGAGCCTAATCCTGCTCTCAGTTACATCTATGAAAATCTGGCATCACTCTAGTGAAGTCAATGAAAGCTCACTGATGTAAGTAGAGAACCAAACTCAGTGTTTCTGATCACACAAATAGGGTTAGGATTCTTCAGATGTATCTACAGGTGTCTATAGCTGCAAAGGATGACAGAAAGAGTGTGTATGGTGTAAATTAACACATGTACAAATTGAGAAGAGCTGAAAAATGTATCCCTAAGTGATTTACCCATCAACGCATGCACTCCTTTCTGAGGTAGCAATAAAACCCAGGCCTCCTGATTTTCAAGATTAAGCATCCATGAAAAGACCACCCATTTTCCTAGGAAACTAGAGTTAGGAAGGTGAGAATTTTGTGTATTGCAGCAATGCAGTCTTCAGTATGGCACAGGACTGCATATGAACAAATTGAAACATTGAAAGTCAATTATCTGATTATATTAAAATTGATTCAAAACAGCTCTAAAATGACACTGACAAACGTTCTGGGACCTGAGTTATGGGCAAGCTAGAGAACAAATACCAAAAGAGAGACTTCTTACAAATATTTGTATACATAAGGTTTTAATAATAAAAAAATAAGCTTGCCAATACCAATTTCTGAAAATTAGCCAAGCAATGTGAGAAGACAGATGCAAGCACACAAAATCATCTCTCTGAATAAATCACATCTGCATATTATTGCATACAGTATACTAAAAAAATAAACCTTGAGAAGCCAAGATTCCGCATATAAATGGATATTAAATGATGGGTGCTACAAATCCCTGGGCTCAAAAGGGATAAAACTGTAACAAACGCAGAACTAAGATGCAGTATATTCTGTATAGCTTCCCCAACCTCACCCCCAAATTGCTTCCTTTTTGCAGGAGATCCTTGTGTTAAATACATTGCATTACAAGTCTACCGGTTCTGAGACAAATCTACACACAGATATGAGCTGTGTTTGTGCATGAGCTAAATCCAGCAAGGAAAAGACAGAGAAAACTGCATATTTTGAATCCATCTGATGAAATATTATGATTACCTAATGACTTAGAGCTTGAGTATAAGTGCTGAAACCAGAACCAGATTTGGTTTCCAGTAGCTCCAGCCATAAGAATGAAACTTGTTTCTACAGTTACCAAAAAAAAAAAAGAATTGCCTGAATTTTCATGAATGTATATAAAAAGTTCCATGCTTTTCAGACAAGCTACTCTAACAAAATAAATTAATGGTTTGATAACTATTCTAGGCAGAATTCTTCTTTAAGGATTTTAGTATGGCAAACTTTAACAAATAGGCACTTAGACTAAGGGTAAAGAAATAAGTATAATGTTTGTAATAACTGGGTGCAAAGGTGGTAGGTATTCCTGAAATGAGCAGGAAGAGGAGCATGCATTTCAGATGCTCTAATTGGATTCCTTTGCAAAATGCACACAACAACAGGAATTAAGTGAACTTTAAGAGCAAGAATTTATAGGGACAACTTCAAAGCAGATCCTTGCTGAGCTGAATGAGGATTTTCTAAGTGTAAGATCAGTTTAGTTTCACATCCATTGTGAGTGGTTTCAGTTTAATATGCTGCAAGAATCTGTTCCATGTGCCTATGCATTAATAGCCTTTTCATGCTGTGTGACAGGGACAATCAAATGTATGGCAACCAGACTCGTATACAAGACTGATAGCAATGAGTTCACCTCCATTTTCTCTCTGCATAAAGGCTGAATCACCTCCTGAGTAAAGGTAAGTAGCATTACAGACCACGGCAATGAAAATAGAGGTTAAAACAAGGGTGACCATGTGTCTTTTAATGAGGGTTATAGCTGAAGACATGTCTATTACTGCCATAGCTAAACAGCAATTTAATTTTTATTTTACCAGATGGAGAGACTTCTCTCTAGATACTTATTTGGTCCTATTAGCATAGTATCTGAACATCTCAGTTTTTAGTGTATTTATGTTCACAGAATCCCTGTGAAGCAGGGAAGTATTACTATTGTATTCGATAAATGAGGGACTGAGGCACAAAGAGGCTAAATGACTTGCTAAAGGTTACAGGAAGACCACGGTGGAGCAAGGAATTAAACCTAGGTTTCCCATGTCAGCTCCCTAATCACTGGCCTAGCCTTCCTTTCTTTTAGTCACCAAATCCTATGTTAACACATCCACTCCTAAGAGTAATTACATTCTACTCTGCTGCAGGATTTTTGTGGGTTTAGAGGTCAAAATATTTCACATTGTAATTATATTTTCTTTCAGACAAGCATAGGCAAAATAAGTACTTTTCTTCTCCACAGACTGGATTTTTCATTGCAACCAAGGATTTGTGGTGCTCTGGTCATCATTATCTCACACTACAACTGTAACATGGAATTGTGGGTCATAGGTTCCTTTAAAATGAGTGAGAGGAGGAAGGGCAAAGAACTCAAAAGCCCCATATATGTACTTTTTTACATTGGGATCCACCATCTTGGAGTTCTCCATTAATTTCTGGCAATTTCTGGGGGTGCTGTGTAAGCTTATAAGTAATAGTTCCTTCATAGCAGCAACAATCACATCCACAGCAAATTCTGCTGCGGTCTCCTGGTTCCAGAGGAAACTCCTGACAAAACAAAACGCCCACTCCCAAAGTAAGAAATGCCCAGTTTCCTCTTGTAAAAAGGCAGAAAAATCAGCTGTACAGCGTGCACCCTGCACCTATATTTTCTTTCTAGCTTTATCTAGGTATTTAAAAAGTCTAATACCTTTCCAATTAGCCTCTAAATAACACTCCCACTTGGGATTGTGTCATCATCAATAACAGATGGTTTGGTACATCAGACTGTTCTACCTATATTCACTCAAAATATACATTTAAAAATATGACCCAACACATTCCAGCCAACATAATCCTAGGAAATTTGAAAAGTTCAATGCAGAGCTGATTCTGAAATGATTTACAGCACTACCAAATACATCAACACTGGCCGTAGCTTCATAGAGGTACAATGCAATAACAGTGTGATGCCAGCAAAACCTGCATTTTGGAGCTGGAAGAAGAGGTTACTGACCTTATAGTAACTTACGTTCTTTGAGATTTGTTATCTGTGTGCCTTCCACTCTTGAGTACTGCATGCCTTGTGGCACCACAAATCAGAACTATTTGTAGCAACCAGTGCCATGTTGTTCTCCATGTGCTCTCTGAATGCCTTCATACTCCCACCCTCTGAGGGCATAAAGCTCCTTCACCAGTTGAAGTCTTCTAAGGATTTAGAATAGTAGGGAAGGAAGGTGGGTTGTGGAATATGTATAGGCAACATATTTGAAAAACAACAGCTACTACAAGGTAAGAAAGCTCTTTTTTTCACTGAGTGGTTCTCTGTAACTCTTCCACTCTTGGAAACTGAAGAGCCATTAGCAGATGGAAGTGGGGCTTACGTAAAGACAGATTTACATATCACTCTGCCAAAGGTTGCATCCTCCCTGGTTGCCTGACCAGTTGCATAATGTTTCATGAAAGTATGAACAGATGTGGCCACGTTACATATTTTCAAAACTGAAAGATTATGAAAAGAAGCTATTACACAGCTTGGGCACTTGTAGAACTACTGACAGAGGATCCCAGCCAGCAAACTAATAACACAATTTAATAGATCTCCAAATCCAATTTGAAAGTGTCAGAGAAGAAATCTCTTTACCTTTCACCCCTACAGCATGTGCTAAAAATAATTTAATTCTATTCAAATAAAGGCTAAAGGTTGAGCTACATCTAAAATATATACAGTCCTTTTCATTCTATTTGTGTGAAGTTTGGGGCAAAATATTGGCAAATTAATAGATTGGTTAACATGTAACTCAGACACCATCTTTGGCAGAAAGCTCTGGTGAGTCCTTTATGAAAACTTGTCCCTCTGAAAAAAAATATCATAGAGAGAACCTCACATCAATGCATTAATTTCACGCACTGTACAGGCAGAATAATCACTACCCATGTTTTCATGGGTAGATGACTTAAATTGATAGATAGCTAAAAGTTAACTGGGGTTTTCATTAAACTTGACAATAAAATATTCAGATTCCTTGTCGAAATGGGTTCTTTACTTGTTGAAGTACTTGAACTAGACCCTTAAGTAAACTTAACCATGAGATGGAAAAAAGATATTAAAACCATCATTCTTAGGATGCTATGTAGGTACTGAAGCCTAATGCACTTTATTAGAACCAACTGATGACCCAAAGGATTTAAAGAAGAGGAGGTTTCTAATATGAGAGGTATATTAGTCTCAGAGAGAGGAAATATTGTGATCCCAAAATGAAGCACCACATCTTTTCTATTTCGAGCTGCAAGTAGCCCTAGCAGAAAGTTTTCTACCATTAATTAAAATGTCTTGAACTGGCTGACAACAGAACTTTTCAGTCTCATTTAAGCAGTCAGATGTAAGGATTTCAAGTTCAGATGAAAGACTGTCCCATTGTTCTGTGATAAGTTGGGAATCAGAGGAAGAGTGATTAGTTTTTATATCAATAATCTGATCAGCTCTGGAAACCAATACTGACCAGTTCATGCTGGTGCAATGACAGTCATGGAAGCAGAGTCTTGTTTGACTTCATTAACAGTCCTGGAATCGATAAGCATAATAAAGACATATAGCATACAAAATCATGATTTTACTATCCAAGATTCATTCTTGCCCTTGAACAAAATACTTTGACATTTTGTGTTGAAGTTCATGGCAGAAAATATCCATGTGAGGCTCACCCCATTTCTGAATATCAGGAGAGTGACAGATCTCTTCTGCCATAAATTGAACAAACTTGCCCTGAAATCAGGATGTAAAAATTTTGGACAAGATAGATGAACTGCTTGACATTCCAACACGTCTATAGCTAGAAGAGTTTCTTTTTAATACCATCGCACCTGAATTTGTAGATGCTGAATGTACAACCCCCAACCTTGTTTGGAAGCATCCACTATCCTAATCAGGGTTAATTAAAGAGGCATAAACAGAGGTCTCTTGTGAACCTGAGAAGGGTTTAATTCCCAGTGAAGGGACATTAGAACTTGTTGAGGAAATCTGATAGTAGTGTACATGCTTTTGATCAATGGACTGTATATGATCTTCAGTCGTGATTGGAGAGGGCAAAGATGCAATCTGGCTGGAGGAGTGACAAATATGCATGATGCCATGTGCCCTAACAATCTCAGACAGAAACATTCTGAAAATTGTTATACGGTTTCTTTTCAGCTGAAGGATGATATTTTCCAAGTTGTCAAACCTATTTTGAGGAAGATATGACACTGTCTTGGAATCTATTAAATCCCTATAAATTCTATCTTTTGAAAAAGAATTAAATTTGACTTCTTTATGTTGACTCTTAGACCTAGGTTCAAGATATGACTCAAAGTGAAGACGTGATCCATTGCTTGCTTTTGTGACGGGCCCTCAAGAAGCAAATCATCTAAATATGAATATACTTTGATGTTGTGTATTCTGAGGAACACCATCACTTAAGACAGACACTTTGTGAAGACCCTTGGAGCGAAAATCAATCTGAAAGGCAACAATTTATACTGGTAATGGGTCATTCCTAACACAAATCTTAGAATATTTTTATGAGCAGGGGGGATGGAGATATGAAAACATGCACCGTGCATATCCAGAGCAGCAAACAAATCCAGTGGATTCAGTGATGGTAGTACACCACTGAAAGTTATCATTCGGAACTTTAGGTTCTAGATAAAGATGCTGAGTTGTCTCGCAACTAGACTGGCCCCCTATCTTCTAAAGTAATTTTGTAATGTTTCTGGTTTGTGTGCTTTTGAGCAGCCAAAAAGGTTTAAGTCCTTTTTACTTTGGTACTAGGGAAAAAATGAGAATGGAAACTTTTTTTATTTGTACTGTATGGGAACCTCTACTGTATACCCTAGATCTATAGCAGGGACTGAACTTTCTCCCATAGGGGTAATTTGTTAGAGAGGTTCCTGAAAAGGACAGGGAAGGGAGATAGGAGGGATAGTCTGAAATTATATGATAATAACTTGAATGAATTACATCTAAAATCCTTCTATCAAAAGAAATGTTTCCCCAACCATGTTGGAAAATTTGTAAACACTGGCCAAACAGGGAGGCAAAAAGTATGAATCCACTAAAAATGGTTCAACTTTTGACAAGTTGATGAGGAGATGAAGCAGCAGAAGGAAAATTAATGGAAGAACAAGAATGCTTTATCCAGAATCTCTGTTTCTTCCTGACTGGATCAAGTTTTTTTGGATAAACATAAGAAAACTAACCGTTGAAAGGTTTGCCTGTACAGTGTCTTTCTGGTTTGTGGAGTATAAATTGCCATTGACTTAAAAGCAGATCTTGTGTCCTTTCAAGTGTGTAATGAGTCAATATTGGAGCTATTAAATTTGTTCCTTCAGAAGGTAAGTCTTTGATCATATGCTGAATTTCATATAGGAAGCCAGAAGACTGGAGCTATGAAGCTCTTCTCATGACTATTGCTGTTGCAACTGAATAAGGCAGCTGTGTTATCCATCTCCTTTTTATTTTGGTATTAGGGAAAAATGGGAATGGAAACCTTTTAATGGGAATCTCTTGGTTATACCCTAGGCTATAACCAGAATCGAACTTTCTCCCACAGAGGCAATTTGTGAGGGGGGTTCCTCCATAACTATCTGCCAAGCCAATCTGTAGATGAAGACACCTTAATTCATAATATTCTGCATTTCTTGTTGAAGCACCTGAGGTACTTCACCCAAGAGCACCGAAATTTTTTGCCATCAAATGTTCTTATATCTAGACAGAAGAGTCAGAGAGTTACAAATCGCCATTTTGATGATACCTGAGAAACAACTCTTTCCACCTAGAAGATCAAGCCACTTGGCCCCTTATTTTTTAAAAGTAGTTTTGTAAAGTTGCTCCTTTGTGTGCTTTTGAGCAGCAAAAACCCTCTAACTCCAGAGTATTTTCTATCATCTTTCTCTGATGTAGCTGGAATAATCAATGGACATCGTCATACAGTTAGAGCTAGTTCCAGTAACAGGGACTTAAAGGCATGGCTATTCTGTCTGCAGAAGAATGTAAAATAGCTACATGCGCAAGATATTTATCAGAAATCAGCTGACCTGGTATTTCCAAAGCTGTACTGCAATCCTCTTTTAAAAGATCTATAATTCACTTGGAGACGAGGAGGATGTTGCTGTTTTGCAAGATTTAAATTCTCAAAGTATTTCCCAGAGCCCACCATTCCCTCCCCCGATTCTTTGCCAGGGGCTCAGGACGTCAGTCCCATGGGAGGTACTGGGGCTCAGGCCTTTAGCCTGATAGTGCTAAAATATTTACCAAAATTCTGCTCCAGACACCTCCAGCTGAATTTAAGCCCTGCTGTTATCCCTTTTTCAGAGCTCAATATTTGGTGAAGGTTGTTCTGATTGATTTGTAATTCTTGCTCAATAGAGACTTTTACTTGGAATGACCTAAAGACAGGGCTCTATAGCCCAGTTTAGCTCCAGGATGCCAGTATAAAAAAACTGGATGGCAACTCAAGGAGAAGGAAATCAAGAATCAAGGGAAGCTATATAATCCTTACAAGAGGATTTTCAAGATCTGGTTTTTGGATGAACCTCTGGTGAGATTATAGGCAGGTGAGAAAGGAGACCCTTCAAACCTGCCTCAGAAGTTGATTAAGACAACATATACTCTTCTTAATAAGGATGAATACACCTTTGATGAGTCTTCACTGCGTACCAGATCCTGAAATCAGATGTTGTGTCAATACCAATATATATGCAGTACTGATGAGAAAGGAGTTGGGAAGGCAGAATCCTTGACCTTATATGGTACCTATCTACTTGGCACCAAATCCTGGTTGACTGATATAGCCAGGGCCGGATTATTGTAGGGGGTTTAGGGTCTTAAGCCCTGGGCCCCAGCCAAAAAGGGAGCCCCAGGCTCCAGCTCCTAAAACCCCTGCGATAATCCAGCACCTGCCTAGCTCAGTGCTGGCATGGCTGAGAGCGCCTACCCTGTCGGTGTGAGGGGTTGGGCAGGGCCCTGGAGCCAGAAGCCAGGCTCTGCAAACTGCCCTATCCCTGGGCCAGCTGGCCCGCCCCAGGGGGTGAGGCAGGGCAGGCCAGCCCCTGTTCGCTCTGCCTAGGGGGCGGGGCTGGCTGGCTCATGGTACAGCCTCCACTGTGGCCTTCCAGGGCCCATGGCCCTGGGGGGCTGCATCGGAGGCCTGCACGCCGCGTGCCAGCCAGTCCCCCCACCCCTCAGGCACACTGGCTAGAGCGAGGCTGGAGCGGGAGCACCCTCTGGCCCCAGAGGCCCCCTGGGGCCCTGCAGTCAGGGGGACAGGCAGAGGGGCCCCACAGTGTGGAGCAGCCTAGTGGCCCTGGGCTGGTTAATCCGGCCCTGGATGGAGTGCTTGTAGTAGCTTCAGAGGTAGTGCCTCAATTAGCAGAAGGATTTCTCTTCAATTATAAGAAGTGCTTAGATGTATGCTTCAGGACTTCAATGGACACTTTTCTATGCCTTGCAGTCCCTTCTGAAGCTGCAGCTTTTTCTTTGAAGGATCTGGAGAATGAGATGTGTCCCTTTTAGTCAAAGATCTTTTAACTGTTTTGGGAAAACTACTTGTAGAGGGGACACTGGAAACAAACTGATTTTACTGACCAGGCTCTGAGTCAGGTTTCATGGACCTAACCAGGAGCTACATCCTGAATTTAATGTCCCTGCTCTTTTGAATGTGTTTGCTAAATGAACAATATACAGCACATTCACAAGGAATATGCCCCTCACCTAGGCTATGTCTACACTGGCAAGTTAGTTCGAATTAAGGAGGCTTAATTCGAACTAACTAAAGCCATGGCTATGCTAGGCTTTAGTTAGTTCGAATTAAGGACTTCCTTAATTCGAACTAATAACTTCGAATAGGGTATTCGAACTAAGGGGTTAATTCGAACGAACTAGTTCGAATTAACCAATGTGGCCATGTTAATTCGAACTAATTTCTTAGTTCGAACTAACCGGCCATTGAAATGAATGGCACTTGCTGAGTTCAAACTAAGTTTTCCTAGTTCGAATTAAGCTAATTCGAACTAAGTAAAATTAGTTCGAATTAGTTAGTTCGAACTAACTAGTTCGAACTAATTTTAGCAAGTGTAGACATAGCCCTAGATAGTAATGAATTTTTCATAAGTGTTTCTGGTCAACATAGCAACAGCATATGAGACGCATGTTTTGAAACCAGATTTAAGAGCCAACATAGCTGACTATTAACTAGTATTGGCACCTAACTATTTAAACTGTCACAAAATACCAACATTAAAATAGTAATAAAAACACGAATGTAACACTAACTGAAGTTTAAATTGAAAGTAAGAGACATTCCATCACCATCTTAAAGCTTTGATTGAAGGAACTGCCTTTGTGGGGAGGACGGTTATTTATACTGGAGAGCATGAGAACATCCAGTGACCGTGTGGAGACTAACGGGACAGCTAGCTAGGAGAAAAATCTATTCCCAGGAAGTAGGAGGGTGCACATAACCCAAGAGTGGAAGCCATACAGACAACCATTCAATGAACATCCAGTGCTATCTTATATACTGTAAATAGCCAAACACTCCATGAACAATTAAATGATTTATATGGTGCCAACCGAGCACTTGATCCTCGATAGATAGAAATAAAGACAAGGGTGAGATCATGGTCCCACTGAAGTCCATGGCAAAATTCCCATTGACTTCAATAGCACCAAGATTTCAGGCAATGCCCTTGTCCTGAAGAGTTTATAATCTAACTAGACAGTGTACAAAGCAAGGAAGGAGAGAGAGGGAGCAATGAAAAAATTAGCCACAATGAATGGTGACATCAACCACACATTTTATTAGCTCATGATTTATAAGCCAGGGATAAGTGAGTGAGGTCACACTTGCATGGATTAAAGTATGAATGGTTCCTGCATGTGTGGAGGGGCAATGTTCCTCCATTCCTCATCTTTCACCTCCCTGGACAATGGCCTCAGGAAGTCATCTAATTCAACCCTTTGCTCTATCCTTGGCAGAGTACAGGAACAGCTCCCCTTAGGACATGAGCAAGGAGAATGTAGAACTATGGTCCCTTCTACTTTTTTCTGCTGGTCAACATAGTGAGCCAAAGTCCTGCACTGAGTTTCAGAGGATGCAGGGAGAACCTGCCTTGCAGACTTAATGATTATAAACTGTTGTGGCCAGACTAAGACGCTGGTACCCTAACATCACTGCTCTGGAAAACTGTACAGATACATCAGATCATGCACTAGTAAGGGGAAGAATATGAGTAGCTGGGAAAGAAAGAAACTGAACTCAGTGCACTACTGGTAGTAACAATTAAAAAGACCTTGCCCTTAACTGCAAGACTGAATTTTGGAGAACTAAACTCACTGAATAAATGCATGGCTGTTGGGGTTCCAAAGTGATATGGACAGTGAGGGCTTACCTGCATTTCTCAATCAGCTAATAAGTTATAGTTATCTCAGGATAAACATAGAGAAAGACATGATTTACATAAAAATAGCCTACAGGTTTCCAAGGTAGCCTTCTCCTGGAACTGAGGGACAAAAGATGATCATATTATAGCATCTGAACTGAGTGAGGCACTGTGGATCCTTCCTGAAAACGAAAAGGAGTGACAATATGAAAAGGAGCACATATTTCTTTCCAGGCCTGGGATCTGTTAGCAAGGATGGAGGAAATTAAAGTACAAAATACCATCTTCAATATGGTATAAGTCATGAATCGATATGTGTGTGATATTTTTGTTCATGCAATTACCTTTTGATAGATTTAATTTCTTAGAAAAAGCAGTGCCCTACCTGTGACATTTTCTAACAGATAAATTCTGTATGTGTTAATATGATCTGATTTTAAAATTTTGTAGTTTTGATGCTACATTTTATTTTGTTGTATTTTTGAATTTAATAATTCAATATTGTCAAATAACAGGATCAAATGAATTTTTTTAATCAAAGATTAATACAACAGTATATAGAATACATACAGACAACATACTTTACCACCGCCGGTAGATGGTGAAAAGGAGGTAGCTTCGTCTCTTTTTGTGTACATGATGGATTGCTAACAGTGTTCATTCGCAGTCTAAGCACTGTCCTTTTATAGGGTATGAGACAAAAGAAACTCCTTTTTGGAGGACATGCACTTTTCCACAATTAATTTTATCATATGTTCTGTTTCCCTAATTACTGATGGAATTTCTTTTATGATTCTCAGTCTACCTGACTGGTGAGTAAAAAGGAGTCTCTAACCTAGTCAGCATTACTTACAGTTGTGACAACCAACAGTTCTTAATGAGTTGACAACACCTTTCAATGGGTCATTATGCCATCTATTACAGAACCCATCTGAAAAACAAATATTCCTTATCACCCAGTTCATAACTAAAAATATCAGCCATAACAAGTATCCCTTATCAATTATTCAGTTTTGTCTGTAACTTTCTTCTGCATTTTTAGTGGTCAAAGGGGGTATTTTTCCTGGGTAGCAAGATTACCACATTCCTGAAGATGCTGAGGATAATTAGATACAAAGTAATACACAATCATGAAATTCTTGTATATAGGTCACTCACTAGTGAAAAACCAATGGTCTGGGCCTTAAAATTCAACACTCTCTTTGCTAATACCATACATATTCTGGAAGAATAGTTAATATGGAAATGAATTTAATGTACAAGAAAAAAGAGGACTAAAAGGCACGAACAATTGCTAAACAAAAGCAAAGGCCTGCCTTTGGTGCCTTTGATGGTGCCTATCATTAGACCCCTAAATCCACTTTCAGGCTTGATTTTCAAAGGTGCTGAATACCTCTGGTTCTCATTGACTTCAGTGGAATTTGTGCATGCTCAGCTACTCTGAAAATTGGCCCAGTATGCAGGTTTGAAATTTTTAGGTACAGGTTTTAGGTATGCAGGTTTGAAATTTTTGAACTAATTTCTTTTGTTTGTTTGCTTGTAAGTTAGGACATAATTTTCATCATTAATATACTCATATTTTGCCATATTCTGCATCTACTATTAACATTAAGGGAAAAAGTTGCGGTTGCACGCATGCAAAACGGGAAATGACTGCTTAGGAGGGAGTATTGTGGAAAGGGATCTGGGTGTCATAGAGGACCACAAGCTAAATATGAGTCAACCATGTAACACTGTTGTGAAAAAGGCAAACATCATTCTGGGATGTATTAACAGGAGTATTGTAAGTAAGACACAAGAAGTAATTCTTCCACTCTATTCACCGCTGACTAGGCCTCAACTGAAATAATGAGTCTAGTTCTGGGTGCCTTGTTTCAGGAAAGATTTGGACAAATTGGAAAAAGTCCAGAGAAGAGCAACAAAAATTATTAAAGGTCTGGAATACTTGAGTTACGAGGGAAGATTGAAAGAACTGGGTTTGTTTTATCTGGAAAAGTGGAGACTGAGAGGGGACATGATAACAGTTTTCAAGTAACTAAAAGACTGTTACAAGGAGGAGGGAGAAAAATTATTCTCCTTAACTGCTGATTATAGGACAAGAAGCAATGAGCTTAAATTACAGCAAGGAAAGTTTGGGTTGGACATTAGGAAAAAATTCCTAACTGTCAGGGTGATTAACCACTAGAATAAGTAGCCTAGAGAGGTTGTGGAATCTCCATCACTGGAAATTTTTCAGAGCAGGTTAGACAAACACCTGTTAGGGATAGTCTAGATGGTACTTGGTCCTGCCATGAGGGCAGCGGACTGGAGTCGATGACCACTCATGGTCCCTTCCAATTCTACGATTCTATGATTAATGTGAATGTTAAAAGCTAAATTTCCTTATACTAGCCTGACAGCTTATCCCTTCGAGAAAAAGAAGTTCAGGAAGACAGGACTGGCAATCAAATACTTTCACTTGGGCAGGGCGAAAGAAGAAAGTGCAGAGCACTGTCTTTCCAGTTAATGTTTAGTCTCATTTGCTGTGGTTTTGCTCAAAATCTGAAGGCGTCTTTCATGAATTATAAAAGCTTCTTTTTTTTCCAAATACTGTCTATGATCAAATTTTTTATTCTTTTTGGGATCCTACTACCCCGTCTATAATACCAATCTAGTTTTTAGAACAATCCTATAAGAAATGCCTTGTGGAACTGTGGTATGTTTCTGAGTTTTTATTTTACTTCAGATTTGTTCTTACAAGTGAATTGTGACTCATAAGAGTTGCTGGATCGACAGCTTTGGAGACAAAAATTTTCTCTTTACCCACAGTGACAATACAAACCTCTACTCGATATCCTTTGTCAATGTTCCTTGATGTTGGTCTGGACAGAAGAGGGAACAGTTGGACTCTAGGTCTGCTCAATTCTTGACCTCTTTGCTGAGGTGAAAACAATTCACTAGTTTTTGTGGTGGTGTCCACCAGGTAAATAATCAAGACTACGTGCTTAGTTCATGAAGCTTCTTTGCAATCTTTGATCAATACTGACCACGTATAGATTTGAACGAGTCATAGTGAAATAAAGCTTCAAATCCTTCTGTGACAGACTGCTCCCCAAATCTGGTTTGTTGTGCTACTGTGACCACCCAACCTCCATTCCTGAACCCTGACTTACCCATTCTGCTAGGTGACCACTCACTCCTGAGTCAGTCAACACCAGCCTTCTGTGTGTAATTGGTCCCAGGTCATAAATGCACGCCCTCTGGCTGGTCAGGCGACGGTCCCCAAGCAAGCACCCCCTGCCCCAGATACCACAGTTGGAATTTCTGTTCTACAGGGATTGGGATCCTACTCTGATCACCATCTACTCATGTCTGTCCATTTAACATTGAAATGGATCGTGCCGAGCCTCCCTCACTCATATCCTCTAAAGTCCACACAGCTTTAGGTAAAACAAACACTAATTTATTGGTTAGGATATGATTTTAAGTGAGCATATAGCAAATCAATGCACAATCATTTAATAAAGGAGTCAGGAGTTACCATGAGAAAATAAAAGATAAGACACGCATATTACCTATAACACTATTCAGGGTCACACTTTAGCTTGTTCTCATTTTTCTTACTCCCAAGTCTGGCTCTTGGTGCTGTTTAGCCAGCTTAGGCCCTTCTGGCTATGTGATCAGCCTAAAAGCTTGCAGTTATTTCTCAGGTGCTTTCTTGGCCACAAGTCAGCAGCTTCTCCTCTGTTCAAACTGTCTCTCTTTATTTTTCAGTCTCCTCTTAGCCCCCTCTTCCCGAGATGATTCTTTCATTATGCACCTCTCCAGCCTCTGTGTTTGCTCTCAGCTTTGGCTGTTTACATGCTATGGAAAAACAACTCCATATGTCTCCTTCCCCTCGAGCCATGTAACCTGCTTGTTCCCCAGTGTTTGAATCCTAACATCTATTTTGATTTGCTGTTACAGCCTGACCTGATCCTATGTCATACACTTACCTGCATTTAATTTCCTTCCATTCTGTAAATTTCCCATCTTCAAAGCATCTGACGAAGTGAGATTTTCTCCCACGAAAGCTCATGCAATAAATAAACCTGTTAGTATTTAAAAGTGCCACAGGACTCTGTTTGTTTTTCTGCTTCACATGGGCACACATACATGATGCTGCAGGGAGCATGGTATGATAGTAATGTAACATATGTTACGAGCATTCATAAAGAAACTTTGCATGGCATATTTGGCATCGAACTATACAATTACATTGCAAAAGTGAACAGGAAAATTACACAGATCACAACCTAGGGGTGCACAGATGTGCATCCTGTGACACCTTCCACCAGCTGCAGACTGGTACATAGACTTTGGCACCCATGTCTTCCACTAAACTGCAGCTCAGCCCTTGCACTGTAGATGACAAACACCTCAAATAAAACCAGGCCTAATTTTAGGCAGAGATATGAAAGTTTTGGTAGCAACTTTTAGACATTTCTCACACACTTTTACAGAGCTAAGACTAGAAATAGGTTTTACATGGTCTTACAGAACACAGGCCACTAGCACTTGAGTAAAATGGGTTCACCCTTTATGAGTAGGTCCCTTATTCTCCTTGAGGACCACCCACTTGACAGTGGTGTAATCAAACACAAAATATCAGATGAGGGTTTATATGCCCTGTCCTGAACCCCACTGCATACCACTAGAACCTTTAAATTCTCCCTTTCCCCACTATCGACAGTTACGTGTAATCTCTGTGTTTGTGTCACAGTCAAGAATTGAAGCCAGTTCTCCTGAGTCTCAATATAGTATTTCAACTACAAAACCACCCTTCTTGCATTACAAAGCCCTCACATGATATTTTCCAACACCTAAGTCATCTATTTCATTATATATACTTGTTCATCTATTACCTCTTGGTTTTTTTGCAGACTTTCATGGCCTGTAGCAGAAGATTTTGTCTTCTCCCATTTCTCTGCAACTTGATTTGCTTCTTCTGTTTTTTGCTCACAGCTTTTCTGAGAGTTTAGCAATGTCACTTCATAAAACTCTTGAATATCTGTTAATAATGAGAAATAAAAAAGTCTTTATTCGATATGCTGGATTTTGTGGTCCCTGATATTTATTTATAACAAGTACATATTTATGCACCTTGAATGCTACATTATAATGGAACACATAATATTACATTTCTAGCAGATGGCGCCAACATGCAAATTAGTTTTCTGAAATGTCAAGAAGGTTTCTGGGAAACTTTCCTTTTCTAAAGGATATTTATTGACCATTTCAAGGAAATATATGAATAACTACTATTGAGAGAAGATTGAGAATGAGCATGCTGCAATAATAAATAAACAACATAAAATAGACTAAAATGTGTAGGAGACAAAGAAGAATTTGAATCATCATGGAAAACAAACTAGAAACCAAACAGATTGTATAAAGTGGGTTAGGTTAATGGGAATTTATATTATTAGGGGAAACTAGTTTTAAGAGTAGTAGTTAGCAAGTATAGGCCCAAGCCTGAACCAGTTTTCAAAGGCCTTAGCATAACCGCTCACATGAACCTATGCCAAGAACTCAGACGTCACCTAATGAGCAGCTGCAGCCCTAACGAGCACCCTAATGAGAAGAGAATTCCCTGATAGCTCCCTGATAAGCTTACAGCTAACTAAAATGATCAATGGCTGACAGCTAACTAAAATGATGGATGGCAATGTGGCAAAGACTGTGGGAACCCCTGTAAAAACAGGAGGGGCACAGGGGGCTAAAGCTCTATAAATATCAGCCCCACAGATACCCCCTTCGGACAGGGTTGGACTGACTCAAGACGCCCAGTGGCTCCGGTCACTATAGCAAGTGGGGTCAGTCCAGAGAAGAAAGAGAAAGGTCAGGTCCTAGTCATGAAGCTGACTGGACTGGCACGTTGGCCCGAGCTCATCAAAGAAAGGTCAGCACCTGATTCCCGATGGTGGCGAAACTGACACGTTGGCAAGGAGTTTGGTGAGTATTAAGAAACCACAAGAGGCCTCGGTGAACCCTGGTTCAAAAGTAGCTACAGGTATATGAGTAACAGGTATATGAGTAACAGGTATATAAGTAACTGAAATAGAAATTAAAGCTTAGTACCCCGAGTCCTGGTGTAAGGACAGAAGTAGGTTAGAACCCTGGTCCCCGAGGGTACGGGGGGATAGGTATAAGGATAGGGAACAAGCAGTTTAGCACCCCAGCCTGGGAGTACAGGTAGATAGCCTGCTGTCCCCTTTGAAGTTAGGGGCACCCCTTTGTTGCTAGGGGCAAGTGCAGAGTAATAAGAATAGTTTTAGTTATTAAATAACAAGTAATTCTAAAGCATGCTGCAGCACAAGAATATCACAGTATAACAGCATAGATAAACCTTGCAAGTGTGTAACAGTTAAAAAGAGTGCACGAACAAAAGAGATAAGCAAAGATATAAGTCTTCTTGTACCCAAGATGATCTGTAATAAACACTTTGTACTTATAATTCTCTTGATTCTATTCTATTGTTATTTGCCATGGTATTGTTAATTCCTGACACTCCACTCCCTCTTTTTCTGTTTCCCCTATGGGAACAGTACTTGATTCCTTTGGTAATTACCTGGGTTATCGGCTGGCTCGATTTAACTCTTTATTATTCAGTTTTAATTCCCCTGACTACTGATGTATCTGTCAGCGCCTCCCTTCCATCAGATCAAGGCCGGGCTATAATCCCGGTGGAAAAAGAACCCGGCGTCTGCCTGGTCCCCTCGATGAATAACACCCCCGAGGGGTAACGCCAAACAGTATACAGGCCCATAGACAGATGTTAACCCTCAAAAGGAGCTCACCTCTGGGGGGGAGGCATATCTCCTAATCTTCGTTTCCAATTCAACAGGAACTTTTAAAATGCATCAGGACTACAGAGGCCATCGCAGTTAGGCCAGGCAGGAACTGCTTCCAGTTACACTAGCTTAACTCCTTCAAAAGTACATCCCCTCCATTCCAAAAGAAGAAGCAGCTCCAGCCAGGACCAGGCGTTGCTGACACCTTCAACTTTGGCCCAATTCAGTTCCCACCAGTCAAAACTACCTTTGTATTTAACTATTAATGGCAACCATTAAGGAATCAAGTCTATGCCAACTCAAATATCCACTAATTGGACTAATCATCATCTAACTATTTTTTACTGCCTTCACCATTGCAAAATAACTTAGTATGGTATAAAATAATGAAAAACCTCCCCTAGCATCAGAAATTGTCCTTTTAAAATGATAAACTGCAATATCTAGAAAGATATATGAGCGCTAAGCCAGCAGTGATATTTCACAGTTACCAAAAGAAACTTACTAAATGGTATAACATGGAAAGATCTGTAGGAATTTATAGTTGTATAGTGCTTAAGGTCACTTTTCACCATTAAAATTAAAAACTATAATACATTAGGCTGCAGTAGGAATGCAATTTTTGTAACTTCTGTTAGAATTCGCATAGCAAACTTACAAATGTACAGAATATAAGATTTCATACCAGGTCAATTTATATTGTACCTACAAGAAAAAAAGCCACACTAAACAAATATTTGTATGCCCTGAAGAAATAAACTGGATAAATTGACCTGTGGCTGTTGCATAGAGGTGCCACAGTAGTAGTTGTTTGAGTATTATCTGGTTTGAAAAGAGTTGGTTATCAAGGGAAGAGCAAGACATTATTTGCAATTTGACATTGATTACCTGATCTTGTATGTTTACTAAAAATCACACACACACACAAAATGTGTGCATGAGAGACACTATCTAAAAGGTCTTTATCTGATCTAAGACAACTCTAGTTTTCTCTCTAGAAAAATGATGATTGGTGTGTAGATGAGAAAAGAGCCCTTATTCTGGCACAGGCTGAATTTTAGCACACTCTTGTGATTACAAAATCCTACAATGAAGAACACAGGATTCAATTTAATCTGTCACATCATGATACCACAAACCGAAATTGCCATCTCTATAGAGCAGGGCAGTAACTTGCAGTGAAGGTGTGCACAAAATAGGATCTAAAATCTGTGTCAAGTGGAAGTACCCAGATTAACAGAGGGCTTCAATATGGTTCTTTCTGAGAATATTGAATGATCTCTATAGAACAGGGCTAATGTTGGGAATGAGTTGCAATGGAAGAAACTGGACTGAATGCAGTGTTGGGCTCAAGCTAGAGACAATGTGAGGCTGAGAGGGTGGAGGCAGCCATACTGGAAATAGTCGCTGTAGGATGGTGGTTGCCATTTCATGTTATCAAAATCTAGTCTTTAGTCTGGATGTGATTTATAGGAAGATAAATTGAACCAATTGTGAAGTTGTACACAAATGAAAACTGCATAAACTATTGATCAAATTGCTAAGAAACACTAAGATCAAATTTTACTCAAAAGTCTATATTAATATTGGCCATTTTGGCACGTGCACGCGCACACACACACACACACACACACACACACACACACACACACACACACACACAATCACTCTTCTTTTGTCACCAGTGCAACTGTTGTACTCTATTCCCAAATCCCAAACACCTTCCCAAGGAAGAAACTCTGGCTTGTTTAAAAAATGTTTGATCCCGCAAGATTTTATCTCTGCACAATTCAATGTAGTCATTTATAGGGCTGACTTGCTATATTCAATCACCTGACTTGCATTTGCTGTTCACTTAGCCTCACCTGAATAATTTGTTACATTTAACATGACACCACAAGGAACCTTAGACATTCTAATATTAAGCAGCCATGAAGGCCCTAATTACTTAATATTGTATTAATGGGCCCCCCAAAAAGCCTAAAAAAATGCATCTGTATAGCTTTACAAATGTATATGGACATGTACCTAATACTAAGCCATGTATTAAATGGTCCTATCATAAATCAAATCTAATGAGTTACCTTCTACATTACATAATGATCTCTCTAATGGTTCATGAATTCTCTCCAAAAAAAATATTAGAAGACCTGTAAGGTACCCAATTACCGTCTAAATTACACAGGGTTGTGCTGATATAACTCCATTGACTGTTTTACACTAGTATAAGGGAGAGCAGAATTGGACCCTTATTAAAAGTGGAGCTAGTAGCACCATCTATTAGTCCAGCTGCCCAACACTCACCATTGTAAGATGCTGTTTTCGGTTATTTATAACTTTGCCAAACGTTAATCATTTCAACTGAAAGTTTCCATGCCAGGTATATGCCTCAGGCTGAATTTTTGAAAAACTGCAGCCAAAAAGTTTTAAACATTTTAGAGAATGAAGGTAGGAGAAAATATATTGTTTTGAAATGTTAAAAATTCTCGGGACCTTTTCTTTGCAATACCTTAATGCTCCCGTTGAACATCAATGTCTAAGTTAAGGTTCACAACACAAATCCATGGCAGAGTCAGGAACAAAACACTGAATCCTTAACTCCCAGTCCTGTGCTCTTCTAACTACATATGTTAGCATAACCACCAATACATATTTAATATCATAATCAGAATGTGTGCGTTTACACTTGAAAATTAAGTCGACTTAAGCTTGCTTAAGTCGACTTAATTTTCCCCATGTCTACACTACAGTTTCCTTAAGTTGACTTAAGAAAATTCAAAGTGAACTTTATAACACCACGTATAAAGTCAACTTTGACGCTTAAGTTGACTATTTAAGTCGACTTGAGCCAGTGTAGACGTGGGGTAGCCCTAAGTCGATTTAGTCGACTTAGGGCATGGGTCCCTTCTCGCCGGGACCACTCAGGTCCCAGCAAGAAGGGACTGCGGGACTCCCTTCTCCCCGGGACCTGAGTGGTCTCATTGGCTATATCTCATTGGCAGTCTCATTGGCTATGTCTCCTTGGTGGTCTCATTGGCTATGTCTACACTGGGGAATGTAGGTCGACTTAAATAAATTGACTTTAATAAGTTGACTTTAAGTTGACCTTATTAAGTCGACTTAGAGAGTCCACACTGGACTCCTAAATCGGCTTAAAGGGGGCCTTACTAACTCAACTTAGAGAATCTACACTAGACTCTCTAAGTCAACTAGTTCCGTCCAGGGAGAGCCAGCGCCGCATGGGGCTGACTCTCCCCGGGCAGCAAGCCCCTGAGCGGTCCAGAGGAAAAGGGAGTGAGGAGCTCCCTTCTGCCCCGGACCACTCGGCTCCCTTCTGCTCAGGACTTCTCAGGTCCCGGGCACAAAGGAACCCTTCTAGCCCAGACACCTCAGGTCCCGCAGAGAACTTTCCTGGGACCCAAGTGGTCCTGGCGAGGTGGAAGAGCCGGAGACCCGCGCTCCAGCTGATCAGCCGCCGGCAGTTGGCGTGGGGATCCCAGCAAGAAAGGACCACAGGGCTCCCTTCTCACCAGGACCACTCAGGTCCCGGCAAGAAGGGACCGCGGGGCTTCCTTCTCACCGGGACCTGAGTGGACCGGGCGAGAAGGAGGGAATGTGGGACTTCCTTCTCCCCAGGACCTGAGAGGTACCAGCAAGAAGGAAGCCCCATGCTTCCTTCTCCCCGGGACCCATGCTCCAGCTGCCAGCTGTTCGGTAGCTAGAGCACAGCTCTCTGGGAGAAGGGAGCCCCACACTCCCTCCTAGCCAGGTCCCGGCCAGGAGGGAGAGCGGGAGACCCGTGCTCCAGCTGCCGGCTGCTCGGCATCTGGAGTGCGGGTCTCCCGCGCTCCCTCCTGGCCGCAACCACTCAGTCCGGAGCAATTGTCAGCGCTCCAGCTGCATAGGGAAACCCTGGGCCTCCCCAAAGAGCCCAAGTGCCAGCAATTGCCGGCACGGCTGCACTCCAGCTTGTGGGAAACCTCCGAAGACTTCCCAGAAGCTGGAGTGCAGCCCCGGCTAATAAGGAGTGCGGGGCTCCTTCCTAGCTGGGACCGAGTGGTCCAGGCCAAGGGAGTCCCGGGCTCCCTTCTCCCCGAGACCTGCGGTCCAGCTGCTGAGCAGCCGGCAGCCAGTGTGGACTCCTAAATCGGCTTAAAGGGGGCCTTACTAACTCGACTTAGAGAGTCTACACTAGACTCTCTAAGTCAACTAGTTCCGTCCAGGGAGAGACAGCGCCGCATGGGGCTGACTTTCCCCGGGCAGCAAGCCCCTGAGTGGTCCAGGGGAAAAGGGAGCGAGGAGCTCCCTTCTGCCCCGGACCACTCGGCTCCCTTCTGCTCAGGACTTCTCAGGTCCCGGGCAGAAGGGAACCCTTCTAGCCCGGACCCCTCGGGTCCCGCGGAGAACTTCCCTGGGACCCGAGTGGTCCTGGCGAGGTTGAAGAGCCGGAGACCCGCGCTCCAGCTGCTCAGCAGCTGGCAGCTGGAGCGGAGATCCCGGCAAGAAGGGACCACGGGGCTCCCTTCTCCCCGGGACCACTCAGGTCCCGGCAAGAAGGGACCGCGGGGCTCCCTTATTAAAGTCAACTTATTTAAGTCGACCTAAATTCCCCAGTGTAGACATAGCCAATGAGAGCAATTAATCTGTGGCTACCACTAAGACTAATGAGATAAAACTACTAGGATGAATATCAGGGAGACAAAACTCTAACAGAGTGATCCATGAAAGGGCAGACTAATCTTCCACTGGAAGCTGGAAAAAAAATTAACATTCAAGACATATAAAGCTTGCTTGGAAAGCATTTTGAAAGATTCTCTAAAGAACAGTCTTTCCCTAAGATATATAACTGAGAACTCTAACTGCGGTAATAAAATAATTTGGGTTAAGATTTACATTTTATTTAACCCTTTAATTTAATTTATAAGCCCTATATGGAAATAAATTCCATGAAGAAAAACCCACTTTCTGAAGCACTTCAACTGCAGGATCATTCAGAATCTTGATAACAAGTTCAAGTTCTAACACTTCCCCTTTGAGGACAGACAATCACACAGCTAAACAAGGTTGCATACAGCCATTTTTCTTCACGTGTCCAGTATTCTTATCAGCTGCAAAAACATTTCCAATGTTTTATCCAACTGAAATTCCCCAAAACAATTCAGTTTGGGTCAATTAATGTTTTCCTTTTCTGACAAACTATAAACATTTTGTTCCAATTTCATCTTTTATAGTACATAATTAAAAATTTTAAATAAAAGGTTATTTTGAAATGGAAAATTGAAACCTGTTCAAATAAATCAAAACAATTTCAATTTTTCTTTAAAAACGAATTTTTAACAATATTGACAAACTTCTGTGAAATGTTTCCCTTTCAATTAATAGACATTTTGCAGCAGAACAATTGTTTCCAACCAGCCCGATGCTGGAGTACAAATAAATAAATCAGGTATTATCAAAACAATATTAATGCATACACAATTAGACCCAGTGTAGAGGTATCAAAGCAGCAAAATTAAACTGTTGGTTGCGGTCACAACTCAGATTTACCTAGGCTGACTTTATACACAAAAATCCAGCAAGACTTTACAGGGTGGGGAGAAGAAGTAGGTAGCAGACTCAGCAAGATGAGCATAAAAAGCAGAACACTGGGCATTATTTAAAAAAATTTTACTAAATGCCTCCAATTTACAATCCCATAATCAAGAAGGAAGACTATATGCTGGCTAAAAAAACCCTCCTCTATAGGGGAAGTGAGAGCAGTTATAAAAAAATTATACATATATAAGAAATGAAAAAAACAAATATAAATTAGAAGCTAGGAATTGTATACAATTTCTAAGGGACATGAAAGGACACAAAAAAAGAAAATTGAGAAGTCAATGGTCATCAGAGTTAAGAGCGGTAGGAAGTTTTTAAAATATATTAGGAACAAAAGGAATCCTAACAAAGATATTAGTCTATTACTAATTAGAAATGTTAGAATTGTCAATAATAATGCAGAAAAGACATTAAGTGGTCAAATAATAGGTGAAGAATGGTGCAGCGTTAGACCAGGCCAAAGTCGCATTGATCAGATAGTCACACTCCAACAGTTGCTGAAAAAAAGTGAATGAAAATCATAGAATCATAAGGTTGGAAGGGACCTCATGAGGTCATCTAGTCCAACCCTCTGCTAAAAGCAGGACCATTCCCACTAAATCATCCCAGCCAGGGTATTGTCTAACCGGACCTTAAATATCTCCAAAGACGGAGATTCCACCATCACCCTAGGTAACCCATTCCAATGCTTCACCACCCTCCTAGTGAGAAAGTTGTTCCTAATATCCAACCTCCATCTCCCCACCTGCAACTTGAAACCATTGCTCCTTGTTCTGTCCTCTGTTACTACTGAGAACAGCCTAGCTTCCTCCTCTTTGGAGCATCCCTTCAAGTAGTTGAAGGTTGCTATCAGATCCCGCCTCAGTCTTCTGCAGACTAAATAAGCCTAGTTCCTTCAGTCTTTCCTCATACGTCATGTGCCCCAGCCCCCTAATCATTTTCGTTGCCCTCTGCTGGACTCTTTCTAATTTGTCCACATCCTTTCTGTAGTGGGAATCCCAAAACTGGACACAGTATTCCAGATGCGGCCTCACCAGTGCCAAATGGGGGGAATAAACACATCCCTAGATCTGCTGGCAACGCTCCTACTGATGCAGCCCAATATGCCACTGGCCTTTTTGCCAACAAGGAGCACACCGTTGACTCATATCCAGCTTCCTGTCCACCATAACCCCCCAGGTCCTTTTCTACAGTGCTGCTACTTAGCTGATTGGTCCCCAGCCTGCAGCAGTACCTGGGATTTTTCCATCCTAAGTGCTGAACTTAGCACTTGTCCTTGTTGAACCTCATGAGATTTCTTTTGGCCCAATGCTCAAATTTGTCTAGGTCTCCCTGAATCCTGTCCCTGCCCTCCCGTGTGTCTACCATTCTCCCCAGCTTGGTGTCATCTGCAAACTTACTCAGTGTTCAATCTATCCCATCATCCAGATCATTAATGAAGATGTTTAACAGAACCGGCCCCAGGGCCAACCCCTGGGGCACTCCACTCGTTACCGGTTGCCAACTAGACATCGCGCCATTGATTCCTACCCGCTGAGCCCAATGATCTAGCCAGTTTTCTATCCACCTTACGGTCCACTTGTCCAACCCATACTTCCTTAACTTGCCAATGAGAATGCTGTGGGAAACCATATTAAAAGCCTTGCTAAAATCGAGGTATATCACGTCAATGGCTCTTCCTGCATCCACAAATCCAGTCATCTCATCATAGAGGGCAATCAGGTTGGGGTCAGGCACAATTTGCCCTTGTGAATCCATGCTGACTATTCCTGATCACTCTATTTTCCTCCAAGTGTTTCAGGATGGATTCTTTGAGGACCTTCTCCATGATTTTCCCAGGGATTGAGGTGAGGCTGACTGGTCTGTAGTTCCCCGGATCCTCCTTTTTCCCTTTCCTGAAGATTAAAGATGTTTGCCATTTTCATCGACTTCAAAAGGTATTGTGTTCTGCTTGGAGGGAAGCATTATGGAAAGTAGCAGAATCATGTGAAATTGAAGATAAGATCATTGCAATTATAAATGCTATACATGACAACACACTTGTATGAATTGGTGGAAAATTAAGCAACTGATTCAAGTCAAAGACAAGAGGGCATGAAATCACCTTCATTTTTCACCACGTTTTTATAGTATATATTAAAAATGTTAGATAAGTTTGAACTTATGACATTGGATGATCTAGCGTGAAGCTCCTTAGCTTATGCAGCTGACACAGTACAAATGGCAGACATATTTGAATTATGATACTCTTCATTGCCCTGGAAAATTGGTGTAGTTGAGTTGGACTTGCAATAAATGCCAAAAAGATGAAGTGATTGCATCTTGGAAAAGGAAAAATGGATTAAGTGTTGAAATGCAGCAGCAGTAAAGCCATGCCTCTGTCATGGAGAACTCCCCGGCGAACATCTCTGTCCTTCAACTTGATGCAAGGGATCCAGACTCCAGCTCAACAGGGAAACTGACTTTCCACATCGTAAATGGAAACCATATGAAATCTGATAGGAACATAGACTCTGATCAAACTTCCAATGGTTTCATCAATGATGAGATTGAAAGAAGAGATGCTTTAGCTACAAGTGATGCAAAGAAATGGACAATATTACGGACTGATAAAAACAGTGTTTGGTGCCAAAGTGCAAATTTATAAAATCAGGATACTAACAATATTACTATATCATCTGGAAGTACTTTGTTAAATGAAAGAGCCATCAGAAGGTCAGAGGCAGTAGAGATAAGAGTTCTTCGAAAGATCTCAGGTGTACAGTGGATTCATCTAGACAAATGAAGAAGTTAAGCGAGTGGGATGTGAAATCAGGGTGTGGCATAATCTACTATCAAAAAGGCTATAAGGGTAAGAACACTGCAGAAGATAAACAAATGACGGGATGACAAAGAAAATAATGCAAGTACAACCAAAGGAAATCAAGGCCTTGTGTCTCTAGAACCCAGACCTGCTGACAGCTGGCATCTCCATGTTGCCACCTAGCAGCAGCTGCACCCAGCTTGCGCTCCACCGCCCACAACTCACTGTTGTTTCACTTCAAGGGGCCTGAAAAATCCATAGCTCCTGATAGGCTCCCCAACCAATATGAACCTAAAGGGTGTCCCAGGAAGTGTCCAGGCACTGTAGTTGCCATGATCATTCCTTCCTCATTAGCTGCTGGCCTTAACCTTGGCTTGATTTGGACTTTGCCTTCTGACATGGATCCTGAGATCTGACTCGGACTCTGACCTTGGTATCAGCTTTGGTCTGGAACTTGACTGCGCTGTCCTCCACTACTCCACACCTCTGGTTTCTCCCTGACCAGAACCTTGGTTTTGATGGCCTGTGCTGGGATCCTGACAGTTTTCCTGGATCATCCTAGCCCATGGTGAAGGCTTATCCTGAGATAACATGGAAGAAATGGGCCACTCCCTGCCCAGCATACTCCAGAGGGTATTGGCAATGCCTTAATGGGTTGTCCATTCCTAGGAGGAGCTCCCCATGTCTTGAACCCAAGCATCGCAGCTCACAACAAGGATCCAAACTCTGCTCAGGCAATCCACCCAGCTCCACCACTGGTGCTAGGAAGGACCAGCATTCACTGTGGGGCAAGAAGTATGATTCTCTGCCAAAAAGCTCATAGGGTTTATGCTCTGCTCTGCCCCTGGTCCTACTCCATTGACCAAGCAAAAGTCAAATAAGTGAACCCGACACTATCAAACTAGGATGCCTTCCTTCTGGCATTTTCTGCCATATCTGTCCCCACTGTGCCTGCTCAGCAGAGGTGGCCCTACACAAACTCCAGCAGAGACAGGGACCAGCCTACACCTATGCCATTTCAGTGACTAATCTCCAACACTAAGTGGGACAAAGCAGTCCAGCTCTACCAGTTCCAACTGGGATTATGTGAGGAGATTCAAGATAAACTAGCTCATATGAAGGCCTTGACCATACTAGATGTTTTCATTGACCGTGTCATACAGAGACAACAGGCTAGCAACAGGAATGATGTGATGTTCCGCCAGGAGTTAGAGGCTCTGTGGACTTGTCATTAGCAGGCTATCTGGGGTGCTTCAAGACCCTCTATTTGGCCACCCACTCTTTTTGGAGGCTCTGAATGCTCACGACAATCCAGTCATATGTTGTTGTGAGACGTGCACCTGTCCCAAGACACCATGCTCTAAATCCCTCAGCATCCTAATGCTTTCCATGACTTTGTTTGTCTTAGACCCTGAGTAATCATTATCCTGGACTTCATTATTGAGCTCATTGTACCTAACATGCACATGTTAGCCATCACTGCGATTGACCAGTTGACAAAACTGGCCCACTTCATCCCCATTATGCACCTGCCCTCTGCAGAAGAAACAACTCAGCTCCTGGTGACTCTTATTACCTGTCTCCATGGTCTCCGGGAAGGAATGAGTCACAATTGATTGGGATCCACAGTTTGTATTGATATTTTGGCACAAAACCCTATGATTGCTTAGAGTCTGCACTTAAACAACCACCACCTGTCATCCACAAACCGATGGCCAATCCAAATGAGCTAACCAAGTGTTATAACGACATAACAAATTTCCATCAAGCAAACTGCTCAAGCCTCCTACCCCAAGCAGTTTGTTTACAACAACACCATCCATATCTCCATCAGGCAGAGTCTGTTCAATGCCAACTGTGGTTTCCAGACCTGTCTTCACCTCACCACATCCATCAACTCCATCAGTCCCACAGCCATTGACTGGGTGTGACAGACCCATGGGGTCCAAGATGAAACTCAAGACCCACCTGGACAAGGGCAAAGAGGACTACAAGCAGTATGCTGAACACTGGTACTAGCAAGGGACAGCATTTACTGTGGGGCAAAAGGTGTGATTCTCAGCCAAAAACCACTGTACTAACTGACCAGATTGTAAACTGGACCATAGACACATCAATCATAGCCCATCAGGCAAGTAATCAACCTAGGGAGCTGAAGTTTCAGTTACCCACATCCCTCAAAATTCACATATCCTTTCACTCAGAGGAGCCAAATACCCTTGCTCTCAGAGCAGATCCATTGACATGATGAGTATCTGGTCCATAAGATACTAGGCTCACAAACTAAACATGGCTTCCTCCAGCTGCTTAAGTTGACTTAAGGAAAGTGTAGTGTAGACACAGAATAAATTAAGTTGACTTAAGCAAGCTTAAGTCAACTTAATTTACAAGTGTTGATGAACCCATTCTGGATAGTTCTCTGAAAACATCCACTCAATATGCGGCAGCAGTCAAAAAAATTAACAATGTTGGGAACCATTAGGAAAAGGATCAATAATAAGACAGAAATTATTGTATTGCCTCTTTATGAATCCATTGTATGCCCACATCTTGAATACCGTGTATAGATCTGTTCACCCCATCTCAAAAAAGACATACTGGAATTTTAAAGGGTACAGAAAAGTACAACTAAAATGATTAAGGGTATGGAAAAGCTTCCATATGAGGATAGATTAATAAAACTGGGATTTTTCATCTTGGAAAAGAGACAAGTATCGGGAGGGGATATGATAGATGTCTATGAAATCATGACTGGTGTCAAGAAAGTAAATAAGGAAGATTTATTTTCTCCTCATAACTCTAAAACTAGGGGTCACCAACTAAAATTAGTAGGAAGCAGGTTTAAAACAAACATAAGGAAATATTTTTATTCACACAACACGCAGTCAACCTGCTGAACTCTTTGCCAGAAGATGTTGTGAGAGCCAAGGCTATAACAGGGTTCAAAAAAGAACTACCTAAGTTCATGGAGGATAGGTCCATTAATGGCTGTTTGTCAGATGGGCAGGGATTGTTGTAGAAGCAAGGAACAGTTGATGGGATGGACTACTTGATGATTACCGGTTCCATTCATTCCCTCTGAAGCACCTGGTACTAGCCACTGTCGCAAGTCAAGATACTGAGCTAGATGGACCATTGGTCTGACCCAATATGGTCATTCTTATGTTTTTAACCTAAGGGATGTTCCCCAATATGGCCAAGCAACATTGTAAACTCTCTGTAGCTGATATGACTTGGTCCTGAACTCCTGGCTTCAACATTAGCTTGATTTGGACTGTATCTTCTAAGACCTTGAAACCTGACTCTGATTCTGATCCTTGTTAACAACTCTGGCATGGAACCTAACTATGCCCTCTTTTGCTGTTCCCGGCCTCAGTTTTGCCCCTGTTCTTACCCTTTCTCCTGACTACCTGTGTTGGGATCAAGAAAAATCCGAGTGAGAAGCTGACCGCTGACTACATGGCAGGACATCATGTATAGGAACATGACCAGGCTGGGTTTAGAGGAACAAGCCATGAACAAGAATGAATGGCAACAGTGTACCGCTTCTTGTTTCTGCAAAGATACTCTGGGATGAAAAAGAAAGAGCAGTAACTCAGGAGCATGTCAAATAACAGTGACTCAAGTTAGATTTCTAAGATCAGCAACGCTAGATAACTTGCAACCTGGAGTTTTAAAACAGCTGGCCAAAGAGTTCTCTGAACCAATCATGATGATTTTTAATAGATCATAGAACACTAGGGAATTTCCAGGTGACTGGAAGAAAGCTAATGTTGTGCCAATATTTTTAAAGGGATAAATGGAATGACCTGGGTTGTGTGTGTCAATCTGACATCAATTCCAGATAAAAGAATGGAATGGCTGATATGGGACCCAATTAGTAAAGAATTAAAAGCGGACAATATAATTAATGCCAATCAACTTGAGTTTATTGAAAATAGATCTTGTCAAACAAACTTGACATTTGTTTTGATTAGATCACAAAATTGATTAATCAAGATATTAGTATTGACTTAATATATTTAGATACCTGAAAGGTATTTGCCTTGGTACCTCATGACATTTTGATTAAGAAACTAGAATGACACAAAATTAATTAGGCACATGTTACTGGAATTAAAAACTAGCTAACTGATAGGTCTCAAAATGCAAATGGTAAATCATCATCAAGCAGCTGTGTTTCTAGTAAAGGTTCTCAGGGATCTATTTTGGGCCTATATTACTAAACATTTTTATCAATGATTTGGAAGAAAACAAAATAATTACTGATAAAGTTTGCAGATGACCCAAAGACCTGGGGAGTGGTCTGGATCATTGGTAAGCAAGGTGCAAGCCAACAATATGCATCTGATGGGAGCTCTATCTTGGGAAACAAGCTAAGATTTAGAGGTCACAGTGGATAATCAGTTGAACATGAACTCTCAGTATCATTCTGTGGCCAAAAGAGCTAATGCGATCCTTAAATCTAAACAGAGGAGTATCGAGTAGGAATAGAGAGGCTATATCACCTTTGTATTTGGCACTGGTGCAAATACTAGTGGAATACTGTGGGAAGCAATGTGCGTGAGGTAATATCTTTAATTGAACCAACTTCTGTTGGTAAGAAATACAAGCTTTCCTACTGAGTAACAGAAGTTGCTCCAGTAAAAGATATTGCCTCACCCATCTTGTCTTTCTAATATCCAAGGACCAGCACAGATATATCATACAAGACTGGAATACTATGACCTATTCTGGGGTATATAATTCAAGTAGGGTGTTGAAAGATAGGAGAGGATTCAGAGAAGTGCCACAAGAATGATTAAAGAATGGAATGCATGCCTTATCATGGAAAAACTTAAGGGCTATGTCTACACTTATTAAAATTAGTTCAAATTAGTTAGTTCGAACTAACTAATTTGAACTAATTTTAGTTAGTTCGAATTAGCTTAATTCAAACTAGCATGGCCACACTGGAACGTTAGTTCGAACTAAGCAAGCACTTGCTTAGTTCAAATTAGCGATCCCCATTCATTTCAATGGCCGGTTAATTCGAACTAAGAAATTAGTTCGAATTAACTTGGCCACATTGGTTCATTCGAACTAGTTAGTTCAAATTAACCCCTTAGTTCAAATACCCTATTCGAACTTATTAGTTCGAATTAAGGAAGCCCTTAATTCGAACTAACTAAAGCCTAGTGTAGCCATGGCTTTAGTTAGTTCAAATTAAGCCTCCTTAATTCGAACTAACTTGCCAGTGTAGACATAGCCAAGGAGCTCGGTCTATTTAAGCTTACCAAGAGAAGATAAAGGTGTAACTTTATCAAAATCTATAAGAACCAACACGTGGAACAGAAATTTTATAACAGAAGACTCTTCAGTCTAACAAACAAAAGTAAAACCAGATCTAATGTCTGGAAACTGAATCTAGACAAATTCAGGCTGGAAATAAGGCACAGTTTTTTAACAGTGAGGGTAATTAACCATTGGAACAACTTACCAAGTGTTGTGGTGGGTTCACCATCACTAGCAATTTTTAAATCAAGTTTGGATATTTATCCTAAAAAGTATGCGCAAGTTCAAACAGGACTTAGATCAAAGAAGCCTCATGGCCTATGAGCTCAAGATGATCACTGTGGTGCCTTCTGGTTCTATAATCTTTTAAAAGAATCAGAGAAGCACAGAGCAATGTTTTTTAGCTTTTGCTCTCCTTCCTGATGGTTAATTAACCCAAGGCTGGGATGCTGTTCATCCTTTTGCACTGTGCACGAGCCTGTGTCATGTAGAGAATAAGTAGGTTTAAGTGGTAGGCAGAGAGCAAGGGTAAGGCTCAAAGCCATTGCACACCCGCTCCTTTACTCAAGAGCACTGTCTGAATGCGTCTGCATATGAAGAGAGAAAAACATGCCTGAGAGGACATAAGAGTCAGGAATCTGAGCTAGAATCCAAACAACCTACTAAGCACAGTTGACCTACTGCAGGCTGCCTGATTGGCTGCCGTACCTGATTGGTCCAGCGGTGCAGCTCTGAAACCAGCAGCCGCAGCAGCTTGCTGGCTGCTCAGTGGTCATGCCCACCACTCTGACTATTTCTGCATTGCCATGTTGGTGCTACTCCCACCTTGCCCTAGCCCTGAACCTGCCTGTGACGCCACCTTGCTGTTACCTGCTTGCTCCATGTGATTCTGGCTCTGACCCAGGGTTTCTGCCTCTGCCTTGACTCTTGGCTCTGCTATCCAGTTTCTGATCTCCAAGTTGACTCTTGAATCTGGCTTCCGATTCCTGTCTTTAGCTCGGATCTAGCCCGTGGCTTCCAAAACTCAGTTCTGAACACCTGCTCCTACTACTAAGCCCAGTGCCTGCTCCAACCACTAGACCTCCCACAGCCTGGACCCTGGCAATAAACTTGACCGCATTCCTCAGCATGTCAGTGGGGAATTAGCTACATGCTCCTTTCTGAAAGAGACCATGCAACAAGGCATGAAGGAAAAATCCAAGTCTCCTGAGCACTCTACCCTGCATCAGGAGCCTGCGTAGAAAGTCCCAGAGATTTGAAAGAGAAAGGTTCCATATATTTATTTCATCTATCATGTATTTACAAAACAAGTGTGGGGGCAGTGGGAGATTGGCATCAGTATGTTCTTTAGAGCAGCAGTTCTCAGCCGCTGTGCAGCCATACAAAAGTGTGTCATGGAAACTCAGCCTGCCGTCGAAAGCCCCCTCTTCCTGCTGCCGGAAGGAACCCCTGAATCCGCTATTTGCAGCCACAAGGGTGATCTTTGGAGAGGCACCACTGAAACTGCCCGCGGCAACACATTTTTCTCGGTGGCGGTGGCCATTTCCACTTGAGCTGCTGCCGAACCTGCTGATGGAGGCAGTTTGTTTTTGGTGGTGGGGGCAGCCTTGGCGGGGGCAGCTTTGCAGGGGGGGGTCACACGTGGTTGGAAGCGTTCCCAACTGTGTCACGACACTAAAGGGGTTGCAAACCTCTGCTTTAGAGTGCGGTCTACTTGATACCTTCTATATTTTATATAAAAACAATGACATTTGAGAGGATAACTTTGGACACTGCTTGATTTGAAGTTTCACTGCGGTTTTCAGCAAACACTTCCTCCCTTGTGACTTCCTGAACACGTGATCACTTCATAATAAAATGCAAATACACACACACACACCACAGGACCTGATCCAAAGCCTAAGGGAGTCTATGGATAGGCTTTCCACTGACTTCAATTGGCTTTGGAGCAAGTCCACTGGAAGCATATACACAAGATGACAATTGTTGGCTGTCTTCCAGATACATATAAACCCAGATATCAACTGTAGGTCCAGAAGCTGTTTTCTCTATCTTTGCTTTGCAAAAATGAGAGAGCCTTTCTTTTTCTATCATTCTGTCGTCTCAAGACTGGATTATTCTATGTGGGGTATGTCTTGATCTATTTGAAAATCACACCAGTGCACCAGAATCTGCATAGGCTGCCTCATGATTTCCAAGTGAAGCTTAATGAGTTGATTTTTATAGCTAAAGCCCTAAATGGCTTGAGACCAATTACCCAACCTGTCCCTGTGCCATCCTATCCCAGCTCCAAACAGAGGAACGAGAGCCAAATAACCCTTGAAATAAAATGAATACATAACAGGGAAGGAACAGCTGGCAGGGTATTCTTGTGGAACACCCTCGGCTCTGGAATTTGCATCCCACCTTAGTGTTGAAGAGCCCTGACTTATTAATGTTGTGTGGTCCATCTGTCTTCTGGGGATGAGGTAAATCAGGGAACAAAGGAGATAATCAGGGGCAGGTGCCTTTCATCATGACATGTTTTCTTGCCAGGTAATTCTGGGCAGTTAATTAGGTGCTATACATGCTATGGTGTATTTTAACATATTATAAGGGCACCCAGAGCACTGGACAGTATTTTATAATTAAAATAAATAAGTTGATAGCTAAAGACTCTTGCTGCAAGTACTTTTCTTTACCAGGGGAACATATGTCTAAATGGCATAATTTATATCCTGGGGAGCAAATTGTGCTAGGTCAACCTCAGCCATCTGGTCTGAGTTATTAGCTTGGAACAAAAAGGAGGACAGTATCAGATGTCATTCAAGAAGCAAAACCAAAAAATGGATTGCAGCATAGAAGTAGCAGAGAAGTGATCAGTGAACATATCAGCCTGCCGAAAGAGGTCTTTAAAGGCACTACCAATGAAAATGTTCCAACAAGGGATTAGATAATACACTCTGTACAACACAACTTTCAAAATGGTGTCTAAATAGTAAAATCTTTATACAGTAGCAAAGGGAGAGAGAAATTACAAAGCAAGGGAAGAAAAATGTTTTCAGGCCAAGTTATGGAGAATCCACCAAACTTAAAGTCTTTATATCATGATTTGAGGACTTCAGTATCTCAGCCACAGGTTATGATTCTGTTATAGGATGAGTGGGAAGGGTTCTGTGGCCTGCAATGGGCAGGTAGACAGACTAGATTATCAGAATGATCCCTTCTAGCCGTTAAGTCTCTGAGGCTATTTTTAAAACTAAGCTTTAAAATCAGACATGGTCACCTAACCCTCTAATTAGGCTGCAGTTATAAAGGTGTTGCCCATCCTTGTGATCCTAATAGACTCACCACTATGTCTCAGTATCCTTATTCTAACCATTTCTGTCTTCTGCTCATTGAAAGACAACATCTCTTCTGTTTGACTGAGCTCTAGCCCTGGGAATCCACCCTTACTCACCTCCAGCTTGGACTACCCCATGAATTGATTGACTGCAGAGGACATCTGATCCAACAGGAAACAGCAACAGGTCAAACCAGCAGAAGATGTGGGAACCCTTAGACAGGATTTCACATGGGAGTTTTCAATGCATGAGGAGCAAAAGTTCAATTACAAAGAGGTAGACAACAGCCCCATTCACTCAATAGAGATATTGAAATAGTGTTGGGTTCCAAGTGTCCTTACCTAATAAAGGTTACTAATTCTATGAAAGCCAGTGTGGTTCAGCAGATGGGGCAATGGACTAGGAATCAAGAGAACTGGGTTCTGCCACTCACCTGCTGGGAACTGCTCAATGTTCTGCTTGTCCTTGGCAATCAATCAGACCATGGCACTGATTGTATTAGTCAAAGCCAGAGGGAAGTAAGGATGGATTCCCAGGGGTACACCTCAGTCAGACAGAGGAGATTTAGTCTTTCAATGAGCAGCAGACAGAAATGGCATTTCTGGAGTCATCTTCAGTGGGGATGCAGAGGAGTAGTGGTAAATCCATTAGGATCACAAGGCCAGGTAACACCTTGAGAACTGCAATCTAATTAAAGGGTTAGATGACAGTGTCTGCTGAGTCCGAAACTTTGTTTCATATTTAATCTGAAAACATTTCTTTCTTTCCTTCCTTGCTTTGCAATTTCTCTCTCCCTCTAGTGACTTACTCACTCTGTTTTCATTCCCAGATACCCTCTTTGTCTTGTTAATTTAGGCTGTAAGCTCGTTGGGGCAAGAACTATTTGTGAGGTATATGAGCATGGAACCCTCCTGTCAGCTGGGACAGCTAGTCACCACCACAATAACAGCGGTAATTTGAAGGTATTATAATTATGATAAGGTTTCCAGAAGACTTTGAAGGATTCTATGTGTTATCATAAATAAAACTCTTCACAGCAGTTATTTGCTAAGTGACGCATCTCTCTGTTTTTCTAGACACATGAATAATAAAAATACAATCAGAATGCACACAAGATGCCCATCCAAGAACCTCCACATCAGAAAGAGCACCCGAAAGAACACAAGGAACACAACCAGGGTGGAAGATAAAAACATTGCTGAAAACAGAGCTGTTCCACATGAATGAAGTTGGTGCTAAAAAGTATAGCCTAGAAGCCACACTTCAGGGAAACATTTGTCATTTAAGATTCTCTGGTTACAATATTCATTGTACTACCCAACAAACTTGATTTACATTTCCTGAGCTTTTACTTCTTCGAATTTATATATACACATCCTTGATATGACAATATGCTATTGAAAACTGATTATAGTTACTGTCTGTGCTTGCTTATGTTTTCTAGAAAAATCGACAAACATATGTTGAAAGACAGGATCGACAAATGCACAGAATCCTGAACTAAAAGTAAACACAGTGGGTAAATTCCAAAGGTGTAGCTGTGTTAGTTTAGTTCAGCAGAACAAACAAGGAGTCCTGTGGCACTTTTAAAGACTAACACATTTATTTATCGCATGAGCTTTTGTGGGAGAAAAATCCCACTTTGTCAGACACTTTGAAGATGGGGAATTTACAGAATGGGGGGAAATTAAATGTAGGGAGGTGTATAACATGGGATCAGGTCAGGCTGTAACAGCAAATCAAAGTATATGTTAACATTCAAACACTGGGGAACAGCATATAGAGGAAAGTAAGGTCAAATCACCTGTTGCAATGAGAAAAAAATCCATAGTCCCTGTTTAACCCTGAGGCAACAGAGTCAAATTTGCATACAAATTCCAGTCTGCAGTTTCTCTTTGAAGCTGTGATTTGTTATTCATTTGTTTGAGTACCACTATTAACAAGTCATCAATGGAGTGAGCAGGGAGATTGAAGTGTTCCCTTAAAGGTATTTTATTTTCTCCCACGAAAGCTCATACAATAAATAAATCTGTTAGTCTTTAAAAATGCCACAGGACTCCTTGTTTGTTTTACAGTGGGTAAAGTTAGCAAATGTATTCAAGTTCTGTTCACTTGGACTCTGAAAACAAAACCTTAAGGAAATTTTAAGTTGAGCAAAGCCAAGTAACGGATGAATACACTTGCTGCACACGCAGAACTTTACCTGTGAATGAACAAATATCTATGTGCACAGATATCAGATTTTACCCATACAGAGTGCGTGCACCTGAGTATGAGCGCACATGACCTTTCTTCATTTCGTGGATTGTGTTCACTGACACACTCTCTGGCTGCTTTGCCTTGTTGGAGTGGTGCAAAGCAGCTGTATGCCTGGCTTCACAGCTACCTTCCATTGCAGAGGCAGCATAAAGCTTCTTGGAAAAAACCACTGATCTGCTCCATCCTTTTTCCATTAGAAAACTTATGTAAACAGAAAGCTAAGGGAATGCTGTTAAGCACTGAAAATTCAGAAAAAGACAGCTAAGTTGAACATGCAACCTTTAAACTGTCATTTTCTGAATTTTAAGTGCTTAACATTTGCTTAGCATACACACCCTTAATTCTGCCCCTTGAGGTATACTCAAAATATAGTCTTAAGTAATACTATTGTACATTTTTCCTGTACACTTAGATACCCATATGTATTGCTCTGGGTATGCCAGACAGAAACCATCAAAATCATGTATGAAAGATGAATAAAGTAGACTGTAGGATGCTGCCTAATTCACTATACAGGTCAGAAAACTGTTCAGAATTAGATCCAAAACCCACTCAAAGTCAATGGAAAGACTCCTGTAACTTCAGTGGGCTTTGGGTCAGACCCTCAGCACAACGGTTTGTAATTGTCATGGTTTGTTTCCACTCTCCTGGAGTGTCTGATGGAGCCAAAAGCTATGTACAGCCCTTTCCTGTCACTAATTTATTTTTTTCTTTGAGTTCATGTCTAAAGTCTGCTGGCCTTTATATTTCTCACGTACCTTATCTGTTTCTTGTGAGTTTTGAACAGACAAAATCATATAACATAAATTCCTCTCTAAATTAGGTGTAATGGGTAAAAAGGTGCTGTTAAAGTTATATTGTACTGTTCAAACAAGATTACAAGTCACAGGCACCTTTTGCTGCTGAGAGAGAAGTGATGGTGAAAGCTTTACTTGAATGAAATCTGATTTTTTTATTATTTACTTTTTTATTTTAGACGCTAACCAAGTATAAACTCAATTTCCCACAGCACATCAGGAGAAAACACTGTACAATGGAGCACGAAATAGAAAGTGCATCATCTCTAAATGCTTTATAAACACAGTCAGGTCATTCTTACAGCTGTGCACATGTGGGTTGAGGAAAAGGGGTTAGTAAACATGCAGTAGTGCTTAGAAAACTTCATGCTACCGAAGTGTGTAGGAGCCTAAATTCTCCTATAGCGTACACCCTCCCTGCAGCTCCTGGCTCTGTGTTCCCAGGTAAATGCAGGTGGGACTGGGGAGCTTGTCCCACAGTGAAAAGTCTCTCCCCATGCTAGCTACACTCCATTTAAAAAAAAAAAATCACTTATCTTTGCTATCTGATATTTTAACCTTTAAAGAGAAGCATTTTTCTCCCCTTTAACCTTAAGTGGAAGTGACACCCTCCCCCATACACACATACATACCCCTTGTTTGTATATATGAGTTTCAACGGAAAAAAAATCAACCTGAAAAATAAAAAAAATTGAGGGGCCTCCCACTCTTTCTCCCTTGCATCCTACCCAGCTCCCTTCTGGGTACCATCCCCTGCTCAGCAACATCTCTGGGTCAATGTCACCTTTCCCTTTCCCCAGACAGGAGACCGGTATCTGCAGGAAAGAGAGCATAGCTGGACTAAGCAGGAGTCCAAGGGACACATCGGGGAGGAGCCCTTCTCTTGTCTGCTATGGCACTCCTCACTCACTTCATTCACGCTTGGTTAGGGCCACAGCATTGAACCCAGGCCAGTCAGATTTTTAGGCAGTGGCCTTAGTTGCTGCACCAAAAAGCACCCCTGACCCCCAGCCTCCATGTACACTGGAATTTTATTAAATGTTTAGAAAGCCCATTCTTCTTTGTGATTTAAGAAAGTCTGGTGCAGGGTGAAAAAGCAGGAAGTACTGTGTACACTATATAGGAGTGTCATGAGCTGACTTTTTAGCAGGCAGAAGTGTGTAAATGGGAACGTCTCCCACAGCAAGTTTCAGGGTTTCATGAGAACTCCAACCGTCATCCCAGATTGTTGCCCATGAGCAGAGAAGTGATCACAGTGTGTACACCAGCACTGCTCTGTCAACAGAAATCTCTAGCCTTGTAAATGACTGACAATACCTAACAGACCTGTCAAGTTTCATATATGATACCCACGCATTTGCTACCTCCCCAACGTTGCACCTACTTGCTGGCGCCTCGTAACCTGACTGGGGCTGCAAGCAATGCATTTAAGGAGACTGTAATAAACTTAAATGATGAAATTATGTTTGGCTTATTCTGGAGAATTTCCAAGGGATTGGCCCATTTGGGTCCCCAGAGAGAAAGTCACCAAATTCAACTCTCATTCACCAACTCTATGACAGCATAACTGTATGATAGGATAGTCGTGCATTCTACAGGCTAGAAAGAAGTGACTGCATTAATCCTTAGCCTCTAAATATTGTTTGCTATATTTTCAACATGATTTAAATATAATATTTGGACACAACTTCTTTGGTGGAAGAATCCATTTCTCTTACATCTGGGAACAAGAGACACAACCACAATCCTGCATGCAGTTGGATCCATCAGTCCAGACTCAATGCAGAGACCAATCATAGGGAAAGCCTGTTATATTAATCCACGGGAGGGCAAATACTCCCAATGTTTGCTTCAGAAAATGAATGCAAGAGACAGATTAGGGCTGACTAGTCGTCTATAGATTTTAAAACCATCCTACACCACTGGTAAGCTACTCAGAAAGCAAGCACACGAGTATTAAACTGGTGTCCTTACACTCTGTCTCACAACTTCAGTTACTCATTTCACTCGGAGGAAGTGCGGTCAAAGTGGTTAGTGCACAGGAATGGGAGCCAGGCCTGCATGTTCTATTTGCCGTTCTTCCACTGATTTACTACTTTGTTACCTCAGACAAAACGATCTCTGCATTTCAGCTTACCTGCCTGTCAGATCCAGGTACCTATGGTAACACCGCTCAATTAACTGATGTTTGTAAAGCGCTTTGAGATCCTTAGAGGAATAGTGCTATAAGACGTCAAGTTGTTATTGTGGGTTGTGCTGTTATAAACACTAGTTAATGACCCTCTTGTCAACACATTTGATACAATTTCCATTATGACTCGTAGATCTTCTACGTTGATATTATAAATTGTGGAACAGATGCTTCAAATACATCGTAGGTTTCCATACACATGAAAAAAAATTATTGTTCATGCTTGAATTTGGTTCATTTTATATTTTCTTGGCTTTAGTAACAGCCAAGCGACTGTAAATCCATGTACCTTTGCCAGTCTCCATCTGATGAAGCAGTTCCTGTATATATTACATATGCGCGAGCATGCCTGAAGTCTCACCCACAACAGAATTCATGAACATGATTTATTTTCAGGTTAGGGAGAGGATTTAAATTTAAAATATCTCTGTTTTAACTAAACAATTTCCATATCTCTTCATGAAACAGTTTTGTATATTTCCATTCAGTGACGTATGCAGAAGATTGTTGGTATAGCATAGCCTCCCAGAGACATACACTAGATCGATCAATCAGTTTTAGAGTTTCATATTGCTGCCCAACACCATAATATTTGAGGCCCAGATCCTCAAAGTATTTAGACACCTAAGTCCATCATTTGGTTGCTGCTGTTCAGAATTCAGAAAGCCACTGAAGCCCTAATGCTATTCCATAGCTAACAAGAATGTTCAAGCTAGAGCCACAAGGTGGGTTTCTCCAATTAGCTGGGGAATGCCCATCTTGTAGGGATGCTTGGACATCTGTCAGACCACACTGCAAGAGAGCCAGATATAGGTCACTAATGGGGGTGGGGGAAAACAGATGACAACACAGAACCCACACAAAACACAGCCAGGACACAGGGAAACTTAGAGCAAGCATGAGAGAAGTATCAAGCACCACCAGCAGATAGGAGACAGATGGTTTCAGCTTCTAGGGCATGGCTGACCTGCTTTATAAGCCCAGCTGCAGGAGAGGGATTGTGGCTGAGGACCGCAAGCAGAGGGAGACACAAATATCTCTGGCCAGTCAGGCGGGGGCACTGGGTCAGCTGTTTAGGGCTCAACTACACAGTGCTTTAGTCTGCACCAGAGCGATGTAAATTCTAGAGCACACTGGTGTGCACCCTGATGGCATGGGCTAAAAGTTCCCCGATGCATGTTAATGTAGAACTGTTTGAAATGGAAGCAGGATCCACACAGGCCACTTAGTGCCCAACAGCCTAGTGTGGACTAAAACATACACCCCTCCGATGCAGACTAACGCATCATATATATAAGCCCTTGGGGATCTAAACCTCCCCCCCTCTGCCCACCCCTCACCTTGGCACTTGATTTCTGGATCCTCTCTCAGCATGTTGCTTTTGAGGATCCCTTTTATAGGCACCTAATTCTCCCCACTCATTGTTTGCAGACGCTGGACGTCTTGCGTCTGGCTAGGGGTTCCATTAGGTGACAGGCCATCTGAGGGGAGGCACTGCAGCGTTACGTACCTTTGAGGATCGAGACCTCAGTGCTGCAGTAGAAAATCAAAAGAGCAAAATCCCTACTGGACTTAATGGAGCCTCTGCCACCCTTTCCTGAGACAAAACTCTGCTTGAGTGCAAGGAGGATGTCTGTTTTATTTTTATTTATTTCCTCTTTTTCGGTTGGTAGGAGTTTGAGGAGAAGGGGGGGGTCGAGGTTGTATGTCTTCTCTAGCGCCAGTTCCTATGAGCACCCCAGTAATGAAGGACGAGTAGTAGAAAATATATGGTGTCTGCACAGGAGCAGCATACAGATGGCAGGTAAAAGTGCAGCCTACCCTGCACCCAACTGGACGTGTGTGACATTTTCAAACCAAGTTCAAATATTCATGCATAGGGTGATATCACCACTCCAGCACCACAGAAAAATGAGCAAAGATTTGCATATCATTATGCAAATTTTATTTTCAAAACAAATTCACATAGGCAGCTTCTATTCTAAATGGACGATCTCAGGGGAGCATTCTGAATTAAGGAAAAGCAGGCCTGCCAACGGGGAAGATAAGCGGAGCAATTTAAAAGTGCACAGGCCTCTTCTGCTCACAGCCCCACCCACATTCTACCCCAAGCCTGACCTGGCCATGGCACTTGCTGCATTACTCCTTCCCTCTCCCCACTCGGCCCCTCACAAGTGGGTGGGGAGGGACACAGCAGCAGTATGCTGAGCAGGGAGCGCGACGGGGCGTGGGGTGGAGCAGAGATGGGTTATGGGTGCGACTGCAGGCAGAAGAAGCAGGAGAAATTAAGAAGTGGTAATTAAGCATGGTGGGGGCAAGGATGCAGAAGAGATAACTGACTGTAGTTCTGTTTTCCCCACAGTTTATGACTGGCCCAGAGTGTAATATCTCAAAAAGGTAAGCAAAGAGCTTCAAGTAGCCGCCTTATATATCTCTAGGGCTATGTCTACACTTGCACTTTTAAGTCAACTTTAACTAAGTCGACTTAACTAAATCGACTTTAAGTCTACACTTAGTTAATTCGACTTAGTGTGTCTACACTTAAAATTAAAGTCGACTTAAAGGGGAGCTTACAAAGTCGACCTAGAGCGTCCACACTGGATGCTCTAGGTCGAATTTGTGGGGCTAGGGGGACCTTGGGCAGGTCCACGGTGGCAGGGGGGGCACCCCCTGTGTACAATGGGGCAAAGGGATACAGGGACCCTGGCAAGGCAGAGCCCTGTGTGTGATGCTGTCTGGATTTTGGGAAGCATTTATAATATTATTTTCTATGGATATCTCATAAATGCTATAATCCATAGGAACTATGTCGTGTTTGGTATCAACAGAAAGGTAGTAATTTGCTGGATATGATTATATAATTTATGTCTAGGAATTCTATTTCGATTAGAAGTTAAGAATTTGATGTTATATCCTTACTTTAACTTGTGTCCTTCTGGACAAATGCCTTAGACAGAAGGGTGTGAACAACCATTGTCTCCTTAATGTAAAGGAATCTGCCAGGGAGTATCCTGATGAGCCATTAAGGAGACAATTGTTGTTCACACCCTCTGTTGTG
>ML685818.1:8445761-8464667 GCA_007922175.1 Pelusios castaneus
TTAGGGCTACCCCAGGGCTACACTGGCTTAATTCGACTTTAGAAAGTCGAATTAAGCCTTAGGTTGAGTAAAAAGCAGGTTTAATAAAGTCGACTTAATTTTCATTAAGTCGACTTTATTTTCCTTAAGTCGACTTAAGCAGCTGCTTAAGTCGACTTAAGCAAAGTGTAGTGTAGACGCAGGGCACATTAAGTCGACTTAAGCCAAGCTTAAGTCAACTTAATGTGCCAGTGTAGACGCAGCCTAGGAGAGGTACATCTCCAGAGACGCAGTTCAAGTAGCTTGCTCTCTGGTGGAATGAGCTGTCACCCCCTCTGAAGGGGGAATAACACCTCATTGCTAACAAAGGCTATGTCTACACTTACTAAAATTAGTTCAAATTAGTTAGTTCGAACTAACTAATTCAAACTAATTTTAGTTAGTTCGAATTAACTTAATTCGAACTAGAAAAAATTAGTTCCAACTAAGCAAGTGCCATTCATAGCACATGCTTAGTTCGAATTAGCGATTTGCATTGAATTCAATGGGCCAGTTAGTTCGAACTAAGCAATTAGTTCGAACTAACATGGCCACATCGGTTAATTCAAACTAACTAGTTCGAATTAACCCTTACTTCGAATAGCCTATTCGAATTTATTAGTTCGAATTAAGGAAGCCCTTAATTCGAACTAACTTGCCAGTGTAGACATAGCCTGAGTCATACAAACTGAGATCCATTTTTAAGTCTTTGCTCCAATATGGCTTGAGCCCTTGATCACGCTCCTTGGAAAGAAATAATGTACTTGTCCTTCTAATATCCTTTGTTCTTTGCAACTAAAATGCCAAAGCCCTTCACATATCCAGAGAAGGCAGCTGTCTCTCTCCATCTGAGTCATGCAGTTTTGGGGGGAAAAAATAGGTAAATGAATTATCAGACTTTCATGAAACTTGGAAACTACTTTAGGAATAAATCTAGGGTGGGTTCACGACACTTTTTTAATAGAAGGTAATATATAATAGGTGTACTAAGAGTGCTTCCAGTTCACTGACTCTTGTAGCTGATGCTATGGCTATTAGAAAGGACACCTTCACGGACAGATGGACCACAGAGCACATAGCTAGAGGATCAAAGGGAGGGAGGGGAATTAATGAGTGATGATAGAAGAAAATTGAGTTCCCTTTAGGGGCAGTTTAATGGCAGTTTAGACTTCTGGGCTTCAGCTGGCACCCAAGCTCTCGGACCCTGCAAAGTGGGAGGGTCCCAGACCTCAGGCTGCAGTTCAGCTTTTGTACACTGCAATTAAACAGCTCCTTAGTCTGGGCCCTGCGAGTTTGAGTCAACTGGCACAGGCCAGCCACGGGTTTCTATTTGCAGCGTGGACATATCTTTTGTCCCACAAACAGCAGGCAAGAAGTCTTGAGCTTTTAGAAGTGGATTAGCCAACGCAGATAAAGAAAATCTGGGGAGCTCGAGTGATAAGTCAGAAAACTTGACCGACGGGTAAAAAAGCTAGACTGATAAGAAAGAAAGGGGGTAGCAGCTGCTAGCAAGTTACCAGGACTCTTGCCCCAAGTGGTGAACATTAGAATTTTTTTTTACTACAATGGAAAGACTACATACTTTCAACGGAGCAACTTCAACAGGAAGATTCTAATGGGAAAACTGAGCCATTACATTTAGTAATGGGAAAAGTCTTGTCACATTATCAGCAACTCACACCATCAGTGCAGAAAAAGAAGCTATTATAGATACACAGGAAAAACACCTCAAGTCATCCACAAATATAAACGAAGGATATATTTTTAGTGCAACACACCAAAGAGAAGTTCCAGAGGGGTAGCCAAACCAAAGACAGTGAGACACCTGTATTGTGTAAAACTGAGACAGCTCACAGCCTCATGTGAATTTAGGATTTTGAATATCAAAATTACAGAAATCATAGACATCCAGGAGTAGAAGGGACCTTAATAGATCATCTCATCCAGGCCTCTGCACCAAAGCAGGAGTAAGTATTATCTAGCTCATCTCTGACAGATATCTGTGCAAAGGGTACATTTTTCCTTGCTCATACTATGAAAAGAAAAAAAAAGAGGGGTGAGGGTAATGTGGTTAAACAAAGGCAACAAATTTAAAATTGATAAAAGGACTTTAAAAACTCAAATACACCATAAGACAAAATAAATCATAACCTCCAGCCGTGGGCCTCTGGCTTTAATTGACCCGTCCAAGTTGCAAAGACCAAAAAACTCCCTAAAAAATGATCTGAACAAACAAGGAGTCCTGTGGCACTTTTAAAAACTAACAAAGTGTCACAGGACTCCTGGGCTATGTCTGCACTTGCACTTTTAAGTTGACCTTAACTAAGTCGACTTAACTAAGTCGACTTTAAATCGACTTAGTTAATTCGACTTAGTGTGTCTACACTTAAAATTAAAGTCGACTTAAAGGGGAGCTTACAAAATCGACCTAGAGCATCCACACTGAATGCTCTAGGTCGACTTTGTGGGGCTATGGGGACCTTGGGCAGGCCCACGGTGGCGGAGGGGGCACCCCTTGTGTGCAATGGGGCAAAGGGGGACAGGGACCCTGGCAGGACAGAGCCCTGTGTGTGATGCTGTCTGGATTTAGGGAAGCATTTATGATATTATTTTCTATGGATATCTCATAAATGCTATAATCCATAGGAACTATGTCATGTTTGGTATCAATAGAAAGGTAGTAATTTGCTGGGAATGATTATATAGTTTATGTCTATAGTTTATGTTCTATTTCGATTAGAAGTTAGGAATTCGGTGTTCTATCTATACTTTAACTTGTGTGATTTTATGGAAACGCCCCAGACAGGATGTCACCAACTATTGTCTCCTTAATGTTTAGGAATTTTTCAGGTAGAATGGTCCCAGGGAATAACCTGATGAGCCATTGAGGACATAAGGAATACAAGCATACAAACTAAGTTTTATAAAGTTGACTTAACTTTTCCTTAAGTCGACTTAAGCAGCTGCTTAAGTCACTTAAGTAAAGTGTAGTGTAGACGCAGGGCAAATTAAGTCGACTTAAGCCAAGCTTAAGTCGACTTAATTTACCAGTGTAGACGCAGCCCTTGTTTATTTTGCTGAACTAGACTAACACGGCTACCCCTTTGGAATCTGAATAATAAGAACATTACACTTACATTTGGTAGGATAAAAACATAAACAATTTAGCTCTAATTCTCCAAAACACTTATGGCGATGAGTAGATTTACTCACCTGTACACATTTTTGCAGGCTCAAGCCATAAAGGAGTTCTCCTTTAGCTAAGTGGTAGAGACCTGTGTTTGCAGAAAGAATTTCAAGGATTCTACTCACAGTTCCTCATGATCATAGAATTATAGAAAATGGAAGGGACCATGAGAGGTCATTGAGTCCAGTCCCCTGCACTCATGGCAGGACCAAGTACCATTTAATCCATCCCTCACAGAAGCTTGTCTAACCTGCTCTTGAAAACTTCCAATGATGGAGATTCTACAACCTGTCTAGGCAACTTATTCCAGTGGTTAATTACCCTGACAGTTAGGAATTTTTTCCTAATGTCCAACCTAAGCCTCACTTGCTGTAATTTAAGCCCATTGCTTCTTTTCCTATCATCGGCGGTTAAGGAGATCAATTTTTCTCCCTCCTCCTCGTGACAACCTTTTAGGTACTTGAAAACTGTTATCATGTTCCCCCATGATGGAGTATCATGATGGTGGGAACAGAAAAAGAATCTTTTTTCCATCTCTGGTTGTACATCAAACTTCGTTAGCTGCACAAAGCACTGTAAGCTTAACTAGGGATCTGTCTTTATAGCACGGTTGAATCTAGGTAAACCTGCATGACAATCTTTACATTGAGCCCTTAGGCTACTACCCATTGAACTGTACACACATGAATAAGAACCATGCTCTACAATTTCCAGTAATAAAAGAGATACAGAAGCTATTTCTCTTAGCTTAAAGGGGAGAGTAAATGGCCTTTTGTATTGTATACAGGCAACGTGAATGTAAGGGAGCTAGAGCGAATCATTAATGCACGACACACCCAAAGATATTTAACAAATGAGAAAAGATTGTAATTGACTACAAGAATCTGGAGTATTCCATTGGCAATGGGAACAGCCAAGCAAGGAACACTTCCAAGCTACTAAAGGTTAGCTTTACTAAAGTCACATAGAACACTAACAGTCTTCAAAGCAGAGCTCAGAGCAAGAAACACTGAAGACAAGCCACGTAGAACCAACTGACTAGATGAGCGGTATAACCAGGGGTTAAAGTAAGCCAGAACGCACCGGAATGCCATTCTGGGGCCCACAAATTTGGCAGGCCAGCGTTCCGGAGCCCAGCAAAGCAGCAGACTGCGGCCAGGCTGGGGAGTTTCAAATCTCCCGCCCTGAGTATGCTCAGACAGAGCGTGCTCAGGGCGGGAGCGGCCAGCTGGCCAAGGAGCAGCTCCGAGTCTGGCCACCCCTGCAGCTCCAGACCTCCAGCCGGGTAAGAGGGGCCGAGAGGAGTGGGGAAAAGGGCCACGGGAGGCCGAGAGGAGTGGGGGAAGGGGCCACGGGAAGCCAAGAGGAGCGGGGGAAGGGGCCGCAGGAGGGTGAGAGGAGTGGGGAAAAGCGGCCGCGGGTGGCCCGAGAGGAGCGGGAAAAGGGGCCGTGGGAGGCAAGAGGAGCGGTGAAGGGGCCGGAGTGGTCGGGAAACCTATGGGCAGGCTGGGAAGGGGTGGGGGGGAGGGGAAGTTGGGGAGCTGGCGGGTGGGAGTGGGCAAGAAGAGTGGGGTAGAGGCCTGGGGGGAACGAGAGGATGGGGGACAGGTGGGGAAAGGGGCCAGGGGACTTGGGAGTGGGGGGACTAATGTGGGGGCAGCAGAGGGGCCCCTTTAGGGGACAACAGCAGGGAGGCCCAGTGGGGGGGGATCTGCCACCTGGCACTCCCTCCTCCAGCTAGTGCCAGTGCTCCCCAGACCCATCTGGCACCCCACCCCACCTCTGCCATGTCCTCCCAAGCTCCCCAGCCATTCTCCGTTTGCCACCCATCCCTGCTACACTCCCCTGCCAGGGTACCCCTGCCTTTCCTACCGCTCCACAGCTTCTATGCCTTATCTAGCCAAAATTTGCTCACTGAGCCCAGTGACAAAACATCCTCTGACTTCAGTGTGACTGAAGATCAGGACCTGTATTTGTTGCTTAGAAAAGAGGGGAAAAAGGTGAACAGTTTTTGTTTGTTGTAAACAAAATGCAGAGCCACAAGAATATAAAACTGCCAAAAAATTATACCTTTAGATTAATAGCACCAGTTAGGGGTATTGGCGCTGATCCCCCCACTGCCACACACATAATATTATTAATTGTGTTGGACTGTGCCAGGTCATGTGATGGTTTTGTGATATAGACATATTGGGCCAGATTCACCCCTGATATAACTGAACTCCCTTCATCAGAATGTGTCACACTTGAATCCTGGTATCCTTTATCTCTGACGCAGTGGTTAAAGTAAGTTGTTGGGTACTGTTCATCTCTTATTGGAAAGTGGCTAAGGCGTACCGGATGCAAACATTGGTCCTGTTACATTTTTTCTTGGTCTGGTTGAACTAAGCAGCAATGATGCTGATCGCGTAGTATTAGCTTTGCTGCTGTGTTTGGCAGCACACAGGTTCACGGAGGAATTTCTCAAAGATAATTGGATTGGTTTAGGTGTAGATGGAGCCTCTGTCATGTTAGGCAGTAAGGCTGGTGTTGCCACAAAATTAAAGACACGATTTCCACTTTTGATAAGTTGGCATTGTTTTAATCACTGGTTGGAACTGGCCATGGCTGATGCTATCAAATACTGCAGTGAAGTTAATCACTTTAAATCATTTGTGGATTCAGTCTATGCTCTGTACAGTCAGTCACCAAAGTGCTTGAGAGAATTGGCTGAATGTGCAAGTGATCAGAAAGACAAGCTTAATAGGATTGGACGTGTATTTGATATACATTGAGTTGCCTCTAGCTGCCGCACTGTATGAGCTGTTTGGCGGTCATATGCAGCCCTCCATAGCCACTTCTTGAAAAAATCAACTGATTTCTCCCTAGAAGGGAAAGATTAAGCAAAATTTGCTGGCATGGCAAAAAAACTAGAGAATCCAGTTTTTGTTAAAAACTTGGGTCTCATGCTTGATGCTCTGGAGGAACTTGCAGACCTAAGCTTGGCGTTGCAAAAATCTGATGTAACATTATCTACAGCAAGTAAGTTGATAGGTTGACTAGATCAGGTGTTTATCGCTCGTAGAGAGTGTGATTCAGAGTTCTACCAAGAGGCTTGTGAGTCGATTGCTGAGGTTGCTTTAAAGATTGTCGTTCCCTACAAACTGACCAACGAGACTGAAGGAGAGAAAAGAGCTCTTGTTTATTATCGCGGCCGCGAGGTTGTCTCTGCACCCCTCAAGGGGAAACAAAGGCAACAACAACAAGCGGGAAAAGCAGTACAGTTATACTCTTTGGTTACAACGTATCTGACGTTATGGTCACAACTCATCCTTGACAGGTCCAGATGTTAATCTGACCGCAGACACTTTCTGTTATGTGTGGTCACTTGCTACGCCTAGATAGCAGCACATCGCTTATATCTTTAGCAGAACAAGCACCCCGCCTGGGGGCTTGGTAGCTAAGGATATATAGTAAAAAATAATCTTCAAGGGGCCTAACAGCTTAATCTTCAAGGTGCCTAACAGCTAAAGGTTATACAAAATAGTAAAATGGAGTCAATATAGCTAATGCTGAAAAGAGCAAGAGCAAGCACAGTTCTGTCTTTAGGCCCCACAAGATGTATGTGTAAACATGTCTGTGGATACTGGCAAGCAAATTGCAATTTCTAAATGTCAGTTTTACCAGGTGTTAGCAGACTATATGAATACTAGATTGTTGCCAGACTCAGAAAAACATCTAAGCAGTGCTGTTGAAGCACTTGACTCATCACGTTTCACTACAGAATTGTCACCAGAATTTGGTGAAAGTGACATAAAATGTTTGTGTTCCAAGTTTGGCATTGCATTTAATGAAGTGAAATGTGCATATTGGGAATATAAAGATCACAATACTTATTGTGTTATGCAGTGTTTGCTAGTTTGTGACAATAATTGCTATAGACGTAAACACCATATAAAATTATAAATATTTTTATGGAGCGATAACCCGTGCATATGGTACTGAGAAGTGGTTGCAAATGCATACCTAGGCTGGGGCCTGCACATGCATGTAGGGGGCCTGGACAGTACGGGAAGGGGGCCCAGAGATCAGGAGGGTTCCAGGGCCCGGCAAATTATACTTTAACCACTGGGTATAACCGAATCAAGCAAGGTGGCTTATGTGACCAGGAAAGATGCAGCTCTGCATAAATCTCACTTATTCCTTGCTTATCCATAAAACAGGAGTTTGACCCTTAATGAATGATCTGGGCTTGGAAAAAACTGCTTATCAAAACACCGTAATGCTTGGTTACTCTTTTCTGTCACTCTAAGACTCTTGACCTTGGCTGCTCTTGCTGTTCAAAATGTTCATTTAATATTTCAGTGCATGTTCATTATAAATAAGGTTCCTTCCTGTGGAATAATGTGAGCCAAACTACAAGCTGTCCAAAATCTCGGCAAAATGTACACTGACAGCACCATAATCTGTTCTGCCGAACAATATCAGTGTTTATACATAATATATTATTAACAGTCTATGATCCTTCACATGCTGTGCATTTATTAGAAGCTTCAACCTACGAGACACAGTCAGTGTGGGTTTGAGAGAATTTTTTTCAGCAACTTTCTCAAAGTCAGCCATAGTCACTAACACAAGCAACACTCCATCTGAAAGCACAAGATTAGCTAGCGCAACCTGACATGTTCTTTTAAACATATTTCATAATAAAATGAAACACAGCCATTTTTCTAAACTATAGTACAGTGGAACTCAGGAATGGAGGTTGTTTGTAACTCTGAATTGTTTGTAATTCTGAACAAAACATTGATTATTTTCAAAAGTTTACAACTGAACCGTAACTTAATACAGCTTGGAAACTTTACTATGCAGAAGAAAAATGCTGCTTTCCCTATATTTTTTTGGTAGTTTCTGTGTTAACCTGTTTTACACTGTATTTGCTCTTTTTGTGTGTATCTGCTGCTGCCTGGTCTTGCATAGGTCCAGTTCCAATTGAAGTGTGTGGTTGACCAGTCAGCTCGTAACGCTTGTGTTCATAACTCTGAGGTTCTACTGTAATTAAATTAGTCTAAATATTGAAAACAAATTGCCTGCACCTGTTGTAAGCATACATATAACTGCTAAATAAAGCTGCTTTTTTCAGCTTGAATTCCAGAACTTGTTAATATGTGAATAATATGCCTTTTAAATGGTCAGTTCACAGCTGTTTCCCAAACTGTATTAGTGGACACCCAATCATGCATGGAGAGCTGGCTATAAACTAGAGTTGGTCAGAAACTAGAAATCCTTTCTAGTGAAGAATGTTGAGTTTTTCAAAACACTTTTGTCTTGAATCAGGATGAACAGTCAATAACACAAGATTTTTCTCTGCTAGGGATTTTCAGGGGGAAAAAGTCCACTTTTGGGAGAACCAATATGGAATTTTTGAGCTTGCCAGCTAACAGCCCTGTCAGAGAGGGATGCCTCGCTTCCCAGACTGCACAGCTGTTTCACTGCTCTCCTGGGAGGCATTTAGCCAGGCAGCTTAGAAATCAGACAGCCAACTGCCTAGCTCTATGGTGAGACTCTAGAGCCAGCTAGCCAGGAAGTGATAAAGCTTAGGGAGCCAACCAGTTGCAGCACCAGCTGCCTATCTCCCTGAGCACCCACTGAGTACTAGAGATGGCTAGCGAGAAGTAGGCCAGCCCTGGGAGCCTGGGAGCCCAGCAACATGCCAGGAAGACTAGTCATGAGCCTGGGATATCTAGGAGTTGGAAGGGCCAGTGAGTGACCTGGCAAGAAATCTACCTGGCTTCTGTCAAAAGTTTCACTGGAATAGACATGTTCACATGTAACATTTAGATTCTGTGGAATCAGCATTTTCTGATAGGAAACTGTCGCAAGTCTTTTTTGGTCTGAGGCAGTTAAGCATTCTCCACATTACAGATGTGGAAACTTAGGCACAGAAGTTAAGTAAATTTCCCAAGGCAACATGTGCAGTCAAATGGAATTAGAATGGAAGAATTTTTGCTTAATCATCTTGTCTTCAGATCACATTTGTCAAAGGGGAAAATAATAGCACAGAGAAGTCCTTTGAATATTTTAGAGCCATTTTTCTAAGCTTCACATTCTGGTGAAATATTATTACTAAATAAAGTCATCACATAAAGAAATTAGGATCCTAGATTTGCAGACTTTTTACTCTTCAGCTCTCCAGTATGCATAAAATCCATCTAAATATAGTAAACATTTCCACAGATTTACAGTAAAATTAATTTTGTTTTATTGATTGCATAGTTGTAATATGAAAATAATTAACCAGTTAAGTAAATCAGCTTTACTTTTTATTGAGGATTTCTTGTCAAGTACATATTTTCTCATTTATAGGAACAGTCAGACTGAATCAGACCTGAGGTTCATCTAGTCTAATATACTGTCTTTGACAGTGTCTAGTACCAGATGATTCAGAAGAAAGTGTAAAGCCCTCCAGTTGGTAGATGCAGGATAAATCTGGCATCCATACATATCTGATCCTGGTCTCTAGTCCTCATTCAGTCTGAAGCTCTGAAACACGAGGCTGAGTATCCTCTTCTGGGCTATGTCTACACTTGCACTTTTAAGTCGACTTTAACTAAGTCGACTTAAGTAAGACGACTTTAAGTCGACTTAGTTAAGTAGAATTAGTGTGTCTACACTTAAAATTAAAGTCAACTTAAAGGGGAACTTACAAAGTCGATCTAAAGCGTGCACACTGGATGCTCTAGGTCGACTTTGTGGGGCTAGGGGGACCTTGGGCAGGTCCACGGTGGCGGGGGGGCACCCCCTGTGTACAATGGGGCAAAGGGGGACAGGGACCCTGGCAAGGCAGAGCCCTGTGTGTGATGCTGTTTGGATTTAGGGAAGCATTTATGATATTATTTTCTATGGATATCTCATAAATGCTATAATCCATAGGAACTATGTCATGTTTGGTATCAATAGAAAGGTAGTAATTTGCTGGGAATGATTATATAGTTTATGTCTAGGAATTCTATTTCGATTAGAAGTTAAGAATTTGATGTTATGTCCATACTTTAACTTGTGTCATTCTGGACAAATGTCTTAGGCGGGAGGGTGTGAACAACCATTGTCTCCTTAATGTTAAGGAATCTGCCTGGTGATCCGGTCCCAGGGAGTAAACTGATGAGCCATTAAGGATACAATGGTTGTATTCTTTATGTCCTCAATGGCTCATCAGGATACTCCCTGGGACCACATGACCTGGCAGATTCCTTAACATTAAGGAGACAATGGTTGTTCACACCCTCCCCTCTAAGACATTTGTCCAAAATGACACAAGTTAAAGTATGGACATAACATCAAATTCTTAACTTCTAATCGAAATAGAATTCCTAGACATAAACTATATAATCATTCCCAGCAAATTACTACCTTTCTATTGATACCAAACATGACATAGTTCCTATGGATTATAGCATTTATGAGATATCCATAGAAAATAATATCATAAATGCTTCCCTAAATCCAGACAGTGTCACACCGTGCCCACATGCCCTGCCCTTTGGGGGGCATGCCAGGCTCCCCCTGTGCCCCCCCCCCAGCAGGGAGGGCATTGGTGTAGTCCTGGGTTAGCCCTAAGTCGACTTAGGGGTACCCCAGGCTACACTGGCTTAATTCGAGTTTAGAAAGTCAAATTAAGCGTTAGGTCAAGTAGGAAGGTGGTTTAATAAAGTTGACTTAATTTTCATTAAGTCGACTTTATTTTGCTTAAGTCGACTTAAGCAAGCTGCTTAAGTCGACTTAAGCAAAGTGTAGTGTAGACGCAGGGCACATTAAGTCGACTTAAGCCAAGCTTAAGTTGACTTAATTTACCAGTGTAGACGCAGCCCTGGATATTTAGATAAATATATAACTTCCTTTTGCATTTCATTAAGTAATTGGCTTTCATGACTTCCTGTGGCAATGAGTTCCACGATTTAATCACATGTTGTGGTTTTACAATCACAGGGTTACTCACTTAGTGAATGGGGGAAGGGGGATACTGTAGATGTGATGTATATTTTGATTTGAATAAAGCTTTTGAAACAGTCCCATGTGATGTTCTCATAAGCAGTAGGGAAATGTGGTCTAGATTAAATTATCATAAAGTGGATGCAAAAGTAGAAGATCATACTCAAAGATTAGTGTTCAATGGTTCATTGTCAAACTAGGGTGGGTGGGTGTTATCTATTGGAATCCTTCAGGGATCTGTCATGAGTGTGGTTGTGACCCAGGCCTCCTGGGATAGCCATCTGAACATGCAAAGATCAGGGCAAGCTGCAAAAATGAGAGTCAAACTCCCCAAACCTTGACGGGTGGCACTCAAGCCAGATTCCTGATCAGCCACAAACTATGTTTCTGATTTCGCACACCGGTTATTGAAAAGCATAACAAAATATAAACAGGCCCCTTTACTGCATTTCAGACCCTGGTTCCCAAATTTCCATTGGGTTTAGTAAAGAGATGAGTTGCTTACAACTCCAAGCTCTTTACTCAAAAAGGTTTCTCCTAACCCCAAAGGGCCAGCCACATTACACAGAACAATATAGGTTTGGATCTAATCCAAAGTACCACAATGCCAGCCAATCCTTTAGTAACTAAAACTAAAGGTTTAATATAGAAAGAAAAGAAACAAAATATGAGAGATGTTAAAGGGTTAAAGTGAATCACACACATACAAATGATTAAGAGTCCATATAAAGCAAGTCCATGGCAAAATTGGGAGTTTGCAGGCTTGTTCCGTTCCTCAGGTAGTCACCAAGCACCTGGCCTCAGTCTTTTGTTCAGTTGCAGATTAATAGACCCAGAGGTAGGTGTTAGCTGAAGACTGAAGAGAACATGGAGGCAATGCTGCTGCCTCTTTTATCACCTCTGCCCTCTCATAGTTGGTGAGGTATTTTCCAAAAACAAAATGGAGATTATAGTCACATGGTCAAACACTAGTGGCTTAACAGGTTTCTCCCGTGGCCCAATGTACCTGGGCCATTAAGAAGACCATGACAGCAGATGTGCTGTCTGGGAAGTTTCCCAGAATCACATATGTTGAAATACAGATATAGCAAATGTATTCCTAACTTCTGATACAGATATGACATCTACACATAAATCATTCCTAGCAAGTTACAACCTTTCTATTGGTACCAAAATGGGATATCTCATATGGATTGTTGTAATTATGGAATTATTTATATTAAATATTATCATAAATGGTTCACTAAATCCATAAAGCATCACAGTGGTAATATTCAATATTTTCATTAATGACTTGGATAATGGAGTGGCAAGTATACTTATAAAATCTGTGATGACAATATCAAGGTGGTAAGAGATTGCTAGCACTTTTGAGGACAGGCGTAGAATTCAAAATGACTGACAAATTGGAGAACTGGTCTGAAATCACAAGATGAAAGTCAATACAGACAAGTGCAAAGTACTACACTTAGGAAGGAAAAATACCAAATGCACAAAAACAAAATGGAGAATAACCGAATAGGCTATAATAGTACTGTAAGAATGTGGAAGTTATAGTGGATCACAAATTGAATATGTGTCAACAACGTGCAGTTGTTGCAAAGACTAATATTCTGGCTCGTAGTAAAGAAGTGTTGTATGTAAAACATGGAGGCAATTGACCTGATCTACTCATCACCGAGGAGATCTCAGCTGGAGTACTGTGTCCAGTTCTGACTGCCACACTTTAAGAAATCTGTGGACAGACTGGATAGAGTCCAGAGAAGAGCAACCAAAGTGTTAAAAGGCTTAGAAAACAGCCTGTGGAGAAAGGTTAAAGAACTGAGCATGTTTAGTCTTGAGAAATGAAGACAGAGGCAGGACCTGATAATCTCCAAATACATTAAAAGTAGTTATAAAAATGACGGCGATCAATTGTTCTCTATGTCTACTGAAACCAGGATAACAAGCAATTACCTTAACCTGCAGCAAGGTTATTTAGCTTAGATATCAGAAAAAACTTTCTAAGCACAATGATAGTTATGCACTGGAATAGGCTTCCAGGGGATATTATGAAATCCCTACCATTGGAGGTTTTTAAGAACAGGTTAGACAAAACCCTGCCATGGGTGGTCTAGATATACTTGATCCTACCTCAGAGCAGGGGGCTAGACTAGATGACCTGCTGGGGTCCTTTCCAGCCCTACATTTCTATGATAAAAAGGTTTCCTTTTACTGGTTTTGAAATTCACACATTTGCTTTCACTGAATGTCCCCTTGTTCCTGGGTTAGAAGACAGGGTGCACAGAAGTTCCTCAACTACTTTCTCTAGATCATTATTTTTATCCTTTAATTTACCATGTCTTCTCTTATTCATCTTTCAAAGTTTAAGAATCCCAATCTTTTCAGTCTCTCTTCCTATGAAAGAGTTTTTCCAGACCGTTGATCATTCTTGTTACCTGTGTCTAAACCCCTTCCAGGTGTGTAATACCCTTTTTGATATGAAGTCACCAGTACTGCACACAATATTCCACATTTTGTTCAACATCTTCATTAATGAGCTGGAGGATGGGGTAGATTATATCCTCAGCAAGTTTGCAAATGACACTAAGCTGGGGAGAGCTGCAGATATGCTAGAGGGTAGGAATAGGATACAAAGTGACCTAGACAAAGTAGAGAATGGGGCCAAAAGAAATCTGATGAGGTCGACAAGGACAAGTGCAGAGTCCTGCACTTAGGACGGAAGAATCAGATGCACTGCTACAGACTGGGTACCAACTGGCTAGGTGGCACTTCAGCAGGAAAGGAGCTGGGTTACAGTGGACAAGAAGTTGAATATGAGTAAAAGTGTGCCCTTACTGCCAAAAAGGCTAACAGCATAGTGGGCTGAAGTCACAGGAGCACAGCCAGCAGATCAAGGGAAGTGATTATTCCCCTCTATTTGGCACTGGTGAGGCCACATTTGAAGTATTGTGTCCAGTTTTGCCCCTCCTCCCTCCAGGAAGGCTGTGGTTGGAAAGAGTCCAGTGGAGGGCAATGAAAATGATTAGGGGGCTGAAGCACAGGATTTATGAGGACAGGCTGAGGGAAATAGGCTTGTTTAGTCTACAGTAGAGGAGTGAGGGGGGATTTGATAGTGGCCTTCAACTACCTAAAGGTGGTTTCCACAGAGGATAGAGCTAGGCTGTTCTCGGTGATGGCAGATGACAAAATAAACAGTAATGGTTTCAAGTTGCAGGTGGGGAGGCCAAGGTTGGATATTAGGAAAGACTTTCTCACTAGGAGGGTGGTGAAGCACTAGAATTGGTTACCTAGGGAGGTGGTGGAATCTGCATCCTGAGAGGTTTTCAAGGCTTGGCTTGAGAAAGCCTTGGCTGGGGTCATTTAATTGAGGTTGGTTCTGCTTTGAGCAGGGGCTGGACTAGATGATCTCCTTAGGTCCCTTCCAACCCTAACATTCTGTAAGGCCAGACCATTAATTTATATAAAGGGCACTTTAATATCCTTTGTATTATTCATCAACCCATTTCCTTATATATCCTAATGTCTCACTAAATTTTCGGCACTTCAGCTGTATACTGAGCAGAGGTCCTCAGTGATCTGCCTACAAGGATAGTCAGACCTCTGCCTATCAAAACTGTGCAAAGCATGACATTTGCCCTGTTACTAATTCAACCCATTATTTTTATGTACTGTGGCACAATCAAATTACTAAAAACTGGGATAAAACATTTCTAAGCTCAAGGGGGAAAATAGTTTTCTGGAAAGGTCTTGTATAGAAGTCAGAAACAAATAAAATTAATGAGCAAGAGATAGAGGAATTGCAAGCAAGCAAGCAGAAAAAGAGATGCTCAGTCCACTCTTTAGAAGGTCTCTTATAAGGAAGTGGATGGATCAGCAGCTAAGATTTTAAATACATTTTTCCATCTCTAGGTCACTGTTTCACATCCCTCCCAGTTTAGTAGTCATCAGAGGCTGGCCCTCTGACACTAAGGTAAAAAGGGTTTTGAGGGATCTTGAGCCCATATCCTCATAATTTATTTAGACATCTAACACCTATTGAAGAAGGAAACATTTGTGATGGATGTTTCTAATTTCCATTGCTAGTTGCCAGTCTCAACAGAGGGACCAAGGAATGACAGGGCCCAAAGATTCACCTTGTGCCATACAACAAGAGTAAAAGAATGGCACAGACTTATTCTCTTCATTTTATTTTTACTTATTTAATGGCTTCCGTAAAATCTACATAAAAGATGAGTCACTTTTCTTTCAACAGGAGTCCAGAATCTTCGGGGACCTGTGTGGATATTAGCCAGTCAACTTCAAAGGCTGATGAGCCACCCCCATCACCCAGTAGTCTTTGGTCCTCACAGAAGCATTCAACAAAAAATATGCTTCAGAACTGACCTCAGTTATCTGTGCACATTATCATCTCCCACGGAAAGCAAAGAGTACCTCGATTATCTTTTCTTTGATATCGGTGTTCCCAGCTCTCATTAATAGCACTGCTATCCCTAGACCATCCAGGACTAGACTTCACTAGAAAAATTGTGCCAGTTTAACCACATTACATTTTTTATCTAGTTAATCTGGTGCAAACTCCTACTAGTAATTTAACTCTTGTTTTCAGTGGCACAGCAGGCACTGATAAATTACCAAATGAAGCTAGACCAATTTAAGCAAGAGTCATAGTGGGTTCTGTGTGTATCTGCATTAGGAGTTTTTAAATTAATGTGGTTAAATGAGTACGATCAATTTAGTTAGAAAAGTCACACTGGTTTAACTCAGACCAGGCCTTATACATTAGCAAATATATCCTAAAATGGCCCTGACCCTGAAAATGTTTATATACATGCTTACCTTTATGCATGTAAGTAGTCCCATTAAAGTTAACGGAACTCCTCCTGTGCAGATTTAAGCATATCTGTAAGTGCTTGTAGGATTGGCATGAAGGTGGGAAATCCCTGTAGTAACTGAAAAGCATAATTTCAGCAATCACGCATAATAGCCTGGGTCTACCATTTCATTTTTAAAACCCCGTAAACATTTTAAATTGAGTGCATGTATATTAAACTGTGCCACTACTAATGCCTCTGATTTGATACTGCTACCGAAACTTGAGAGCCATAAAGTCAAATAAGTGTTCTAAGACCGAAGAGTGCTTGTGTGTTGTGTATCCAGTACACAGTGGTTGTTTGTTAGTATTTTTCCATTCGTTTGTTTCAGTCCAATTTGCTTTCAGAACTATGTTGAGTTTTGCTGGGAACCTTGGTATGAATTTTAAATTTTCCACTTCAAAAAGGCAGATGAGAGGAGACCTGTCTATTTACCCATCATGTGAAATGCACCTTGTGAATTCATGCAGCCATGGATAAAAGAGTCCTTTCTGATCTTAGTAATGATGGTTAATTGTGATTCAACATGAAGCATATGCACCATCAAGGAACAGCTGCATTAATCACAGAAAATGTCACCAGTCAGATCAAGAAACACTGGTCAATAAAACCCAAATGGCTGTGTCACTTTGTGGATGACACTAGTTCATGCTAAGAACGCCAATGAGAAGTATCATTCAATCTCGGTTACATTTTTTAGTTCATTCCAAATATTGGGGATTCTTCCCAATTGACTTCTGTGGGAGTTGGTTCGTGTCCTTATTGCCCAGTGCTAGGAGGTGCCAAGTGCAAATGGAAGTTGAGGGTGCTCAGAATGCTGCAGGACCATAATGATGGTCTTCTTGCACTCTTGACTTGTCTTCATGTGTACTTTCATTCTGACAGCTGAGACCAGAACAGTTCACGAAGCACCCTCTTTTTTTCAAAGTCCTCCTTGAAACAAAGACTCTTCTTCCAGCATTCCTTACTATAGACATGCTTCCACTCTCAGCATTTAAATTTTAAACACATATCTGATAGAAGGACCCATCCTGTGCTTTAGATGCAGGAGAGGATGGCAGCTTTGTACAGGAAAGAGGGGTGAACCTACATGGAGGTGTTGGGGTTCGGCCTACAGGAGTATAGGTGCCCTTGAGTGTATCTACACTGAAGCATGGGTGCTGAAAGGTTCCAGATAAAACTTATCTTCAGCTACCTTTGGATACAGACTGAGGTTTGAGATCACTGTTAATGTAGAATTATCCTTCAGAAATTTAGCTTTACATCTATTCAGGCACAAAGCAAAGGGGGATCTTTTTTGTCATGCAACCAATTTGCATTTGAATGAAAAAGGGAATTTCTTTTCCCAAAATGAACTTTTTAGGATAGATGTCATCTGCCAGTGATGTCACAACCTGGCTGGCCATTTGAGGAAAGCAGGGCTCAGCTTTGCCTATAAGCTACCAGGTAGCCCCCAGCTGATAGGTATATGGCAATTTATTGATAATTAGTGCCCCCCCCCCACCTGTGAAAGGCTCAGGAAAGACTGTAAAAATGGTATGGAGAGCTCAGTGAGGGAGAGACCTAGGAGAGAAGAAGAGGTCCTGGGAAAGGCCTGGGGGAGGTCAGGTTGGAAGAGACCCACAGGGAGCAGGTTAGGCTCCTAAGGGAGAGGCCCTGAGATAAGGCTTGAAAAGCTGAGGGAGATCCCTCAGGTAAACTGCTAGAATCCTTGTGGAAAGGAGGTAGTGGGTGAACCCTACTGGATAAGCGGTAGCAGAAAGGAATGCTACAGGAGTGGAGGTAAAGCAGACGAGTTTAAAGTGTCCTGATGGAGGAGAGGAGTTATTAGTTTGAAGATATACTTCTCTTCATTCTTTCTGAATCATTTGGCACCAGCCACTGTCCGAAGACAGGCTACTGGGCTAGCTGAACTGGTGGTGTGTGCTAATATGGCATTCTTATGTTCTAATGAGAGGGTCAAGAAGCCTGGGAAGGATGATCCAGTGGATATAGTGTACTTGGACTTTCAGAAATTCGCCAAAGGCTCTTAAGCAAAATAAGCAGTTATAAGATAAGAGAGAAGGTGATGGATCAGTAACTGGTTAAACTACAGAAAATAAAGGGTAGGAATAAAAGGTCAGTTTTCAGAATGGTGAGGGGTAAATAGCTGTGCGCCCCAAGGATCTATACTGGGACTAATGCTGTTCATCATATTCATAAATGATCTGGAAAAAAGGGTAGACTGGAAAGTGGCAAACTTTGCAGATTATACAAAAAAGCTCAGGAGACCTTTGGACTCAAGTAGCTATGAAGGATTAGAAAGTGATCTCACAAAACTGGGTCACTGGACCACACAATGGCAGATGAAATTCAATGTTGTTAAATGCAAACTAATGCAGATTGAAAACAAAAAATCCCAACTATACATGCAAGATGATGGAGTCTAAATTAGCTGTTCCCACTCAAAGAGATACTGGAGTCATGTCTGCAAACATTTGCTCAATGTGCAGCAGAAGTCAAGAAAGCTAACAGAATGTTAGGAACCATTAGATAATAAGACAGAAAATATCATAATGCCACTGTATAAATCCGGGGTATGCTCACATCTTGAATACTGCATGCATTTCTGGTCACCCCATCTCAAAAAAGATACATTAGACTTGGAAAACGTAGAGGGAAGGGAAACAAAAATGTTTATGAATATGGAACAGCTGGCATATGAGGAGAGAGTAAAAACACTGGGACAGTTCACTTTAGAACGAGATAACTAAGGGTTATATGATACAGGGCCATAAAATCATGAATGGAATAGAGAAAATGAACACATAACACAAGAAGTAGGGATCACATAACACAAGAAGTAGGGATCACATGATA
>ML685818.1:8464677-8581190 GCA_007922175.1 Pelusios castaneus
TGATACAAGAAGTAGGGATCACATAACACAAGAAGTAGGGATCACATAATACAAGAAGTAGGGATCACCCAATGAAAGAAATAGGCAGCAGGTTTAAAACAAACAAAAGGAAGTATTTCTTCACACAACCCACAGCTACTCTGTGGAACTCATTGCCATCAGAGGTTGTGAAGGCCAAGACCATAACTGGGTTCAGAAAATCATTTGGTAAGTTCATGGAGAATGTGTCCATCAATGGCTATTACCCAAGATGGTTAGTGATGCAACCCCATGCTCTGAGTGTCCCTAAGCCTCTGACTGCTAGAAGATGGGACTGGATAGGGGATGGATCACTTGATAATTACCCTGTTCTGTTCACTCCCTCTGAAGCATCTGGTGCTGGCCACTGCTGAAAGACAGCATACTGTGTTAGACAGACCACTGGTCTGACCCAGTGTGACACACTGGACCTTAATGTTGCACTCTTTAACCCCCATATTAATCACTCATATATGGGTTATATTTCATACGAAGTATGCCAGGTAAGATATGATACAGAAAGGTCATGGTCTGCTGAAACCAATTTTTCTGTTGAAATATGTATATTGTGAGTTTGTATGAAGTTATGAGACTTTGACAGGATATCTGTTATTGAAATATGTTGTGAGTTTGAGAGTCACCCCCTGCTAACTCCCCAGTGACAGTAAAGGAAGTGGCTAACATCTGAGCAGGAACTGAATGATCATTACCGGTCATGGACCAGCAGGAAAATAGTAAACAAGGGATTTACAATTCTACGACAAACAAGAAGTCCTGTGGCACTTTTAGGCTATGTCTAACACTTGCTAAAATTAGTTCGAATTAGTTAGTTCAAACTAACTAATTCGAACTAATTTTAGTAGTTCGAATTAGCTTAATTAGCTTAATTCAAACTAGAAAAAGTTAGTTCGAACTAAGCAAGTGCCATGAATGGCACTTGCTTAGTTTGAATTAGCGATCCTCATTCATTTCAATGGCCGGTTAGTTCGAACTAAGCGTAGCCATGGCTTTAGTTAGTTCAAATTAAGCCTCCTTACCTGACTTAATTTGTAAAATCAATTCCTATTTTGCTGTCCCATTCTCTCTCAATGTCTTCCATTACTGCATCTTAGTTAACAAAATAAGGACTGAACCCCAAGAATACAATTTCAGGAGGTTAGTCAGTTAAAAGTAGAATAAACTTTTCTCTCACTCAACTTAAGTGTGGAGTTTCATTTACAGTGATATAACTACATATGCTTATTAAATTGGCATTTAACCTGATACCCAATGGGGGAAATTCACATTAACAATCATTTAAATGAACATTTCTGCAAGCTCAGGATCAATTAATGATGGATATTAATTAGCACTAGATGAACAGAAGAAGCCATCTTAACTAAACAGAGAAAGTTCTGCACTATAAAACACCATCAAGCACCCACTTATAATTTGCTTAATTTAAACCCATGGTTGAACAAGCAATTAAAACCAACCCTCAAGTTCAAAGGAGACATAATCATTCTTCTCATAATTATGAGGGCAGAGAAAACAGGCTTCTAGCTGAAGTCCCTCTACGCTAACCCTACATTAGGCTGGTCATTCTGTGCCACTCAAGCTCAGTTATGCTCACTCTAAAATCAATGGCAAAACTTCCATTGGCTTAAATAATGCAGGATCATCCCGGCATATTAAAGAAGGGCCCAGAATAAAGCCTCAGCTCTGGATTCCACTTAATTCTTTCAATGTTTGGGTCCATATCAGAGCATTGCCACTCAGGATCTTATCTCCACCAAGCACACACAAAGGCAATGTCTACACTTACAAAAGCTAATTCAAATTAGTTAATTCAAACTAACTAATTTGAACTAATTTTAGTTCGTTCAAATTAATTTAATTGGAATCAGCATGGCCCCACTAGAATGCTAGTTCGAACTAGCCATATCCATGCAGGGCACTCGCTTAGTTCAAATTAGTCAGTTGCAGGAAGGTCAATCTGCCGATTAGTTCGAACTAAGCAGTTAGTTCGAACTAATATGGCCACGTGGACTTAATTCGAACTAACTATTTCGAATTAAGGCTTAGTTTGAACTAAGCAATTAAATGTATTAGTTCGAATTAAGGAAGCCCTTAATTTGAACTAATGAAAGCCTAGTGTGGCTAAGGCTTAAGTTAGTTGGAATTAGGCTTCCTTAATTAGAACTAACTTGCAAGTGTAGACATAGCCAAAAAGCCTGCTGAGTTGTGAGAGCATCTAAATACCCTCAGCAGCCTCAGGAACGTTCAGTCCTATCACTGACATAGTGATAAAAGTTGATCAGATAATGGATCTATGAGTGAAGGACCAAAGTTTAATGTGGGGAGTTATCTCATTTTAAAGTGAAAAAAGAATACGCACTGATCTAAGCTTTCTTTTTCCCATTATACAACTGCAGACATCCCCATAATGTTGGCAGATTGGTATGAATAAAGCTTTAACTCTACTTTAATGTCGTTTTAGGAAGATTAAGTTGTCTCTTAACAGAAGTATAATCTGAAACTGTTATTGCTGATATAGTTTATAAACACAGATTCACAGATTTAAGGCCAGAAAGCGCTATTATGATCACCTAGTGTGACCAGCTACATATTCAGGCCATTAAGCTATTCTGCACCAACCTATAACTTCTGGTTGAGCTAGAACATATAGCTTTTGGGAAGAGGGCCACTGAGGAAGGTTTCCATGACTGAAGCACTTTTTGCTTTAGGCCATTCTTCCAGGGAAGAAAGGATGAACCCCTTTAGCATTTTGTTCTTAATGCAACATGCAAAAGCATGTACTGGCCAAAGAGCCTGAGGATACAAGGAATCCCAAAGATTCTCTTCATAAATGTTAAGTCTAAAGATCCTTGATTAATGTCTCTGGGGCAGGTTTACCTTTGCTAAAAGTACATGCACCTAAAATCAATGGAGTTGTGATTGCTTACAGCCACATTCCCCAATAGCACTTTTCTTTGTGTTAGTAAACATCTAAATCATCCCTTCGGCTCTCTGGCATCTCGACAGTGACTATGGAGGAAGGAAGTTTATCGCTTGTTAGTTCATTGATGAGCAGCAAGTCCAACATTTGAAATAAAGCCTTGGTGACAGTTTGGGCAGGAGAAATTAGAAAGCTGCTAGATATTATGCCATTGGAGATGGTGCTGCAGATACGCTGCCTCTCTGTGGGTGTCAACTGTCTGCATAGAATTATACACTACAGATTTACGTTTACATCTGTCTCTGGCAACTTCTTCCCAGATATCTGTGTTAATATTTGCTTTTTTCAAGTTCCTTTTCAACATGCCCTCATGGTGCAGCTTTTGCCCTTCTCTGTAGCACTTCTCTTCCTTGAGTTCACCATAGGGAGGGTCTTTGGGAGCTGATGATCCAGCATACGGATAACATGACCTGTCCATCACAGCTGTGTAGCTGCTGTAAGTGCCTCAACGCTGGGCTTGCCAGCTCTTCTCAACACCGTGGTGTTTGCAACTCAATCTTGCCCCTTACTTCCTAGAAGCTGCCACAGATGTCTTAGTTGCCGGCTTGTAAACTTTTTGATGCATCATCTAGCTAGGGTTATAGTGCATACAGAGTGCAGTCGGCCCCACAGCATGAGAAACCTTCCTCTTAGTTGCTCTAGTGATGCTTGCTGATACCAGAGATGGTTCGATAGGCTTCCGAATGCTTTGGATGCTGATCGAAGGCAACATGCAACTTCTGTATCGGGGTGTTAGTGTGAGCAACTATGCCTGTGAGATGTAAAGATGTGACATGCTTAAGGGTTTCCCATTGACAAGAATGTCACCGCCAAGGTTTTATCTATTGGATGGGTAGTAAAGATGTTTAGTTTTACTCTATCTTTAATCCACATTGTTTAGCTGGTGACACAAAGCAAAGGGGTGTATCATACCATGCCAGTCACATCTTTTGGGCCGTGTCTACACTAGGAACCTTTGTCAACATAAGATAGGTTGACATTCAGCCACCGCTATAATTATAGTGCTGGCTGACATCTGCACTGCTATTCTTGGGGTGGAGGAGCGCATCCTCACCAGGACCATTTCCAGTGACCTAAGGGGTAGTGTGCGGGAAGCTTAGAAAGCCATCTCTCAGCTCCCTGAAGGGAGAGCAGAGGCTCCCAGGCTCCCTGTGGGTTGCCCCCCACCCAACTAATTCCAGCCAGGATGTGGAGGCTCCCTGCACCCCAGCCAAGAGCCAGCTGCAGTCTTGGGCTCCAAGAAGAAGTGGGGCTACAGCTGCCTGCTTCTGCGGGAGGCAGGCTCCTGGAGCCCACAGCTTGCTGGTACCAGCTGGCAGCCAGGAGCTTGGATGCAGCCACCTGCGCCCCAACTGGCGGCATGGCTGAGGCTGCCTGCACCCAGGCTCGCAGCTCTACAGCAGCTACATGTGGCTTGTTAGTGTGCCCAGCCTACCAGCAGGGCGGCAGCCTCCTGTACCCTGTTCACGGCCGGGACCCACCTGTGGCTTGGGGCCCAGCACTGGCAGCCAGGCACTGCAGCAACAGCCTATGGCTTCTGCCCGGCTGTGAGCCAGGGCTCAGGCAACTGCTGCCAGGATGCAGGATGCTGAGAGCCCAATTGGGGGTGGTTGCAACCCCTCTGGCAGCCCGGGACAGCAGCAGAGCAGCCCACAGCTCCACCCAGCTGCAAACTGAGTCACAGGCAGCTACTGCCAGGGTACCAGCTAGCCACAGATGCAGCCCCTCTGGAAGCCCGGGACAGTGGCGCCCACCTGCCGGTTTCCAGCATCCTGGGTTGTCAGTGGGGTGGTAGCCAGGATTCCCAGGCTCACAGCCAACTGGCAGCTGCCTGGAACCAGCAGCCAGGAGCTGCTTCGGAGCAGGGGTCCAGCCTCTCACCTCCTCCCATTTACCTGTCAATTTCTAACAGAGCAGTGAAATTGACAAGCAGGACAGCTCCTCCACAGCTCTAAGGGGACATAGTGTCTACAGTGGCACTGTGCTGCCTCAGCCCTGCCGACAGAAGCCCCATATGCCTCTCATCCAAGTGGCTTTATTTTGTCAGCAAAATAAAGCAGCTCTGTCGGCAAAGAGGTAAGTGTAGTGCGTACACCATGTCTGTTTGGTCAACAAACCTTCCGCGTATAGACAAGGCCTTAGTGCAACTGGAGTCAAAGGTTCCACCTAGTACAGTAACGGTTCAGAACCTCAACTACTGTGAACTGGCATAGATAGCTCTCTTGGAGACATGGAGCTAAACCAATTTACGCCATGTGAGAATCTGGCCCCACATCTCCCCATTCAAGGCTAAAATTTAAAAATGAATTAGAGATCATATGGAACCACAGAGCCATTAAGAATTTAGAAAAGGAACAGAAGTGTTCTAAATTTAAGGTTAGAAAAATTTCCCAGAGCATTTGAGAGCCCCCCTGCAGTAGAGGCACTATCAAATAATATTTGAAAATATTCGAAATGTCTTGAAGATGACTTTCTGCTTTCGTGAAAACTTATTTTCTTCCTATTTGGAGACCCATTCAATTGAACATGTTTGATAAAGCTGGAGTTGATGGGAGAATTGAAAGAGGTGTGTCTGATTGATGTCAGAAACTAGAGATCTACAAGCAGATACAATTTTTAAAAAAACAAAAAAGAAGAATGGGGCCTTGTGACTCTTAAATTAAAATATGGGATATCTGATGATGATACAATAAGAATATTTGCTCTTCCATAGGAATACATTGTGACGGGGAGGGTTTCTGCTTCCCTGGACAATCCTAAAAGCTTCATTTTAGAACCACTTTGCTTAAATAGCATTCACTACCTAATCTGCAACACCCTTATGCTTATAGGGTTACACTAGGATAATGGGGTGGAGAAGCTGACCTTGACTATATTCCCACTTCATTGCCCCTTCATACCAAAGCAATGTTAAGGAGCCAAATGGCAATTAGACACCTAAATCTCATTAAAAGTCAATGAGAGTTCAGCACCTAATGACCAATTATGCTTCTGAAAATCTCCCACTATCCATCTGCTGTATTTATTGCCTACCTGAGGTCTTATTATATGACCTTGTCTTCAAGCGTCTGACAAAGTGGGATTTTTTTCTCACAAAGGCTCATGTGATGAATACATTTGTTAGTCTTTAAAAGTGTCACTAGACTCCTTGTTTGTTTTGTCCTTTCTGATACTGTATAGTAGACTTTATTTACATGTCCAAATTGGGATTTAATGAGTTACTTTAGAGCTTGATATCAGTCAGGACAGACAAGTGGAGCTGACCTTGGTTCCTGAGTGTCTCAGGGAGTGGCCACATTGTTTCTAAGAGGCAAAGGAGGACCCTAAGGCTATGTCTACACTTGTTAATTTAAGTCGACTTAATTTACAAGTGTAGACGCACTCTAAGAGTCTGCTAGGCATCTGTGAGGGAGAGACAGTCGACACTCTTTTGAGCAGTAAGGCCCTTGTTGACTTGAAGGAGACATAGCAAGTGGGCCTGGATGGCCACCAGAGATCCTGTTCAGAGAAGGAGCAATGTATGAGAATGCTGGGGCTGGGGGGATACAGTTCAAATGATTGACAGGAAAGAGCCCAAGAATGTAGAGGTAGGCTGAGGAATATGGAAGGTCCTCAGTGAGATGCCACCCCTTGAAAGTGCTGTGAGGAGACAGAACCCATTTAGGGAAGGGATCTGGAGCCAGCCAATGAAAGAATAAGACTTGCTCTTAGTAAGCTTGAGTCCCAGGTGCCTTCAGGAGTCCCTCTGAGAACTGGCCTCTCAGAACAAACATCCCTAACAACTCCCTAGACAGTCAGGCTAAGTTAGCTCTTCATCTCCCTACATAAGTCATCTACCATGTGGCAAGCACTGTTCTTCCTGCTAGCTTAGGGTTGCCTGCCTGCTGTGACTGTATCCGAGTTCTAGGGTCAGAGATCACTTGTTATTATACACATGCATCCCTTTACGTTGATGGGTCACCTTAGGAACAAAACCGGCCTGACTCCTGCCTGAAGTGGATCCTTGCCAGCAGAGATCGTCAGTCCCTCTGCAGTGGCTGAGGAATCTGGATTCGCTGCTAAACCTGAAGATCATTTGCAGAGTTGTGAAGTACACAGACTTTGAGATAGTCAGGGAAATTGTTCCCTGAACTGTGTCTTCAAGCCAGGGGCAGTGTGAGAGAATTATGAGTTTGGGAATTTTATTACTTACTCTTTATTAAATCTGTGGAGGGCCTTATTGTCTGACTTATCCCACATGAGAGTCTTTTGGCTATATTGAACCAAGTCCACCCGATTGCTTATTGGTGCAACGGCAGATATTTTCAGAGGTCATCAAAGGCCCTCAGAGATTCCATATACCAATAGAACACTACACTTCATTCCTGCTATATCGGGTCATGTGACTGGGACCTTTGAGAAAATTCTTTGGTATTATCAGTGCGAGAAGGGCACAAGTGACCCTGGGTGTACTGGCTTACCCTGTTATGTCCTATATAATTCGTGTTTAATACAATTATTCTTTTCTCTATATTGCATGTTTTTGTGTTATCTCTTGGGAGTCACCCACTCAGTATTACTCAGGATTACCCTGTGGTCAAAATTTTTCTTCCAAGCTTCCCTGGTGAACCCACCAGGAAGAAGTGTGGGTGGCGTGAGACACTGCCAAGTAAATATATCTGTGAAGAGAGTAAGGCAGTTACACTCTGTTGAGCTAAAGACAAGATCCTGATGAACCTAGTCCCATCCATCAAAACCTGTAAGGAGACCAGTTCCAGAGGGGTAGCCGTGTTAGTCTATTGCAAAGAAACAAACAGAGTCTGTGGCACTTTTAAAGACTAACAGGTTTATTTATCACATGAGCTTTTGTGGGGAAAAATCCTACTTTGTCAGATGCTTTGAAGATGGGAAACTTACAGAATGGGAGGAAATTAAATGCAGGGAAGTGTATGACATAGGATCAGGTCAGGCTGTAACAGCAAATCAAAATAGATGTAAGGAGACTGGCATTCAAGGAGATAACCAGGTGGACAGGAACTCTACATCTAGTATTAATATACAGAGATGCATTAAGCATCAGAAGCAAACAAAATATTTACATATAAGAATGGCCTGGGTCAGACCAATAGTCCATGTAGCCCAGTATCCTGTCTCCAACAGTGGTGAATACCATGTGCTTCAGAAGGAATGAACAGAACAGGTAGTCATCAAGTCATGCATTCCACATGTTCACTGAATACACATCAGCATAACTCCACTGATGTCAACAGAGATAGCTCTGTTTGTACCAGGTGAATAGCTACCCTTGGATGCCTAAAGCTAAGATTCTAAGTTTTAAACAAGTTACCTAAATAACTGGCCTGATGTTCCAAAGTGTTGAGCACCAAGTAGCTGCCACAGAAGTCAGCAAGATCAGATCCTTTTTTAACCAGTGTCATGATACAAGATAGAATTGTCTCTGGGACAGATCTACAGGTGAGAAAGTCTAGATAACTCCATTCACATCAACATGGCTACACCAGCAAGTTGACAGTCTGGCCCTCTTTTTATTGTTCAGATAGTATATACTGTTCATGGAGCACCAGAGTGGAATATATATGCACACAGGAATTAGGAAAAAGAAACAAAATATATTTTGTTGTACTTGAAGTGTAATCAAAGGAAGCTGACATGAAAATGTCTTTTTAAGATTGTGGTGTATTGTGCTTCTGCTTTTGACCATACACTGCTATACAGAGTGTATTTTGTCTTTTATTTCAGAGCTAACTAACTACCAGGGTCGTGTTAGCAGCATATTTCTCTCAGATGTTGGTTGAGAGTTCCTTCAATGGAAGCCATTAGGCTCGAGTATAAAGACACCCCATTCCTCAACATTTTGCTATGTATGCTCATTAAGGGACAGATTTGCCTCTCAGATGACTTGGGGGGGGGGGGTTCCCACATACTACCATGACAGTCAGTCATGCTCTACTGGTTGCAGAAGCCCTTAGGGTCCAAACCCACACCCCTTTACTGATGTGAGGTGGGACTGCCTGATCAAGATCCCATGTGGCAAAGATAGAGAACTCTATACAGGAAACAAGTATTATTAGCCTCACATAAAAAAAAGTAGTTCTGACATTTATGATACTATAAGCCTTTTGCTTGTTTTGATCCTTTAAAGATCATAGGAGCTAATCCTTCAAACACATTACTATATTATTAATAATATTTTATATATAGGATCTGGAACCATGAAGACTAGATTCTTCCTTTTTTGTTTTAAAAAAACAAAGCACATTTAGTCACTTGATTCCAGCAGCTGGGGCTTTAATATGAGCACTAAATACCAGGAGATTCACAATAAAAGAAGCAGGATAACATAAGAATGGCCGTAGTGAGTCAGACCAATGGTCCATTTAGTTCAGTATCCTGTCTTTTGACACTGGCCAATGATCAGGTGCTTCAGAGAGAATGAAAAGAACTGTGATCCATCCCTTTGCCTATTCCCAGCTTCTTGCAAACAGCATCCCTGCCTACCCTGGGTAATAGTCACTGATGAACCTATCCTTCATGAACATATCTACTTCTTTTTTTTAACCCCATTATAGTCTTTTTTTTTAACCCCATTATAGTCTCATCATCCTCTAGCAAGAAGAGCTGACAATGCCACAACATTTAAACATCCGTTTGCAGGATCAGATCCTATGTTTGTGCAGCCCATCAGCCTTGAAATAATGTCTAATATTTTCAATGTATTAATACAATTAAAAACCAAAAGATTACTATTCCACAGGGGAGTATTTTGCCAGGTTGTTTTAAATCTACTTTACATAATTCTGCTGTTGCATAAAGCCATTAACACAGCTGCAGGCGTGTCTGAAAAAGCACACGACATGCGCGCAAACAGATACACAGCTGTTTGCCGTCAGCTGCACACATTCTATTCCGGGGAGGTATGAAGTGGAGCTGGACACAGCCACCTGTGGCAACAATTTCTAATAATTAAGAGCGATTGTGATTTTTATATTCTAGCTGAGATTTTTAACTCTTCCTTTTCTCTTCTGAAAACTGAAAGCAACATCCGTTTAATATCTGCCATGCTGTGTCCTCGCTAACACACATGATAGCCCAGATCCTCAAAGATTTTTAAGTACCTAACTTTCATTGATTTCAGAAGAAGTTAGGAACCTAAATACCTTTGTGGATGTAGGCCTATATAGTTTCTTTCCAGACAGGCAGACAATCTACCAGGAGTAGGCCAGCCCACAGGAAAGGCAGGATAGTCTGGTGGTTATAGCAGACGCTTGGGGGGAAGGAGTTTACAGACAATGATAGTTCAAATTCCTGCTCTGTCACAGACTTCTTCTGTGACCTTGGGTGAGTCACTCAGTCTCCTTGTGCCTCAGGTCTGTGCCAATGAAATAGGGATAATAGCACTTCCCTATCTCATAGGAGTCTTGTGAGGATAAATGCATTAAAATGTGAGTTAATATTGGGGTCTATATAAATACTGACAGTAAATAGTGGAGCTCAAATCCTACATATTGTTACTTGTTTAGTTAAATATGGGAATGCATAAAAGACTCATAAGTACCCCTAAGGATGGCCCAATTTCCCCACTGTTTCCAACTACTATTATGCTCTAACTTTTTCTTATTCCCATTCATAAGAATTTAGAGATTGCTGGACAAACACAATTTGGGGAGAGATGTGTGTCAGTCAGATTGATTTCCCGGCTGACCTGAAGAAGAGTTCTGTGTAAGCTAGAAAGTTTGTCTCCCTCCCTGGTCCAATAAAAGATATTACCTCACCCACCTTCTCTCTAATTCACAAGTGACTGGTATTCATGCTGTTTCTCACTGCATATCTGTTTGAAGTTGTCTCTCACACACACACACACTTATTAGCATTATCAAAACCACATGAATGATAGACTTGGAAAACACCTACTAGACCAGACATCTCGTCCACCCTCCTGTACACATGCACTTAGTGGTGACCAGGCACTTGGAGCAAGATCCTCAGTTAGTGTAAATCAGGTTGTAATTCCACCAATTTTGCTGATTCACACCATGCTGAGGATGTTTCCCCCTCAGTTTTGCATGATCACTTCCAAAATATTTCTATTTGTTCTGAAATAGGGGAAAGTAAACATATGTCAGAAAATCCTGTATGCAATTATTCCTTTTGGTTGAAATTTCTTTTTAAATGACAGCACAAAATAAAACACATTGTTAGTACTTTCCCCTACAAACACATCTGTATTTAAGAGTGTAAATCCCTTGGTGCACAAGTACTTGGCACTTGTATCAAAACATATACAGGACTCATATAAAAATGTTCTACCAGATGTAAGCGTGTTCCAACCAGCCAAGTTTCATACTGTACATGATCAATAAAACACATACCTAAAAACAAACACACGGACACATGGCTTCTACTCAAAATAAAGGTTTAGCACTTCCTAACTTCCCCACTACTGTTTTCCTTAATTTGAGTTGGTCATGTCCTTGCAAATTCAAGGAGCAAGCTCACAATGAACATTTTGTTTGTCATTGCAGAAAGGAGATATGAGAAAGGAAACCGTGCCCTGGGTTTTGAATATCACAACTAATTGAAATCAAATTATTAAATAAATGTTTTAAAGAACTAGTTTGGTCTCCCTTTTGTTTTCAAACACAAAGAAAGTAAATTAAGCCACTTACAGTGAACCAAAACTTCCCTCGTTTCCATGGAAATGTTTAGAAGACTGAGCTGAAGTTAACCAGACTGCTAAATACAAATGCCTTTGTTCCCCGCTACTCTAATCCCTGAGACAGTCTCTTCTGCATACCATCACACCCAGTAACCTGTCACATTGCAGAACACTCCTTTATGACAGCTGACTTCTAATTCAGTTTGTGGACTCAACTATGCAAACGTAGAACATTAATTCAAAATGACCACAAAACAAAAATCCCAACAAGCTATATATCATTAATGTTAAAAATGCACTTCAGTGTTTTACAATTAAAAGGATGACACGGGATCTTTTTAATGAAAAATACTATATGCACTGCCTGATTCTGATTTAAGCAGCGCAGTTTTACACGAGTGTAATTCCTTTGACTACAGTGGAACTAATCCTGGTTTACCCCCACTGTAAGTGACATCCAGCCCCATCCAGTAGAATGTGTGCTATTTGCTAAGAGACAGAATGGTAATGTCTACAAACTACCTGCAAAGCTAGTTTCTACTGCAACAAGGAAAGACACTGAAAAATAAAATTTCACAATTCTATCCCATATGTGACCCTCCACAGTGTTTGCTGGACATTATTTAGATTTATTGGCTGTTAATGTGACATTTCTCTCCCGCACAACTCCTTAAAAGTCAATGGAATTACACCTGGGATAAATTTGATCCAGAAGATTCTGTGAGTCAAGCCAGCTAAGGGGCAGATATTTAAAAGTACCCAAGTTATTTAAGAGCACAAGTCTCATGGATTTTCTACGCTCTGAACTCCCTTAAGTGGTTTTGAAATTGCCAGCTTTAATTTTCAGATGTGCAAACTATAAAACTCAAATGTTCTCAGTTTCTGTACAATGTTCTGATATATCATTATCATTTGTAGCACAGGCTATTTCCTAAACAAACTAACTCCATTTCAAAAAGGCAGAGTAAGGGGATAGGAAGAAAAACCTGAACATTTGATTTCTCAGAGAAATATTTCTACTGGACTTCTAAATATACATAGTAACCTAACCCACCCATGTACAAAGACTGAAAAACTCAAGGGATGCATCTACACTGGCAACTTAGGTCGACTTAAGGAGGCTTAAGTTGACTTAAACAAAGCTGCGTCCACACTGGGCTTTTATTAAGTCGACGTAAGCATTTCCTTAAGTCGACTTAATAACATCTCGTTTTAGGTTGACTTAAGCCTTAAGTCGACTACTTAAGTCGATTTAAAGTCAGCGTGGACGGGGATTAGTGCCTAGGTCAACCTTATTAAGTCGACTTAATACGGTTGACAAGGGGCTATGTCTACATTAGAAAAGTTAAGACGACTTTGTTAAGTCGATTTAACTTTTCTAGTGCAGACATAGTCAAGGAATCCCCAGAAAGTTCAATGACAGCAAGCTTGGTGACCGTTTTAGCAAGTTCCTTTGTTCTAACTCTGCCAGAACTAGCAAACAAGCAATTTATTTCACTGAACAGTACAATGGGGTAGGGGCAGGGGAGGTGGTAAGGAATCCCAGACATGCTGAGGATGAACATACTGCCTCATCATCTGGCACTCTGAGACAAATGAGAGCTGCTAAACAATGGATGTTTGGAAAACAGATGGTACCAGCCAGAGACACATGAGAATAAATTCTCCCATGTAGAAGCCCTGCAGATGAATAAGTATCTCAAGCTCTTAGTTTGGAGGGATTCATGGCCAGTCTGGATCTATTTGACAGGAATTATTTGTCAAATGTTTGCAAGGAGGGGAAAAAATAGTATAATTTTAAGGGACTCACACCAGTGATGACACTCTAGCTGGGTCACGTGAAGCGGAGTAACTTGACAGTTGTCAAAGTGGTGGGAGGGGAAAAGGAAAAAAAAGAAAACCCTAAACTATTTTTACTGTGCGCAGAGAAAGACGATAGCCCAGCAGTGATAACAGGTGCACAAGCAACAGCTGGGGAGGAGATGAGATGCCTAAGAAGTCTGATCTCATCAGATTATCAGTGTCTCAAGCCTTTTGCTGGAGTTAAATGAATGAATGAATAAAAGTAATGGAAGTCTCCAGCACTCCGAACAGAAAAAGTAATGCAATAGCCATTTAACAGCTAACTAATTTTTCTAGCATCTCAGCTTTGATGCTATTATATTTTGGATACAGAGGGGGAAAGAGGTTTATGTAGAATCCTAGTCAGAAAATCTCTACTTAACAAGGTAGAGAAGAGGTACTTGACCAACAAGTCACCCATGTGATTAGCTATCGAAGGCTCACTTGTTAAAGTCAGGCACTGTACAGGGTCTGAAATGAATCCAATCCATTAAAAATACCGAATGTCATCTTACCTGCTCCTCCGACTGATGTCTACAAGTTCACACATTTAATGTGATTCTGCACAAGTTTTTTATTCCTTATATGTGGTTTGGGATTAAATGCTGTCCATTTTGAACAACTGCTCACGAAACTGGAGTTCTGTGTACAGGTGGGAGAACAAAGCAAAAATGCATCATGAAGAGACAACTACAAACTACAAACTACAAACTTTCCTATCTTCAAAGCGTCTGACGAAGTGGGATTTTCTCCCACGAAAGCTCATGCGATTAATAAATCTGTTAGTCTTTAAAAGTGCCACAAGACTCTTTTGTCTTTCTACAAAGGGCCAGACTGTCTCCTACACAGGGAAATCTATAGAAAGGAAACCTGACTCTGCCAGCCAGCATTCAATCTCTTTTGGAAGCATGGCATACATTCCCTAAACCTGCAGAGCTCTTGAGGTCTACTCTGTGCGTCATTCACATGGAGAGCATCCTCTGTCCTTCTCCCTCCTCTATCTCCACTCAGTTTCCTCATCCTTCATGACAAGTTCCAAAAGGGTAGCTGTGCACGTCTAGTTCAGCAAAACAAACAAGGAATCTGGTGGTACTTGTAAAGACCAGGGCTTTTTTTGAGCTGGTACGCACTGGTATGGCCCACCAGCACCTATTTTTCCCTGGCCGGCCCTGCTGCTCAGCTGGGGGCCTGGATCAGCAAGGGAAAAGAGCAGCAAGGGAAAAGAGCAGGTCTCTTTTCCTAGCTGGGCAGCGGGGCTGGCAGGGGCCAGGGGCAGGAATCCAGCCAGCGGATGCCTGGGAGCTGCAGCCAGACTGTAGCTTTTTCAGATATCTTGCCCTGAGCATGCTCAGATCAGATGCGTGGCTCAGGGCGGGATCAGCCTGGCCAGGGAGCGACTCTGGTCACCCCTGCAGCTCCGGTCAGGTAAGAGGGACGGGTCCTGGAGTAGGGAACCGGCGGGCAGGCGGGAAAGGGGCCCATGGGGGACTGAGAGGAGTGGGGAAGGGGCCAGGGGGGGCGAGAGGGACAGGGAAGGGGTCGGGGGACGGGAAACCTGCGGGTGGGGAAGGGGCTGGGGTGGGTGAGGGGAGTGGGGAAGGAGTCCGGGGGGGGGGGGGTTTGAGGAATTTGTGGGCGGGCAGGAAAGGGGCCCCAGGAGGGGCCGAGAGGAGCGAGGAAGGGGGCCCGGGGGTCAGGGAACTAGTGGGCAGGAAGGGAGCCGGGGGGCAAGAGGAGTGGGGAAGGGGCCCTGGGGTCAGGGAGCCAGCGGGTGGGGAGGGGGTCGGGGGAGCCGAGAGGATTGGGGAAGGGGTGGGGGGGCTGAGAGGAGCAGGGAAGGGTCCCTGAGGGTTGGGGAACCAGCGGGCAGGAAGAGGGGACTGGAGAGGCCCCCGGGGGGGGGCGGTGGAGGGGACTGATATCCACATCCACCACCACCACCACCGCTTCTGCCGGCGTACCAGCACCTTTTTTTTAAAAGAAAAAAAGCACTGGTAAAGACTAACAAATGTATTTATCGCATGAGGTTTCGTGGGAGCAAATCCCACTTCATCAGATGCTTGAAGATGGAGAAGTAGAGATGAATGGGAGGAAAATAAATGCAGGGAAGTTGAAGTCATAAGCAACTACAGACCTAACAACAGAAACATTAAAGAAGGCACATACCCCTGCAACAAACCACATTGCCAACTTTGCCCACATATCTGCAAAAAGACACCATCATAGGTCCTAATCAAGTCAGCTACTTCATCCAGGGCTCATTCACCTGCTTGTCCACCAATGTGATTTACATCATCATGTGCTAGAAATCACCCTCCCCAACCCCCTTGTCTTATACATGGGACAAACAGGACAGTCTCTGCATAAAAGAATAAATGGACACAAATCTGACATCAGAAATAACATTAGAAAACCAGTAGGAGAACATTTAAATCTTCTTGATCACTCTGTCAATCATGTTAATAGCTGTACTTAGGCAAATGGATAACAAATCAAAGTTTCAAAGAGAAACTGAAGAATTGAAATTTATATGCAAATTTGACACAGTCAATTTAAGGTTAAATAGAGACTATAGGGTTTTTTCCATTACAACAGGTAATTTTCCTTTCCTTTTCCCCCCACCTCCCTCCTATCTGCTGTTGTCCACTGTTTGAATCTAAACAACTGCATTGATTTGCTGTAACACTCTCACCTGATCCTATGACTGACACTTCCCTGCATTTATTTTCCTCCCGTTCATCTGTACTTCTCCATCTTCAAGCGTCTGACGAAGTGGGATTTTCTCCCACGAAAGCTCATGCAATTAATAAATCTGTTAGTCTTTAAAAGTGCCACAAGACTCTGTTGTCTTTCTACAATAGACTAACACGGCTACCCCTTTGGAATCAGATACCCTGTACTGTGGATAGGCAGCTGGTGGGGTGCACTGGCCATCTGGCAGTTCAGGCAAATGTCAAAGTGGCTGGTGCACTCAAGGGCTGGTGGGCTGCCTGGGCAGCCCGTGTTAAAGGCAGGGAAAGGCTGACCTTCCCTAAGAGCTGTCACCACTGGAAGTATGGGGCCATAGCGGCCTCGCCTCTTTCCCTGCCCCATGTAGATTCTCTGGCACCGCTCTGCTCTGACTCCCTCCCAGGGCATTACGAGTAACCCAGTACATTACCACAGGTGATTTGACCTCACCTTCCTCTATATGCTGATCCCCAACATCTATTCTGATTTGCTGTTACAGTCTGACCTGATCCCACCTCATACATTTCCCTGCATTTAATTTCCTCCCATTCTGTAAGTTCCCCATCTTCAAAGCGTCTGACGAAGTGGGATTTTCTCCCCCGAAAGCTCATGCGATAAATAAATCTGTTAGTCTTTAAAGTGCCACAGGACTCCTTGTATGTTTTTCTGACCTAGACTAACATGGCTACCCCCCCTGGAACTTCTCCTACCAGGTCTCCCCATTCCCCCACACCACCCCACGTGTTCCTTCCAACCTAGCCACTGCCTCCAGCGTCCCTGACTCCCTCCCTCCTTACTGATGCTGCTTGCCAGACAGGTTCTTCCTCTCCTCCCTGTCCCCCCTCCCGCCACCAAGTGCCTCTTTGCCTCCCTCCTGCCCCCCAGTCCCCACCACTGCTCTGCATCCAGGAGCCAGCACTGAGGGTCGCAGTCCATAGCACAGACTCTGAGGACAGCCCAACCTCAATGCGTGGCACTCGCAAGGTACGGGGCTCTCCCCTGACTGAATTAACTTTGCAGATCACGTTGCTGTGTTACTGGGCGGTAAGGGGAGCAGCATAGAGCCCACAGACTGAACTTGGGCTGATGATGTGCTTTAAATGCCAGGGCCAATTTTTAGTCCCAGTCTGTCGCTGGCAGCTGGCCAGCTGCCTTCCAGGGTGGCCTTAGGCTGGGTAACCTGTCTCCGTTGGGAGAAAGAAGAAGAACTCGGAAGAGGAAAAGGGACAGGTGTCCAGTAGAGGACAAGCCTTTCTGGGTTTTGTCAGAGTTCAGTAGCAGAGGCGGATTAAAAGGATTCAGGGCTCGGGGCTCCAGCAGGCCCCTCCTACCTGGGGCCATGGCCCCCCCACCTATGAGCCCCCTCCAGGGGCCCCGGCACCTAACTCCAGCCGGTCTGCCTCCAGGGAGCAGCGGGGCTGACTGGTACGCAGTGCAGCTTCCGGTGCGACTCTCCAGGGCCACGGGCCCTGCAAGGCTGCGCCAGAGACCATACACAGCACACCAGCCACCCGCCCCTGGAGCGGAGTGACCAGTCACTCCAGCCGGCCTCGCCCCCAGGGACAAACCAGCTGGCCCAGGGGCAGGGCAGGAGCGTGGAGCCTGGCTTCCGGCCCAGGGTGGCCCTGCCCCCATCCCCAGTGCCAGCAGAGCAGAGAGCCCTCACAATGTGGGGGCCCCTGTGCACAGGCCCCGTGTGGTAATCTGCCCCTGTTCAGTAGCAACAGGAACTGAAGAGTTTACAAAGGGAGGAACACTAGGATTCTGGCATCCAGCCCAGTAATTCATAGATTTGTAAAGGACGTCTACACTGCACACTCCTTTCGGCAGTGTGTAAAGCACAACCCCAAACTCCCTTCCCCTCTCCAGCTCTGGAATAAATAGCAGTGTAGCAGGTGAGGCACTCCTTAGGTAAGTAAAGATACACTTGAACCCTGCAGGTGTGTACCAGGAATGTACCAACATGGCTCTCTGCTTGCCCAGCCACGTCTCCTCCATCTACACTGGCATTTTTAATAGCGTAGGGTGCATCTACACTTGTAAATTAAGTCGACTTAAGCTTGCTTTATAAAACCTAGTTTTAAGTCGACTTTTGGCTTAAGTCGACTTTAGAAAGTTGACTTAAGCCAGTGTAGACATGGAGTAGCCCTAAGTCGACTCTAAGTCAATTTAGGGCTCTCCAGGACTTCCCCACTGTCCTCCCTGCCAGGGTGGCTGGCACAGGGAGAGCCTGGCATGCCCCCCCACTCTGCCCCTATGCCCTGCCAGGGTCCCTGTCCCCCTTTGTCCCATTGTACCCAGGTACAATGGGGCAAAGGCTGAGCCGCCTGGCACTTGGCAAGGAGGCCCCCCCTGCCACCGTGGACCAGTCCCAGGTCCACCTAGCCCCTACAAGTCGACCTAGGCATCCAGTGTGGACGCTCTAGGTCGACTTTGTAGAGTCCCCTGAAAGTCGACTTAAAATTTAAGTGTAGACATGCTAAGTCGACTTAAATTAACAAGTGTAGACATAGCCATAGTGTCTTGCTGTCTCCTTGTTGCTGGGGTCTTTCCCAGCTGCAGAGAAAGACTGCAGCAGCTCCCCAGGGTTTCCCCTCTCCTCGATCCTTCCATTAACAGGTGTAGCTACACACTGTAGGACACAGCTTGCTTGTCACTGCAGCAGGTAGCAACACATACCCTTCATGCTATCGCAAATGGTATGTAGTGTAGACATAGCCACAGAATTTAAGGAGAGAAACCAGATTATCATCCAATCTGCCCTCCTGTACATCATGGGCTATTAAATTTCACCCAGTTACCCCATATTGAGTCCAAGAAACATGCATCAGGTAGAATAAACATTTTCTGCTATAAAACTTAATTGCGGGCAGCTTGCATGAACTGTAATCATTTTCCAGACACCCAGCTAGCAACCAGTTCAGGCTGCTTTTTCTTAAAGTGGTTAAATTAAGCCTTTTAAACCAAGCCATGGGACAGAACACAACCTGTAAGGAAAGCAGCTTTGAATAGCCTATGTGAAAGGAGGGAACCCTCCTTGCCAATTAATGCTAATAAAAGCTGGAGTTAGAGGTTCAAAACATTTGATTAAATCACCATCTTGCTACACAGAAGCATTAAATCACCAAAGGGAATGCTGAGCCAAGTATATTTGAGAACATGGGTTATGACTCAAGCTGCACTTCTGTGCAGTACCTGCTTTGATTAATTGTGTTTTAATTTCCACAAGATTGATTAATAGTGCAGTTTATGCAAGCAGTGGAAATATATATGTAGCTGCAGCAAACTTTACCCTGCTGGCAACCCACACAGAAGGCATTAGTTTGTGATCGCATTCATCCACCCGACACCCATACATTTCAGTCAACATTCAATTACCAGCCTTCCACCTGATAGTTGCTTCAAGCAGCACTGGCAAAGGAGACCCAAAAATGCTGGCCAACACTCTGAAGATACCAGACCTCTGGCTTCCAGAATTCCTGACTGTTTACAAATGCTGAATTCATTAAAGTGAAAGATATACTCCTTTGCTTAATGGCATGGCATATTAGCTGCATAATCCTGCAAATGAGTTCACTCTGATTTGAATCTTAATCATTCATGCTATTATTTTACTGCTTCCGCAATGCAAATTACATCAGGGGAAGCTGTATGTCTGTCTCTGACAGCATGAGCAGACCCACTCGGTTTACACTTTACATATACTGAACACAACATTCTGATTTCACCATGCTATACCCATTGTCACTTCCTGGGCAATACAAAACACTTTGTGACCTTGATCAAACCTCTTGACATGGTGAGCCTCACAGATCCCTCCAGGAAGGAACAGACTTAGGGCTTGTCTACACTGGGGGCGGGATTGTAATTTGATTTTAGGCTGTCTAATTACCGAAAGCGAAGGCAAGAGATCACAGCACATTCCTTGCTTGGGGTCTTGTGCCCCACTGCTCACGCTTACTTCTTCCTGAAACACATTGCACTGTAGGTAGCTATTCCACATTGCAACTAGGCACAGTGGCTTGTGGAGAGGCAGTTGTCCTCTGCTCACTCCCCAGTTGTCCTCTCCTCCCACCCCAGTCTTCTCTAAAAAAAAAAGACAGGAAAAGCTTTCCTTGCTGTCTTTCTCTGCCACCGGCACAGAGAGGCACAGTGCTGCATACAGAGAGAGGAATTAATTGAAAACTTCCCAGGGCTGCAGCCAGGGAAAGGACTATGTTGCTTACCTAGTTACTGTGCACCAGACTGGAAAAACAAGAACAGCAAGATCAGAGAGTTCTGGGATAGATCCTGGAGGCCAATGAGCTTGAATTTCACTGATCTCTGGACCTAAATTCAAATTGTAGATTTCAATCACAGTGCTATGCCACTTGCAAGGGTGGTGTTATCAGGTTGGATTACAGCACCATTTAATTCAGATTTACTGCTCTGATAGTGGAGACAGGTTGCAGAAGCTTGAGGTAAGCAGCTTTTCTTCAACCTTCTCTGTCAGCGTAGACCAGGACTTAGCTTCACAGACTATCCCCAGAGAGGAGGCACATACAATCAGATTCTTTAAGATCCTTTCTGCTCCTCAAACACATGCTAGAGATAAGGACCCATCTCAACAACAGCAAACCATTTAGTCCTATGGGAGAAGGAAGTTAAAAGGCCAAGGTCAAGGTCCTGCCTTCGTCGAGGGAGTTGATAACAGAGCTCAGTCCGTTTTACCCATCTGTGCACCTAACCTATAATTGCCCTTTCAGGGCTGCTTACAGAAGGGGTGGGGTGGGGAGAAGGCCTAATGTTCAGTTTGGAGGCTTGGAAAGTGGATGCAAGACCAGTGAAGGGAGGGAATCAGTAAAAATGTGACTGAAAATCAGTAACCAGGCCTGAACTACTTGCCACTGTGGAGTAGAGGAGAACAAAGTAGAGTTTAGTTATAATTAAGTATCTCATTATTAAATGCTGAACACTGGGTTATAGTTTAAACATTCCGAATGGTCAGACCTGAACTTCTGGGCTTTCCATCTGCTTCATGCACTATCACACCTGCCTTGTTTACAATCAGTCCCCAGCATACAATACAATTGCTCATTCTGTGCATTGGGAGCATGGATTGGCCCTTTGAGCAGGTGACTTTTCCAGACTACTCAAAAACAGAAGTCCATAGTCTGCACGGAATCAAAGCTTATTAATTCTCGTGGAGCTTTCAGACCCACTCAGCCCGCACCATTTTATCCTCCCTTCATTCCTTTACCTATGCTGGATACCAAGCTATGTGCTTCTGACTCATCAGTAGCTACTTAACTTTTCACCAAGATTTATCTTTGTTACAGTTACTAAGTATACAAAGATATTATTGTTGTTACAATATGTGTTCCTCTTCTCCCATTCTTGATGCTTTTCTTTTTTTAAGGCTCTATCCAAAGAGAGGACTTAATGGACATAAAAGGAGAAAAATATTTTCTTCCCACCCCATTGACCCCAGGGCTGGAGTCATCTTTGTATTCCCTCCTCTTTAAATTATGTTTTATCAAATTACTGGAGCTCTGAAAGTAGTGGAAAGAATTCTCCATGGATATTCATTCAAATTCTCAAGTGAATTTAGAGTCAATCGTGTTTTCTACACTTTTGTGTTTGGTTAATCCAACTTTGTGCAAAAAAGCATGAACCTGAAGCTCACAAAATGGCAAAAAGTGATTTTCAAATTATATATTCAGTTATAACATTTACAAAATGCAACATGGACTGTATTGCTGGTTATATAACCAGAGAACAGAAACAATACGATCCACAAGATGCAACTAATCAACACAATAAATTTTCAAAATTTATCTTTCCCAGATTTTTGTCAAATTGTTTATTGTGAATTTCTCACTTAGCATTAGCTATTATATGAAACTCAGACTTTGGGGGTCTAGATGTAGAGAGTTCTATGTTAAGAGTACATGTCTCTGGCAACTTTCTCCCTTTATTGGCTCATCAAAATCTGAGCCCATGATCTTCAGGGCATTAGTCACTGTCCGTCTATTCACATGAGTGAATGTTTGAGTGAGAGCAGATGTGAGATCACACAGGGAGAAAATGGGTTAGTGAAACTGAATTCTCACACATTCAAAAATCATGAGTTAGGGCTTAAAACATTAGCTTTAAAGTCAGGAGATGTTCAAAATAATAAACTTGGAATTCATATTTGCCTTTTGATGCTGATGACCTTAGGTTTCACATTTTCAAGATTTTCTCTGCAACTGAGAAAAGATTTTTTTTTTAAAGAAAAGTTAAAATTTTCATGTGCTGCCACAACTCCATGGTCAGGTAAAAAAAAATCTACCAATATTACAAAATTCACAAAAAAATTGCAAGAGCTGGCAACACTGAGAATTTGAAATACCACTTCCTACCACAGTCTTCTCACCGTTCATAGGCCAAGTACAATGTGCAGCATTCATAGAACTTTCCTCAGTGGCAGATTTTGGATCAAGTCCTGTACTGTTTCCCACCTGAGGGAATGGTCTATGAATGCTGCGTATTGTATTTGCTGATATATGCATCAACTGGAAATGTGCTTAGAGGCTTGGGTTTGTTTTAAAAATGCAAAATATACAACCACATTTTTCGGCATTTGGTTCTTCATGGTGCTGAGCACTTGCAATCCTGAAGTTCATAGGAACTTCATAGTACATGTTAGAATTTGCCTATGATTTAGTAGAGCTGCCTTCGGAAGCTTGATTTGTAGATTTCTCTCAGGAAGGTTTCCAAACTCGTGGTTGGAATGGAGACCAGAACAAAAGTGTCAATCCATTTGGAAAGCAAAACATATTTTACAAAAAATGTAAAGGCATTACATTTTGAACATTAAGGATTGCTACCCACAAACAAAACTACATTCTGCCTTCATAACAGCAGTTTAGCCAAATGAAGTACAGCTGTTTAACATGATTCAGAGATAAATTAAGCCACAACAGGATGTGCAGTAACTGTGTAAAAATCAAATTCCGTAAGTAATTATGTCAGCTAATCTGCAGAAAAGCTTTTCTACATATCATAAACAACAAAAGTCCTATGGCATCTTAAAGAGTAACAAATTTCTTCTAATAAATGCATCTGACGAAGTGGGTTGGAGCCCACGAAAGCTTACCCAAAGAAATTCGTTAGTCTTTAAAGTGTCACAGGACTTCCGTTGTTTTTGCTACAGACAGACCAACACAGCTACACCCTATAAAATGGATTGGGCCTACTCACTTTAATGGGAGTTACACACAGACATCTAAAGCTAGGAGTTTATTCTGCCCTGATTTACAACACAATGGTACAGCAGTTAAATAACTGTAGAAATAGGCACTTAGGCTGCGTCTACACTTGTAAATTAAGTCGACTTAAGCTTGCTTAAGTCAACTTAATTTACCCTGCATCTACACTACAGTTTCCTTAAGTTGACTTAAGCAGCTTGCTTAAGTCGACTTAAGGAAAATAAAGTCAACTTAATGAAAATTAAGTCGACTTTATTAAACCACCTTTTCATTAGACTTAAGGCTTAATGCGACTTTTTAAAGTTGAATTAAGCCAGTGTAGCCCTGGGGTAGCCCTAAATCGACTTAGGGCTACCCCAGGACTACACCAATGCACTCCCTGCCGGGGGGAGCACAAGGGGAGCCTGGCATGGCCCCCAAAGGGCAGGGCAGAACCCTGTGTGATGCTGTCTGGATTTAGGGAAGCATTTATGATATTATTTTCTATTCATATATCATAAATGCCATAATCCATAGGAACCATGTCATGTTTGGTATCAATAGAAAGGTAGTAATTTGCTGGGAATGATTATATAGTTTATGTCTAGAAATTCTATTTGGATTAGAAGTTAGTTTAGTTAGGAATTTGGTGATATATCTATACTTTAACTTGTAAAACCTTTGTGTCCTTAATGTTAAGGAATGTGCCAGCTACAATGGGCCCAGGGAGTAACCTGATGAGCCATAAAGGACACAATGGTTGTATTCCTTATGTCCTTAATGGCTCATCAGGTTACTCCCTGGACCCATTGTAGCTGGCACATTCCTTAACATTAAGGACATAATGTTTTTACACAGCCGCCTGTCTCAGGCATTTCAATAAAATCACATAAGTTAAAGTATAGATATAACACCAAATTCCTAACTAAACTAACTTCTAATCCAAATACAATTCCTAGACATAAACTATATAATCATTCCCAGCAAATTACTACCTTTCTATTGATACCAAACATGACATAGTTCCTATGGATTATAGCATTTATGATATATGAATAGAAAATAATATCATAAATGCTTCCCTAAATCCAGACAGCATCACACCCTGCCCACATGCCCTGCCAGGGTCCCTGTCCCCCTTTGCCCCATTGCACACAAGGGGTTCCTCCCTCCTCCTCCCTCCCACCACCGTGGACCTGCCCAAGGTCTTCCTAGCCCCTAGAAGTAGACCTAGGTGTCCAGTGTGGACACTCTAGGTCGACTTTGTAAGTTCCCCCTTAAGTCAACTTTAATTTTAAGTGTAGACACACTAAGTTGACTTAGTTAAAGTCGACTTAAAATTACAAGTGGAGACATAGCCTTAGAGCTGGTCAGAAAAAAGGAAGAAAAAACTGAATATTTCTGTTGAAGTGTTCCAGCCACTTCTAATTTAAACCTGTTTGTAAGTGTGGTGCTGGGTACCTAAAAACAGTAAATAACACAGTATTAATAATAAATTATACAGGTTTTACCAAAATTATGAGCCAAGTTTTTTTATGACTTCACATAATAACTTAGCAGGGACCTGGAAGAAACATAACTGGAGATATTTATATACCTGGAGTTTGGCGCTGGAGTTGAACTTGTTGCTGGGGCTTATCTTTTAAAGTAACACATGCTATTTTCTGATCACTGTTCTTAATTCCCTGTTCCCTACACTAGCAGTCTGCCTCACCCTTTATTCATTTTGGGTCAGATTCCATTCTAATTTCTATTATACCAGTGTAAATCTGGCATACATCCACTCTCTTCAATGAGGTTACGCTATACATACTGCAGAGCTTGACTCCTTGGCTGCATTCCATCCTAGATTCAAATTACCCATGCCTGGTTCAAGAATCTCACAACTTGAGGTTTAACACTACAAAAACTGGAAATCATCTCCTTGTGTCCTGCATTGACAGGTTTTGTTTAGCTTTCCTGTAAGTTTGTTTTACATACGTATTTTTTGTAATTGTTCATATGGAGTCTAATTCCATATTCATTCACAATTCAGAGGAGTCACACAGCTGTACTACTGGTATGCAAGAGCAGAGTGAGGGCCGTATCAGGGCTAGCGCACACACAAATACATATACACACGGAAGTGACCTTTATGCCTTTCACTAGGATTGTACTTTTTTAAAGCTAGAGTCAGCTATCACACTGTACACCCTGTTATCGAGGATAACGAGGTACGCATGTTGCATTGTAAGCAGCAGAACTGAGGAGAGGACAAATGATGTCTTCCAAACACAAAAATACTGTATGCAATGTTGCGATGTTAAGAGAAAGCCTAAGGCAAGAGCTGTATAGATACTACGTGGCTCCTACAGGGGTTGCTGTGTAACTCTTTAGTTAGATTCCAAATATGACACTTTATTGGTTCATTGAAATAAGAAGTACAGTTAATTATTTCTCTCAGGTTTCTCAAAGCAGAGTGAGTTTCCCCAGACAGCAGCAAACGTATTTCCAAATGGAAGCAAATGAAATACTAAAGGAAATAAAAAAGCTCATAACAAAAAATAGGCTATTAGAATTTACATTTTAAGTTTGACAGCTTTACAATTCAGTGGTCTTGTTACATCCAGTGCCTCAAATTTAATGCGTGAGGTTTTCATTGCAAGCCTCCTGTTACAATCAATAAAGCTTGTAGGAACTACACAGCAAACATCCTACACACCAAGTTGAGCATCTCTCTAAAAGGCTATTTTCTGCCCCCAGCTGAGAGCTTTCAATGAGGCTATACACCGGCGTACAAGACCATAAAGGTTCACCTCTGAATTTTGAGGAGGGAGAGAACTAACTGAGCCAGAATCCCTACTGGTGCTTTTAAAAGCACGTGCTGCAGCAGCAATGCGGCTACTCATCTATCTAGTCAACTCTACCAGAGCTGTTAACCTAGAGAAGGCAGGAGCTCAGTTCCCCACGCAAAATGTGGATGTCAGCCCCACTGGCGCACAAAGGCTGCATCTACACTGGTAAATTAAGTCGACTTAAGCTTGGCTTAAGTCGACTTAATGTGCCCTGTGTCTACACTACACTTTGCTTAAGTCGATTTAAGCAGCTTGCTTAAGTCAACTTAAGGAAAATAAAGTCGACTTAAGGAAAATTAAGTCGACTTTATTAAACCACCTTTCTACTCGACCTAAGGCTTAATTCGACTTTCTAAAATCGAATTAAGCCAGTGTAGACATGGGGTAGCCCTCAATCGACTTAGGGCTACCCCAGGACTACACCAATGCCTTCCCTGCCGGGGGGGGGCACAAGGGAAGCCTGGCATGCCCCCCAAAGGGCAGGACATGTGGGCACAGTGTGACACTGTCTGGATTTAGGGAAGCATTTATGATATTATTTTTTATGGATATCTCATAAATGCTATAATCCATAGGAACTATGTCATGTTTGGTATCAATAAAAAGGTAGTCATTTGCTGGGAATGATTATATAGTTTATGTCTAGGAATTCTATTTTGATTAGAAGTTAAGAATTTGATATTATATCCATACTTTAACTTGTGTCATTCTGGAGGAACATCTGAGACGGGAGGGTGTGAACAACCACTGTCTCCTTAATGGTTAGGAATTTGCCAGGTGATATGGTCCCAGGGAGTAAACTGATGAGCCATTAACGATACAATGGTTGTATTCTTTATGTCCTCAATGGCTCATCAGGATACTCCCTGGGACCATTCTACCTGGAAAATTCCTAAACATTAAGGAGACAATGGTTGTTCACAACCTCCCGTCTAAGACAGTTCTCCAGAATGACACAAGTTAAAGTATGGATATAACATCAAATTCTTAACTTCTAATCAAAATAGAATTCCTAGACATAAACTATATAATCATTCCCAGCAAATTACTACCTTTCTATTGATACCAAACATGACATGGTTCCTATGGATTATAGCATTTATGAGATATCCATAGAAAATAATATCATAAATGCTTCCCTAAATCCAGACAGTGTCACACACAGGGCTCTGCCCTGCCAGGGTCCCTGTCCCCCTTTGCTCCATTGTACACAGGGGGTGCTCCCCCCCCGCCACCGTGGACCTGCCCAAGGTCCCCCTAACCCCACAAAGTCGACCTAGAGCATCCAGTGTGGACGCTGTAGGTCGACTTGTAAGTTCCCCTTTAAGTCAACTTTAATTTTAAGTGTAGACACACTAAGTCGACTTAACTAAGTCGACTTAAAGTCAACTTAGTTAAGTCGACTTAGTTAAAGTCGACTTAAATGTGCAAGTGTAGACATAGCCAAAGTGTGTAAGGTAAGGCCCTCTGCATCCTTACTCTCATTCCATGCCCTAACAGGGCTCCATAGGCAGCCCCCAGTTGCTCAAGCTTCTGGGGTTGAAATCTGAGTCCATGCACACAACAAAAGCACAAAAAGCTTTACACTTAGTTTCAATGAGGAAAGAAAGGAAGCCTTATTGAACTCCTGCTTCGCAGTCTTGTCTTGCAGGAATAATTGTATCTTAGTTCAATATGAGAAACAATTCCACCGTACAATGCTATTAGTTATCGGAGTTAAACCTGCACAAGGAGAGACATTTAAAATCCAATTCCATCTTTTCTAATCGCACTGGAACCAGTAGGATAGCCCAGGTGTGAGGGAGTGCAGAAGGTGGCCCATGTAGTTTTTTCTGCTAAGAGTTAACTGTCCTAGGAAGACGTGTGCAACTTCTGTTGACTTTAATAGAAGCCTCACTTGCATATCTCATGGAAATACATGGCTGCAAAGTTTTCCTTGGAGAATGTTATTGTAGACCCTCGGCAGCACGTGACCCACCTGACAGGCGCCTCTTGGTGCTATAATTGGGAATTATTCAAGTGGCCTCCATCTGGTGGTCTTGCTCAGTCTCTTTCATGACCTTTGCAGGACCTCAGCCCTCCAGCTGAGTCTCTTCTGTCCCCTCCTTCCAAGGTATAGTCCAGTCTCAGCCAACCCACTTGTATCAGTGGCCAGCACCATCCTTCCACCGCTCACTTGCAGTGTTGTCACCCACTGGTAGTCTAGGGGAGGTGGGTGGGTCCCTGGCCCATCCATTTCTCCAGACCCTAGTCCAGGGACCCTACACACTCCGTTAAGTGCCACCTCAACCCTCTTCACTCCCATTTCGCCTTTGCTTCACCAGGTCCCTTGGGCCATAACCATACCTCCAGAGGTAACTGCAGCCCTTGTAATAAACCTGTGGTCTTGACAAACCCTGGCAGTGTGCCTGGGAGCTGTGCAGGGTCCTGTCTCCCACAGCCCTACTAACAGCACTAACTTCCTCTTCGGATTTCTGGGGCAAACTGCCAGAGCAGGAGATGCAGCCCTGACTTTATACTGGTTCCTGGGCCCTGATTGGCCTTTTAGTCCTCTGCTCCCACTGGCCATTCCCCTCTTTGGGGCTTTTAACCCCAGCAATTCCACAGCAGGGAAACCAACCCACAATAATTATGTTTTTATATATAATTGTTTGGTCTAATGGCCCCGTTCTGTTCCTATTGAAGACAATGGAAGAATGCCACCACTCTGATGACTGTAGGAGCCATCTCTATACATAGCTACTATAATGTGCCTATTATTGAAAAAATTTTCAAACCAGGGTACCTGAAGTTAGCTCCTAAATCTATATTCAGACATTTAAGTGGCCTGATTTGCAGAAGTCTTGAGCACTCATTGCTCCTATTGATTTCAATGCATTGAGCAATTACTTGTCTAAATGACTTGTCCAAGACTTGATGCAGAAGAGATTCATTGTCAGACAAAGGATCATATGTGAAGTCAGATATTAGACATGAGCAAAGTTTGGTTCCTGATTTCACTCACAATTTCTCCAAAATTCAAGGAATTTTGGGTCTTGGATTTGAGTTTAGGTAAGCAGACCTAAGAAGCTCCAATCTAAATCCAACTTTCCCCCAAAGTCTGAAAGATTCAGATCTAGAGTTTCAGTTGACACCCCGCTGCAATGTTAATCTGTAAAGACAGAGCCTGGTAGTAAATAGATATGTCAGTGCTGCACTGTCACCAAGTCTACCTTCAGTAGATGCACCAAACACTGTCACCAAGTCTACCTTCAGTAGATGCAGCTATCTAACCCAGAGTCCCTGTTGCTCTGCTAGACTGTGAACCTGGCATCAACCATTGTATGAACTTTGTGATATGAGCTGGTCTATAACTAGAGTAGACAGTCAAACACTCATAAAACAAAAGGCTTTAATGAAACCAAAAAAGTAAGGGGAAAAGAATGTAGAAGATCACTGAAAAATGGCAAAATTCATATTAAATATGATAGAATTTAGGAAGAGTCAAGAAGCCTGCCTTGGACATTGCTTTGGGAATTATAATTCCTACAAAACAATTCTGCCACTCTGAACAGAGGGATATCCCTAATAATACATTTTAAGCAACTCCTTCTATTCTTTTCTGCTTTTCAGTTATCAGTTATTAAATTCAGTTACCAATAGTTATTAAATTATTCCTACTCTATTTATAACATTTTTCAAAATAGAAAGATACAAAGATGGGAACTGTCAAACAGGAACAAGCTAATGGCTTAGCGGCTCCTGCCTTTTTACCCTATTCTTTTATTACTACCAATCTATTCCCCACAAAAAATATCCAAGCCTGGGAGTACCACAAGTTGAATACACTTTGTATTACACAAATATGCATTTGTGTAAGTGTTAGTCTGGTTTCCTTTAAATTTCATTGAGCATCTTCTTAGTTTTGTAAGGGCTGGGGGAAAGCCAACAGATGAGGATGAGCATGTGATTCTATTAATGGAGGTTCTCTATATCCTAGTAAGAAGGAAAGGATAAAAGAGTATAAAGTATGGGTAGGATCTAATGAGAAACAGTCAACTGAAAAAGAGTCCCATTCAATTACCTCACAAAATGGCAGCCAGGTAAAAAGTAACAATTTTTCTTAAAGTGCTTATATACAAATGCTAAAAGTCTAAATACTAAGATGGGTGAATTTGAGTGCCTCACATTAAATGAGGATATGAATATAATATGCACCACAGAAACTTGGTGGAATGAGAATATTCAATGTGACACAGTAAAACCAGGATACAAAATATATTGGAAAGAAGAATATGTTGTGCTGAGTGGTGAGGCTGGGGGCACTTTATGTAAAAGAAAGCAAATTAAATGAAAATCTTGAACTAAACTGTCCCATAGAATCTCTATGGATAGTATGTTTGAATAATAAGAATATAGCGGTAGGGACAGGGCCAGATTAACACCCCTGTGGGTCTGGACAGCCACTGTGGGGTCTCTGGCACCTGGGGGGCCATACTTACATTGGTGCCCCCCCATCGGTACAGCACACCATGGGGGGTCTGTGGGCCCATGTCCCATGTTCTCCCACTCCCCCTGTTACCAGCAGCAGCAGCAGCACCCCACAGGTCGGCCCCATGTCCGACTCTCCTCCTGCTATGGGGGCAGCGGGGCAGCCATGAGAGGCTCTCTGTGGCTCCCTCTTTGCACCCAGGACAGCCTAGCATGTTTTTTACAGAATGTCCAGGTAGATTGCAATAATTCAACACAAATCAGATATCAAGAATGGTAACATTCAAAGACCAGTAGGGGAACATTTCAATCTCCCTGCACATTCTGTAAAACATATTCTGGTTACAGAACTTCAGTTTAAAAAAAAAAAAAAAACACTTCAAAAACAGATTGGAACGTGAAACTGCAGAATTGGAATTCTTATGCAAACTAGATACCTTCACACTGGGTTTGAGTAAAACCGTTGAATGGCTGGGTCATTACAAAAAGGTAATTTCCTTTAAATCACTGTTCTCAGCTCCTGCCTTCCTATTCCACACTTTGAATCCAAACATCTTATTGACTTTCAAGAGGGAGGCTAGCATTCTACCCCTCTAGAGTGTTTGAATTAACCTTGTGACCCACCCTACTCTGTATCTTTAAATTTACAGCCTACATAGTATATTTCCCATTTCATTCATCTGATGAAGTGGGATTGTGCCCATGAAAGTTCATGCAACAAATAAATGTGTTAGTCTTTAAAAATGCCACCAAACTCCTGGTGTGCTTTGCTGAAATAGACCAACATGGCCGCCGTTTTGGAAATGGTACCGCCTGTTACTCTTCTTTCCTGATTAAGTGCAAGATTCTACACGGATGACTGTGAAGCACATTGGGTTATAGGTAGGAGCAAAGATTTAGCAGCTGAGTAGGTCCCAGAGCCTTTGTAACAGTGCAGGGCAGGATGGTTCAGGTGGGCCTGCGGACAGTACATTCTATTGCTCCTTATTGCGGCTTCCAAAAGGGCACTAAGCACTTCCCCTGCCAAAGACGGTTATAACGGCAGTACATGTGCTTGCAGGCCATGGAACTAGACACACATCCAGTCAGCTAACCACATCCCCTTGGGACAAGTTCTGCTGCTGGGGATGCTAGCGAGACCTTCTGCCTAGCACCTTAGGAAATGCTTAGAACACGTCCTGCTTCTGCACACTCCCAGACTCTCTCCCAACTACCCCAGTGTAGTTTCCGCTAAAGATATAGGGAGATGTTCTATATTCTGTTACCGTACAGCCAAGCAGCTTAGTTAAACTAATCTCTTTAAACAGAGATTTTAACCCACTAAACAAGTCTCCCCATATCTATTAAATTATTATGCACTCTGATGTTTGATGTCCACTTATTAGATTTTTCACCAGACATTTTCACCTGACTGTCAAAGCAGATTTTACTTGTCTCAGTAAGTTCCTTCATTTCTCTCTATTTCCTTGTTTAGATGCATTTAAACTCCACAGCACACAATTCATATTTCAACACCTATCTGATGCGCACTTAAATAAAAAGCTAGCCAAACATGACAACTGTAAATTAATCCACTGGAATAAGATGGGGACAGTCTGGTTATTTATACCAGGACCAAGGAGTCACCTGTGTTGGTTTGCACACAGAAACGCTACATTTCTGAAAGCTCTCTGTGTCACACACATCTATTTTGCTCCATTGTGCATTCAGTTTGGGGTGGAACATGTGAATTTGTTCTCCTACACAATTAAGAAAAATATCTATTAGGATGCTTAAGGGCAGCATCCTTTATAGCCATTGCCCCACACTTAACGCAGCATATTAAATGTCTGTAGTACCTTTGAGGAGGGTGTAGCACACACCCACCTTTGCTGTCAGGCTGCTCGGCAATCTTGCTGGTATAGAAAAGTAGGACCACTCCTCAACCTCATTGCCACTCCCCTTGGAGGCTGACAGCTAGTGCACCTAACAGGTCTATTCTCAGATATGTGGAGCGTTAATGAGAGCAGCAGGGGAGCCACTTTGCAGCTGCTACTGGGCTGGAATAGCTTCATATAATTCTCTGGCCCTACTTTCAAAGGAACTTGTATCATTATGCCAGAGGACCCTGCAGAGCTGGGCTTCACACTGCTTGGAAGGGAATGCACCCCTTTTGTGGCAATGTTTTCAACAGATCCACAGTGATTCTACGTTGTAGGAACCCCTTATTATTGCACCAGTGAGGAAGCAGGAAGAATCTGGGATTAAAAGTACAAGAAGTGAGCAAAAAGTCATAAATTCAGTTTCTCTAATTGGATACATATTCAAGGAAAAATACGACGGGCTGGTGAGCTGCTGTAAATTGGCAGAACTCCTGTAGTGTACAGGAATTGGGAGCCTCCCTTTCAAGAGTCAGGGCCTTCTTGTGGAGCTCACTGTAGTCTGTGTTTTATAAGCCACCAGATCCTAACCAGAGCAGCCATGCACGCATGTTAAGCCTTGCGTGCTGTGTTTATTCAACAGTTATTTGGATTCCACCATGCCCATGCGGTTCCTGCATATTACGTTTGTTGTGCAAAGAGCAATGATATCCCAGCCCAGGTAAAGTTAGGGCAGCATTGCCAACACAACATTCAAAACCTCATGTCATTAGATCGGCCCAAAAATTAGGACTTTTTTTAAAAGCAGTTATATTGTGGTTTTGGTCTGTCTTGGTTTTTTGACTGCTTCTACCCATTATACCTGTGTGTGTGTGACAGAGAATATTAGGGTTGTCTACTCTCCCGAATGTTTATGTAAGGTGATTTTGGCCCCAGCTGCAGAAGCTCTCACCCCCACCTGTATCCACCCACCTCTAGCAATTAATTCTGCTCCCCAATCTCCAAATCAGTCCTACACCTCCTGGCTCTCACATCAGTTCTGCTCTGACATCAATGCTGCTCCCACAGGCTCACCTCTTCTTCTCCTGCAGCCCCAGAGGTTCACCCTGCCAGGCCTACAGGGGCAGCTGTAATGAGGTCCCATTTTCCCACTGCAGGCCAGATTTCACAGGGAGGGAGGGAGGGGGAGAAGCAGAGGAACCATCTCATCCCTGTTGCTCACAGGAAAGAATGGGACCAGGCAGGAGAAACCAGGAAGCAGCTCTCAGCTGCTGCGCTCTTTCTGCTCCTTTCCTCTCCCCATGTTGTATGTTGCTAAGGTGAGGAAGAAAGCGCAGCCTGCTTCTTGCAGCAGCTCCAATTGGCTGCTCTTCCCCAGGAGGTGGGCAAGGCAAACAATCAGAGGTGCTTTCTCCTAGGCAGAGCTGAAATTAGAAAGCTGCCTGCAGGTTCTCACATCACCTCCAGACTGGCTCCAATCCCATCTGAAATCCACATGATATGCAAAAAAGCCCAAGGGAGTTGGCAACCCCAATGCCATGCTAATTTGCACCAGCTGAGGATCTGACACTAAATGATTAGGTTTCTGTACAATTATATCTGAGTTTGTGATCTTCACCTCCACAGAACAATGTCTTGGTCACGTACAATTTAAGAGCCAAATTCCACCATACAAATGCAAGTCATGTTGGGAGCCAGGAAATCAGAGTCATAACAGCTCAGCAGCAACATCTTTGCCAGATTTTGTATGCACCAACCAAACAGGTCATTTTTGCATTCAGAAATGCCCTTTTATGCCTGTAGTATCTGATCTTGCCCCATTAACTCTAATGGGCACAGGACTGAGTCCATAATTACCTGTTGGCTGCACCAGAGTGGATTCTGTGGTTGCAATTCATCACAGTGGCTCGGAAAGTTTGACTCTAAAAGGGGCCTTGTTTATTCAGAGGTTTTGATAAGCCATTGATCTCATTGGGCTCACAGAAAGCTACAGGTGCTCAGCACTTCTGGAAACTCAGCTACATTGTCAATTAATACTATTGGCCAAAGGGTTCTTTTTCATGTTATTTTTTGTTTGCTTTTCTTGTTCACAGACTAAAACTGAAAAGGAAGGAATGGAGGTACATGAGTGTGACCCAATAAACATAGCAGAGGTGTCATTTATTGATAAATGTTACTGTAAAGCATGTGTTATAGTAATCTTGTTTATTCCCCAAACAATATGCTATTATTCTCAGTTTCTTTGATATGGGTGAAGAGCACTAACTCCTGGATAATGCATGAGCCACTAAACTGCAGTAGCTATGGCACTGAGCTTGAAGGGAATCAATGGCTACTAGAGCTAAAAGGCCTCATGTACCAGCGTGACTCTCCTACAGCAGCCAGTCCTCCATAAGAGGATTGGCAAATGAAAGACAATAATGTCAAAATTTTGCACAGAAATGGCTGAATAAACTCAACTGATATCAGAAATAACACATAAGGGTTTGCTGATTTGAATTGTCGGTGGGTGAGTGGACTACGCCCAGAAGAATTTCTGTGACTTGAAATTTGAGGAATGGTGGAAGAATTGTGTTGGGATAAAGAAATATTAACTAAATTAGACAACTTAGAGTAGGAAGAAACTAACTGGCAAAGCCTCTTAACAGTGCTACAGCATAAAGAAAGCCCCAAGGTAAGTGAGGCCCATTGAGTCACTCTCCTGCCCAAGCAAAAAAATATTCCTCACAATCTCGTCTTCCGTTTTGTTCATTGCAGTAACAGGGCCACTACTATTTCCCGCTGAGACTGTTCCAGGTCAGATAGCTCTCAGTCTCCAGAAGATTTTGCAATATAAGGTCTTTGGGGCTTATTGTTCCCGATTATACTTTCTTTGTCCTCTCAAAATAATTGGCTTCCCTCATTATTTACTCCCTGAGTTACTTGGAGACAGTTATTCTATCCATTAGCTTGATCAGTGCTGATGATCTATTTTTAATCTTTCCCTCATACATTGTTCTCTTGACCCCCTTTATTTGTCAATGAGGCTTTTTTATTGATGGTCTGGGTCCCTCTAGTGTTGATGTGCCCATTACTACTTCACCTTTGTTACATACAGGTGCATTATCATCTCCCTGGGTCATGATATTTTACCCAGAACCTCAATCTTTTTACTGTCAAAACAGGCTCGTATCTAATTGGTTTCCCATTGCTATCTCTAGGTCTCTTTCATAGCTTGAGCTCTCCAACTCTCTCCCTCTTACCAAATTGCAGAGGCTCAGGTTATTTTTCCCCAGATGGATTAGGCTGAATGTTTCCAAGTAGATTTCATTACATTATATTCCTCTCTTATATCTAACCCATGCTTCCCTTTCTGCTTAGTCTGTCCTCACTACCATTTGTGACGCCTCACAAGACAGAGTCACAGGCTCATTTAGGGCTCCAGCCTGTCACAAACAAAGGGCAAACCAGGGCACAAACAATGACTCAGTCAGTAATATGTTCCCGCCTTAGTCCACTGTGGGAGGGGAAAATGACCTGCTACTGTGTACAGATAAATAGCTAATTACCACCCCCACCCCCCATGCTTTTTCCCCTCTGCTGGCTGGCATGTTGGGAAGGAGCAGGGGATAAAGTCCTTTCCTGTCTGCCTGCCTTTTGGAAGGAAGTGTAGCAGCCCCACAGACATGCAGTCTGTCAAGAGATCCCTTGCCATGATCTAGGGTTGTGCTTACACCTCTTTGCAGATCAGTGGTGAAGCAGTTCAGTAAAAAATAACCCTCACACTGATCCCAGCAGGAGCCCTTTAGGACACCTCCCCATTGATCATTCTCTCCTCTGCCATCATCCTTCCACCATTTTTTCAATCCACAGAGCAGTGCTTCCTGCCAAGAAGGTCAGTGCTCACTCCCCAGGTATGGGTCTGTGACACACAGTATTAAACGTTTACTTCATGAGTGCCAGTTTCTCTAGCCGGCTTTGTTCTTTACATACAAAAGTGTATGGAGGTCAGAGGGCATTACTGCTGTTTTATAATTTTCAGATTGCTTCCCAAAAAATGGCTCTGACTTCGTTGCTCACTGTTTAGACAGAAAGGACTGCACCTACAGAACAGCTATTTGTCTCTGTTTTCTCCGTTCACTAACCAGGGGATTGAGATGTCTTAGTAAAGGGGAGGGGCAGTTATATAGCCAGCATAAAGAGCATTGTATTTGGAATGATATTGAAAAAGGTACAAAGTAAAATTATAAAAGTAATTTTAAATGCTTTGTATTAGTGTGTTTGACTTTGTCATCTCAAAAAATCCTAGGCAGGCTGCTATTAAGTGCTAGTATCTCACGGGTAAGGAAAATGAGATAGAGGGAAAAACTATGCACAAGCCCTCCATGTCATTCCTCTGCCTTTAGCGAAGTTCAAGAAATATAAATCAGGGCTGAAGTTTATACAAAGAAATTAAGGCCAAAATGATCCAGGAATCACTACTGATTTTGGATATCAAGTAGGAGACCCTTTAGGCCTTGAAATACATTGTGCTCTTTCGTGTCTGTACATGTCCAGAGATTTTTTTTTTTCACCCTCCAAAATCCTTCCTATTATGAAGGTGATCAGTGCAGTTTTTCAAAGGCATCTTTAGAGGTCTGGTTTGTTTCAAAAGATGGGGTATAAACAGACCATGCATCAGGACTTTTATTACTGACGTCTGATTGTACCTGGTCTGGTGGGGCTTTGAGGAGCAGAGATATGCTGCCTCTCCTCCCAGAAGCTCTTTTCAAGAATCAGCTAATTTGAGGGCACAACCACTTTTCCTCATTGTCCATTTCTTTCTATGACAAACACTCTCTTCTAAGCCTAGTTCCTCCAGATTTAGCAAGCTCTGCAGGTGTGCCTATTTAATACCAGCTGAGCCCAAAGGCACTTGTTACCCTTTTCCTGGTTGGGATGGAAGTGTCCCTTCAGAGACCCAATTCTCAGAGTTCCTGAATGATCCTACCCCCCAATTTCAGTCTGACTTGTGGGTGATCAGCACCTCAAAAATATCAGCTCAAAGTATCTCAGGCTGAGCACCCAAAAATTTGAGAAGCTCCAAATCAGTGGTCTCTACTGAAAATGTTGGCTCTAGAGACTTAAGGCTTGGCTGCCCTGCCCTGCCGAGCAGACTACAGGGGTATGAATAGCTCCATGCACCACAATGCCGTGCTATCACTCCCCTATGTGGACAGTGCAGACATGAACTCAAAGGTCTCTACTTCTAATTAGCAGAATCCTCTTTGAAGAGGACTATATTAGTATGAACTAGGAACCTTTGCTTCCTCCCTACAGGTGCCGCACTAGGGAGTTACGGTGCAGTACCTTGCTGCACATTGCTATTCCCACTTTGCCATTGTCCAAATGGTGGGGCAATGTAGACATGGCCTTAATGCTATGTCTCACATTGTGGGACTGAGATTAGGATTCAGGCTTTCCTGACTCCCAGTCCCATGCTCAGATGAGTAGATCATAATGCCACTCCAAACCAGAACTAACAATGGATACCTGGAAGATTCTTGAGAGAAATACTCAACTACTTCTGCAGCTAAATGTGATGGATGACTGCTTTGAAAAAGCCTTCCCAATTCCTGGGAGAAAGCAAAACATAAATTGCCAGGTGAAACCCTCATATTTCAGGTGTCAGACAATCAGGACAAGGAGTAAATTATTAATGGCCTAAGAAAAGCCAGATCTCATTCTGAATAACTAAAATAGCTCTTTTCCCCTGGCATTAACATAGAAAAAAAATAATATATACACATATTAGAAGGTATGTTAGTAATAGGTTGATTTTCGTACAACACAAAATATAACAGTCAAAAGGGGAAAGGTTAATGAAACCTGTATCAATACCATTTAAAAATACTGGATAATCACTCTTCTCTCTGCACTTTTCTTTTAGTTTCCTAATTAATGAACAAACAGTCTTTAGAAAGGAGAAAAACTATACTTTGTCATCTTTTACCATTAATTATTAATAGGAGAGAAGCCCCAGTGAAATCAGTTCTACTATTTTAGATGTTGCACATATGCATAATAAGAGATAGTTCCTGTCTCAAAGATCTTAAATGCAAATAAATAAGTCAGATAAAAGAAGTTGTGATGGAAGGTTAAGCAAAGTCATAGAATCATAGAATCTTAGGACTGGAAGGGACCTCATGAGGTCATCTAGTCCAACCTCCTGCTAAAAGCAGGACCACTCCCACTAAATCACCCCAGCCAGGGTTTTGTCTAACTGGACCTTAAATATCTCCAAAGACGGAGATTCCACCACCTTCCTAGGCAACCCATTCTAATGCTTCACCACCCTCCTAGTGAGAAAGTTGTTCCTAATATCCAACCTCGACCTCCCCACCTGTAACTTGAAACCATTGCTCCTTGTTCTGTCCTTTGTTACTACTGGGAACAGCCTAGCTCCCTCCTCTTTGGAGCACCCCTTCAAGTACTTGAAGGTTGCTAACAAATCCCCCCTCAGTCTTCTCTTCTGTAGACTACATAAGCCTATTTCCTTCAGTCTCTCCCCATAAGTCTGTAGACTCAGATAGTCCCACCTCACTACATCTGCAGCCAATGTCAGGAAAAGGCACCTAGCGCAGTTCAGGGCTGCCCAGAATTGAAAGAAGTCTCACTGTAGTCTGGAGACTGAGCTGGCCAGGTAAGTGCCTGCTAGACAGGACAACCAAACCCTGGAAGATTGGTGGAAACAAGCCATGAAGAGACAGGCTGGTTCTCCCTGAAGATTGGTTGGATGACCCTGTTTTGTTCCTGATTTTCTTTGGACCTTAACACCCTGGGATGGGTGAGACTGAATTGTGAATGGGCCATGGGCTATAACTTGAACCTAACAAATGCTGTGACATATGCACAAAGACTCCCAGTTGGGTGACTTGTGACTGATAGGCCACAAAGGGATGGTGCCAGGATAACCTGGTCCTAGAAGTATTACCAATCTCTTTTACAGGTGGGGACCTGAAGCCCAAAGAAAGTAAGTGACTTGTCCATGATTGCATAAGAAGTCAACAGCAGAGCCAGGAATTTAACCCAAGATCTCAAGCCTGGTCCAGCACTTTAACCTTCCTTCAACTCTAAACTATTGCACATTTACTCAGGCCTCATCCCATTCTGCCCTTCCCACTAAACCCAGAGGAATATCAAGTGGTTCTGTATCAAGAAAGACAGTGCTGTGGAAGCAGAAAACATGCAAATAACTGGACCTGAAAACACTGTGCCACTATAGAAATCAATAGTTCATCCTCTTTTGAAATACTGTGTGTAGGCCTGGTCACCAGTCTTAGAAAAAACACAGCAGCATTAGAAAATGGGATTTGGAGAAAAATTCACCAATAAAAACAGAATGAAAAGATTAGTATTGTTATCTATGGCTATGTCTACACTTATGGAAGTTAGTTCGAATTAGTTATTCATTCCTGGCACTTGCTTAGTTCAAATTAGCGAATTGCGTTGAGTTCAATGGGCCGGTTAGTTCAAACTAAGCAATTAGTTCGAACTAACATGGCTGCATCGGTTAATTCGAACTAACTAGTTCAAATTTATTAGTTCAAATTAAGGAAGCCCTTAATTCGAACTAATTAAAGCCTAGTGTAGCCATGGCTTTAGTTAGTTCGAATTAAGCTTCCTTAATTTGAACTAACTTGCCAGTGTAGACATAGCCTATGAGAGGAAAAGGAGTAAGAAGGACCATACAAATTTACAAAATGATTGACACGGAGAAGGTAGATCAGGCATTTCTATTCACTCTGTATGACCTCCACCTTGTTTTTATATTGTGAGACACAGGTCCAATGCATGTGAACTGTGGGTTCAGATACCATGCAGGGGAAAGAGAAATAAGGAGGACTCAGGACTATTAGAAATACATTTTAATTTAATGTCCCACAGGAATTGAAATAACTTGCCTTACAAAACAAACAAGGAGTCCTGTGGCACTTTTAAAGACTAACAAATTTATTTTTCTCATGAGCTTTCGTGGGCAAAGTCCCACTTCATCAGATGCCAGAGTGGAGAAAACTTAGACTGAAAAAAAACTTTACAGTAAGGGAAGGGAAGATAAATCCTGTGATTACATTTCACTGCATCAGATCAGATTACTTCAGCAAATCAAACAAGTTGTATAGATTCAAACACAAATTCCCATAGCACCTTCATAATCTTTCAGGTCCCAGCTAAAGTAAGACTCCCTGGGGTTAGAATGTGCTTTTGCCTAGGTTGAAAAAAATCTTTCCAGACCAGTGTAGGTCTCTTCCAGTCTAAGTCCTCCAAGCAGCGCCTGGGCTAAGCTACCCAAGTTGGATGGAATGTCAGGTTTGGAGCAGACTTGACAGCACTTCAGTCCCTATCCTACTAGGCTGTGGATAGCCAGGTCAGCCCCCTTCCCGACTCCAAAAACGGGATCTCCTAGGTAGCAGCAAACAATGCAGCTTCCCTCAGCTCTGGTAGACTAGTACAGCTTTTCCCCAAGATAAATCTATTAGCATTCAGGAAAGGACATTCTGGCCCTGCAGAGCTCACGTCACACTTGGTTTTTACCTTCTCATTTCCTTTGGAATTTAAAGGAAATTATTACCAGCTACTTCCTTAGCCTTGCAATCATGACATCTCCCTGGGTCTCCCCACTGCTCATGACTCATCCAGCTTAAGAAAGCAAATTTGCAATAGTTTTTTCACACAATGCGTTCATTATTAACCAGAAGAACACATTGCCATAGGACACCATTTAAACCAAGAGCCTGATAGGATATAACACAGCAGTAGATATTTATTTGGATATCAAGGCTATCTAGAGATAGATTATTAAAAATAAAAGTAGGGAAATAATGTAAACCCATGATTCTGATCATAACTATTGGAGCTTAGAAGGAAGCTTTCCCTAGCATAATTTATCCCGTAACTGCCTACTTACTATAGGGTTTCTTGTACCTTTCTGTGAAGTAGTTGGCATTGGCCACTATCACAAACAGGATACTGGACTTGGTGGCCCAAGGTCTGATCCAATAAGGCAATTCCTATGTCACTGTATATGATGAGTTGATACTCACCCATGTGGAGCACACTCCGCACACTCCATACAATGGAACCACCATGCCCCTTTTAATGCAGATAATCTTCCAAATACCAAGAAACAAGTTTGTATGTTCACACTGAAGGCCAGCATATCCCTTAGAAACATTCTCTTCCCAATGCCATCTTCCACAGCTAGATTTATGCTTCCTGTCACTTTTGAGTTCCACGTTGCTATGAATTCTGTACCTATTTGCTGTTCTATACTTTCTTGCTGCTTTTTTTTGTCTGTAGTTTTCACTTTGTACTCACGTAACAATGTGCCCAAATTCTGTATCTTAGTTTTACCGTCTACACTTATTGGATGAGATACTGCACCATTTGCCATTATTTCCTCTGTCCTTCTATGGTATCTTTTTTGGCAAGAAGTAAATCATACTACACTTTTCCTATTTTAAAACTGTATCTGTTAAATTATTTGTCTCATTTGAGGAAAGACTGGTTTTAATTCAAACTAGCACTTAAATCGACTTTATTAAATTGACTTAAGCCAGTGGAGATCCGGAGTAGTGCCTAGGTGGTGGACCTTTTTAAGTCGACTTAAAACGTTAAGTCGACTTAATAAGGCCAAAAAGGGGCCACATCTACACTTGAAAAGTTAAGTCGACTTTTGTTAAGTCAACTTAATAAGGTCCACTTTAAGTCGACTTAAAATCAACCTTATTAAGTCGACTTCATAAAGTCGACCTAACTTTTCAAGTGTAGACGTAGCCTTAGGTTTCAGTGATGTAATTTTAGCAGATTTGTGCAGTTGTGAGCAGATTTCTGACTTCATTTGGACTCAATGAAGGAAAAGGGATCAATCTACCTGGGTTTTCTTGCAGAATCAGGGCCTCGAATGTTTAAAGTTCTCATGTAAACACCAGAACATGAATGACTGAACCATACTCTTTAAAATATAGGGACATTATATATATAATCGGTATTACGATGCATGCAATACACACACATACACACACACCACTTCTCTAAGGCTGATACAACACACATTAGAACCAAAGGCAAAGGTCCCATTGATCCTAGTAGGACCACAGCCTGGCTCAGCATGGACTTTCATAGCACACTTGGCCTCTTAGGCACTTTGAAAATGTGCACGACCCACTTATAATTGGCCAAGTTGAGGACAGTACCTTGTAAAGTATTGTCTGAGGGGCAGTGAGGCAGCTCTGAAAGAAAAAGGAGGAGGGAACTTGACATGACTGGTGAGAGCCTTGGGCTGGGGAACAGGAGGGAAGAAGTTCCTGTGAAGTAGAAGGGAAATTCATCTACTTGACACAACTTGCAAAGTCAGCATGGACTCCTGCCACTGAGCTATTATTAAACAGCTAAGAAAAATTCTAAAAGGGGAGGGACGGAGACTATCAAACTTCAGTTAAAGTTGGGGGAGGAGGCTATGTTCCCTCTAAGCTGTGCGCGTGTACGTGCGCACACAGATCATGAACCCAGTGCACGCGGGAAAAAATAGTACGTACAAAAATAACCGGAACGTTCCAGAACATCGTTCCAGCCGGGTCCCACAAACTTGGCTGGAGAGTGTTCTGGGGCCCAAAAAATAAGAATCAGGCGGAACGCGGATCCTGTGCTCCTCTAACCTGCGGGCGTGGTCCACGGTCCGCCCAGAACCCGGCCCCCAGGACACTGGGAGCAGTGGCCAGGCTGGGGAGTTTCAAATCTCCCGCCCTGAGCATGCTCAGATAGAGCTTGCTCAGGGTGGGAGCAGCCTGGCCAAGGAGCAACTCCAGATACCCCTGCAGCTACTCCGGCCAGGTAAGGGGAGGGAGAGGATCAGGAAAGGGGCCCCAGGGGGGCGAGAGGATCGGAGAAGGGGGGGGGTTGAAGAGCTGGCGGGCAGGGGTGTGTGTGAGAGGAGTGGGGCTGGGGCCGGGGCCAGGGTGGTCGGGGAGCCGAAGGGCAGGTGGGGAAGGGCCCAGGGGTGTGAGAGGTTTGGGGAAGGGGTCCAGGAGGGTCGGAGCCTGCGGAGAGTGCCCAAGAGAGGAGCAGAGAAGGGGCCCGGGGCAGTCGGGGAACTGATGGGCGGGTGGGGTAGAGGCCCGGGGGGCCAAGAGGATCAGAGAAGGGGCGGGGGGCTTGAGGAGCTGGCAGGCAGGGGTGTGTGTGAGAGGAGTGGCGAAGGGGAAGAGGCTGGGGCAGTTGGGGAGCCGAAGGGTGGGCAGATTGAAGAAGGGGGGCAGGAGTCAAGGAGCTGGCGGGCAAGGGTGTTTGTGAGAGGAGTGGGGAAAGGGAAGGGGAAAGGGAAGGGGAAGGGGCCGGGGCAGTCAGGGAGCCAACGGGCAGGTGAGGAAGGGCCCGGGGGTATGAGAGGATCGGGGAACGGGTCTGGGAGGGTCGGGGCCTGCGGGGGGGGGACCCAAGAGAGGATCGGGGAAGGGGCCATAACTACTTTTGCATTATACTTGCTTGGGTGCACTCGCATCATGGCACACACATTTGAACTCTGGGTCAAAAAAATCACACAAAAGAAATTTTTTGCGCACACAGCCTACCAAAAATTAGAGGAAACATTGGGGGGAGGGAAAAAAAATCTATCGCTTTAATCAAAAAGGACAAAGAAAAACAAAACAAAAAACCCAAAGACTGATGCAACTTCCCCACAAGACAAAAATGTAACAAAGTCTGGGAATTTCTAATTAAGGTTCCACTTTACAGAAAAAATACCAAAAAAACTCAATCCACAAGCCTTGAAAGTATGGAGTTTTATGTCACCCAAACAACCATGATTCTGTCCTCTCAATGCTGCTCTGAGAACAACCTTATTTGTCCATCTCCCAACTCATTAAGAATAAGGTACAACTTTTGTGATTAAAGAGGTGAACCTGTGTGATGCACGGATAAGGTTGACTTAGAGTTCCTGGTTGTTTTCAGGGTGGTGCCACAAGGGTAGATTTAATGTTGGCTGGAATAAGAACATGATTCTTTCAACTTTAAAGCCAGATAAACAGAGGGGTTTTGCTCGCAAATAAGTATCTGTAAGTTCATTCATTTTGTACTGGAGGGCTTTTCTGTACATGGATGATGGCCATGGTGAATTTGTGACCTATCTATACTAGAGAGCAATGTAATGTGATGGCAACCCTGAAGGGCAAGTCTATCATCTCCAACACGTCTCTATTTTCCAGAGTCTGCAGAGACTCTGTCTAGCCTGATTGCAGTATAGCTAACTACAGAAGGTGATAAAAATCATCTTGTTTCCTAAACTTAAAGGAATTACTGTCTGAAATTACTGGGGTCTTACTTACCTGATAGCGGGGCACACTCACTACATGCTGCCAGATCCAGTGAGTAGTGGGAATTCACAGCTGCATGAATGCCAAGTGAATTAAAGTACTTGTCTGATTAAAGATTCAGAGACCCAAAACAGTACATTCTAGAGTATTTAATGCAAAACTGGGTATGGGAATAGGTACCATATACAGAAAGCCCTAATCTGTGGGGGAAGTTCAAAGACAACCCTGTCAATTGGCTCTTCTTCCTCTAATAAGCCAAGCCAAACCCTGGATCTCATCCAAACATTGCTACACTGACCTTTCCACTGATTAAAGGCACTTTTGCTACTCACAGCCTATGGGAAGGGTGAGAGGAAGCAGACCCATTTTCTCAGTGCCTATTGCATCAGGTGGTAGTCAAACGATTTTCCCCTTCATGATATTAAACAAAGCAGTTTCTTTGCCTCAGAGTGAAACCAAACAGCTCTATTTCCCAGTCAAATAGCCCCATCTTATCAGGAAAGAGCAAAGCCAAAGAGCACCTCAAAAACCTGTTGTCTTCCTCTGCTCTCAGACTGACAAAAGGTTAGCAAGCTCCACCTAGTCTCTCAGACTCCATCCATAATAATTTCATCAGAAACATCCAGATCTTAGCAGTGAAACAGTTAATGTGGTAGGCATAGAAATATTACAATTAGAATCCCAATGAAGTAGCTGAAGGAATTTCACGACATTCACTGTCTAAAAACAAGAGGTCAACCCTACATTAGTGCTCATTCAAAAGTCTTTCCTTGCTAACATATGAGCTAGACATTTACTTTTCCCTTCACATAAAACCTAAAATTCTGCAGCTTGCCATGGGGTCTCCAGAGAAGTGCTCATATGGTGTGCAACACCACCCCTGCTCTTCCCATTATGCAAGGTTCTGGCTTGCTCCCAGCCATTCCTGCTCTACTCTACCATAATTAGCTTCACATGGTTGCTCTTCTGCCATACCTGGCAGGTAAAATACTCTTTCCACAGTATAGCAAGTTCACTTGCTTCACTCCAGAAAAATAGTTTAATCGAGTTGCTGTGGATCTCAGTATGGAATACATATACTCTGCAAAAAAATGCAAACAGCAGCTCTTCACTGCTTCCAGGACATTAAAACAAATTCCTAAAGCCTCAGACCATTGGAAAGGGCGTCACTGAGCAGGATAAAGTCTCTCCCAAATGTCACTTTGGGGAACTGTTCTAACCTCGACCTAGAGAAGCTCCCACTTGCTTTGAAACCATGGGTGAGAAACAGAGAACTTGAGAACTGAGAGCAATAACAACATTTCTATTGCCTCTTCCAGCAGAGAATTTCAAAGCACTTTAATCTCACAATCCCTCAGACAGGTAGGTATTACTGCGGACAAAGAAAGCACACAGAAGTCACATGCTTTGCGGAAGATAATAGAATAAGTCAGTGGGAGAGATGAAAAAAGAATCTAGATCTTTCAGACTCCTGCTGCAGCCACTATAACCGTTGAATCAGTTCAGTGTGAAAAGCATCGTGCACACTTACACTCTTGCCTCAGAAAGGATGCATCAGGTGTTTGGGGCTGATGAACAGACCTTTCTGCTGATGAAACCATAATTCTGCAAACACTTTGGCTCATGTGCAGAGTTCCATGGACCTCAAACAAATCTATTCAGTTGACTAAAATGATGCATGTGTAAGTAAGATCAAGTCTTAAATATACGTACCATAGAAGTAGCTTCCTCAGTCTCTGGGCACAAATATACTTCATTCTTTTTTCATCTTAAAAAAAATAGCTGAGTATTTCCCTGTTTCTGGTACTTGTCAAAATGTAATTAAACCAAAAAAATAGATATTTTGGTTTTTTAAAATATAAAATTTTAATGCTAATGTTTGACAAATTAAAATACACATGAATTCAAATATCTTAATTCTGTTTTACAACATAAACTGCTGGAAACCAGAATAATAAAAATAATAACTTCCAAAGGAAACAACACACAATATTTCTCATTTATAACAGAGGTGTTGACAGATTAAAGATTAAACTAACTTTTTTACTTATGAGTATAATTTAGAGTACTGTATAATCATGACTCAATAAAACCATATTCAAAAGTACTTGCTCAAGAAAATGGAAAACACAAATGTCACTTAATATTAGTTTTATGTATCCAAATAAATTTCTGAAGATGAGGAACATTGCTTCAATTTGTGCCTAAATGGCTACCTTTTGCCAGCAACTCATGGGCCAGACTTTATTCCTGTGATAGGGTGGACTAGGCCCCAAAGCCCCCTACTGGAGCCCTCATGTCCACTCCTCACCCTGTCCCAGAAAAGAGTGGAGAAGTCCTCCTGGCAACTTAGATTGGCTGCAGAGGAGCAACCAATCAGAAGGACTACTGGAGCAGCCAATCAGAGGGGCAGCTGAAGCAACTAACCAGGGGCCATAAGGGCCATATAAAAGAAAGCAGCAGACCCAGAGTACTTAGCTGCTGCCTGGAGGTCTAAGAGAGAGAGCTGGGTGCCTGGCTAGTTGGAAGAGAGGCAGAACTGAGCCCAGAGATTAGGCTGCTAAAAGACCAGGTGCCTGCCTGACTGGAAGAGCAGCAGTACCATGGACAGTTCAGGGTAGGCAGGCTGAGCCCAGAACCTAGCCAGACTAGGCAAGCATACTGTGATGAGCCCTGCTGGCCCGGTTGAAGACTCAGCCCAGGGAGAACTGTCGAAAAGACACCAACTGCGGGTACCCATATGGGCTGGTAATGCCTCTGGGAAGGAAGCTTTGGTCCTATCGCTCCGTATCAAAACCATGAGAAAAAGCTAGAGACTGTGTACCCCAGGAGCGGGGACAGTGTGTGTGTGGGGGGGTGCTTCGGAAAGGGAGGCGCCTTGTGAGAACTAAAAGAAAAGCAGCCTCCAACCCAGCCTCAAGGGGGGGCGGGGGGGCCACCCCATTCAAAATGGAGGGATTGCAGACAAAAAGCAGCACAAGAGGCAGCACTCATGAAAGGCAGGTGCTGACCTGGTTACACTTCCATTAGCATTTGGAGAGACATTCATGTTTATGTAATTCAGGGCTGGAAAAGTTCTTGCACCTGCTGAGTGACTCACTGAAATATGCAGCACAATGAAAGGGTAAGCTTTGAGAGAGATGGTACTGAGTTTGTGAAGAATTTCCACATGGCACTCCTTCGTGCTTCAACTGAACCATGTAAATGTCTGCTCCCGGATGTCTCTATGATTCTGATTCATGCACAGCATGTGCTACTCTCTTCTGAAAGAGGAGTTATTGCAGGGATATAAATGAGGAGATGCAAGTGAAGGCAGCTTTAAAGCAGATGATGCTGGTTTATCCTGGCTACTGAAGAGCATTCAGGTAGTGTAACAAACTGGAGTGGTGATGATTAGTCACAAGGTGCTGGCTGCTGGTGGAGCATGTAGCAGAAGAAACACAGGAGCAAATGAAGAACCTGTCAAAGAATAAATATAATAAATACATTTCAAAATTAAAATTGTATTGTCAATGAAAATCAGTTTCCATGTAATCAAAACATAATAGATACTCAGAAGGAGGATCTGACTAGAACAATATATAGTTTCTACTTAATAATGACAGTAAACTTCAGGAAGTGCTGAGAAGCTGCTGAGTGCCCTTAATTCCTGTTGGCTGCAATGGTAGTTAAGGGGACAGAGCAACTTATGGGAGGTTACAGCACCTGGCAGAATAGGTGCCTTGCTGTGTATGTTTGAAGAGAACATTCTTTCTTGTGAGATTTCCTCTTCCTGGTAGCTGAGGTCGAACACTATGGGCTAAGAGCTGTGGGGGCAGAATCTCATAAAAGCTTTTCTCTTGATATTATGGCATTTCCACACTGGGTAGAAAGTAGGCAGGGCAAGAGATTGAGAAATAATAAAATTAACTGAACTTTCAGAAATCTTGTCTGTTTGACTGCTTGAGTTGCTTCAAAGATTAGGTTGGTGATATCTTCAGTTGCCCATCCACCATAGCTTTCACTTCCTATAATCTAATACTTACATACAATAATAAATTAAAGTAGGAAATACTTGTAGGAAAAACACTGTTTCCTTTAAATACACAATTCTCTGATGCAGTCAAAGAAGGAAGATTTAGCTATGTTATATACCCGATTGCTCTGATGAGAGACAGGCAACTGCTGCTATCTCCTTTTTAAATCCTCAACCACCCATTGAAATGTAACTCGTACATTATTTTTTCTGTGTATTTTCTTCCACAGATGGGATTTTTAAATTACTATAAACTTGTTCAGTTATTGTGATGGAACACACATGGCCTTTCTAAACTGTTAATTCCACTGAAAGCACTTCCTCATTAAATCATCCATTTCTTCTCCTCAAATAAAGATTAAAATTCACTGCAGGGCAGTAGGCCCACCCCAACTCCTATGCCACACTAAAGCCCCAAATCATTCCCAGACCCACAGCATGAGTGGCTGGCCTATGTGCTGGAGAATTACGCCAGAGCAAGGAGGGAAAGAATTATTCCACAGCTGGGAGCTAGCAGATTTCAGGATAGCAGCAGAGGCCTGTGGCTTGGAATAGTCTGTAGGCTGCTTGCAGCCCTCTGCCTGGCAGAGAAGAGGAAGAGCCAGCATAAATGTTCCTTTTCCCAGTCCTATGCTACCCTCAAATCCCAGTTACACACCAGCATGCCGGAGTTCCAGGAAAGCTGGGTTCTGCTCTGCACAAAATGGGGTTTCTAGATACCACTCACCCTCACAAGAACATGAGAACCACAGAGCTATGCTTGTTGAAGGTTGTGATTTTAGAGATACTCCCCAACATGACACACTTGTGTGAATTGGGAGACGTGCCCTAAAGGTAATCTAACGTGGCTGGTCCCAGCTGCGCACCTGGGAATCACTCCTGTCTGTGTGGTTAAGGTTCTATTCCTCACTCATTCAATAGTGTGCCCTTTAATGAACCCTCAAGATCATTACAAGAACAGCCATACTGGGTCAAATGAATGGCTCATAGAGCCAAGTATCCTGTCTTCTCACAGTGGCCAATGGCAAGGTACACAGAGGGAATGAACAGAACAAGCAACCACTGAGTGATCCATCCCCTTTCGTCCATTCCCAGCTTCTGGCAAACAGGAGCTAAGAACCTTCACGCAATGGAACAACACTGCTTCTACTCCAAGCAGGCTGTCCCCATCTTCACACAATGCCCTGTGCCTATGGCACCGGATACCACTGAAACATCTGGTACCCCAAATTAGTATCAAAGGAAATTATATGGGACTGCTTAACAAGTATAAACTTACATTTTAAAAGCAGGGGTATTTTTTAATCATTTCCTCCTCCTAAGACAGACAGGATTGATTTCAGGGTTCTGTGTTTTTCTGTGATTAAGACAATGAGATCTAAAGTAAAACATTTTCCTACTCTTTTATATTAGACACCAACTCTTCCCTGGGTGGTACTGACACTTCACTCCAGTCTTGGTGGGTATGGGAAAGGGGAGCTTCTATTCAAATACTTTGTTTAAAATGTAACTTTTAACTCTCTACATACATTCTTGCTAGGATGAAATTCATCTCCGGGCAACAGGCCTGCTCAAAGATCTATGTACCTCTCTCTCTCTCCTCTCCAGGCTGCTGAGAAGAATGCTTTGAACTGGCTACCCAGCTGCCCTTAGAATCATAGAAACTGGAAGGGACCATGACAGGTCATCAAGTCCAGCTCCCTGCACTCATGGCAGGAACAGGTACCTCCATTAAACCAACCCTGACAGGTGTTTGTCTAACCCGCTCTTAAAAACCTCCCATGTAGGAAATTCCACAACCTGCCGAGGCAACTTATTCCAGTGTTTAATCACCCTGACCATTAGGACAAAAAGCAATGAGCTTAAATTACAGCAAGGGAGGTTCAGCCTAGACATTAGGAAAAATTCCTATCATCTGTGATTAAGGAGAATAATTTTTCTCCCTCTTCCTCACAACCTTTTAGGTATTTGAAAACTGTTATCATATCCCTTCAGTCTCCTTTTTTCTAGACTAAACAAACATAGCTCTTTCAATCTTCCCTCATAGGTCAAATGTTCCAGACCTCTAATCATTTTTGTTGCCCTTCTCTGGACTTTCTCCAGTTTCTCCACATCCTTTTTGAAATGAGGCGCCCAAAACTGGACACAGTGCTCAAATTGAGGCCTAATCAGCACAGAGTAGAGTGGAAGAATCACTTTTCATGTCTTACAATACTCCTGTTAATACATCCCAGAATGGTGTTTGCTTTTTTTGCAACAGTGTTACACTCTTGACTCATATTTAGCTTGTGGTTAACTGTGACACCCAGATCCCTTTCTGCAGTACTCCTTCCTAGGCAGTCATTGCCCATTTTGTATGTGTGCAATTGGTTGTTCAATCCTAAGTGGAGTACTTGGCACTTACCTTTATTGAATTTCATTCTATTTATCTCAAACCATTTCACCAGTTTGTCCAAATCATTTTGAATTGTGATCCCATCCTTCATAGCACTCGCGACCCCTCCCAGCTTGGTATCATCTGCAAACTTTATAAGTTTGCTTCTATGCCATCATCTAGTCACTGATAAAAATGTTAAACAAAACCGGATCTAGGACAGATCCCTGTGGCACCCTGCTCGTTACGTCCTTCCAGCCTGAATGTGAACTATTGATAACTACTCTCTGGAAGCGATTATCCAACCAGTTTTTCACCCATCTTATAGTAGCTCCATCTAGTTTGTACCTCCCCAGTTTATTAATGAGAATGTGATGTGAGAACATAACAAATGCCTTGCTAAAGTCTAGATATACCACATCTACCACTTCTCCTCTATCCACAAGGCTCGTTACCATATCATAGAAAGCTATCAAGTTGGTTTGACATAATTTGTTTTTGACAAATCCATGCTGACCAGCCCTAAGCACCTTATTCTCTTCTAGATGTTTGCAAATTGACTCCTTAATTATTTGTTCCATTATTTTTCCTGGAACAGAAGTTAAACTGACTGGTCTATAATTCCCTGGATTGCTCTTATTCCCCTTTTTGTAGATGGGCACTATATTTGCCCTTTTCCAGTCCTCTGGGACCTCACCCATCTTCCATAATTTTTCAAAGATAATAGCTAATGGCTCAGATATCTCCTGAGTTAGCTCCTTGAGTACTCTAGGGTGCATATCATCAGGCCCCAGAGGTTAAAGTATACTAGAACGCACTGGAACACCGTTCCGGGGCCCACAAATTTGAGGGGCCAGCGTTCTGGGGCCCCTAAAAATAGAAAAAGCAGGTGGAATGAACGTTCTGCTCTGCCCTGGCCCGGGAACTGCGACCAGCCTGGGCTGCTCCTGCACAGAGAAACAGCCTCAGGCTGAGCCAGTTGAGAGCTGCCCCCTGGGTCCTAGTGCTGGGAGGGTTCCCTCTCTGTGTGTGCTGGGCTGCCCAGCCTACATAGAAATGAAATTCTTCTAGCACTAGAACCCAGGAGGGAGCATTTAACTGCCAACTGGAGCCGCTGCAGGAAAGGAAAGTGAGGGAAACTATGTGGGTCTGATCCAGGGGACCCCTCATCATCCTCGCCCACATCCCCGCCATGGGTTGTGAAGGGCTGACCCCGTCCCTCCCCTCTTCAGGCGAGGGGGGGGTGAAGCTACCTAGCTGCAGCAGGGGACAGTACGTGATGGGGGTGGGGGTGCTGGGCCAGGCCAGCCCTTCAAGGGAGTCAGAGGGGGCAGCATGTGAGACCAGGATGAGGGTAGGGGGTGGAGGGGGCAGCGTGTGAGGCTGGGATGGGGATAGGGGATGGAGGGGGCAGTGTGTGAGGCCAGGATTGGGGGGGGCAGTGTGTGAGGCCAGAATCAGGGACAGGGGGGTGGCAGAGGCAGAGTGAGGCTGGGATCAAGGTCAGGGAGGTGCAGAGAGGTGGAGGGGGCAGCGTGTGAGGCCAGGATTGGGGCCAGTATTTTTATGGAGCAATAACCAATGTATATGGTACTGAGAAGTGGTTGCAAATGCCTACCTGGGCTGGGGCCTGCACATGAACGAAGGGGGGCTCGACAATATGGGAAGGTGGCCCAGAGATTAAGAGGATCCTGGGGCCCACCAAATTATACTTTAACCACTGTCAGGCCCCGGTGACTTGAAGACGTCTAACTTGTCCAAGTTATTTTTAACTTGTTCGTTCCCTATTTTAGCTTCTAACCCATCTCATTTCTATTGCCCTCTTCTACATCAGACATCCAATCTCCACCAACCTTCTCAGTGAAGATCGAAAGAAAGAAATTATTTAGTTCCTCTGCCATTTCCATATTTTTATTTATTGTTTTAACCTCTTTGTTGAGTCAGGGTCCTACACTGTCCTTGATTTTCCTCTTGTTTCTGATGTATTTGAAGAATGTCTTTCTGTTACCCTTTACGCCTTCAGCTAGTTTGATCTCTGTTTGTGCCTTGGCCTTTCAGATTTCTCCTCTACATAAGTGTGTTATTTGTTTATAGTCCTCCTTTGTAATTTGACCTAGCTTCCTCTTTTTGTAGGACTCTCTCTTTATTTTTAAATTATTGAAGGTCTCCTGATTCACCCAAGGTGGTCTCTTGCCATACTTCTTATCCTTTGTACACAATGGAATGGTTAGCTCTTGTACTGTGAATAACATCTCTTTGAAAAACTGCCAACTGTCTTTAGTCGTTTTTCCTCTTAGACATTCTTCCCATGGTATCTTTCCCATCAACTCCCTGAGTGTGCTAAAGTCTGCCTTCCTAAAATCCATTGTTTTTGTTTTGGTATTCTCTCTCCTAACATTTCTAAGATTCATGAACTCTATAATTTCATGATCACTTCCACCTAAGTTATCTTCCACTTTCAAATTCTCAACCACTTCCTCTCCATTTGTCAAAACCAAATCGAGAATAGCCTCTCTCCTAGTAGCTTTCTCCACTTTTTGAAATAAAAAAATTATCTTCAATGCATTCCAAGAACTTATTGCATAATCTGTGCCTTGCCATGTTATTTTCCCAACAGACGTCTGGGTAACTGAAGTCCCCTATCACCACCAAGTCCTGTACCTTGGATGATTTTGTTAATTGCTGAAAAAAAGCCTCATCGACCTCTTCTTCCTGGTTGGGTGGCCTATAGTAGAGCCCTACCATGAGATCACCCATATTTTTTACTCCTTTTATTTTTACCCAGAGACTTTCAACCTGTCTGTCTTCTACTTCCATCCCAACCTCAGTCCAAGTATATATATTTTTGATAAACACCCAGATGCACTCACAAATCTCTGGTATGAATGAGCAGGGCCGTCCTTTGGGGGGGAGGGGCGACCGGGGCGATTGCCCCGGGCCCCGCGGCTATGTGGGCCCCGCGCTGTCCCACTCCCAGCGGGGCAGTGAGGGGCCTGTGCCGTGGCTGACACCCCTCCCCCTCGGCCGTGCTTTGCCCTGTCCCCACTGCCTTTGGCAGTGAGCCAAAGGCAGAAGGGGCAGAGTGAGTGAGGCAGGAGGCTTCCCCCAGCCTCTGGCTCTGGGCTGGCTCGCCCCACCCCCAGAGCGGGGCAGTTGAGCGGGACCCAGCCTCTCTTGGCTGGCTGGCCTCACATGACCAGTCGGGCCCGATGCCGGCCCCAGCCGGGTCTCCAGGCCCCGCCACCAGCGCCTCAGCCGGTGGCAGGGCCTCAGCCGGCCAGCTCCCGACGGCAGCCTCGGGTCCCACTCCTCCGCTGGGGTGCCGGTGGCAGTAGCCTGGGGTCCTGGCTGGGGCCGGCTCTGGGGACCCGAGGCCGCGCAGCCTCCTGGAGCCCGCCCCTGGGCCTGCTGCTCCCACCTGGGGGCGGGGAGGGCCAGCCTAGAGGCCAGCCAAAGCACAGCCTGGCGGGAAGATGCTGGGGTCCCCGGCCACAGCCGGCTCCCCCAAGGCCAGCTCCTGGTGGCAGTCTCAGGGTTGCAGCCAGGACTGGCTCCCGCTGGTGGTGGGGCCTCCACTTCCCAGGGTCCTGGGGGTGGAGCGGCTGACCCGGTCCACCCTTCCCCTCTCCAGCGTGGGGTGGGGCCCCCCACTCCTCCCTAGGGACAGCCCTGTGAATGAGTATAGTTTATAAAGCATTTTTAGATCTATTCTGAGGAAAAGCGCAATAAAAGCATATTATGAATCATCACTGACCACAGAACAGCTCAGCACAGGTATTGGAACAGGCTTCCATACACTGCCCTGCTGATGTGCCTCAATCTTGATTAGGAGGAAACAAGCAAGAAAAGTATGTAGATTAATTTCCATGCCTATTAGCTCTTTGGTCTCTCAGCGAGCACAGCTATAAAAATGCCAATTTGTGCCAGTTTCAATTCTGTGATGTGAACACATGATCATTAAGAACTGTACTGAGACCATAAATTTACTCTGAGTCAGCCACTGAAGAGCTGTCACATGGTAATGATTTTGGTAGTGGACATGGAATCTATTAACACCTACGAAAGCCTTTAAAAGTGCACCTCTTCTCTTCTCTTGTCCCAGTAAAGAAACAAAGTTGGCAGACTTGCAAATCCTAGTGTTCCCAGTCCTTGTAAATTTCTTAACAGCATGCCATTGCTTTAAGAAAGCAAAATATAAGTAAGCCACATACATAAAGCAGAAAGTACCCGTACTCCATAGAGTGGGAATCAACCCAGATGCTTCCATAATTCTATGATGGTAAAAGCCTTGGTCCCACTGAGCTGTCCTACAGATGGGTATGATTTCAGAAAGCACAGTGTGTCAATGGCTTTGCTACTAAGGCTGTATTAATTCATGATCATGCTACTCTGCTGCAAGGGAACTGTTCAGATACGACACCTTCTAGTTGAGCAGATGCAAACCAAACCACCTGAGTTCATGACTAGCCAGGATTTTAAAATAGAAAATCAGGGGGGAAGAGCACATGCATATGTACAACAAAGAACAAATGGAAAACGTAAGAGGAAACGATAAAGCAAGTGAAACTATAGGAAGGAAATGAGTGATAAATTTCTGAAATGTCAGTTACCAGAACATGGGAAACAAACAGGAATAAAGAATTATGACTTTGTTGGCCATATAAAAATTGGTGGGATAAAACACGTGACTAGAACGTTGGCACTGAAAGATACAATTAGGTTAGACGGGACAAGGAAGAGGAATAAAATGGAAGTATGTACCAGCATGAAATACTTAACAATTCAATACTATACGATAAAGGAATATTAAGACTCAGTATCTACAATAAATCATCGGGTGAGGAGAGAGGTGAAGATAAAATATGCCCATGATTGGTAAGTGGAAGGTGCTGCTATAACTTGTTCGTTAGATACAATATCAGTGGGACTGGGTGGCACACATAAAGGATGGCATAAATAAGTAATAATAATTAATGAAGGAGTATGCAGAACCATTAGCTATCATCTTTGAAAATTCATGGAGATTGCAGAAAACTGGGGAAAAGCAAATATCTTACTAGGGCACAAGTATAAAAAAAGGAGGGAAGAGCCAGGAAATAACCCACCTGTAAAACACTTAAAAGACAAACTCATAGGGCCAGATGGTGAAGCCTTTACTCCTGTCGGTGGACACTATCTTCTCCAAAAGTAATAGGAAACATGGGTTCAATTCAGAGAAATCTCAGAGCCTTCCTGGGCAAAACGAATGATTCTTAGCATTTACAGAGTGGTGGAGAGTAAAACAGGTTTTTACTTTTTTTTTTACAGGTAAGTGCGATCTAACCACTTTGAGCAGCCATTCCTTATATTTGTAGTATGGGAAGAAAATATTTTAACTACTTTTACTGTATATAACACTTAACCTTTTCCAAGAGCTTTGCAAACATTAACTAGTTAGTCCTCACAATATCCCTACTTAAGAAAAGGAGTAAGTATTATTTTCCCTCATTTTATAGACTAGGAAAAAGGAGTAATTTTGAAAAGTGAGGATCTGTTTTATACTGCAGTGGTAGACACCTTTATAAAACCCTGGAAAGATAGTATGCAATTTTGTGCCTGCAATTAAATGCAGGCAAAAAGAGAAAATGTAGCCACCTGATTGTTGCTACAAATCAAGTTCATGGCTATTTGCATCCACAATTCATTGCAGGATTCAAAATGTGGATGCAACTAATTATAGGCACAAAAATCACACCTGCAAACTTACAGGATGAATTGAGGGATAGACAGAAGTCCTTTTAACATTTATCCCAGAGGTTAGGTGCCTTGCTCATGGCCATGGATTAAATAAATGACAGAACAAAATCTGCAAGTTTTTGGCATTTCGCCCTCTCTCTGCTCAGTCCCTTAGATCATCTGCCAAAATTACAGGCTGAGTGAATGCAGGGGACTTAATGATTTTAGATTTGATAGTTCCACATGGAAACAAAAAAAATCTGAAAGATGTGGTCTGATTAACAGCAGTCTCGAGGGATGCAAAACTAACTTAGATTGTGAACAAGGCCTTATTAGTGGATCTAACACCAAATTGGGAAACTACATAAAGAAGGAGACAGAAAAAATATGCAGCTAGTGCTTCTTGATGGGAGGACTTATCAGCTTGGTTATCACAGAAGCTCATTACGTTTTCATGAATGATCTGGACGAGAAAGTCACCTGCACATTGATCAGATTTGCAAAGGATACCAAATAAAGAGGCATTGCCACAATCTGGAAAATAGATCTAAAGGAGCGAATGGGTCAAATTCTGGTCTCAGACACATGTCCATAATTCTCATGATTCTGCTGGGGTTTCTGGCTGCATATCTATTGGCATAAGATGAACTTCACATGGTGTACAATTTAATTTAATTAAATGTAAAATAATAGATTTGTGGAAAATAACACCAGGCAAAAGGACAAAATAAGAGGATTAATATTATTTATTAATTGTCTTCCTGGAGCACCTAGTATCCATGGTCACATGAATCAGTGCTACACAGGCCTCACTTGTGACACAAGGGAAGAGACTGGACCTCTCTACCGAGATTTAGAATAGCCATAATTGTCAGGACTGGGCAGCATCAAAAAACAAAACAAAACAAAACAGAGACAAGCAAAAGACAGGTAACAAAAATAACCCAATGTCCATATGTGACAGGTGGTTCCTAGGGCTCCCCCAGAAGGGGTTAGAGGTGTTAGCATTACTAACTCTCATCCTGTGCAGGCCTTGAAGAGTCATGCTTGGCCTCTGGCTGCCTATAATGCCACTGTTCAGGATGTTTCCCGGGTGCAGTGGGACCCACCAACCCACTTGGGCTGAGCAGGAGACAGTCCTGTAGCTTCCCGGGCATGCCAGAACTCAGCAAATAACAGTGCAGAATAGGGAAGCCATCCTGAAGCCCCTCTGAGCGTGGCAGGGCTGCATCCCTTCTGGCAGGCTCTGGGACTGAGTCTCCCTCCTCTGCTGTCCAACCCTGCTCCTAGACCTCTGATGGGCTTTTAAGGCCCAACTCCTGCCAGGGTCTGAGCAGCATACCTGACAGGGAAGGGCCTGTTTGGCCCCTGAGGAAGCTAAGGGCTTCTTCTCTGGCGGGAGGGGCTGGTACACCTGTCACACCATACTCACAGATTACAGTATGACTAAGGGTTTCTCTATGTGGGGACATCCAGGAAAATTAATATGAATTACCTAAAGGTATGAATTTGAAGTGGGTTATTTAAACTATGTTAAATACTTGTGTGGACACCCTTATTTAGAATTAAAGTGGCCTTAATTTGGTTTCGTTTAATTCTTTCCTTCTGGAGAGTTTCTTTCTGGAATCTGAGCAACCTCCAATTCCATTGAAATTTAGAACAAAAGTGACATGAAACAAATGAAAAACCAACAGTATACTCTGCTGGGGGAGGTTGTAGCAGCAACCCCATTGATGGTATGTAAAGACCTATTTATGCCTCACAAAAAATCAATCTGGACTTCTAACACCATATTAAAGCAGTCTTTATTCCTTAAGTGTTCATCTTCACCTGCCATCTTCTTCCTGTCTAAAGTCCTGGGATCTGACTCTCCATTACCTAGCATCTTGTAGAGCCATTGCAATGTGAGGGTGAAACACTATTAAAGCAGAGTTCCCCACTCATTTGCACCATTGTAGCATTTCCCCCCACTTCGTACTAACAGGGCTAGGCTCATGGTATGTTAAATCTGCTCCAGCAACATACAGCAGCCAATAAGTAGTCTGAACTGGCTCATTAAACTGAGTTTAAAGCAACTTTGCATTGCTAAAGTGGCACAAGGCACCCAAAGGGTATCTGTGAATCTGGCCTATTTTACATCAGGTACAAGACAGAGAATCAGACTCTATCTCTGCATGCATATGTTAGATATTTCTAGAGTGCCCATCACCAAAGCAGTCACATGTACTAGTTACTGTGGGGAGCAGTCTACCAAATGCATTTACGCCCCCATCACACTAATATCTGAGGGCCAGATTTACAAAGATTATTAGGCCCCTAAAGATGCAGATGGAGACCTAATGGGGTTTATCAAAGCACCTAAGCAGTTTAGGCACCTAACTCCCATTGAAAGTCAATGGCAATTAGATGCCTAACTCATTCTACTGTTTTGGAAATCCCACCTATCTGCATTTTAGGAGCCAAAATACATTTGTGAATCCATCCTGAGAGCGTACAAGATGATTACTGGGTGACAAAGATAGAAGCATGATTTCAGTGCCTCAAAAATAGTAAAACAAGGGAAAAAGAAACCAAGTAGAAAATACGACACAAGCAGAATTTTCTCTAGATTGTTTCTTGGTTTGTGAGGCTTCATTGGCTCTTCATGAGTAGATTAGTTACAGTTGACCTAGCCTGCAGATACATCACTTTATCTTGTGTGCCTTCTGGGATCAGGCTAAGCAAGGTTGCAATGATTGAGTATTTCAGTTAGGGGCATTCAGGGAAATGCAGGAAATGATGATTGTACGTCAGTGGATGGTACTATTCCCTCTGATTTCACAGTGAACAACTGCTCCTGAGGGAGCACATTGCTACTGGAAGTGTCATTTCTCAGATGACATAAAAACTGAGAGCCTGATCCACTTGTGGTCATTAAAGAACCCATGGCATTTTTTGATAGGGAAGCTGTCTATCTTGGGTCTTTCTATAATGCCTATCTATGTACCTAATAATTCATTTAGGTCCATACCATGTTGTCTTTCAGTGAATTTCACACTGGATTTGGCTTTTTGCCTCTTCCAAGTCGCAGGAACTCTTCCAAGGTTTATGGGGGTGGAAGAGAGGCTCCTCCATGATAATGTTTTCCGGTGGGTCATGCTGCATGCTTTAGAGATGAACAAGCTTTGACTTAGCCTCATTTTTTGTTCTTTCCTCATTCCAAAGTTGAGTGCCCTTCAGCGGGAATGCTGTATCTCAGGCTCTCATCAGCTACCTTCATCACGTTGTTTGTTGTGTTGTTCCAGAAGAACACAACTATATTGGAAGATTATGGATAGAGGTCTGATGTAGATCTCTTCTGACCAAACATTATTAGACAAACAGCAAGAGCAAACCTCAGAAGCAACCTGAAAGTCATTAGGAAATGCTAACTTAAGTACCAGGGGATGTGTTTACTGTGTTTTTTTCCCACTGAGACTTGGACTGGCAGTTGATTGGTTCACTTGTGGATGAAGGAACCTCTATATAGCAGTGTGAGACTTATTTAATGGACATAATACATTTTGAGATCCTTGGGTGGCAACTGCTATAGTAGTTCAAAGAATTGTTACTATTATTATAAAGAGTAATACCATTCCAGGCAAGAAAATGAACAAGATGCCTTTAGATCTATCCTTATATTGTGCTTGAAACTGTACTTCACTCACCTACAGCCAATGATACTATTTGTTCTGCTTTAAGACTTCTTGTGATATCATACAAACATAGAGAATCACCAGGAAAAACTCACACTAGTAGTCATCGAATTATGGAATGAAAGGATGAATGACGTACAGACCCAGGAGAAGCTGGTAATGCTAGCTCCTCCAGCTATCGAATTCTTTGCTACTAAACTTTCACAGGGCTAATCTGGAACTTTTGAATACCTTCACCTCAATATAGTTTTTAGTGTTTAACAGGTTCAGTGTTAAACTCTGACAACAATGGGATGTGAAAAGCATTATGTAACAATTACTGTGATATGGTATGACATGGCAAATTTGTCTGATGCAATCTCTAAGGAAACATTGCCAGTTAGGGGTGAATGTGCTGTAGAAGGAATACCTGAAAAGAGTCAGAGTTGATATTTGCCATATAGTAGTATATAGTTTCCATAGAATTACCATATCCAAAACACGGGGAAATTGTGCTAATCCAAGATACCGCTGAGAGGTAACTGTAGGAAAATGCTGACTTTAAAATGGTGGCTGTAGAAAATGTTTGGGTGTGCAGACTACTTAGATACGAAGTATGTGGAAGGTCAAATATGTGGATAGAAGTGAGATAGTGGTTTGGCACCTAATGACTCTGTGAAGGCCCACTGGATGGGCTAGGAATCATTTGAAAGTCAACAATGGGAGGAAAACAGTTGGGGCACTGTGTGGGAAGATTGGCCAGCTGCAGGTGCTTCGTAACAGCAAAAAAAATTAAATACATCAGAAGCAGGAACTCAGCTAAACAATACTGGAGCCACTGCAAAATCGGGATGCTAAAGGAGCACTCAAGGAAGATAATGCCATTGCAGAGAAACTAAATGAATTCTTTGTTTCAGTCCTCACTGCAGAGGATGTGAGGGAGATTCCTGCACCTGAGTCATTCTTTTTAGGTAGCAAATCTCAGGAACCATCCAAGATGGAGGTATCAGTAGAGGAAGTTTTGGAACAAACTGATAAATTAAACAGTAGTAAGTCACCAGGAACAGAAGGTATTCACCCAAGACTTCTGAAGGAACTCAAATATGGTATTGAAGAGGTGTGGTATGTAACCTACCATTTAAATCAGCTTCTGTATCAAATGACTGGAGGATAGCTAATATGATCCCAATTTTTAAAAAAGACTCCAGTGGCCATCCTGACAATTATAGACTGGTTAACCTAATTTCAGTACTGGACAAATTGTTTGAATCTCTAGGCAAGAGTACAATTATCAAATACATAGAATAACACAATTTGTCAGGGAAGAATCAACACAGCTTTTGTAAAGGGAATCATGCCTCACCAAGCTATTAAAATTCTTTGAGGGGGTCCACAAACATGTGGACATGAGAGATCCAGTGGAAATAGTGTACTTAGACTTTCAGAAAGCCTTTGACAAGGGCTTTCATCAAAAGTCTTTTAAGCAAAGAAAGCAGTCATGGGGTAAGATGGAAGATCTTCTCCTGGATCAGTAACTGGTTAAAAAATAGGAAACAAAGGGAAATAAATGGTCACTTTTCAGAATGGAGAGAGCTAAATAGCGGTATCCCCCCAGAGTCTGTACAGGCCAATGTTGTATAACAAATTCATAAATAATCTGGAAAAAGGGGTAAACAGTAAAGTGGCAAAATTTGCAGATACCAAATTACTCAAGATAGTTAAGTCCAAAGCAGACTGTAAGAGTTACATAGGGATCTCATAAAACTGGGCAACAAAATGGTACGGGAAATTCAATGTTGATAAATGCAAAGTAATGCCTGTTGGAAAATATAATCCGAACTATAATACAAAATAACAGGGTCCACATTAGCTGTTACCATTCAAGAAGAAGATCTTGAAGTCATTATGGATAGTTCTCTGAAAACATCCATTCAATATGTAGCAGCGGTCCAAAAAAAAGCTAACAGAATGTTAGGAACCATTAGGAAATGGACAGATAATAAGACAGAAAATATCATAATGCTTCTAAATAAATTCATGGTATGCCCACATCTTGAATACTCTGTACAGTTCTGGTTACTCCATCTCAAAGATGATATATTTGAATTGGAAAAGGCAGAGAGAAGGGCAATAAAAATGATTAGGAATATTGAACATTTTCCATATGAGAAGAGAATAAAAAGACTGGGACTTTTCAGATTGGGAAGAAAAACAAGAGTGGATATGATAGAAGTCTACAAAATCATGAATGCTGTGGAGAAAATAAATAAGGAAGTATTATTTACTCTTTCACATAACTCAAGAACCAGTGTCACCCAATGAAATTAATAGACAGCAGATTTAAAACAAACAAAAGGAAGTACTTCACACAACAAACAGATACAGTCAACCTATGGAACTCATTGCCAGGGGATGCTGTGAAGGCCAAAACTAAAATAGAGCTCAAAAAAAAAAAAAAAAGAACTAGATAAGTTCATGGAGGATAGGTCCATCAATGGCTATTAGCCTAGATGATCAGGGATGAAACTTTATCCTCTGAGAGTTGCTAGCTTCTGTTTGCCAGAAGCTGGAAGCTGACAATAGGGTACGATGGATCATTCGATGATTACCTAAACAAACAAGGAGTCCTGTGGCACTTTTAAAGACTAACAAATTTATTTATCGCATGAGCTTTTGTAGGAGAAAATCCCACTTTGTCAGACGCTCTGAAGATGGGAACTTACAGAATGGGAGGAAAATAAATTCAGGGAAATGTATGACACAGGATCAGGTCGGGCTGTAACAGCAAATCAAAATAGATGCTGAGATTCAAACACTGGGGAACAGCATATAAAGGAAGGTGAGGTCAAATCACTTGTCGTAATGAGAAAAATGTCCGTAGTCCCTGTTTAACCGTGAGGCAATGGAGTCAAATTTATATATAAATTCAAATTCTGCAGTTTCTCTTTGAAGGTGCGATTTGTTATTCATTTGTTTGAGCACCCTATTAAGAAGTAATCAATGCAGTGAGCACAGAGATTGAAGTGTTCCCCTATTGGTTTTTGCAAAGTTGGCAACACGGTTTGTTGCAGGGATATGTTCCTGCTTTAATGTTTCTGTTGTTTGGTCTGTAGTTGCTGGTGAGTAACTGTTTAAGGTTGATGACTTGTTAACAGTAAATCAGTTCATTCCACATGAGCTAAGAGTCACAATTTTTATCTCTTAGTTTTAAGATTTTAAGTGAGGAAACGGCACTTCTCAGAGTCTTGGCAACATGTACAGATGTCATTCCATTTGTTTGCAATTCAGTTGGTTGTGAATGTACAATCTGGAACAGTGATGTGGGGGTGTACACAAGCAGAATGTATTACCATAGGATATTTGAACAGTGGGGGAGTCACCACTTAGCTGTACATACCTATCTAACTTACAAGATGCAAAGAGATAAATTTAGATTTGTAACTAAAATACTGATGGCTTACCTAACAAACAGAGTGAGAGAGAGTAAGAGAAAGAGAGCGAGCACACAAATCAAAATTCAGCAGCAGCAGCAAGAAGAAAAATAGCAGCTGTTTGGAAAAGAGTGCTGCGTCTCTCTGTGGGGTACGTATGTGTGGGTGGAATTTCTAGAACCAGAAAGTGTTGTAAGCAATTAACTGTAAAACATGCCCACATTTCCTAGTCCTCTAAATCATCAGAAATGTCAGCTCTGAACTCTTCAGAGCAGTCAGGGCCCCCGCTCCAAAGACAAAAAGAAAGTCCGCACTGGCTTATGCTGCAAGGTTTGGAACACCTCTTGAGAGGAGTACAGTGTACATCACAGGGTTGGGCCCACATCACAGGGGTGGACCCCAAATGTCTGGCTGCACGGGATCAAAGGTAGCTCTTGGTTACAGTGGTGCAAAGCAGAATAATTCAGCTAAAATCACTCCTGGGCATGTAGTTACATGCATAACCTCATACGATGCACATCTTAAAATCATATTGATTCCTTTTAAGGACAGTGTGTCTAACAAAAAAATATCAATTTTCAGAACCAAAAATGTCTCACTTTGTTTCTGTTTAGCACAGCATGAAGGAAAGGGACTGTCTGGGAGCTGGTTATGTCTCCCTCATCCTTAAAGGAGATCTGAGATGCCTGCAGCGCCTAGTGTAATTTAGAGCAGGCTGGAGGTTGCTCTAATATATGCAAGCTGACTAGGGTCCCTAGGACAGTGGTTCTCAACCATTGTGTTGCCACACAGTGGTAAGTGTGTCACAGAGAGTTGCGGAAATGGCTGGATTTGGTCTGGGGGGGTGGGCTGGTGTGTCCTGTAAGGTCATGATATGCCACCAAGTATGTCGCCACCCACAAAAGGTTGAGAACCTCTGCCCCAGAGGACCATTTGCCGACCAAACATGGCTGGATCATAGTGTGTATTAACCACGTCCTCTCCTCAGCCCCAACACGCTCCCTGTAAGGAGGATTGCCGTAGACTTCACTGGAGCCAGGATTACATCCTCAGTAATTTATCCCAAACAGGAATAAAATATTTGAAACCTGAAGTCTTTGGGAATAAAAATGGTCCATAGCACATAGATGTACTTTACATTTTCAAAAAGTCACTAAACTAGATGGTCCTCACATCGCTATTACATAAGCAAGTATTATCTGCAGACCTTTAGAGATAGGGAAACTGAGACACAAAAGTTTAAATGATGTGAAGGTCAGTGGCACAGCCCCATATGATGTGCAATGACAGGTTTACCCAAAGTATTACAAACATTCTGCACCTGTCCCATTCTGTATGGTGTAAACATAGATGATGATGGATAGTTTAATGCTGTTTTTATTTTTATGAGCTATGAGACCTGAATGCAGAAAAGGAGGTGCCTAAATCCCTGTTTTAGATGCCTGAATCATGGTTTCAGCACCACTGTGATGCACAAAACCAACCGCCTAACTCTGTAGGTGGCTAAACTCACTTGGCACCTAAATTTTTGCAGTAAAAAGCCTCCTCGGTGCCCAGGTTTCTGCCTGTAATTATGTGCACTGCTGCCTCAATGTGGGCTGACAGGGCCCTATCACCCACATAAGTCCAGAGCAACTAAAAAACTGGCAATATAGGTATTCAGCCACCTAAGTTTCGTGCACCTCTACTGGACTGGACACTGCGGGTGAGTTCACATAAAATAGATGTGGAGGAGCAGGAGGACAATGAGGAGTTCCCTCATACCATTTAACTCACATACCAGGTGAGTATCCTAACCACTGAGCTAAATGGCGGATCCCTGTGCAAATCCTTTCTCCCCCTCAGATGGAGGAGGGACTCTTGGCTGTGAACCACAAGCAGATGGTCTCTGTGAAAGGGATGGGGATTAGCAACACCCCTTTCAATGGCATCTCTGATTGGCTAGCTTTGGTAGCTCCCTACCTAAAATGCTGGCGTTTCTGAATCCCATTCTGGGGACCCTGTCTCTTCCCATTCATTATATAGGAGCGTAGTCACCTACCTCAGACTTTGTGAATCATGCTGATTTTCTTGGGGCCTAACAGTGAAGTCCTGTGATGCTGAGCCTGACAATGCCTTATTCCTTTTCCGGATCCAGGCCAGGGTGCCTGTTCCGCCTACTCACGATCTGTATCATGACTAAGTGATAACGTTTCTGTCCACATCCCCACCTGAGCATTGTGAGAAAACAATCTTTTATTTATTTTTCCAGATGTGAGGTACCATTTAAAGCTGGAAGAATCCATTTTTGTCTCTCACAAAACACACTTTTCCTTGCAAAAGATGCCCTAAAAGCCAAAGATAAGGGTGACAGAAGTTGTGATCATTTAAAGCTGCACTTTGTAAGTGGACACACGTTTGAATTAGTGTAACTAACACAATGAGAGTCACCTTCAGTCCTTGTACAAGTGAGTGCAATTCCTCTGACTTCACTAGATTTGGCTCACTTACACCCAGGCTGCACTTTCACCTGAAGGGATAGATGGGTGGGTTGAAGCAGAACAAACAAGAGGAAAGTGTCAAGTAAAAGGGAGCTTGTTTGTCAAAGACTTTATTATACCCTCATATACACCCCCTGCTAAAACCTACACAACATATAAATTAAACTCATGCCAGCTCACCAATGTGTGACCAATGTGTACCATCACTTTCAAATTTAGCACATAAGCCCCAGATCAGCTTTAACTGGACTACCCCGAAAACGTTTTAGAATACCACACACTTCCCCACTGGAAACAGACTGTATTATCCTGCCTGTCCTGGGTAGTTTATTGGGGTTCTCCACACTTAACAGACTGATGATACTTAGTGCTGATACCAGGTTTGTACACCCAATTCAATAGTTCTCTGCCCCCTCAGCCTCAACAAAGTCAATGGAGTTTTGTCAAACAAGCATTTTATTGAGATAGAAGCACCACCTCAGAATCCAGAGATCTATGGGACTTAAATCACTGATGCTGGCTGCAGATGCAATCAGGCAGACAGCTAGCCAGATTCAATAATTCCTGGAACACTCTTAACCCACCAAAGTGTGGCAAATAATTAAACCATACCAAAAGAAATGACAGAATACCATCGCAGGTGCCCTCAAAAGTTTTCTTGGACAATTTCTTGTTTAAATTGAACTGGCCCAACAAGTCTGGGCCTCTAATGTGTCTGCCATGCTGGGAGACAACTAGTAAGTGAAGCCAGTTTCATAAAAGGTGAAAATGATATTTTGCTGTCTACAAATCAATGCAAAAAGATTACAGTGAAGAGCCTGAATTTTCTTGGGAAATTGGTAAAAGAATATTCATTTCAATTGCAAATTTTCTCTTTCATGGCTTCAGTATCCACTCAGCTGAAGCAAAGCTCAAATTGTGGCAGGAAGAACTACTAGATCCCTTCTCCCTCAGAGTTCATAATCATCCTGAAAGTTGCCCTGACCCACCTTCTGGCCATAGCCAGTTAGAACTTCCACTACTCCTAGGGGAATTCTGCACAGAATTAATGTCCCCCACAGCATACTTGATTGGGGTGGAGAGGTGAAGGGAAGCCATGAGAGGGGTCAAGCTGCAATTTCACCTTTTGCCCACCAGGTGCTGAGGTGGCACCAAAAGAAAGGGCAGCTAGCTCACAGGCTGGAGCAACTTGCCTTCCTCACAGCACCCTGCCTTCCGGGCCAGGTGAGGAAGCATAAGATATGGGGCAGAGAGAGCAGGGCACATGAGGTCTCTAAGGGTCACAGACTATGGTTTAGAAAGGCTAATGGGGGGACAGATGGAGGTTTGGGCACAGGAGCTAGTGGGGTTGCAACATTGATCCAGAGGCTAAAGGGGAGGGTGGGGAGTAGGGCCACATGGGGGCAGGTGTAGCTATGCCTGGCTGAATGACGACTTGGGGTGCAAGGACAGCTGGAGATGGGGCAGCTATGCGTGGCCAAGTGAGGGTGCTGGGGCACATGGGGACAGGGAGGTATAGGAGCGCAGGGCTACATAGGGACATATGCAGATATATCAGCTGAACGAGGAGTAGGGGTGCAGGAACACACAGGGATGGGGCAAAAGCCAAAGTCTGCATAGGGGGGGCTACCTAACTCCCTAACAATCCTTCTCTCACCCACCCCATACTTCTCCTACCCACAGCAACAACCCTCCAGATTCCCTCCCAGGCTCTTTCCCAGCAATTACTTCCCTCTCCCTCAGCTCCTCTGTTACCCCCAACCTCTTCCACTGTTTCTGAGTGGTGTGGGAAATATGGTTCTGTATTGTCGTTAACTCAAAATTCTGTAATAATAGCCCTGATAAGGAATCTATATGTCAAAAAACATTTCCTGGATCTTTTTTTTTTTGTCTATAAATTGCTACAGACATATTTGCTGAAAGACATTTTGAAATAAATTGCCAAAAATAATTGAAACTGGAATGATTATATTGTGTTATTCTGGCAAATAAAATATGCTAATTTTAAAACAGAATTTTAGATTATTTAAAATGCAGAATTTTTAATTTTTTTTTGGTGCAGAATTCCCTCAGGAGTAATCCACACATATGCTCCATGCTTAATATGAACTGCTCACTTGCACACTTTCCATTTCCCACTTCCTCCTATGGAAATAATGCAACCTCCAATAAAAAAGAGGAAATGAAAAGAAGTTAAAAAAAATTCTACATTGAAAGTTATATATTAGTTCTTTTTGTCTCTCTTTTCATTTATTTTTTCCTGTCTCATTTTCTTGTTTTCCATTACCTACCTCAATCTCCACAGAATTCTCTTCTTTCCTTTCTTGATTTTTCTCCCTTTTATTATTTTCTCTCCTCTCCTCTGTTGTTCACTCTATTTCTTTCTATTAATCATCCCCAGGCCAAAGCCTCTATCTTTTTGTCTAGCTCGTTCCTGTTTTCCTTTGCACCCATCTCTGTCCCTGATTTCCCAACCTCTCCCTCACTAAGTTACCCCTAGCTCCTTAACATTTTCTTTTGACTCACAGTTTTCTCTCTCTCAGCCCCCACCCATAATTCCTCACTCCCATCAGCCTTTCCTGGGCCTCTTTCCTGGTTCTCCCCACCATGGTCCCCCCACCTGCAAGTTGGTACACGTGCTTCTATAGGCTCCTGGGCTACATCTACACTGGCAATTTAAGTCAACTTAAGGAGGCTTAAGTCAACTTAAATTAAGCCACATTCACACTAGGCTTTCATTAAGTCGACTTAAGAAATTCCTTAAGTCGACTTAATGAAAACTTAAGTCGACTTTATAACTACCACTCATTAGGTCGACTTAACTCTTAAGTCGACTCCTTAAGTCGACTTAAGGACAGTGTGGACGTGGAGTAACCCTTAAGTCGACTTTATTAAGTCGACTGAACGGTGGTTACGTCGACTTAACAAAGTGGACTAAGTTGACTTAAAGCTAAGTCAACTTAGTCCACTTTGTTAAGTCGAGTTTAATAAGGTCGACTTTAAGTCGACTTAATAAGGTCGACCTAACTTTTCCTAGTGTAGACATAGCCCTAGACTCTAGCAGGTCTGTCTTCCCACTACATGTGGGCGTGACCCCATTCTTGGACTCGCTAGAATCTATCACAAGGGTGAGAACACTCCTTCAGAATTACGGAAAGACCATTAATATAGATATACAAATGTATGATGTGCTATCAAGACATGTTCCCACAATGGCATGCCTGCCTATCACAGCCCAATTAGGATATTCTCAAAGTGAAGAGTGCACCTACATAGATTTATGGCACCAGAAAAATTTCACATAGTTCTATCAAACTCCGCAGGAAATGAGTTTTCTGAGCAGAGAAACTAAAAATGAACATTAGAACAAACCAAAATACTATTGAGAACAATACAGAAAAAATTCATAAACCAAATATGAACCTGCGGATTCAAGCTACAAGAAAGCTACAAGGATAAAAAAATAACCTAATCTCCTAAACCTTTTCATTCATCACTCCAGAGGATTTGTATCAGAAAAGATTGAAGAAAAGATGCATTTAATTTAAATACCAGCAACTGCATCTGATTAAGAGCCTGCAACCATGTGTCTACAGAAACTCAGACCTTACCACTTTGAAGTGAGATTAAATAACTTGAAGTTATGTCTTGTAGAATCTTGTGTACTACTAGAAGAAAAGTTGGAAGAGCAAACACGGTATCTGTTTTATACAAAACAAATGGAAAAAGTACAATTGTTCATGCCTCTGCCTCTTTGTTTCTTCAAGAAATCCATTGGACATTCTGTTTTCTATTATACTCAAATAAATCTATCAGGGGTTAGCTGGTCACACATTGGAGTTATAAAATGAAATACACTTTGGGTCTAGCTTCCAGCATAGCTGACGTTGACTGATACAATGAGTGTTCAGGTTCATCTTTCTTCACCTATAAGTAGCTGTGACAGCTGTGTTCACTCATTTCACCCAGGTCAAAATAAGAAGCACTTTGTGATGAGTGTTATATCTCATAACCCATTATTTTCTGATGTACAGGACAGCTCTCTTGCTATGCTTTTGAAATAGGGTTTCTATTGAAGAATCTTCCCATTCATCTGGAGTTCTAGAGAAATAATACTTCTTTCCAATCATTTGGTAACCTCGCATACAAATGTGATCAAACTTGCCTTCAAGATTAGTAGAAATGTGGTGGAATCACAAAATTACAGGGAAAATGAAGTGTTTTGCTCTTTCTAATGAGAAGATTGTTTAGGCAGTCTAAACTGATGCAGGTTTGCCTAGTTAAGCCTGGAGCCAGAAAGATGGAAACAAACAACAACAGCACCAAGGGACATCTGGACTCTTCTCTTACATCTAAACAGAGTGTTAACTTAATAAGCTTAATTATTAGGTGCAATGACCCCACATTCAACAGACAGAATCCAGCTAGCAAAGCACAATTTTAACTCTGTGCCACTAACTGTAGAATTCTCATTTCAATGTTTGCAGAATAAGGTCATAATGGGAAAGCAAGCCTAACACTCTTTTTGGACTACTGGAGTTCAGCTGAGCACTTACATTTCACTGCTGCCAACCAGAAGTCTTCCCCAACATCCAACATGATTCTATTTCCAATCAACCCTGACCTTTTGTGACTGCCCATCTGGATGCCCACACCTGATCTAATTTCTGATCTTCTGCTGTGAATGATCATCAGTGGAGACATAATTGGGAGATTTTAGACACAAGACAGAAAGAAGATAAGTCATGATGATGCTCAATGTCCATTACACTGAAAGAACAGAAACACTGCTGAAGAAGCTTCAAGACTGATAGCAGAATCAAGCCCATTAAGACAAAAATTATACCCATTTTTGCTTTTAGCATGAAATTATTTTATATAACTCTAACAGTTATCACTAGTTCATTAAAACAAGAAGTGAATTTAAAGTTTCCAACATCACATATTCTCTCTTCAAAATTTAGCAACAAGAAATAATCTTAAAATTATACCTTTTCCAGGTTGATCTCAATGTACTGCTATCTGAAAGAACTGGCCTGTTATTTTTCCCCCTCGAGAGCAAGAAGTCCCTACTAATCTGCATGGTCTATGACCTTCAGTTCCTCTCCTCCTCATCATTTTTAGGAACCTGAAAAAATAAAAAAGGAAAAAGTATTAACATTTCCCACTTGAGAACGATAAACACCTATAGGCAATCTGAGTTTAGTTGCCCTTCAATTCTTATCTCCCTTTCATATTTCTCTTGTAGCTTTCTCTCCTTTTGCCAAATATGTAACAATTTATAAAGGCAAAAATATCATGGTTAATGTAATTATTATAAAACATACTAACATTGTTTAATATTAAAATGTTGAAAGATTTAATTTAAAAGATCACTTACCAAAAATTTAGCAGTGGGTGGAAGGATTGCTTTTGACCATTGCCTTAGGGATTGAACATGGACCAAGCAGACCAGAATGCTCATGCCAGTGAAGACTGAGAGTTGTTTTCTCTGTGAAGATATCTTGGAAATGAAGAGATTTCTTTTGTATTTTTATCATCATTTTATAAGAATCCACTGATGCACTTACCAACATAATTTTCTTTTAAAACATTATTCTGTTAAGAAAGGAGTGAATTTTAGATTTGTTTTATTTTAGTTTTGGTCTTGTGCCTTTTGGGTTTATTTAAATACTGATCTAACCAGCTTCCAGCTGTGAATGTCAATAACAAGAATGAAAATAGGAACACTGTCACTTCTTAACCAACTAGGAGATTTCCGTTTTACTTATTCATCTCTTGCAGCCCAACCCCACAAGTTGAGAAGGACCCCTAAGCTCTTACAGGAACAAGACACTTATAATGGTAGATGATTAAAAAAGGTACTTCATATGTCCATGTCTGAAAGTCTTACTCAATTAAGCACACACTAGATTGTTTCCTATGTCACTTCACAGGTCTGTATTGATGAAGTCTGCTATGTGCAGCATCTTGAATGAACTTGTATGGTGGGAGGGAGAGCGTGAGAGAGAAGCACTTCAGTACAGTAAGTATATTATGCAAAAAAGACCCTTAGCTATACAGGCATACATGCTTCCCAACAGGCTTTATTCCATTACTCATTTGCTAACTGTATAAATAGACATTTCAAAATATGAGCTAAAGTTTCAGAATCAACTTGCATTATGGAGGTGATTATAGTTAAGGTGCATATTTGTAATGCAAACCAAAGTGGGGTCTTGTTCCAGTCACCCAATCCTGTACCCCTAATCCCCCATTCCCACCAATGTACAGGCACCTGCACTCAATTTCAGTTCCATTCAGTATCAATTGATTGGCAGAAAAACCTATAAAGGTGTTGTTGCCAAACTGTAACCGAGAACCAAGATGCTTGACTTCAGAATTCATGGAATCTGCCTAGGATGGAGCAATATTGCCTTTGCAACCTTCCATTTATCTAATAAGAGTCTGTATATTCTCAATGAGATCCAAGGACTACATCAACAAGAATATGTTCACTTGTATGTAATTTCTCAACAGTACTTTTCACTTTACAAAATGTAAAATCTGAGGTTAAACTCTACGGGGCAGATTGGACATATAAATGTATATGTATATTCAAAATTTCTGTATTTTAATACTTATATTTTAGTTTCATATTATTTTGCCAAAATGTAACCAAGCACCACCTTACTCACCTTTCTTGTGCCCACCCCTCTGTCTGCCTGTCTGTCCTCACATGATTAGTTCCATGGAGCCAGGGCCATAGAAGAAATATTTTCAAAGCCACCCAGAAGTCAGTTAGGAGCCCTAGTTCCATTTTCAAAAAGTGATTTAGGAATTGAGCAGCCTAAGTTCATTGGAAGTGATTGGTACTTAGAGTACTTAGTGATGATTGGATGACTAACACAGTGAACTTCAGTGAAGATGGGACAGGATCTGGGGCTCAAACAGGAAAAGAACTAGTTACTGATTGGCCTGGCTCTGGGGGTTTTTTGCCTTCCTCTGTAGCACAGGGCATGGCTCACCTACCGGTGAATTCTCTGTATCTTAAACTCCTTAAATCATGATTTAAGGAGGTAAATAACTCAGACATAGGTTGGTGGCCTATTGCTGGAGTGGGTGGGTGGGTGAGGTCTTGAGGCCTGCATTGTGCAGGAGGTCAGACTAGATGATCGTACTGGTCCCTTCTGACCTTAAAGTCTATGGCTGCGTCTACACTGGCAAATTAAGTCAATTTAAGCTTGGCTTAAGTCGACTTAATTTGCCCTGGGTCTACACTACACTTTGCTTAAGTCGACTTAAGCAGCTTGCTTAAGTCGACTTAAGGAAAATAAAGTCAACTTAATGAAAATTAAGTCGACTTTATTAAACCTGCTTTTTACTCGACCTAAGGCTTAATTCGACTTTCTAAAGTCGAATTAACCCAGTGTAGACATGGGGTAGCCCTAAGTTGACTTAGGGCTACCCCAGGACTACACCACTGCCCTCCCTGCCGGGGGGGGACACAGGGGGAGCCTGACATGCCCCCCAAAGGGCAGGGCAGGGCCCTGTGTGTGTTGCTGTCTGGATTTAGGGAAGCATTTATGATATTATTTTCAATGGATGTCTCATAAATGCTCTATAATCCATAGGAACTATGTCGTGTTTGGTATCAATAGAAAGGTAGTAATTTGCTGGGAATGATTATATAGTTTATGTCTAGGAATTCTATTTGGATTAGAAGTTAGGAACTGGGTATTCTATCTATACTTTAACTTATGTTATTTTATTGAAATACCTGAGAGAGCTGGCTGGGTGTGTCAAACCATTGTGTCCTTAATGTTTAGGAATGTACCAGGGATAATGATCCCAGGGACTAAACTGATGAGCCATTAAGGACACAATGAGTGTATTCCTTATGACCTTGCATTAGAAGTAATTCTTTCACTCTACCCAGCACAGATGAGGCCTCAAGTGGAGTATTGAGTCCAGTTCTGGGTACCGCATTACAGGAAAGAATGTGAACAAACTGGAGAAAGTCCAGAGGAGAGCAACAAAAATGATAAAAGAACTAGAAAACATGACCTATGATGAAAGGTTTAAAAAAAAAAAAACAGTTTTGTTTAGTCTGGAGAAGAGAAGACTAAAGGGGACTAGATAAAAATCTTTAAGTATGTAAAAGGTTGTCATAAAGAGGAGGGTGATAAATTATTCTCCTTAACTGCTGAGGACAGGACAAGAAGTAAATTACAGCAACAGGCGGTGTAGGTTAGACATTAGAAAAAACTTCCTGACTATACAACAGTTAAGCAATGGAACAAGTTATTTTAGGGAGTTGTGTAATCTCCATCTTCAGAGATTTAAAATAATAGGTTAGACAAACAATTGTCTGGAATGATCTAGATCAGTGATTCCCAACCTGTGGCCCACAGCGCCCTTCGAAGTGGCCCACCGCTCCCCTCCTGCTGGCTGCATAGGGAGCCACTGCCTAAGGACCCAGGTGGAGCATGTTGCCACTGGCTACAAGACGTGCAGGCTCTTGCCGCAGACAAAGGAACGGGAGATCAGTGCTCTCCTCCCCCTAGCCATAGCAGGGAATGGGGCAAAATGCTCCATCTGGGTCCCTATGTGCTGGGGTGGAGGGGAGCACTAATCTCTCATCCTGGGCTGCAGAAAGGAGCCACTGACTAGGGATCCATGTGGAGTGTACAGGGCTGCAGAACAGGTATGATTTCCCTGCTGCAGCCAGGGGGATAGGAAATCAGTGAGGAAGAAGCCTGCAAGGTCATCTGCAACTTTGTAATGATTTTATGTTTTCTTCCCGGTCACTGATAAAAATGTTAAGCAATGTAGGGCTAAGGACTGATCCCTGCAAGACCCAACTAAAAATGCACCAGCTCAATGATGAAATTACATTTTGAGATCTATTGGTTAGCCAGCTTTTACACCATTTTTAATGTATGCCATGTTAAGTTTACACTGTTTTAATTTTTTAATAAAAATGTCATGTGACATCTACTCAAATGCCTTACAGAAGACTAAGTATTTATGTCAACACTCCTATATTTATCATCTAAACTTGTAATCTCATAAAAATGTATCATTAGTTTGACAGGATTTATTTTTCATAAATATGTTTATGGCATTAATTATATTATCCTTTAATTCTTTATTAATTAAATTTCATATCAGACACTCCATTATCTCAACGAGATCAATGTCAGGCTGACAGACCTATAATTACCCAGATCATCCTCTTTTCCTTTTTTAAGAATTGGCACAATAGCAGATTTCCACCAGTCTTCTGGAACTTCCCCAAGATTTCAACACTCATTGAAAATAAAACATTGATTGTCCAGTGAACTCTTCAGCCAGCTCTTTTAAACTCTTAGATGCAAGTTATTCAGAGCCTCTGATTTAAATATATCTCACTTTTGCAGATGATGTTAACATCCTCCAGAGATGCTAGTGGAATGAAAAGAGTGTTATCATATGATATGACTATATCACATCTGTTTTTCTCCCAAGTACACCAACAGAAATATGTACTGAATAACTTCTACCATATCTGCATTATTACTACAACTTCCATATAATAATGGACCAATACCATTGTTCGGATTCTTTTAGTTCCTAATATACTTTAAAAACATCTTTTCATTGTCCTTAACACTGCTGGCCATAGATTTTGCCTTGTGTACCTTTGCTTCCCTTATCAGTTTTCTATAATTCCTAGCTTCTGATGTAAATTTATTATTCACATCAAGTGCAGCCATTTCTCCGATAAATCAGGAATTGTGCAAGAATTTCATTCATAATGAAGGCCTACAGGATGAGAGACAACAACAGCAGCTGAAAGCTGCCAATAGAAGGATGACACGCAGAGACTAAAAAATTAAAAGGACAAAGAAACAAATGGTAAAAGAAAGAAAGGCAGAAAAAAGGCATGAAAGTAGAGAAAAGTGAATAAACTGCAAAGAGAAGAGACAGAAATAAAGATTGACTACAAAACACAAGCAGCCAAAGGTCTTTACCAGCTACTAGAAGCACCACTACAACCAATGCAAAGCATTCTGGGATGCATTTTGGAATTATGATGGAGGGCTGACTACATCTTTACATGTGTTGCCTCTGGTGCTGATGCACTTACAGCTGACCCTGTTCAAGACGCAGCTACTGGTGTAACAACTAGACTCCCTTCAACTTTGTCACTATCTGAGTATCGACGTATTAGACTGTAGAGAGCTGGACATGCCCAAAACTCATACAAAAATCAACGTTTGAAAGTGAAATTCATGTTATTTGATGTAACACCTGGATCCTTCAAATGGCCAAATAACTATTAGGCTGTTTCAGGTCCCAGTCGTATGCTAACAATTCCACAATTTAAAATATGCCCCTAGGAAGTGCATTGAAAATGACGTGCATACATTGAATGTTGTAAAATTACCAAGACTTTTGTGGGAGTTTTTAACAAGCTATTTCTTCTTCCTAAATTAAGAAACTATAAAGCCCAGCTTTTCTCTATTATCCCTGTTATTTAGCCAAGCACACTGGAAGCTTCATTAGAGGAAAAACATAAATTGGCAGTTACATTATGTATGTTCTCATATTATAATGACCAAACATCAGTAAAAAGAAAATGGTAATGCAAATCCCAAGAGAAGCCATTATTCCTTCCAGATGTTCTGAATATTTCCCTTATAATGACGAAAAAGAGAAATACTTCACAACTATTCCGCATATCCCACTGGAAGCCCAGTAAAATAATTCAGAGAGATTCAAACTTTCTCTGTGATTTGACTTTAATTGTCACAGATTCTGAAGCCAGTGCTGGACTCTCATTGGTTTGGCCAGTTTTCCCAAAGCTGATTTCAAATGTGAACAACGGCAAGGAAACATATATCATACATACCCTAATTACAGCAGGGTTTGCAATTTGGAGTTAAGTTCCAAAGGGGTAGCCGTGTTAATCTATTGCAGAAAAATAACAGAGTCTTGTGGCACTTTCAAAGACTAACACATTTATTTATTGCATGAGCTTTTGTGGGAGAAAATCCCAATTCATCAGACGCTTTGAGCCTCTGACCCAGCAATTACTGAGGCTATGTCTACACTTGTAAATTTAGGTTGACTTTAGCTAAGTCGACTTAGCATGTCCACACTCAAAATTTAAGTCGACTTAGGGGGGACCCTACAAAGTTGACCTAGAGTGTCCACACTGGACGCCTAGGTCGACTTGTGGGGGCCAGAGGGACCTTGGACAGGTCCACTGTGGCGGGGGGGGGCACCCCTTGCCAAGTGCCAGGGGACTCAGCCTTTGCCCCATTGTACCTGGGTACAATGGGGCAAAGGGGGACAGGGACCCTGGCAGGGCATAGGGGCAGGGCTCTGCCCTGCCCTTTGGGTGGGCATGTAGGCTGTCCCTGTGCCGCCCCCCTGGCAGGGAGGACAGTGGGGGAGTCCTGGAGAGCCCTAAGTCGACTTAGGGCTACTCCACATCTACACTGGCTTAAGTCGACTTTAAATGTCGACTTAAGCCTAAAGTCAACTTTAAAGTAGGTTTAACAAAGTTGACTTAATTTTCCTTAAGTTGACTTAAGCAGCTTGCTTAAGTCGACTTAAGGAAAGTGTAGTGTAGACACAGAGTAAATTAAGTCGACTTAAGCAAGCTTAAGTCGACTTAATTTACAAGTGTAAATGCACCCCAAGAGACTGAAGAGCATGCCCTAGCCTATTAATTCACCTACTGTTTTTATGACCTTAAGCTTTACATGCCATGACATCAATGCCCATTTGTCACAAAAAGAAGATGTTCACTCAAGTGTTTTGAATGCAAATCCTTCTTTACTGCAGCAGTTTACAAGCTCAACAGAAAATGCTGCCTCTCACAACTGTGCTGCTAATGTTCTCAGATGGCAACAACCTAACCGGCAGCTAGCTAGCTCGCGCTATAAGATAGTCTACCTTCTCCAGAGGAGGGTTGTGCAGATGGTTTGTTCTTTTAATACCTCAGTGAAACAAAATCTTTGCACCCTCAAATTATACCATCAGCTGCCTAACAAGCTTGTACCGTTTTCTGAAAAAACAATATTATTATAATTTCATAACTGTGCATGCTTGTAAACGTTTAAAATCACTGCAGACATATATTTGGCCCAAAATATAGTAACTATCACTTTTTGTTTTAACCTAATTAAACATCTGTTACTTGAAAAGCCTAATACTTTCTTTGACACCGAGAACAGCTGCACCATCTTTATAAATGTTGAGAAGGGAAGCAAATACATTTATATTAGCCATAGCAGTCTTGACGAGGGAGAGGCTGTTGTTGAGATTTCTGAATGGCAAGAATTAATGGGGCTGATACATCAGACATAGCGTCTTCTCTGCAATTTGCCTAGTTTTAGTCACAATACACTGCCATTGACTAGTAAACAAATGAAATGATTAATTCTTATCTTTTAGGTTCCAATGAGAGATGCTGAATATAATCCAGAAGAATATTTGTATGTATGTTTGGCCATTCTGACAAGTTCCAAAGGTGTAGCCATGTTAGTCTAGGTCAGCAAAACAAACTAGGGTTGCGTCTACACTTGTAAATTAAGTCAACTTAAGCTTGCTTAAGTCGACTTAATTTACCCTGCGTCTACACTACAGTTTCTTTAAGTTGACTTAAGCAAGTTGCTTAAGTAGACTTAAGGAAAATAAAGTCAACTTAATGAAAATTAAGTCGACTTTATAAAACCTCATTTTACTTCAATCTAAGCCTTAAGTCGACTTTTTCAAATTGACTTAAGCCAGTGTAGACCTGGAGTAGCCCTAAATCAACTTAGGGCTACTCCAGGACTCCACCACTGCCCTCCCTGCTGGGGGGGGGGGGGGCAAAAGGGGAGCCTGGCATGCCCTGCCCACCCTGCCCCTATGCCCTGCCAGGGTCCCTGTCTCCCTTTGCCCTATTGTACCCAGGTACAATGGGGCAAAGGCTGAGCCCCCTGGCAATAGGCAAGGGGTGCCCGCCCTGCCACCATGGACCTCTCCCAGGTCGACCTAGTCCCTAGAAGTCGACCTAGGCATCCAGTGTGGACGCTTTAGGTCGACTTTGTAAGTTCCCCCCAAAGTCGACTTTAAATTTAGGTGTAGACGCACTAAGTCGACCTAAATTTACACGTGTAGACATAGCCAAGGAGTCTTGTGGCACTTTTAAAGACCAACAAATTTATTTATCGCATGAGCTTTCGTGGGAGAAAATCCCACTTCGTCAAGCCTTGTTTGTTTTGTCTATTCAGAGTTTCTCTGTTCCTGCTTTATATAACTAGATTTGATAAAAAGTGTGCAATTTTTGCATCAGAACAAAATACTATTTCACGTGTGTATGAAGGTCTTTTAAAGAGAAATATTTATACATTATATGTATTGTACAAAAAGAGAAATATAAAGGATAAATTCTCTACCAGAGTACATCAGTGCAACTCTCCTGAAATAATCTGAATTGGACCAGTAAATAGAAGGAGAATTTGGCCCTTTCTAGAGAAACTGGAGTAAAATGAGCAATCTTTTCTACTTCATTCATACTGAACACAAGTGGAATTTTTTTTATATGCCACTCTATTCACTTAGCAGAAATGTAACTTTAGTTAAATGGTGCCACCTGGTGACACAAATCTGTCATGGTGTGAATCTACACCTAATCCAGGGAAGAGAAAGAAATGTATATGGTCCAGCCTTAGACAGTCACAGCCTAAAAACTGCACCAGCAGCAATAATTACTTATCCTAGAGAACACTGTGTATTGTATTATGGAACAGAATACGACATATAGCAGGAACGGCCAAATTGTGGCTTGCGAGCAATATGTGGCTCTTTTTCACTTAAAGTGTGCAGAGCCCTCTATGCTTCCACGGCAAATTCTCTACCTGTCAGGCTACAGTGGGGAGCTCAGAGCTTCTGCCCGGTGGTACGGTAATGAGGCTAGAGGATTCCCCCCTGTGGATAGACAGATCTAGGGTGAGAGTCAGTAAGTTTGGCCATCCCTGACATACCATTCTGTAACTTTCCCATCTTCAAAGCGTCTGACGAAGTGGGATTTTCTCCCACGAAAGCTCATGCGATAAATAAATCTGTTAGTCTTTAAAAGTGCCACAGGACTCTGTTGTCTTCATACAGAATAATGGCAAAGGAAAGAAACCAGTAGGAAAAAAAAATCCTTTAATTGATTTTTATTTTAGGAAGGTACTATTGAACTAACGGGACCTACAAATTTACCCTAACTGTGAGCTCCACTGTGGGAAAATGGACAAAAGTTTACAAAATGTTCCAATCACATGTAACAACAGAAGTTGGTGGGAAATGAGAAGTAAGACAGAAAGACTAAGTAAGGCCAGATAAAAAGGCTTACTGATATAACTCAGAGTAGAACGTTGCCCTTCCTACTGCGCTGCTACAGGCAGTCCCGCTGTCTTCACAGCTGGAGAGCGGTAGTTGCTGGTCAGAGATTGCCACCTTATTTCTGCACTGCTGCATTCAGAGTTGGGTGGCCAGAGAGCAGCGACTCATGTCGTTTGTGGTACAGGAGGACTAGTTTTTTAGTCCCGCTTCCATCTCGCCAAATTCTATTTTTATCCTGCAATACCGACTTTATTTTTATCCCACTTCCTCTATTATGGCAGTGACTCCTGTTGCACCCCAAGAGATCCCACTTTCTTCACGTCCACCCAAAGATCCTCTTGCACCAATCCGGGCCCCCCGAGGGTGTCTGCCCTGGTTTGCATTCTACTGATCTAAAAAACTGTAAAACAAGACATTTTCCTTATAAAAACACAGCTAAAGGGAAAGGGAACAAGAATTATAGCTAAATTATATTTCAAGCACTTTAACTATTTTTTCTTTCTTTTCTGTATCTTTAAAAAAAAGTTTTAAATATCTTTAATTATGTGTTTCCCATGGTATTAAGCAGGCTGTGGTCTATGCATCCTAAAGCCTAAATCTTGTTTTAAATAGTTTAATGTTGGATAATGAAAAGTTCATGTTAACACCTTTCATCTTTTGGGGTCATATTTTTCATCAAAATTATTGCAACCATGCTATTCTAAGATAATGACTAGAATGTATTTACTATTAGAAAAAACAGAAAATGGGAAAAAATGACAATTATACTTATCTGAATATAGGGAAGGAAGGAGAAGAGTCTTGTTCTACTTCAAAACTGTTTGCTACAGTGGTTCCTCTGTAGCATTTAGAGGCCACTATAGCATTGTAGAGTAGTTCCAAAGGGACTCCTTGTTTATTGTAGAGTAGGACTTTGAGGCTAATGTTCCTGACATTAGGGCTAAATAGACAAAGCTAAGGATTTGGGGCTTTATGTCTTAGTGCCTTCCTCTTGTTCTGGTTAATCTACATAAGTAATAACTTAAAATTGAAATCAATTTTGAACCTCTGAACTCCTATACAAAACTATATGTGGACCTTTCCTCTTGTTAGCTGAATCCTGTGTCGGTAGGGAAGACTCAACAAAAAAGCATTTTTCAGATAGAGTGTACCTTTTCCACACTTGGACTCCCCTTCCATCTAGTTGGGAATCTAACCAGAATCCCCCTCAATTTTAGCAACATATAAGTGCCATAAGTGATTACTAGCTATACTATTTACATAATCTGATGTTCACACAATGTAAGCATGTTAAATGTCAATATTTAACATCTCAAAATATACACGTAACTGCTTGTTTAATCTGTGCAAGTATTTACCAAAACTGCATATACAAACATATCTAATTAGACATTTGTACAAACAACTGCAGTAAATGTGCAGCTGTGTGAAAAGTAGGAACAAAATGTCTAGTGATGGTGAATTCCAAATTGCAGCTATCATTAATCAAGATTTTGCCCTTGAAGGCTCAGGGCATATTGTCTTTGCAGTGACAAAGTGGCCCCATATTGCCTTCTGGAATGGGAAGATTTTAACTTCCTTAAAATAACTCAATATCTCTATTGGCACACATCCTTTAATAGCCGTCATGCTTTCTTGCTTGCACTGAAGAAAACAAACAGACTCAACATGTGTAACCGTGAGTAAATAAAAACATCAATATCCCGCATCCTAATTTGGGTCAGGACAAAACAAAAGGTAAAATTCTCTGTAAAAACGCTGTGCATTTTAGTACTTAACTTGTATGTAGTATGGAAGAAAAATTTGTATTAAGAGACTTGAAGGTATTCCTGTAACAGTGAAAGTGATTCTAGCTTGCTGGATGAATGAGGTAGGATAAGGTACAATCAGGAAAGCAGCTTAAAACATGAGATAAAATAAAGACGTTTACAGTGTTGACTGAAGAAGTTCAGATGGAATTTTAGTCAAACTAGGTTCAGTTTCCTGGATTATTTCCTTTGGTTTTAAAATGTTGACAGCTTTCAGGAACTTCAAAATTGTGAAGCCATGTAGATTAACACTAAAGGATGTTTGAATGATCTCTTGTGAAGAGAAACAACCAGAATTTACAGTTCTCTGCACAAGGTAAATGGGATTGACATTCACAATTATGCTTCCCTCTACTCAGACAGAAGTCACCTTGTTTCACCTGATCACTTCTTTTAAAGAGGGGAATTACACCTTCTCCAAATATTTTGTTCTTGATATCCAAAGTAAGAATAAACGTTTGTCTCAAGTACCTAAGAACAACCACATTATGTCAGACTAATGGTCCATCTAGCACAGTGTGCTGTCTTCTGACAATTGCCAGTACCAGAAGCTTCAAAGGGAACGAACAAAACAGGGCAACGTCAGGTGTTTCACTCCCAGTCATGCAGTCCCAGTTTCTGACAGCTGAAGGATGCACTTATATTCTCAAGATCTTTAGAACCAATTTTCAAGAATTGAAGGGTTGTATGCTGAAGTCTGCTCCACGACAGTGTTCACATACAATTACACTATTCCAAACACCTCTATACACTCTATAGCTAAGGAATGGTATGCTTTGATTCAGTTACGGCATGGTATGGTATATACATTGATTCAGCTGGTCTTTCAGCTTAATTCATCATTCAGTGAACAGAGACACACAATTCTCAGCTGTCAGAGCAAGCCTCTCAATGAGCTAGCTGGTAAATTTGCTGATTATGGCTTTCTTTGAACACTTGCAGACCATCTGTTTTCTCCTAGCTCTTGTGTATTGCTGTAGTGTGAACTGATACCTTTCTGGGTGCGGTTTGCATCAGGAATATTATCCAGTTGTGTATGACGATAAATTCCCCATTATCCTCACTTATGCTGCTTTCACCAGCAAAATACAGTGTTTACTCATGGTGCCAATGAGAGGCTTAAAGACCTGGCCTATGACTATTGCCTATCTACAACAAACGATTGATTTTTGACACACGGGGCAAATTGATATTTGCATGCTTCCTTTGGAATCTAAAGTTTAGATCCACTAATGTTAATTGTCAAGTATGTCAAGTATAGAGGAATACAATTCTATTCAGAAAATTTGCATCTTTGGACCCTGAATCACCTCAAATCCTATTGCTCGTTGAATACAGACCTTATGCTTTTTTCTTTGCCCAGCACTGAACCAGTAACTTCTGGCTGTCGAAATGTATAATGACTTGTGATGGAGCTGTCATTTTTTTCTTTATCTTTAAAAGAAGAAACTTTGAAGAGGTCATAATGAGACAGATATGGAAATCAGATTAAGTACCCTAACTCAAGCACTGGAGAGTCTGTCTCCTAGCTGTGGAACAGATTTGCATGTCTGAAGATTTTTAGGAGCTATGAGGCAACCAAAAAGCTGCAGAGAAATCTTCTTGTCCTCTATTGCACCTAAAAAAAGACAACTGGTATAGCAAGTACCTTGAACTGTAACATTCTTTTCTACTGTTGGCTGGTTTGCTATTTCTGAATTGTTCTGGGTAAAACAAAATGCTGAGGAGTACCATTGAGGCTTATCCTGGGAAACTGGAAATTTGAATGAGGGAGAAGCTTAAGAATTCATTCCAGAAGAGCTCTATTAAGTGAAAGTTCAATTTATGGGTCCTTTGGGTGTGGTGAAGGTTCAGCATGTGGTGGCACTGGTCACTGTACTCCATGAAGTATTACATTAAAGGAAGAATCTACCAGAGTTTCCACACCAAATTTATCTGAGGGAGAAGTTTGCAGATTCTTAATTCTGAGAGAAAATCCTTCAGTTTTTTTGTATACTTAAAAATGACTCTGGATACAAAATGAGAATGTACTAACACTGGGAACACACACAGCAACTCAAATGTTCTCATTCTATTTTGCTAATAATTTTTATTGATTTTCTTCCAGAATAATACATATAAGAAAAAAAAAACAACATCAAAGAAAAGAAGGCCAAAGGCTTAAAACTTTCCTTAATTATGAATAAAAACATCATATTGTATTAAAATGTATGTTGGTTCCATATCCCAATTATTCTTAACATCACCCAGTGGAATCTTAAGCATATTAAGGTATGCAAAGTAAGCCACGTTGGAAAGCTGTATAAGAAAATTTATGAGACTGCTTTGGGATGGCCCTCAGAGAAAAAGAAAGATGTTAGTAGGATAATAAGAGCAGCCATTGAACTGCTTGGATCAGGATGTTCTTAATAAATGAGGGTGATATATGGGCCTTGCAAAAGCAAAAAAATATATATTAAAGCAAGGATTGAAGAACAAAATAATTCATGTGGCAAAAATTAAGAACGAATTACTCATAAAAATTGTTAGTGGTAGCAAATATGCATTATATTGCATTAGCATTATAAAAACACTGGAAAAGATTAATACATTAATTAATGTTAATAATAATAACCAAATCCTTGGTTTCCCTATATTTTTGACAGTGACTGTCTAATCAAATAATTGGATGTTCTAACCTTTATCTTTATGGTCATGATTTTAGATAAATTTGGGGAAATTCTTACATTCTCACACACAAGCAGACATTGATGCAGCTCTCTTTCCATTCCAAAGGGAATTTTAGCCTTGAGGAAATATCATCTGGGATTCTCACTTTGTGGCCCATGCCAGATATGACACTTCCTACCTGCAAGGCACTGTTGAAATTTCGAAGGAATCTGATCTCTCGCTCATTTTCAATTCTTGTACCATGCACCAGAAATTTTTTCTTGGGATTGGTGCTTGATATGACTCTGTTCCCTGTATCTATGACTAAGATCTACTACATATCAAAATGCAGTAATTATAGAGTTAACATAACTAAGTCTTCCTCTTTGGGAGCTCCCATTCATCCAAAGATTCCATTAAATACCAGGAACAGTTGGATGGGCTCCTCCATTTATCACTTGATTGTAACAGAGCAGCCTTGATGATCTAGTGGTGATTGTGCTAGTCTAAGACTTGAAAGACATGGGTTAAATTCCTTGCTCTTCCACAAATTGCCTATGTGACCTCGGACAAATCTCTTAATCTCTTTGGGTGCATCTACACTTGTAAATTAAGTTGATTTAAGCAGGCTTAAGTCAACTTAATTTACTCTGCGTCTACACTACAGTTTCCTTAAATTGACTTAAGCTGCTGCTCAAGCTGCTGCTTAAATCGACTTAAGGAAATTTTAAGTCGACTTAATAAGACCTAGTTTTACTTCGACTTATTGGTTAAGTCGACTTTATTAAGCCCTGTCCATCCTGCTCCTGTACCCTGCCCTTGTCCCTGTCCTGCTCAGCCCCCATGTACCCTGGTACAATGGGGAAGATGCTGAACTCCCTGGCACTTTTGGAGGGGTACCCCCCTTCCCACCATGCACCACTCCCAGGTCCCCCTAGCCCCTACAAGTTGACTTAGGTATCCAGTGTGGAGGTTCTAAGTTGATTTGGCAAGGTTGACTTTAAGTCGACCTAAATTTACAGTGTAGACATGCTAAGTCAACTTATTTGAACAAGTGTAGACATAGCCTTTATGTCCCAGTTTCCCATTTGTAAAGTGGGTATAATGGTATGTCCCTACCCCAGAAATGTCTTGTGAAGATGTATCTGTTAAAGATGTCAGATGTTCCTATGGTCATGGGAGGCGGGGATGGAGTTCATCACATAAATACATCAGATAGATACCCTGAACATGGGTGTACAAGTCACAAAACTAGGAAGAAGACCAATAAAACAATATGCCTATCTCAAACATTCTGAGCAATCAGAGTCCTTCACCCTTGTAAAAAGAAGATATGTAACAATGTAAAGGTAGGTCTTCCAGTCACATAGTTGATAAGAATTTATATTAAAAGTAGCAACAGCTCCCATTAATAACCATCTTGCTTCAATTACCAGGAAAGCAAAAGAATAATCCTTTCTAATCACAATACATTACCACACAGAAAAAAATTAATAAAAACTAAGAGTATCTAGCCATATGACTTTGTATAAATCTGGTTCTTTTTACAGTACTAACTATTGAACATTATAATACATACAACTAATTATAGGAGGAGATTTTTCAGTTTAAGCAGGCATCTATATTTTTGCAATTATTTTTACTACTGGAATATCTGTCCTAGTTCTGAAAAGATAAGTAAATAAATCAGTAATCACTGTGGCTATGCTTGCGTGGTCTTTGCCAATTTTATCTAGTGAATGGAGAAACTATACAAATAAAAAAGGTGCCCACGTTGATACGTAATACTTTGCATGTCCCTATAGCCTTTCACTACATTTTTTAAAAAACAGTAATTATCTCTCACACTACTTAGACCTCTCAAGACAAGAGAAACTACAATTCCCCGTATGCCATCTGGTATCTCGCGCCCTGAGTTATGCTGACGTTTCTTTATGAATCTGTGATACACCATTAACATGGTATCTATCTTATGGTCTCAGCATTAGAAGGGGGAAAGTTCTTACCTCACCGCAGCCAGAATGACAGTCACAACTCTGACACCCCTCATCTATTCATACTCCCTGCCACCACTCAAAAATTACTTCAAACAAACAAAACCTACTCAAATAGAGGTTTTACTCTGAGAAGAGAGAAGAGCTAGAGATGCCATTAAATCCCCTATAGACTTCGTTATTACTATTGATTTTATGTGGCTGGTATATGAAACAATAAAATAGAGAGAGGAATAGTATTAAAAAGACAAAGGGTGGCTATAAATTACTAGATCCAGTCTAGAAATCTTAGCATGAGAAAGGAGTCCCTTTTACATGACCTGACGCAAAGCTAACTGAAATCAATGATCAGATTTCCAGGATTGGGTCCCTTGTAGTTTCAAAATGGACCACTATAGAGCTGTATCAATTTGCTGTCAGCTAATGTGATCACATGCCATTTGATAGTTGTACCCTTCTGTCACAACAAAAATTACACCCAGTAATCCCTATTATTTTAAAACAGAAAATGAGTATTAATGTTGATATAATAGACTAGATTAAAGTATGCTAATAAATAGGTATAAGAATATTTTTTTAAATCAGTGTTACCACAAGAGGTCACTCTAAACATTATTTAGCGCAAGGTCTTGCCTAGTTAGATTTAACATAGCAAAGTCATTTCTTTTTCTAGTAGATTTCCTTCCCCCTTACAACAGTGAAATTTTAAGTCCAGATCGCCTGCTGGGAAAAACAACACAAAAAATATGGTCTACCCTACCACACAAATGATCATCAGTGTATCATCTCACAAAGGACAGACATAAAAAGAAACTAACTCTGTTTAGAAGGCATTTTCTTCCTACTTCACATGCTTGTGAAAGCTGAGATGTAAAGACAATTTCTATGGCTATGGAATGCTACTTATATTGATGTGTGCTCAGTTTAGCTGTCCTGGATTCCTCCAAAGAATTACAGTGGGAGAAAGTCTGAGACAGGAAAGCCTACAGGCGGATAGTGTGTGAAGTGACAAAGGGAATAAGAAAAAAGAGCAAGCATTTTTTTAGACAGAGGCTAAAGGGAAAAAGAAAAAAGCTTTAGAGAAGGAAATGGTTTTCATTGTTTCACCAAAAGACATTCATTTTTGGGTTACTGGGGTTTTTTTCCAGTTTTTTCAGTTTTAGAGATTTAGACTAATTCACAATGACAATCAAGAAAGAATGAGCTCTACATGGAAATAACTAGTTGTAATGCAGCTTATCATCAGAAAGACTAAATATCCTGGCTGCTTCCAGATCTCTGTCCCACTGTTTCTCTTGAATGAGGTTTGTTTTTCCCTTCAGCAGTGTAATACATTTCTGAAGGAGCTCCACAGGATGGTCCTCCTCCTGCCTGCAAATGTTTGAACGTCAGCAGTCCAATGAATATCATTTCAAATCTCCTCTGTCTGCCCCTTTAATGTGTATATTGCAGATCTATCTGCAGAAGAATTGGAAAACTACGTCCCCACGTCTGATCAATGTTCAACCAGTAGCTAGTCCCATAGCTACACAGGTGTTCTTCATGCACATCTCTACCCTTTCTAGATAACTGATACTGCCTGGACTCATTGGGTGCGTCTACACTTGTAAATTAAGTCGATTTAAGCTTGCTTAAGTCGACTTAATTTACTCTGCGTCTACACTACACTTTCCTTAAGTTGACTTAAGCAAGCTGCTTAAGTCGACTTAAGGAAAATAAAGTCGACTTAATGAAAATTAAGTTGACTTTATTAAACCTCCTTTTAATTCGACTTTAGGCTTAAGTCTACTTTCTAAAGTCGACTTAAGCCAGTGTAGACCTGGAGTAGCCCTAAGTCGACTTAGAGTCAACTTAGGGCTCTCCAGGACTCCGCCACTGCCCTCCCTGCTGGGGGGGGGGGGCATAAGGGGAGCCTGGCATGCCCCCCCAAAGGACAGGGCAGAGCCCTGCCCACCCTGCCCCTATGCCCTGCCAGGGTCCCTGTCCCCCTTTGCCCCATTGTACCCAGGTACAATGGGACAAAGGCTGAGCCCCCTGGCACTTGGCAAGGGGTGCCCCCCCAGCTCCCGCGGACCTGCCCTAGGTCCCCCTAGCCCCTAGAAGTCCAGGTGTCCAGTATGGATGCTCTAGGTCGACTTTGTAAGGTCCCCCCTAAGTTGACTTAAAATTTAGGTGTAGATATGCTAAGTCGACTTAGCTAAAGTCGATCTAAATTTACAAGTGTAGACATAGCCATTGCCTCTCTACCTAAGTGCACAGCACATACCATACAGGGCACATTCACTATATGCCTGCCAAGGAAATACTACCCTCCTTCCTTTACTACCAATTTTTTCTCAGATAGTACATCAAATCCAACTATATTCCTCATCTCTTCCCAATGCCAATGCATTTCCTAACAGATAGTGAACAAACTCTCCTCACGCTCCTAAGTGCTGAGTTATTAACAGCTATCCATCCTTCTTTCTTAGTTTTGTATAATGTCATCATTGCTATAGTATCAAAGTGTTTCTAACATGAAATTAAGCAAAGATCATTTTAGACTGAATATCAGGAAGAATTCTCCTAATGGTGAGTTCTAGTAGATACAGAGTAGAGGGGATGGAAGCATAATTACTGAGTCATTTATAACTGAACAGGACAAAGTCCTGGAAAATATTCCTCGGGGAACAATCTTGCTTTGAGACAGGAGTTGCAAATATTACAGTGGTGGAGGTGGAATAAGAACATAAATACAGGAGCTAGTAGCACTGTCTTTTATTAAGGTTCCCAACACTTTCTCTTCTAAGAATCATAGGCTATGTCTACACTTACAAATGCTAGTTTGAATTAGTTAATTCGAACTAATTCGAACTAAGTTTAGTTAGTTCGAATTAAGTTAATTCAAAGTAGAACGGCCCCACTGGAATTTTAATTCGAACTAGCCATGGCCATGCAGGGCACTTGCTTAGTAATTAGTAAGTTTTAGGAAGGTCAATATGCCAATTAGTTAGAACTACGCACTTAGTTCGAACTAATATGGCCACATTGGACTTAGTTAGAACTAACTAGCTCGAATTAACCGTTAGTTCGAACTAAGTACTCGAATTTATTAGTTTGAATTAAGGAAGCCCTTAATTCGAACTAATGAAAGCCTAGTGTGGACAAGGCTTCAGTTAGTTCGAATTAAGCTTCCTTAATTCGAACTAACTTGCAAGTGTAGACATAGCCATAGAAAGGTGAAGGAGTTCGGTGCACAGGTGGTGTTCTCCTCGATCATTCCGGTCAAGGGTAGGAATCTGAGCAGAGACAGATGCATCCTGGAGGTGAATGCCTGGCTGCAAAGATGGTGTTACCAGGAGGGCTTTGGCTTCCTCAATCATGGGGTGCTTTTTCAGTAAGAAGGACTGCTAGGCAGAGATGGACTCCACCTGTCAAGGAAGGGGAAGAGCATATTTGGAAGTAGACTGGGTAACCTAGTGAGGAGTGCTTTAAACTAGGTTTGAAGGGGGAAGGTGACCAAAGCCCACAGGTAAGTCAAACTGAGGGAGACCTGGGGGAAGGGATGGAACTTGGGGGGTGCTGGGACTGTAACAACAGGGATAAAAGAGAGGGTTGTTGGAACTGGGAGGGGAAATCAAATCATTGTCTTATGTGTCCTAATGAAGTCCTAATACCTGAGGTGAGTGGGGAAGGAGGACATCGGGAAAAATTGCAAGGAGGAAAATGCAACAGGAGAGATAATCGACAGGGCAAAGTAGGACAATCGGTCTGGTATTTTAAGTGTTTGTACACAAATGCGAGAAGCCTGGGAAACAAGCAGGAAGAATTGGTAGTACTGGCACAGACAAGGAACTATGATGTAATTGGAATAACAGAAACATGGTGGGATAACTTGCATGACTGGAGCACTGCGATGGATGGGTATAAATTGTTCAGGAAGGACAGGCAGGGAAGAAGATGTGGAGGAGTAACACTTTATGTAAAAGAGCTGTATGACTGCTTGGAGCTCCACTATGAAAGTGGAAACAAACCGGTTGAAAGTCTGTGGGTTAAGTCTAGAGGAGAGTGCAACAAGGGGGATGTCGTGGTGGGTGTCTGCTACAGACCACCAGACCAGAAGGAGAAGGTGGATGAGGCATTCTATGGACAACTAATAGAAGTTTCCAGATCGCAGGCCCTGACAGTCTCTGCGCCAAAGAATAAATGGACACAAATCTGACATCAGAAATTACAACACTACAAAACCAATAGGGGAACACTTCAATCTCCCTGCTCACTCCCTTGACGACTAGTTAATAGCTGTGTTGAAACAGATGAATAACAAATCACAGCTTCAAAGAGAAACTGCAGAACTCGAACTTATATGCAAATTTGACTCAGTTGTCTTGGGGTTAAACAGGGGCTATGGATTTTTCTCCCATTACAACAAGTGATTTGACCTCACCTTCCTCTATGTGCTGTTCCCCAGTGTTTGAATCCTAACACCTATTTTGATTTGCTGTTAGAGCCTGACCTGATCCTATGTCATACACTCCCCTGCATTGAATTTCCTCCCATTCTGTAACTTTCCCATCTTCAAAGCGTCTGACGAAGTGCGATTTTCTCCCACGAAAGCTCATGTGATAAATAAATCTGTTAGTCTTTAAAAGTGCCACAGGACTCTGTTGTCTTTCTACAATAGACTAACACGGCTACCCCTTTGGAATTCAATTATCCTGGCATCTACTGGGAGGGCAATACAGCAGTGCACAGGCAATCGAGGAAGTTTTTGGAGAATGTTGAGGACAACTTCCTGGTACAAATCCTGGAGGAACCAACTAGGGGCCTTGCACCTCTAGACCTGCTGCTCACAAACAGAAAAGAATTGATAAGGGAAGTAGAAGTGAATGGCAACCTGGGCCAGCAGTGACCAGGAGATGGTAGAGTTCAGGATCCTGATCAATGAAAGGAAGGAAAGAAGCAGAACCTTGCTTCTGGACTTCAGAAAAGCAGATTTTGGCTCCCTTAGGGAACTGATGGGCAGGATCCCTTGGGAGGCTGATCTGAAGGGGAAAGGTGTCCAAGACAGCAGGCTGTATTTTAAAGAAACCCTGTTAAAGGCACAGGAAGATAACATTCCGGTGTGCAGAAAGAACAGCAAATGTGGAAGGCGCCCACAGTGTTCCCTCTAAGCTGTGCGGGTGCGTCGCAACCCCCGCGCTGCACTGATGGACCCCCGCGCAGGCCGGCAGCCCCCACCGCCCCCTCCAGATCCCTGGGGCTGCGGCTTTGCCGCAGCAGACCCGACCTGAGCCCGGCCTCTGGGCTGGCCCTCCCCGCCCCCAGGGCGGAGCAGGCAGGCTCAGGGCCGGGGCATGTGCACGCGCCTGCCTGCCTGCCTACCTGCCTGCCCCATGCGGCCGGGGCAGCGGGGTGGCCATGGCCGGGGCAGGCTCCCAGTCTCCTACCCACCGGCCGCCTCGACTTCCCGGCCCAGGGCTGGGGTCAGCTCCGCTCCGCCGACAGCCTCGGCCTCCCGGCACGGGGCCAGGATCGGTCTCTGGTGCCGGGGTCTGCTCTCACCTGCCGGCGGCCTCCCAGGACCGCGTTCGGGTCCCCGCCACCTGCGGCCTCGGCTTGTTTCTTTTTTTTTTCTTCTTTGCCTTCCTTTCTCTTCCCTCCTTTCTCTTCATTGCCTTCCTTTCTCTTGCCTCCCTTCTCTTCTTTGCCTTCCTTTCTCTTGCCCCCCTTCTCTTCTTTGCCTTCCTTACTCTTCCCTCCTTTCTCTTCTTTGCCTTCCTTCTCTTCTTTGCCTTCCTTTTTCTTGCCTTCCTTCTCTTCCTTCTTTCTCTTACTTCTTTCCTTCTCTCGGCCTTACTTTTCCTACCTTCTCTCTTTTCTTCCTTTCTCCTCCCTTCTTTCTCTTGTTTGCCTTCCTTTTTCTTTCCTTCTTTCTCTTCTTTGCCTTCCTTTCTCTTCCCTTCCTTCTCTTCTTTGCCTTCCTTTCTCTTCCCTTCCATCTCTTCTTTGCCTTCCTTTTTCTTTCCTTCCTTCTCTTCATTCTTTCTCTTACTTCTTTCCTTCTCTCCGCCTTTCTTTTCCTACCTTCGCTCTTTTCTTCCTTTCTCTTCCCTTCTTTCTCTTGTTTGCCTTCCTTTTTCTTTCCTTCTTTCTCTTCCTTCTTTTTTCTTTCTCTTCTTTGTCGTCCTCTTCCTTCCTTCCTTCCTTCCTTCCTTCCTTCCTTCCTTCTCGTCCTTCTTTCTTTCTCGACTTCCTCTTCCTTCCTTCTTTCTCGTCCTTCTTTCGCTTCCTTCTCTTTCTTTCTTTGCTTCCTTCCTTTCTCTTACTTCTTTTTCCTTTTTCTCCTCCTTCCTTCTCTTTTTTCTCTCTTCCTTCCTTCCTACCTTTTTAAAAAGCTTTTTAAAAATTAATTTTAACTAAAAACTTTTCTAAAAATTAAATTTCAATTCAAAATTCATTCAAATTCAATTAATTAAACACAATTAATTCATTCTGTTTACAATCACTAACTTCAATTAATGCCTATAATTTCTGTCATGTGAGTTTGCACAAAAATTTTATTCAGAAAAAGTTTTGCACGCGGTTTGAAAATTTTGCACACAAGCCGCCAAACCTTAGAGGGAACATTGGGCGCCCAGCATGGCTTAGCAGAGAACTCTGCAATGAGGTGAAACATAAAAGGGAAGCTTACAAGAAGTGGAACCTTGGACAGGTGACAAGGGAGGCGTATAAAGATATTGCTCGGGACTGCAGGGATGAAATCAGAAAGGCCAAAGGGCAATTGGAGGTGCAGCTAGCAATGGATGTGAAGGATAACAGAAAGGGGTTCTACAAGTATGTCAGTAACAAGAAAAGGATCAGGGATGGTGTGGGTCCCTTACTGAATGAGGCAGGTATCCTCATAGTGGATGATGCGGAAAAGGCTGAAGTCCTGAATGCTTTTTTTTCTTCAGTCTTCACAGGTAGGGCCAGCTCCCAGGCTACTACATTGGGTAACGCAGAATGGAGAAAAGAAGAGCGGCCCTCGGTAATGGAAGGTCAGGTTAGGCACTACTTAAAGATGTTGAATATGCACAAGTCTATGGGGCCGGATGAACTGCATCCGTGGGTGCTGAGGGAGTTGGCCGAAGTGATTGAAGAGCCGCTGGCCATTATCTTTGAAAACTCGTGGAGAATGGGGAAGGTCCCAGAGGATTGGAAAAAGGCAATTATAGTACCTATCTTCAAGAAAGGGAAAAAGGAGGATCTGGGGAACTACAGACCGATCAGCCTCACCTCAATCCGTGGAAAAATCATGGAGCAGGTCCTCAAAGAATCCATCCTGAAACACTTGGAGGAAAATAGAGTGATCAGGAACAGTCAACATAGATTCACCAAGGGCAAATCGTGCCTGACCAACCTGATTACCTTCTGTGATGAGATGACTGGATTTGTGGATGTGGGAAGAGCCATTGACGTGGTATACCTCGACTTTAGCAAGGCTTTGGATTCTGTTTCCCACAGCATTCCCGTCAGCAAGTTAAGGAAGTATGTGTTGGATGAGTGGACCGTAAGGTGGGTAGAAAACTGGCTAGATCACCGGGCTCAGCGGGTAGGAATCAATGGCTCGATGTCTAGTTGGCAACTAGTAATGAGTGGAGTGCCCCAGGGCTCGGTCCTCGGGCCGGTTCTGTTCAACATCTTCATTAATGATCTCGATGATGGAATAGACTGTGTGCTTAGTAAGTTCGTGGATGACACTGAGCTTGGGGGGAATGGTAGACACGCTGGATGGCAGGGACAGGATTCAGGGAGACTTAGACAAATTGGAACACTGGGCCAAAAAAACCTCATGAGGTTCAACAAGGACAAGTGCAAAGTCCTGCACTTAGGACAGAAAAATCTGATGCACTGCTACAGGCTGGGGACCGAACGGCTAAGTAGCAGCACTGTAGAAAAGGACCTGGGGGTTATGGTGGACGGGAAGCTGGATATGAGCCAACAGTGTGCTCTTGTTGCCAAAAAGGCTAATGGCATATTGGGCTGCATCAGTAGGAGTGTGGCCAGCAGATCGAGGGATGTGATAATTCCCATCTATTCAGCACTGGTGAGGCCGCATCTGGAATACTGTGTCCAGTTTTGGGCTCCCCATTACAGAAAGGATGTGGACAAATTAGAAAGAATCCAGCGGAGAGCAACGAAAATGATTAGGGGGCTGGGGCACATGACTTACGAGGAGAGACTGAAGGAACTAGGCTTATTTAGTCTGCAGAAGAGAAGACTGAGGGGGGATTTGATAGCAACCTCCAAAGAGAAGGGAGCTAGGCTGTTCTTGGTGGTAATAGAGGACAGAACAAGGAGCAATGGTTTCAAATTACAGCTGGGAAGGTCGAGGTTGGATATTAGGAAAAACTTTCTCACTAGGAGGGTGGTGAAGCATTGGAATGGGTTACCTAGGGAGGTGGTGGAATGTCCGTCTTTGGAGATATTTAAGGTTCAGTTAGACAAACCCCTGGCTGGGATGATTTAGTGGAAGTGGTCCTGCTTTTCGCAGGGGATTGGACTAGATGATCTCATTAGGTCCCTTCCAACCCTATGATTCCATGATTCTAAGATTAGTGCTGGAAGGGACCTCAAAAGGTCATCTGTTCCAAACCCCTACTCAAAGTAGAACCAACCACAACTAAATCGTCCCAGCTAGGCTTTGTCAAGTTAGGCCTTAAAAACCTCTGAGAATGGATATTCCACCCCTCCCTACATAACCCATTGCAGTGCTTCACCAACGTCCCAGTGAAAACTTTTCCTAATATCCAACCTAGACCTCCCCATTGTAACATGAGACCTTTGTTCCCACTGTGACGCTGTCAGGATTTAAGGAACCATTTGTGATATTATTTTGTATTAATATGTTATAATTGTTATAATCCATAGGAACTATGCCATGTTTGGTGTCAATAGAAAGGTAATAATTTGTGGGGAATGATTATATAGTTTATGTGTAGGATTTGTATTCATATTAGAAGTTAGGACTATGATTGTTATATTTTAACTTGTGTAAGGCTGGGAAAACTTCCCAGACTGAATGTCTACCCAGCCATTGTCTCCTTAATGGCCCATTAAGGAAGCTCCCCAGTATAATGGGCCGAAGAAGAAAACCTGTTGAGCCACTGGGACTTAAACATGTGACTCAGCTCCAGTTTGATTGGAGAGAACTGCACACAGCATGAAGAAGGCCAGAGGTGATAAAAGGCAGCAACCCCAACGCCATCTTGCTTTCAAGTCCTCAGTCTACAGCCAACAACCATCTCTGGAACTATTCCTCTGAGACTGAACAAAGGATTGAGGCCCACCCTAATGCTGGGTGTTTACCAGAGGAACAAGCCTGCAACTGCTTTTCATGAACTTTAAATCATTTGTATGTATGTGATTCGCTTTGACCCTTTAACATCTCATATTTTGCTTCTTTTCTTCTTATATTAAACCTTTAGTTGTAGTTACTAAAGGATTGGCTATCAGTGTGGTATTTTGGGTAAGATCCAAACCTATATTGTTCTGTGTGCTGTGGCTGGCCCTTTGGGGTCAGGAGAACCTATATCTTCAAGGGACCGTGCAGCTAAGTGGGAGCCAGAGGAGCTGGAGTGCAATAAAGGGAGCTGTTTCTATTCTGGGCAGATTTCTTGGTTCCCAGTGTGGGGAACCAGAAGCCTGGTTGTGACTGATAGGGAGACTGGTTTAAGTACCACCCATCAGTGTGTGGGGAGTTTGGCTCCCGGTTTTGCAGCTTGCCCTGATTTTTGCACGTCCAGGAGGGTATCCCAGGAGGCCCCGGTCACACCCACCGCTCTCACCTACTACCATTGAGAGCAGCCTAGTTCTATCCTCCCGAGAACCAACTTTAAGTAGGTAAAGGCTGCTATCAAATCCCCCTACTCCCCCCAGTTCTTCTCTTCTGCAGACTAAACAAGCCAAGTTCTCTCAAATTCTCGTCATAGATCACGTGTTCTAGTTCCCTAAACATTTTCTTTGCCCTCCACTGAACTCTTTCTAATTTGTCCACATCCTTTCAGTAGTGAGGGATCCAAAAGTGGACAAACTACTCCAAATGAGGCCCCGCCAGTGCCAAATAGAGGGGAATAATCACTTCCCTTGATGTGCTGGCATTGTTCCTGCTAATACAGCCCAATATGCCATTAGTCTTCTTGGCAATATGGGCATGCTGTTGACTCATATCCAGCTTCTTGTCCACTGTAAGCCCTAGGTCCTTTTCTGCCAAAGTGCTGCCTAATCTAGGTCCCCAGTGTATGGCAGTGCATGAGATTCTGTTTTCATTTGGTTATAACTTTTGCCAAACAAACTGTTTGGGCTGAGATTTTCCATGCTAGGTTTCTGCCCTAGGCTGAATTATTTTACTTATTTATAAAATGTATATATATTCCCTCCACACCACTCCTGTTCCTGTGATAGCTGCTCCCTGCGGTAAATAAGCTGGGGGCCTTGGTTTGCCCTGCACAGTTCTGACCTGCCTAGGACTCACCACCTCCAAGGGGCCCAGGAGCTCAGAGAGTGAAAGGGGCAGCTCTTCCCCTTCTTCCCAGTGGGATGGGCTGTGCTGCCCATGTGGAGAGCCCTCCTTGCCCCATAGCTCCATCTCTCCTTGTGCAGAGGGGACATCTCTGCCCCAACTTTCCAAATTAGAGAGATGCATTTCCCGGGACACCTTCCCAACCACCGGGTGACTAAGCCCAGGCAAGCTCCTGACCGCTGCTAAGGAGGGACTGGAGCTGTAGCTGGGAGACAGACCAAAGCATTGGCCGATCGCTCGGCCCGGTGGAAAACACATTTCCCTTGGCTGCTGTGCTGGGCTGAACTACTGAGCAGAGCCAAGAAGGAAGAAGCTTGTATCAGCTGAGACAAGGCATTGGTTCTGGGAGCAGACAGTGGAGAACAGGCGTGAGGGGGGCAGTGAGGAGCCTTAGTGGAAAGGGCCAGGAGGAGGTGAAGCAGAACTTTGGGGATGGGGTGTAGCAGGGTGCAGCGCCCCCCACACAACCTCCCAAAGGCAGGAATCATGAGCCGTGCATCGTTTGGGACCCAATCAATGATATTGTGAGAGCAGGAGTGGGCCCTCAATTATAATCCTGGATTAAACATCCTGTTTGAACAAAGATTAAGCTATCTTTTAAGCCACACCTGTTGTATTAATTTAGATGGAATATATGGCTAAATCCTGTCACTGTCTATCGTTAAACAGTATACTAAAATAGGTTCAAGATTTGGTAAAAAGAGACTTCAGCAAATGGCAAATACACCATTAAAAATCCTTTGAACTTTTTTTATTAAAGATAAAGAAAAGAAGGAAAAACACAAAGCATTTGAAATGTAAAGTATTAAATAAGGCTCTTACTTTAACATTTCTTTTTGTTCTCTTTTCCTTTTGTTGGAGAAAGTTTTTGAAAGCCAAATTCTTTCATTTGATGTCTCTTGAATGATAATAAGATGGTAATAACTGTCCTTTTGGAGAAAAGAGAAGTTAGTTGAGATGGGCTGGAGAGCCCATTGCTGCTATTGGTAGTAAAAGTCTAGTCTTAGAAAGAAAAGTCCCCTTATTCGACGGTGGAGGTGCTTGGGAATTAGCTGGACCTGGTAGAAATAGTTACGAGGTCTGGGTCCCTCTCCTTCTGACCTGCTCTATATCAAGACACCTCTGAGCTTCAGGATGACAAAGACCTAAGGTTCCACAACATGGCGGTGACGGCAACCATGATGGTGAAGCTCACTCCAATAGCTTCTGTGCATTCTTCCCAGCTGTGTTTCTTTCTGTTTTTTCATACTTCCCCACAAAATCTCTTTTCTTTTAAGGACCCAAAAAGGGAGTAGTGGGTAGAGTAGCTCACCATCTCCTTATTTGGTCCACCAACTGGGACTAACATCAGATATACCAATTTTGGTTCATTAACTTCCGACTCCACATCAGTTTTTAACAATTTCAACACAGTTCTTGAATCATATTAACTTGGTCTTTCCGTTTAGATTAATTCAGCTATTCTGTCTCACTTTTGTACTTTTTCCAATTAGCATTTGTTTTAATAGGTTATTGTAACATCTTATGAACTTTTACATATTTTTTACAGTTGAGGTCAGAATTGGATACATCTACAGGCCCAATTGTCACAACACTCCACTGCAGCCAAGGGAATTACACCATGAATAAATGTGGCCAATTCTCAAGGATAAGGAGTTATTATTACCTTTAAAGACATAGCGAAAAAATCACTATTGCTAATGTGTTTGTTTTAAAATATCAGTAATTTTTAAAAAGAAATATTTCACTTAATAAAAGTGGCACTGTAATTTAGCCTGAAATTATTTTAAAGACGAAGAAAGTACTGATAAAAGCAGCTCTGATATTTCAGAGGTAAATCCAGACATCAGCATTACTGACATATCATCTGGTTCCAGATTATTGTTATCCTTTCATTTTATTACAAGTTGAAATTACATTAGCAAGATATAAATGTTGTTACTTATTACTTAACTCAAAATATATCTGTCTCATTACTATTAGTGTGTCTTTATAGTCTCTTGGCTTGAATAATGGTATTATGTGGTTGTAAGTATGGTCAGATCAACAAAAAAAAAACTGTATTACTTAATTTCTCTTTAATTCTCTTCACCAAGCAAGTAATAAATGGTTAATCGGGTTAATGTGATGAGGATGACAAGCTTTGTGCTCGGACAGCAGCCATAAACAACAGCTGCTGAAAGTGCACTTTATTAATTTTAATTAGACAAATTTTGCCATATGGAAAAAACGTTTTTGTAGACAATACCTGGGAGGCATAAATCATTTTTTCCCCATTATTTTACATCAAAATCTAATGAGCTCATGACTGAGTGGCATTACTGACATTCAGAAGTGTTCAGATGACTTCATTTCTATGCACAGTCTTGGCAGTTACAATATGCAAACTACATGCGAAGACTCAACACTCATCTTCAAATCTATAACTGTGCACCTACATTGGCTAGGAGGGAGCAAAATATTAATTGGGTAGAGAGTTAGGATTACAAGTGCGTAATATTGCCTAGGTTATATCCATCCTGTAATCCAGTGGTTTTCAAACTATGGGTAGGGACCCAGCACTGGGTCACAGACCCTCAGGTACTTGGTCACAGCGCCCTCTAATGTTGCTATTGAAAGCCTGGAATGCCTTGCTCAAATATGTAATTGTTGGGTAACGAGCATAAATGAAAAAAATTGAAAACCACTGTGTAATCTGTTAATTTTTACACTTGATTGAAAGTACGGACCTGGAATAGGATTCAAAATTTTTCAGTCTGTGTTCAGATCCCAATTTCTGATTCAATACATTAGAGAAAGGGATCGACTTCAAAGTTTAGAAATCAATCCAAATCTCCGCAATGCTTGAATTTTCATATCCCTGCTGTTGGCCCATTCTTCCTAATCCAAAAGTTAACAAACAATATATTTTTAAACCTTTGGGGCAAAGCTTGCCTGTGTATGTGCTCATAGAAAAGAAATGAAAAAAGTTGGGTTTTTTAAATATGCTTTTTAAAGGGGTGAATGCTGCAGTAAATGTACATTTTGTGGGCATTATTCATTTATTTAGGTTTTATGACTGTTGGGGTTTTGGGTTCTGTTTTAACACTTATTAAGGGCTTGATTGTGGCTTTTAGCCCTCTTACATTGGGGGGCAGTGGGAAGCATCAGAAAGAATGCTTTCTGGAACATCCCAGGCACACTGGGGAGGGAGTTACTGGTGACATCTTGAATGGGTTCATTGCACACATACATATCATATGGTAGCTGGCTAGCTCTGTTAGACGGACCAATGGGACCACAGCCACAGCTCTACATACTCCTACATCCTACTCATGCAGTCTAAGTCCCATCATACAGTCTTTGCAAGGGTTGGAATTTAATTCTTCACCGTTTTCACCCCTACACATGTATGACTGAGGAACAATCTAACTCTTTGTAGACATTTTTCAAGCATCTTCATATGATACCAAACTTTAACTGGAGACGTGCAAGAGAGTAGCCACAGTGCCATAAGCTGGCTGAAATCCACACTGAAACTCATAAAAAAAAAATCAAACAATTTAAAATAATACAGAAGGTCTAACACTTCTATCATCTTAGCCCCTACTGAGAGAAGGTGAACGTTATCTTGCTAAGAGAACTGAACTTTAAGAATAAAACCAGTTGCAGCTATCTTCACACAAGATGAAAGCTTCCCTTGAATTTAAGCTTAAATTCTGCTGTAACTTGCGGTGCTACAATTTAAGGAGGACAATTTTAGAATATAGGACTTTCAGAGTGGCAATGACAGACTCCCACATTAGAGATCTCACTGGTGCGCTTCCGAAATATGATAAAGCATTTGTTTTCTTCACGTTATTGTGCTTCTCAACATCTGTAATATCCAGAGAGATGATGGAAATAGGATTCTAACATTTTCAGATCTATTTCAGACATAAATTTTGGCAATGCATTATGGGGCAGAAACGAGTTATGCATGGGAGACTGAGAACAAGGAGTCAACTCCCAGCACAAAACTTCTCCATCCCTTAATGTCATATATATCCCATCATTTCTCCATCTTTTTTAAAAGTCCCGTGAATGCACATGGTCCTCCTCATTGTTCGCCACCTCTGACAGAAGCATGGAGCCTGCATGGCTCTGCACTATTACCATGAGCACTGCAAGCACAGAAAATATGATCCTCCGGTACTTGCAGAGCTCCTAGAAGAGCTGTGGGAAACATCACAGTTTCCTGAAGTGCACATTGCTGTGGGACACAGCAACAAGCAGAAGATTATTGGTGGCATTCATGAAACAGCTGCAGGTGGTAGTGTGCCATTCCTAAGCCTAAGAAACAAGCACTGGCTGGTGGGATCACATTGTAATACAAGCTTGAGAGGATAAGCTGTGGCTGCAGAACGTTCAGGTGCACAATGCCACATTCCTGGATCTGTGAGCCAAGCCCTCTGAGCAGAGACTCCCGAATGAGAATTGTACTGATGGGAGAATCAAGAGCTGATTGCACTACAGAAACCTGCAAAGCCCGATTGCTACCAGTCCGTGGAAAATCATCTTGGAGTTGGAAAGCCTACTGTGGGGACGATTGTCATGCAAGTGTGCGGGGCCATTAATCATTGCCTGCTACACATGACTGTGGCTCTTGGCAACATGCAGGGCATAGTGGATGGAGTTGCAACTATGGGGATCTTGAAATGTGATGGAGCAACAGATGGCACTCGCTTCCCTATTTTGGCAACAGATTTTACCTTGCCACAGAGTGGCAACTGAAGGAGCTACTTTTCTCTGGTTATACAAGTGTTGGTGAATCACCAAGGATGCTTCACCAACATCGCCAGGGAAGATGCATGATCCTCACATCTTTAAGAACACAAGACTGTTCAGAAAACTACCAGAAGGACTTTGCTTCCTGTTGGGGCAGGATGATAACCATTAGCAATGTTGAAATACCAATAGTGGTCCTGTGGGACCTGGCATACCCCTTGCTACTCTGGTTCTTGAAGCCAAACACCAGCCACCTTGACAGCACCAGGAAAGATTGAAGTACTGACTGAGCGGGTACAGAATGACAGCTGAATGTGCTTCTGGTGAACTGAAGGGCAATTGTTGGCTGGTATCATAGAATCATAGGGCTGGAAGGGACCTCATGAGGTCATCTAGTCCAACCCCCTGCTAAAAGCAGGACCACTCCCCCTAAATCATCCCAGCCAGGGTTTTGTCTAACCGAACCTTAAATATCTCCAAAGACAGAGATTCTACCACCTCCCTACGTAATCCATTCCAATGCTTCACCATCCTCCTAGTGAGAAAGCTTTTCATAATATCCAATCTCGACCTCCCCAGCTGTAACTTGAAACCATTGCTCCTTGTTCTGTCCTCTGTTACTACCGAGAACAGCCTAGCTCCCTCCCCTTTGGAGCACCCCTTCAAGTCGTTGAAGGTTGCTATCAAATCCCCCGTCAGTCCTCTCTTCTGTAGACTAAATAGGCCTAGTTCCTTCAGTCTCTCCTCGCAAGTCATGTGCCCCAGCCCCCTAATCATTTTCATTGCTCTCCGCTGGACTCTTTCTAATTTGTCCACATCCTTTCTGTAGTGGGGAGCCCAAAACTGGACACAGTATTCCAGATGCGGCCTCACCAGTGCCGAATAGATGGGAATAATCACATCCCTCGATCTGCTAGCAATGTTCCTGCTGATGCAGCCCAATATGCAATTGGCCTTTTTCACAACAAGAGCACACTGTTGGCTCATATCCAGCTTCCTATCCGCCACAACCCCCAGGTCCTTTTCTACAGTGCTGCTACTTAGCCAATCGGTCCCCAGCCTGTAGCAGTGCATGAGATTTTTCCGTCCTACGTGCAGGACTTGGCACTTGTCCTTGATGAACCTCATGAGGTTTCTTTTGGCCCAGTGTTCCAATTTGTCTAAGTCTCCCTGAATCCTGTCCCTGCCCTCCAGCATGTCTACCATTCCCCCCCAGCTTGGGGTCATCCATGAACTTACTAAGCACGCAATCTATCCCATCATCGAGATCATTAATGAAGATATTGAACTAACAACGGATCTCAGTGAAGAAAATGTCCCAATGACTGCCTGCTGTGTCCTAAACATAAGCAAAGGGGGGGAAATTGCTGCCATATTGAAGGTGAAGCACTAGTCTGCTGAGTTTGAACTGCCAGACACAAGGGCTATTAAAAGAGCTCAGTGCAGATTTATGTGGCTCAGGGAGGCTTTGACAAAGCACTTTAACACTGAGCCACAGTAATGCATTAGGGTGGACTGTGCTTTACCTGGCCCTGATGCTTTGGGGTCTCTTAGGAATGGTGTGATGCTTGGTGTATATCTATGAATAAAATGCTGTCAATGCACCTATTAATTTTTTGGTGTTAGTTGTACATTTATGATTATTACACTCTGTCACTGATCCTATGAATTGTGTTGCACTGTACAACAAGTAAATGAGTGCTTTCAATACCACTTGGCATTCTGCAGCATATGCTGTGAACTAATAAAGATCAATTATTTTCAAAGAATAGAATTTTATTGAGTAACAAAATCAATGCAAATAAAAACCTGGGAAATTAAAAGCAAATAATAAATTAATGGAACAGAACTTACGAAGGAGAAAGTACATTCATGTCCATTTTAGCCACACGTACAGCAACTGTGGATTTAACATGTCACTGTATGTAAATCTGCGGTGGTCCTTAATGTGCCCTGGGATGGAGTGATAGGGTAGGGATGTCGCCCCTGATACCATGTGGAACATGGAGTGGGGCATATCAGAAGTTTCTCCAATGGACTTTTCCATGGGTTGCAAAGGAAAGTCAGCCTGTGAGTGTTGAACCTGAAGGGCCACCAGAGTCTGATGCATCTGTAAAATAAACAAGGAGTCCTATGGCATATAGACTAAGACAGCTACTCCTCTGGAATTTGACACATCTGTGTTTGCTGCTAGAGAAATCTCATAATGTCCTGGTGCATCTCCCTCTCCTTTTTCTGGTAAGTCTTTCTTCTGTCTACTCTTCCCTTCTCCAGGCTCTCTGTACTATGCATGTTCCAGGCCCCCTGCTTCAGATCTGATGCTTTTAGGATTCCATTGAACGTGTTATCCCAAGTTCTCTTCTTTCTCCGCCTTATCTGGCTCAGGTATTTCACAGATACGGAGAGGGAAACCGTCAAGGCTGCAACAGTAGCAGCCACAGATAAAACATTCACAACTAAAAGCAAAAGTTAAGATTCAGAACCCTCTTCCCTTAAGTTTTCAACACAATATACTTATTGTCACTTCTGCTTTGTTGTGCTTGTGCATGGCACCTCTCACAGCACCAGCTGTGGTGAGTATGACCCACAGGGGTGAGGGAAATGAGGAGAGAATCGCTCAGTTGCCTGAAACTCTGAGCATAGGGCAATGGCTCTGAATACTGGCACCATGTTCCACAGGTGGTGGTGATTTTAGCGGATATCTCACTTCTGAATGTGATAAAGGCGCAGAGAGCATAGCTGCTGCTGGCATCCAAAAGCCACTCAGGCCCATATGCCGCTAGCCTCCGTATTGCAATGGTGACAGCTGAAGTTACTAACGACTGGCATTGAAAAGTGTTCTGTCTTACTGCAATGGTGACAGCTGAAGTTACTAACGACTGGCATTGAAAAGTGTTCTGTCTTACTGCAATGGTGACAGCTGAAGTTACTAACGACTGGCATTGAAAAGTGTTCTGTCACAAAGGAAGAAATAAGGCTGCCACCCTTAGTAACCTTTGGGAGAGGGCTGCAAGATGCTGCCATGAAAGTTTCAGCAAGATGTCTCAGGAGGATTCAGTGGACATCTCTGTGTACATAAATAAACTGCTCTGCCCCAGCCTAACTCTACAAGGAATGAAAGCAGATGATAACTCTGCCTCTCTTTGTTGTACCTCTTCCTGTACAAGAAAGGTAATGAGAGTCTATAGCTGTGTCCTGTTAAGCTAGGGCACCATCAGTTACATCATTGTACTTGGAAATACATTTACACTCTTACCTGAGGTTCCTTTCCCCTGCACTAGGCTCCTCCACACTTGAGTGCCAGGACCCATTGGACCATGGAGGAGTCTTAAACAGATTCTGGCTCACAGCACAGCAGGATCTCTCATTCATGTCCCCATCCTCCTGCTCATCCTTTTTGTTCATAGTAGGGGTCCGTGATTTGGATTCCCTGGAAATATCCACAGTTGTCTGCAGGGAGCTCTTGGGGTCTCCACCAAGTATGACATGCAACTCTTGTTAAAGCAGCAGGTCTGCAGCTCGGCACCAGATAGATTGTGGGCCTCCTTCGGCTTCTGAGACCCCTGCTGCAATTCCTTCACCATCACCCGGCACTGTTGCTGATCCCTGTCATATACCTTCTCCTGTATCCCCCGGGGAGTCTGCTCATAGACGTCCCCATTTCTACAGCTTGTCCAGAGCTGTTCCAGCACAACTTCTTCTCCCCACAATCCCAGGAGCTCCAATAGCTCCTGTCTACTCCAGGCTAGATCATGTCTGGAGTGTGTAGCTGACATGATCACCCAGGCAGCTGCACACAACAAAGGAGAGCTGTTAGGTGTGTTCGCCAAGCTGCCTCCTTCCATTCAGTCTCATCCTGTTCCTCTGACATCTTCTTCTTCTTCTAGGCGATGTGTTGTTACTTTAACCTTAACTTGACTAACCAAGCTCCTCATCTTCCCTCCCAAATCCTCTCCTCTTCCTCCTTTTTCTCTTTCTGTCAACAGCACCACCATTCTCCTCATCCTTCAAGTCTGCAGTTTGGTTATTTCCAATTCCTCCTCCTCACATGACCTTATACAAATCCTGCCAATACTTCACCTTCAACACATCTAAGGTTCAGTCTTTTCTTTCCATCCTCACAGCTATATCCCTTTCTGAAGCACCCATTACAGTTACTGGGGGCTAGAGTGGACAAGAAGCTGGATATTAGCCAGTAGTGTGCCCTTACTGCCAAGAAAGAGAATGGCGTATCAAGCATCATTAGTAGGAGCACTGCAAGCAGATCAAGGGAAATGAATACTCCCTTGTACTTGGCACTGGGGAGACCACACTGGGACTACTGTGTCCAGTTCTGGACACACACACTCCATACAGGAAGGATGTAGACAAATTGAAGAGTCCAGCAGAGGGCAACTAAAATGATCAGGGGGCTGGATCTCATAAAATGTATGAGGAGATTCTGAGGGAATTGGCTTGTTTTGTCAGCTGAATGGAAGAGTGAGTCAGGGGAGGGTGGATTTGTAAGCAGACTTCAAATACCTAAAAGGGGGTCCAAGAGGATGGAGCTAGGCTGCACTCAATGGTGGCAGATGACAGGACAAGGAGCAATGGTCTCAAATTGCAATGGGGGAGGTCTAGGATGGATATTAGGAAAACCTTTTTCACTTGGAAGGAGAGTGAAGCACTGGAGTGGGTTACCTAGGGAAATGATGTAATCTCCATCCGTACTGGTTTGTAAGAGGCTGGATAAGGCCTTGATTGGGATGATTTAGTTGGGGTTGGTCCTGCTCAAAGCAAGGGGCTGGGTACTAGATGACCTCCTGAGATCCCTTCAAACCCTAATATTCTAAGATTCTATGATTGTAACCTGCCTTGGCACTTATGACATGCTTCCTTCTTACCTGTCTAATATCCAGCCCCTACACAAGATGCTGCAGTGGAAGTCTTCTTCCTTGACCATCATTTGATCATGTGACTACCCTATTTGAATCCCTCTGGTGGCTTTCTGTCCACATACAAACACATCAGTACCAACTACAACTAAGACTCCCTGTTTCCACACACTTACAACTATCTTAAAGTCTTGTGGTATGAAATTGTTCACGATTGGACTTTATATAAATATACTGCCTCTGAATCCACCATCCCCCAAAAAACCTGAAAGGGGGTAAGATTCCTGATTTTTTTATTTAATTATGGTTTCAAAAATCAATCCTTATCTTATTTTTAAAAGTCTTAACTTAATCTTAATTAACGCGAGTGCTTGATAGTTATGTCATAAAACTCAGGACTTATGTTTTATGTCCTCCTTCTGTGCTATGGACCCCAGAACTTTCCCCAACACATAAAAAGACTGTGAGAAGCACATAATTTCTTGGATGCTCATACATCAGTTCTCCATTGACTAGAGAACCACATTATACTTGCCATTTAAATTAAATGAGCACTTGTGATAGAGTGGGAAATTACAATATTTAATAGCAGGAAAAGAATCTGACCTCCTTTATGACTTGCTTTGACAGATTTGGTTGTTCTTTAAAGAAGGATTGTTAATAACATGGATTAATAAAATAAGATGAACAATGTCAAGGATCTAAATAGTAACCCCCCTTTGTTTAGAATAATGGCATGACATCATGAGCCTTTGGATGTGGATTGTATCACAGATGACCAGCAAATTATATAATCCTTAGGAGAGCATTTACAACAGCAAATTTTAAAATGGGCAATGTTATAACATCTATATTATGTACAAATAGTGTAACAGAAACAAAGAAAATGTAGATTTTTGCTTACAATATTGCTAAGAACACTCCAATTTAAAATGCAGAGAGAATTACACAAGCATGAACAAAAAGATAAGGCACAGTATAAAAGTCCCAAGGAAATGTGTCATCCTCTACAGGCCAGGTTTATCTGAGTTCTAGAAAAAACTATAGAGATTAGTTTTTACCTAATGCTCTGTAAGATGATTACAGCTATTTGTAGCACTTTAATTCCTGGTAGAAACAAAATGATGTTTTATAGAGATGAATCCACAAAAAACAACTGCTCACATAAACCTCTTCAATCTATTCTCATTCACCAGAACAGCCTTCTAAGCTATAAAATCATGCACTTTTCTTAATTAAATGAAGTCCACACAAATGTACAGCAGAGATTTTTAGAAATAAATTGTAGTAAACTGTATGTACCGCACCATGGAAACTGATAAAGAACACATAAAGAATAAAACTCAAGAAAATGTTCAGGAAGAGTTCTTGCATGGTCAGATAATTAGGTTAAATATTTTTGCACTGAAAGACTTGAACCCACAAATAACAAAGACTGTCAGACAGGGATATCTGCACAGAGTACATACCAAATATGTGCTTCTTCTATAAAAGCACAGCGAAACATTTTATTTTTGTCTTTGTACAGATACAATCTCTCTATAGTTAAAGATGAATATGTATAGCTGAAGATAGAAGCTACAGAAAATGAGGTGTATGTTTCGTGTTTGGCAAAGAAAGGGGTCTAGAAAAGCATCTCTTTGGCTGCCAGTGCCTATAGAGGCAGGACTTTGTGGACATATAACCCCACCAGAACCCAGTATCTTAAAACAATATTTAGAACTTCAAGAATTCCAACACTGCTGGCTGTTCCATACTAGAATCATAGAATCATAGGGTTGGAAGGGACCTCACGAGGTCATCTAGTCCAACCCCCTCCCAAAAAGCAGGACCACTCCCCCTAAATCACCCCAGCCAGGATTTTGTCTAACCGAGCCTTAAAAATATCCAAAGATGGAGATTCTACCACCTCCCTAGATAGCCCATTCCAATGCTTCACCACCCTCCTAGTGAGAAAGTTTTTCCTAATATCCAACCTTGACCTCTCCAGCTGTAATTTGAAGCCATTGCTCCTTGTTCTGTCCTCTGTTACTACCGAGAACAGCCTAGCTCCCTCCTCTTTGGAGCAACCCTTCAAGTAGTTGAAGGTTGCTATCAAATCTCCCCTCAGTCTTCTCTTCTGTAGACTAAATAAGCCTAGTTCCTTCAGTCTCTCCTCATAAGTCATGTGCCCCAGTCCCCTAATCATTTTTGTTGCCCTCCGCTGGACTCTTTCTAATTTGTCCACATCCTTTCTGTAGTGCGGAGCCCAAAACTGGACACAGTATTCCAGATGCGGCCTCACCAGTGTCGAATAGAGGGGAATTATCACATCCCTCGATCTGCTGGCAATACTCCTACTGATGCAGCCTAATATGCCATTGGCCTTTTTCGCAACAAGGGCACACTGTTGGCTCATATTCATCTTCCCGTCCACCATAACCCCCAAGTCCTTTTCTACAGTGCTGCTACTTAGCTGATCGGTCCCCAGCTTGTTGCAGTGCATGGGATTTTTCCATCCTAAGTGCAGGACTTTGCACTTGTCTTTGTTGAACCTCATGAGGTTTCTTTCGGCCCAGTGTACCAATTTGTCTAAGTCTCCCTGGATCCTGTCCCTGCCATCCAGAGTATCTACCATTCCCCCCAACTTGGTGTCATCCGCAAACTTAGTAAGCACGCAGTCTATTCCATCATCAAGATCATTAGTGAAGATGTTGAATAGAACCGGCCCCAGGACCGACCCCTGAGGCACTCCACTCATTACCGGTTGCCAACCAGACATCGAGCCATAGATTCCTACCTGCTGAGCCTGTTGATCTAACCAGTTTTCGATCCATCTTACAGTCCACTCGTCCAACCCATACTTCCTTAACTTGCCAACAAGAATGCTGTGGGAAACCGTATCAAAAGCCTCGCTAAAGTCAAGGTATACCATGTCAACGGCTCTTCCCTCATCCACAAATCCAGTCATCTCATCATAGAAGGAAATCAGGTTGGTCAGGCACAATTTGCCCTTGGTGAATCCATGTTGACTGTTCCTGATCACTCTATTTTCCTCCAAGTGTTTCAGGATGGATTCCTTGAGGACCTGCTCCATGATTTTCCCAGGGATTGAGGTGAGGCTGACCAGTCTATAGTTCCCCGGATCCTCCTTTTTCCCTTTCTTAAAGATAGGTACTATATTTGCCTTTTTCCAGTCCTCCAGGTCCAGCCCCGTTTGCCACGAGTTCTCAAAGATAATAGCCAGCGGCTTTGCAATCACTTCCCCCAACTCCCTCAGCACCCTCGGATGCAGTTCAACCGGCCCCAGGGACTTGTGCACATCCAATTTCATTAAGTGTTCCCTAACCTGACTTTCCATCACCGAGGGCCGCTCTTCTCTCCATTCCGCATTACCCCACATAGTAGCCTGGGAGCTGGCCCTCCCTGTGAAGACTGAAGTAAAAAAAGCATTGAGTACTTCAGCCTTTTCCACATCATCCTCCACAAGGATGCCTGCCCATTCAGTAAGGGACCTACACCACCTCTGATCCTTTTCTTGTTGCTGATATACTTATAGAACCCCTTTCTGTTATCCTTCACATCTCTTGCTAGCTGCAACTCCTTTTGTCCTTTGGCCTTTCTGATTTTATCTCTGCAGTCCTGAGCAATATCTTTATACGCCTCCCTTATCATCTGTCCAAACTTCCACTTCTTGTAAGCTTCCCTTTTATGTTTCAGCTCCCCGCAGAGTTCCCTGCTAAGCCACGCTGGTCGCTGTCCACATTTGCTGTTCTTTCTGCACAGCGGAATGTTATCTTCCTGTGCCTTTAACAGAGTTTCTTTAAAATACAGCCAGCTGTCTTGGACAGCTTTCCCCTTCAGATCAGCCTCCCATGGCACCCTGCCCATCAGCTCCCTAAGGGAGCCAAAATCTGATTTTCTGAAGTCCAAGGTGTGTGTTCTGCTTCTTTCCTTCCTTCCATTGATCAGGATCCTGAACTCTACCATCTCATGGTCGCTGCTGCCCAGGTTGCCATTTACTTCTACTTCCCCGATCAATTCTTTTCTGTTTGTGAGCAATAGGTCTAGAGGTGCAAGGCCCCTAGTTGGTTCCTCCAGCATTTGTACTAGGAAGTTGTCCTCAATACTCTGTGAGTTGGTTTGTGTTTGACTGCTGGGTGAATGTTGTGTGAGAAGGAGAAGGAAGGTTACTGAATAGAGGGAAAGGAGGGAACTGGGGCTAAATCAGTGGGGCTATAGATTGAGGGTTGAAACTGTCACCAGGTGCATTAGCCAGTGGGTGCATGGCAGGAGGAGGGAAGGAGATCATTCAAACAGAGCCACCCCCGCCTCTCCCCTCCCCCAATGGAACTCTAGGGATAAGTGCATCCCACCCCTTCATTCAGCACACGGGGCAGGAATCTCACCTACACATGCACACAGAAGGGCAAGCCAAGCCCCCAAAAGCCTAGAGACTCTTCAGGCAACATGGGAGAAACAGGAAGGGCAAAGTGGCCTGCATTACTTCAAGGACTCCATTGACATCTGTAGGAGACTTCTTTGAATTCCTCAGCTATTGACAGCATGGCGACTTGCACAGGAGGGGGAAGGATCTCAGCAGCCAGCAGAGATAGGTAGGGTGGACTGAGGTAGGATACAGACAGATGCTTAGTGTAGCCAGGATTGCAGTGAGTTCCAATAAAATAAAAGTTGTAAACACAGTAATTAAGGTCCTTTGGGTCTGTAGATGAATTAAGTCTGGGAAAAATAACAGCACAACAGAGGCGCACACTCAATATACATAACTCAGTATACATCCACTTCATCACACTAACCACATCGCTTGTATGCCTTCCCTCCTCCCCCATCTGTCCAAGTTTTATCTTGGAACTGGAACCACTTCTTTCTACATGTCTGTACAGTTCCTAGACCATTTGAGGTACCACCGCAACACAGAAAACAAGCATGACTTTCTGAGACACTGGAAATCCTTCCTTTGTTCTTATTAATTAGTGGCTTCATTCCACTTCTCTTACACATATCTACACATCTCCAGTAACACCAGAACAAATTCCAACCCTAGATACTGCAGGAAGTTAGGACCAGATAGCTGATGTGAATCAGCGTAGTTCCCCAGAAGTCAATGACTTACTTCAGCTGGGGAACTGATCTTTGATAAGAATCGTACCAATAATGGGGGTTGTGTATTTTTCTCACCCTATATAAGTGAGATCCCCACATGCTTCTTTGCATGCGATCCAACACATGGATGAATGAATGAGGCAGATGACTAAAGGAGGCTAAAACAGATGTCACTGAAGTGATTTTATTTGAAATGCTGATTATGTAACAATCTCTTTATTGATTATGTAATAATATCATCTCACTGCCTTAAAATATTGGTAGAGGTCACATTTTTATCAATCAAGAAACTAGGCCAACCAAAGAGCAAAACAAATTCTATGAAGAGAGATTTTGAATATGCATTAAACCATTCCAAAGTTTTTTTATTAAAAAGTGTATTGGGGTGGTAGAGAAGATGTCCTGAACTAATAAAAATTAAAACAACAGCTTTTACTTATGAAATATTGCTCTTTTCAATTTATTGCTTTAATTATTAAATTATTTTCTTTATACTTTACTTCTGCTTACACGTAAAGCAATGTAACAATAATTTGTTCAAAATGGTATGGTTTTTAATCTGATAGCCATAAACCTTAAAACATTTAAAGCGTAGTCAGCCCACAAAACATGTGCACTGGCTTTCAAGGGTTATTGTAGAAATAGGAGTTCTCAAAAGAACAATTTCATGTATTTACTAGTGGATGAATACTATTGTTTCAGCAATTTGTACGTTAATTTTATGCACATTTCTATATTCTTAGTTATTTCAATAAAAAAGCAAGAGGAAATTTCTCCACCAATTTTTGTTCTTTAGTTCATATATATTGATAATTTTTCAGTATATTTGATATACATTCTATGGAGTTAATTTATATTTTAATAACAAATACACAGCCATTAACAAGGACTAGAAAGTTATAAAGAAAGACCAAACACTCTATAGGACTTGGAAGAGACACAATAATATTGAAAAGTAGAATAACTTTAGAACTGATTGTTTCTATTTATGGAATGATTTATAGATTGGTAAAACAGACGTGTTGTACTTCCTCATAAATGCAACAAATCTTACTAACATAATCCGTGAACCTGACCCCTTCCCACAGATAACTGTAAGAGCAGACTATCCATATGATGTGCTTCAGCTTTTCCCAGGATTAATCAGAAATCAGCTCTCAGTACATTACTATGACTTAGATTTGGCTCTGAATCAAATTTCCAGTCTATGGAAAATGTGGACCTAGAAATATACTGAGCCATATCTGCACTCTATCTCCAAGCTTTGGAGAAGCCTCGCTCCATATCCTACATTTCCACTCTGAGCCTATAATATAATCAGCAGTTCTTTCAATAACAGTACAGTCCTGGTAAGGACTTTGAGATCTATACTGTGGTTCTTTGTAAAGGCATAAAGCTATTACATTCTCAATCACTTCACAATAACTCCACCATACATATACTTAAATCAGTAACTATTTTTTACTTACAAGTATGTGGTGATCTTGAAGTTCATTGATCAGTGAAACACTGATGTCTCATCAAGTCTACTATAATTTTGCAATGTCAAACTTTTCTGAGTCACATTAATGAAAAAGGTGCTTTTAAACAGGGCCATTCTCCAGATGGTGCCCAGAATTACATTACTTACTGTTTCATCTAACATTTTTCTTGAATTACTCCTGAATTCCTTTGGTTACCACTTTTTTCTGCTAAAAATAAACACTGAAGTCAGACAGAGATTTTGCATGAAATTCTGGCCCCACTGAAGTCAATGAGAGTTTTGCCATGCAATTCAATGGGACCAAGATTTCACTCTTTAAATTTGTATGAAAAAATATAATAAATGCTGCTCTTGCCCCATCTCCAACCCCACTAAGAAAAGAAAATATAGTCAGTTTAGCAATGACTAATGTATATTCCAACATTTCAAGAATTTTCTGCTAATTTTCCCTTTCCAACAACTGGGCAGGTGTTTGTTTAAAATATGTAGGCAAAAAAAAAAGAATAGTTACAGCTTGTCATCTCTTTGCCAGCTCGTTTTGTACACGTTAATTGGTGCGAGTCACTCAAACGATAGCTAATGGACACAGCCATAAGCCATCAACAGCCAAAAGCATAAGTCTAAATGTAGCAAATAAAGCATTATGCATAGGTACCTACCTATCAGTGCCTGAAATAAGCTGCTCTTAAAGATGCCCATCACTTTTTTAATGGCTTTTTTCAGTTGCTGCTCTTCCGGCTTCTTTAGCTTTTTACAATATTCTTCTAGAAGCGCTAAAGCTCGATCAGTATCTAAAAATAAATCATTAAACAAAAATTTGTTTTACTGACTTAAAAGATATAGACATTCCAGTATATCAACCCACATTTCCCTAGGTCACATATTCACAAAATAAGAAAAAAAACCTGCATTCATTACAAATGCTATCTAAAACTATAGAATGTAGGCTGTAGGTTGCATTGTACATGAAGCTTAGTGTCACGTTATATTGCACTAGTGGAGGTAAAATAATCAAATTAACATAACATCAATGCTTTATTCATGGAGATCTCACAGGCAAACAGAAAATGACCTTTCCGGTGACGTATGGAACAATATTTAACCTCTAAAGGCTATGTCTACACTTGCAAATTAGTTCAAATTAAGGAAGCTTAATTCGAACTAACTTAAGCCTTGGCCACACTAGGCTTCCATTAGTTCGAATTAAGGGCTTCCTTAATTCAAACTAATAAATTCGATTGCTTAGTTCGAATTAACGGTTAATTCGATCCGTTAATTCGAACTAAGTCAAATGTGGCCATATTAGTTCGAACTAATTGCTTAGTTCAAACTAATCAGCAGATTGACCCTCAACTGACTAATTCGAACTAAGCAAGTGCCCCGCATGGACATGGCTAGTTCGACCTAGCATTCTTGTGGGGCCATGCTAAAATTAGTTCGAATTAGTTCGTTAAAATTAACTAATACGAACTAGCTTTTGCAAGTGTAGACATAGTCTAATAGCCTAGGAATAGCTCAAAGCTGAAAACATGTGTTCAGAACCTTAAGTTATACACTTGATCCTGCTCTCACTGCCATGACCACATCATATGCAGAAAATCCAAAATTATAAGCAATGATCACCATTGGCAGCTAAAAAGAAAACTGGCCATGACATATATTTGGAGAAGAGCTGAAAGTGTTTGGTGTTTTAATTGTTTAAAGTACAAGGATTGATTCCCTCCCTTCTGAGTCTGGACGGAAAGGAAGGCAGGGCTCCAAAATTTGAAATTCACTCCCTCTCTGCATTAGGTTTTCAGCAAAAGAGGGTCCTTCACGGCAGAATGGAACCCATGTGTTCACTCAGGAACAAGAATCCAGCCTTTCTTTGAGAGATTAAAGGAGCAAAGAGTCTCATTCTCCACTACTCTGTGGCTTGTGGAATCATTTACACGATGTTGGTATAAAATATCACTAAATCAGAATGACAGCATTTTCTATCCACTCTGCTCAGATGCAAATGACTGTACATAGTGCAAAGCAGTGGAGAATCAACTGTCCCCAAGACGTCTGTACCACCCCTCTGGGAATAGTGAATCTAGCCTTGAAAAGTTTGCACACTCTCATTCCGTAATTGTATATTATCCCAGATGCTTGCAATACGATTCTAATAAAGCTATGAAATCAATAACTATATTTAGACAAATTCCAAAGGGGTAGCCGTGTTAGTCTATTGTAGAAACTATTGTAGAAAGACAACAGAGTCCTGTGGCACTTTTAAAGACTAACAGATTTATTAATCGCATGAGCTTTCGTGGGAGAAAATCCCACTTCGTCAGACGCTTTGAAGATAGGAAAGTTACAGAGTGG
>ML685818.1:8581590-8601919 GCA_007922175.1 Pelusios castaneus
TTTCCTACCACTCTGTAACTTTCCTATCTTCAAAGCGTCTGACGAAGCGGGATTTTCTCCCACGAAAGCTCATGCGATTAATAAATCTGTTAGTCTTTAAAAGTGCCACAGGACTCTGTTGTCTTTCTACAATATATTTAGACAAGTACCTGAGCCAAGACTTCCTTCAGTGGAGTTAAATACAAGAGCGAATTGTGAAACTCACGATGTCTGAAGGGGTTGGGCTTATTGAATCAGAGAAGAAGCTATGAGAAGCGACCATAGACTTACTACATTCTCTCATCTATTCTTTGAAAACAGGAGTTCCTTTGCAATATAATTAATTAAAATAGCTCACTTTTTATCAATCCAGACAATACCAAGAAGGTTTGGAACCTGGCTGGGCCTGGTGGTATGACAAATGAAGCACATGTTTTCTCAAAGGGATTGCAATGGGTTTGGGATTCAGTTAAAACTACATTGTTTGTTAGGGACAGTTGTGTGTGAGAAACAGCCTAGAAGTTTAAATACAAGTTTCTAAAATTGGTGCTAAATTGGTACAAGCTTAATTACTGCTTTGTCCAATCCTGGACAAAGCATTAAGAATATAGTAAATAAATGTAGATAAGGAAACATTATCACCAACTTTTCATCATTAAAAAATATTCAGTCATGCCTCCCTCCCACCCCCACCCAATACCCTGGAAATGATTATTTTAAAGCCAATTTTGGTTTTCTGGTGTCTGAGCATTTCAGGTCAATTCACATGATCTTTTCAAGCTATTTTCCTGCCAATACAAGAGCTAGAATTTTTTGGTTTTGGAAAGAATGAAAACTGAGAATTTTGTGTAACTATTGGTCACTAGCAGATAAGGGTTTTAGAAAAGGACTAAATATTGCAGTATCAAGATAGGTGGCAATACTGAAACAATATTCTTAGTAAAAAAACCCAAAGAATCCTGTGGCACTTTTAAAGATTAACAAATGTATTTATCACATAAGCTTTCATGGGCAAATTCCACTTCATCAGATGTATGAAATAGAAACTGTGGTATGTTAGGTGTGTATATCTATATCTAGCTAGCTAGCTGTCTACAAAAAAAGAGTGGTCATGCATCTGCTGAAGTTGGATTGTGCCCACAAAAGTTTATGCAATAAATACATTTATTTTTAAAAGTGCCACAGGACTCCTTGTTTGGTTTGTTGAAATAGACTAACACGGCTCCCCCTCTGAAAATATTCTTTGTCTTTTTCTCCTATGCATTTCAGCCCATTGCAGAAGCACAAAACCAGAAACTAACGCACTCCTATGAAGATGATAGAGAAGCATGCTGCAGTATAAAGCTGTATGGGTGGAAGCAAGGCAACTAATTCGAGGATCTAGCCTGACTCTCTCATCATGGGACGTGGCAGACTTGAACTGTGGCCTTACTCTCAAGAAGTCAATGGAAGTTTTCATGAATTCTGCCACAGCCTTCCTGCATTTCCTTCAGCAAGTCATTTTTTCTTTTTGTATTTCAGTTCTCCTGCTGTAAAGTGAGAATAGCATTTTTCCATCTCATAGGGGTGCTACAAGTTCAATAAAGATTGTGAGATCCTTGAATATTGTGGTAATGGAGATCATATAAAGTAGTTAAGATAGATAACCTTTTGTGTGTGAGGAAATGTGGGCTGTACTGTGCAATGTGATTACTTACTCAAAGTAATAAAAAAGGCAAAATATCTAATCAATGATTAGTCTGTGTCTGTATATGTATAATGATTAGTTTGTGTATGTATTTGTGCACGCATTAGGGTCTGTTTTTAATGTGAGCAATGTTAGATCACAAATGTTCTATCTTATAATGAAACAATGTACATCATTAACAAAAAGGACGATGAAAAGAATAGCTATTAACTGGTCAGTAAGAAACAACTTCCAGAAATAGCCTACAATAAAGAAAGGAGTGATTTAGGTTAGAAAATATTTTTGAACAGTGCAGCTGTTCACACCAGGGAATAGCCTGCTGCCACGCAGCCTCACACTGTTATCTTATGAGCTTCATAACGCTGAGTCAGTCGTTGATCACTTGACTTTCAAGCAACACAGGTGCTGCAGGAAAATTACATCTCCTGGCTTTGTAGTTAAAGGTAGGTCAATTACAGATCACATGTCTTGCGACAAAACAAACAAGGATCCCTGTGGTACATTTAAAGACTAACAATTTTATTTATTGCATGAGCTTTTGTGGCTGAATCCCATGTCTGATGAAGTAAGATTCACACACGAAGGGGAAAGGGACTTAGGATAAGCAGGGCAAGGCCCAAGGGAAACGGCGGCTGCCCACCCTTGTAGGCCCCTCATTATGTCCCCCACCCCCATGCTGGAGGGCAGCCTCAGGCTCTCCGGGGCCCCGGCCGGTGCTGCGACGGGTTGGGAGGGGACCGCGGCCAGCACTGCTACGGGAGAGGGCACTGCTGGGGGTGTTGTCAGGGGGTCTGCAGGCCATCACAAGCTGCTGGAGGCTGGAGAGGGGCAGGTGAATCAACCAGCCAGCCGGGGGGCAGGCAGGCAGGCTGAAGTCAAGCAGCAGCAGCTTGCCACCGGCTGGGCCAGATTTTGGGGAGGCTACAGGGCCCCCTTTTAGACCAGGGCCAGGGGCTGCAGTCCCTAAAGTCTCTGTGTTTAATCCCCAGCCCTGGGGATAAGCTCTCCTGTAGCCAGAGGAATATCTTACATGTTTTTGTTTCTAATATTCTTTCTTACTATCACTTGAATCTCCGATTTTTGATGATAAATGTATCCTTGCTTACACCACAAATGTATTTACGTGCTGTGTTTTAAGCGAAGTGGTGATGCTGAGCTGAGTCTAGTAAACTGAAGTAGTAGGTCTGAATTCTGTAAGTATTCAGTGATACAGGGGCCAGACATCGCAGATAGATGCTTGGAGGACTTGGGACCCTGTATTTCTAACACAGTGAGAGGCCTGGAAGAAAATACTTGTGTTGCCTGATGCTGTTGGAGTCAGGGAGCTGATCTGCAGAATCCCTCGTGCTAAGAGCAGAGCGGTAGAGAAGTGCCTCACAACCCCTGGACACCTGGCAAGCATCACAACCTGAACCCCATAGAAAGGGCAGAGAACTCAGTTTGGTGGAGGAACCATGGGGAGCATGCTGGACTCCTGCAGAAGGCTTTGAAGTAAGGTCTAGTTGAGGCAGAGGACTCCAGGGAAGCAGCCTGGGAATCTGCACTCTCTCCCAGAGCGCACACCCTTAACAGGCACCCAGAGTGGGCTAAAGAGGAGCCCAAACAGGGTGGAAAAAACTTTTGTTTTGACTTTTCTTACCTTGGAAGGGGATTGACTTCTGAACGGCCAACCAGAAGGCTCAGGCATGTGACTCCCCAGGAGAAACAGAATACCCAGGTGAGGGGAAAGTGAGGCAATAAGTGCCTGCAGAACCAACCACAGCCAGCAGAGCGCACAACAGGGCAGACATGTCATATCACAAGTTCCAGAGGAGTAGCTGTGTTAGTCCGTATATAGCAAAATACGAGAGTCCTGTGGCACCTTAAAGACTAACAAATTTCTTCGGACATAAGCTTTCGTGGGCTCCAACCCACTTCGTCAGATGCATGAAATGGAAACAACAGTTGAGAGGTATATATACATATGCCAGGAGTAGTAGCATGATAATGGCAAGTGCTGACAAAGTCAATTCAATGGGGCAGGAGAGGCTTATTCACACCAATTGAATAGAAGGTGAGAATGTGTGAAGACCGACAATTATTTTTTGTAGTGTGATAACCATTCCAAGTCCCTGTTCAGACCCGGCCTGATTGTGTCAAGTTTGCAAATGAACTCACCTCTGCAGTTTCATGCTGGAGTCTGCTTTTGAAGTTTTTTTGCAGGAGTATGGCAACTTTCAAGTCTGCTACTGAGTGTCCAGGGAGATTGAAGTGTTCTCTACTGACTTATGGCTGTTACCACTTTTTATGTCCGATTTGTGTCCATTTATTCTCTTGCATAAGGAAAGTCTGGTTTGGCTGATGTACATGGCAGAAGGGCATTGCTGGCATATATAACATTAGTAGATGTGTAGGTGAATGAATTCCTGATTGTGTAGCTGATGTGGTTGGGACCTGTGATGGTATCACTAGAGTCAATGTGCGGGCAGAGTTGGCAACGGGGTTTGTTGCAGGGATAGGTACCCGGGTAAGTGTTCTTGTAGTATGGTATCCGGTTGCTGCTAAGTATTTGCTTCAGGTTGGGGGGCTGTCTGTAAGCAAGAAGAGGCCTGCCTCCCAAGGTTTGGGAGAGTGTGGGATCATCTTCTAGGATAGGTTATAGATCTTTGATGATGTGTTGGAGGAATTTCAGCTGCGGGCTGTAGGTGGTGGCCAGTGGTGTTCTGTTTTTTTCCTTGCCAGGTCTGTCCCGTAGAAGGTGATTTCTGGATACCGGTCTGGCTCGGTCGATCTGTTTTCTCACTTCCCCAGGTGGGCACTGTAGCTTTAGGAATGTTTGGTAAAGGTCCTGTAGGTGTTTGTCTCTGTCTGAGGAATCGTAGCAAATCTGATTGTATCGCAAGGCTTGGCTGTAGACAATGGATCGTGTAATATGTCCAGGGTGGAAGCTGGAGGCATGTAGGTATGTATTGCAGTCAGCTGGTTTTCGATATAGAGTGGTTTTAATATGTCCATCCCTTATTCGTACTGTCTCAGTGGGATCATAGGGTAGTAGCTGGGAGAATGTCATGTTACAGAGTTGCCTGGCAGCCTCCTGTTCATAATTCAACTTGGACTTGGAATGGTTATCACACTACAAAAACTAATTGTCGGTCTTCACACATTCTCACCTTCTATTCAACTGGTGCGAATGAGCCTCTCCTGATTGAATTGACTTTGTCAGCACTTGCCATTTTTATGCTACTCCTCCTGGCATGCGTATATATACCTCTCAACTGTTGTTTCCATTTCATGCATCTGACGAAGTGGGTTGGAGCCCACGAAAGCTTATGCTCAAAGAAATTTGTTAGTCTTTAAGGAGCCACAGGACTCTCTTTTTTTATGTCATATAACGCTTCTTTTTAATTCATTAGAGTTAGATAATATTCACTACAAATAACCTAATATAGTATCAAAAAGGAATGTTCTAATATTCCTGCTGCAGAGTGAGTCTTTCCCATATTATATATATATATGCTACTATATTATGGTAATAAACTATCCAAGAAAAAAATTCCTGCAGCTATTAGTCCAACTTGGACCATTAGTTGACAATCCAAATTTTAAAATCTCTAAATGTGTTTCATCTAATATAGATTTTAAAAAGCTCTATGAATAGACAGCTCACAAAAGAGCTCTTTAAAATCCACTTTATCTGCTTGGGTGCTTGGGAAAATAAAAGTAAGAAACAAGAAAAAAAATCCCTTGTTAATATAAATCAAACACACAAATTATGTTTGAGTGATGTTAGAACCACAAAAATAGAGGGCTAGAAGGATCACTGAGATATCATCTAGTCCATCCCCCCATGCCAAGGGAGGGTCAAGTATACCTAACCATCCCTGACAGGTGTACGCACTCAAAGACAGGGATTCCACAACCTCCACTGATAACCTGTTTCACTACTTAACTGTCTTCACAACTGGAAAAATTTTCCTAACATCCAACTAAAATACCACTCATAGATTAAGCAGATTACTTTTTGTTCTCCCTTCATTGGCCAGAGGGAACAGCCAATCACACCCCACCCCATCTTCATAATAGTCCTTAACATACATAGGGTCTGTGATCAGATTCCCTCCTGCCCATCCTCGTTTCTCAGGAATAAACACGCCCGGTTTATTAACCTGTCCTCATGTATCTCCCCCCTGGAGCCTCCAGTTTCTTAAACTGTGGTGCTCAAAACTGGACACAGTACTCCAACTATAATAGAGAGAAGAATAGACAACAGAGTCCTGTGGCACTCTTAAAGACTAACAGATTTATTAATCGCATGAGCTTTCGTGGAGATTTTCTCCCACAAAAGCTCATGCGATAAATAAATCTGTTAGTCTTTAAAAGTGCCACAGGACTCTGTTGTCTTTCTACAATAGACTAACACGACTACCCCTTTGGAGAGAAAAGAATAGTTATCTCCCATGTCTTGCATATAACACTCCTGTTAATATACCCAGACTTATTCTAGGCTTATTTGGAACTGTATCACATTTCCTCATTCAACTCTTACAACCCTTAGACCCTTTTCAGCAGTTCTACTGCCTAACTAGGTATACCCCAATTTTATTTGTGCATTTGATTTTTCCTTCATAAGTAGTACTTTCCACTTGTCTTTATTGCATTTCATCTGGTTGACTTCAGACCAATTCTCCAATTTATCAAAAGCATTCTGAGTGCTAATCCTGCTAAAGTACTTTGAAATTCTTTTCAGCTTTGTGTCATCTACAAATGTTATAGGAACACATATACATGTAGTTTAGATAGAATTTATAAACTAAAAGAAAGTTATCCAGGGCCATTGTCAAAAACACAAATGGGTAACAGCACGCTAACTATGTAGTTGATTGCATAATTACCTCTATGGAGCTTTGTCCTTAAAGATACATTAAATCGTTTTTAGTTTGGACTTTGCTTCCACTCTACAGGTTTGCCTACACACAACCTTGCATCAATTGAGTTATACTGCAGTACTTCAAGCAGTACAAACTCCTCCCCACCTCCCCCAGTGTAAATAAGTTAGATTGACAAAAGAGCACATTATGTCAAGACAGTTTATTCCTTTACAGAAAGGGCTATCGATACTTGCATACTAATGTAAATACTTCAATATTTGGACTTTCACCAGCACAAGTATTTCAGTTAAAAAATCACATTCCTAACCAGCATAGTACAGGCATTGTGCTTGACATGAATAGAGAGGTAAAATAAAATAAAAGATTATGATTTTTATAAGAAGAAATTAACTCATGATACAGGAGTAAGCAGGATTGCACGTTTTGGGGGTTCTGAGACTCCCTGCTATGGGTGTTTTTTGGCTCTTTTTTTTTTTTTGCTGTGTAAACTTACCCAGAGAGGCTCCTCAAGGTATGTCCACACTGCAATGTTAGCCAGGGTTAATGTGGACTTAAGTCTGTGTTTGAAAGCCTAAGGCTTGAGCATCTACACTTATTGGTGACCCTGGGTTTACTATTTATGGATCCAGGCCCAAACCCAGGCTGTAGCATCCACACTGCAGCATGTAGACCCAAGTCAAACCACCATATACGAGGCTTCTTAGCATGTCCCCAGCTTTGGCCTCTCTAACTTTTGGTTCGTGGTGCAGTGGAGGATAAACATAACTGTCCATCTCACGTTATAGGAAGTTATCGCAGCCCACTAACACACCCTGCCAACCCATCTTTTGGGTTTGCATGCCCCTGGCATGGCTAGCACCATAGAGCAGTCACCATTCCAAGAGCGTCTCTTACTTGGGCTTTCACTCCGGTTTCAGGAAATGGGCACAGCATCCATGAGAAGTCAATAGACATATTTGGCAGGATTTTCTGACCTACCGAAGGCATCTGACAGAAGAGAAGGAAGATAGACATGGAAGGTTTGACCTGGCTGTCACTCCTTATGACGCTCCATGTAGCCACTGATGCCTCTGTTGTGGTGCAAGGCCACAAGCACGGATGGGTGGGATCATATCATCATGCAGAACTGGGATGACCAGCAGTAAATTCAGAACTTTTGCATGAAGCTACATTTCTGGAGCTTTGCATCTTGTCCCAACTCTCCAGCATCAAAACACATGCATGAAGTTAGCCATACTAATCCAGATGGGGGTTGCGGTAACCATCTAGAAGCTGATTACCCCAGGCTGCTACTGGTCTGTTGCTCACCTGTTGGTGTTGGAAAGCCAACTGCAGTGGCAGGAGAGTGGGGGCAGGGGCGGCTTCTGAGGAAATCAGACACGTGATTTATCCAGAGATGGTGTGCATAAACAACATTCCTGAAGTAACTGCTGGTTTTGAGAGAATGAGGTTTCCAGCTGTACTGGGGCCATTGATAGGACTCATGTAGCCAGATGTTGCCCTCTTCAAAAATCATGAGAACATAAACTGAAAAAGGTACTATTGTATTCCATTGTTATGCAGGCCCCCGTGGATCACCGAGGACAATTTACAGATGCCAACATGGACTGCACTGGCAAAGTGAATGATGTCATGGTTTTCCACCAATCAAGAGTCTACATTCACAGACCAGGACATTTATTCTCAGCAAACTGTCAGAAATGGAGTTACTGTCCCCACTGTTATTCAGCGAGACTCCCACTTTTGTTTTGCTATGAAACCATAGCCTGCAATCAGAAGGCCTGACAAAAGATTTAATCACACACTCAGCAGATGTAGAATGATGGTTGACTGCATCTGGCAGACAAAAATTCCACTGGGCTGTCTACAGACCCCTTGGATTCCAGTGTCATCAATGCCGTCCACATTATTGTGTTTTACTGCGCTCTTGACAATCTCTGTGAAGGCAATGGTGAGTCACTTGCCCCGGAATGGACCTAGGATGATAATAGATTACTGAACCAGTACATTAAATCAGAAAGTGCACCTATTGCAGCTGGAACAGGATGCACCTGGGCAACAGAAATCAGGTATGCTCTGTGCTCCCACATTATGGGTTTGCATAAGCGAATAATAGGGAGAAGAGTACTTTTCTGAATGTTTGTACAATGTTTGCAGTAAATGAGGTAGCCACATCACACAATGAAATGGGTGGGGTGATTGCCGTGCATTTCTCTATAGATGAGATGACTGTTTATGAAATGGGAAGGGGGCATGTGGCAAGAACTGTGCATGTACAGTATCCATTGTGTTTAGAAAAAACTTCACAGTTGTCTGTGATCATGTGTTTGTGTTTATTACTTGAAATACACATTATATGATGCGATGCAAGGATGGCAATAGACTTTCTTAATAAAATAAAAGCCTTTATTTATGAACATGTAGTCATTTTCATTAAAATAAAGAAAGAAAGATCTAGTGCTAAAACCATTGCCAGGCAGTCCAGCTGCCATCAGCACACCAGAACACCAGTATCAAAACTATTAATAAAACAGAGTGCATAATCCAAACAATGAACAGTGCAAACACTGAAACTAGTGCCAACACATACATCCTATAATGTTATGTCTCCCCTCAGACCTCCCCCCTTTTCCCTTCCATTCCTTGTACATTTAATTGCTGCACGGGGCTGGAGTTTGCAGAGCGGGAGGGGTTGACGCCTGCAGATAGGGTTAAAATGCATAGGGGATATATTTGCCCTGTCCAGCTGCTGCTAAGTCCTGGTTGCATGGGTCAGCCAACCATGTAATTGTTCAAAGCGTTCCTTGCCTGTACGTGGTGCTGTGTACAGGACTCAGGATGTGGTACAGGAGCAGCAGGACCCTGTACTCTTGCAGCCATAAGCAATAGCAGCCTCTTGAACAGGTCTTTCTGCTGCATTCTATCTTCCTCCCCCCAATGATGTTCCTGATCCAGAAACCGCACTGCAAGCCTGTCACGCTCTGGAGCCTGCCTGTGCCTTTCCACTTGCCATGAATCCTTCTCCCTCTAGTATTGCTCCTGCTTGTTGACCCTGTCCAGAACATCCACCAGAAGTTCAACACGGAAACACTTCCACTTGGACTGGCCCATGACAGCTCTGAATTCCAGGGACCTGCTGGAATGTGGCCACGTTGCTGAGGGAGAAGGACCTGAAGAGGTTGAAGGTCCTAAAAGCAGGCATCAAACAGTGCATTATTGTCTCAGTACTTCAAAACAGGTTCAGTTCAAGCACAAAAAAAAGTGCCTTGGGGACTCTCAAGGTAAAAATATGGTACTTTATAAACAGAGATTCATATAGGGAGGGGAACATTTCAGTTCCCAAAAGCTTCATGAACATAACTGTGTTAATCCCAGTGAAAAATCCCACTGCACAAACTATGATAAATTAATATTTACAATTGCTTTTTCTTTACAAATAACAGACCACTGCTGACATGGGGGGAAGGGTCATGGTTTACTACCTAACCCTTCTCTGTCCCTTCAGGAATTTCACATTCTGGAGAACATAATTCTGAAGGTTCCTGATGGGACTTTTATTCCAAGCTGCTGGTGACAAACCAGTCATGTATGCCACAAGGGTTTTCAAACTGATGATGACTGAGCACCATATGTATAAGTAGCATGAGCTGGTGACATACCGAGGTGAACCACGAGAAAAGCTCTTCCCCAAAATTTGACTATGTATCTGCAGTTCCTGCTACCACGGTTTGCAGCTATCAGCACTCAGGGTTTAGTCAAAATTCATAAGGGAAATCAACATGGATTACTACCTCCCCAGGGCTTCTGATGCAGCCTGCCCTGAGCACATCAACCCATGACCTACATGCAAACACACACAATAATGTGGGCCCTCTAAGAACTACCTAGCCATCCCCACTGCCCACCAGCACATTTCTGGAACACATACAAACTCCGAGCTGTAGTTTGGACATTGATTTTGAACCGTACAAACAAACTACTTTTAGCCTCCCCTTGAACACCTCTGGGCAATTTACTGTTTACAGGCAGCTCATTACACTGTGGTGTGGTCAATTGATATGGTGCACCATACTAAAAGGGAAGGTTCTTACTTTTAATACCCTGGCACATTTTGGTAATATTGTGTGGGTTTCTAGTAAAAATTAAGTTTAAAGACTTGTTTCACTGTTGTTTGAACCACCTTGTCTCCACCTTGCGTTCTACATGGTGGTTGGATAAAGTCAACCGGCTGGCATGCAATCCACCATTAGTAGATATATACACTGCTGCTACCAGTTTGTAAAATAGTCTGCACTGGGATGTAACCTGCAAATCCCTCCCATCCCTGTATTAACAATAACAAACACTGAGCCAGAAATTTACCAGGTTCATGGGCCACTTTTGCCTCTTGTGTTGCCATTGCTGGGGATAGGTGGGGCAGCATCAGAAAGCTCCCTCAAGCAGGGACCCAGGATGTGCTGCAGCTGCTCCAGCAGCAAAGCCTCCGTAGGGACCAGTGTGAACACACAAGTCACTCTGGATGCCTGATCTGGTGCCTGCTGACTCTCCTCTGGTCCTATACTAGTTTGTGGGGTCAGGATCCTGGCTAACCAGGCTACTGTTAACCACTGTTGACTCAGTGCTTAGCATAATATCCAGCCCCCAGTTAATCTCCTCATAAAAGAGGGAGGTGTGGTTCTCATCCTTGGCTTTCAGGTCATCAGTCTTGAACCACTTAATCTGCTCCCAGCACTGCTCACCGGTGCAGTGAATTCCCAGCGCTGCCAGCTTCTCTGCTATTTTCTGGTTCACATGGTCATTCCTGATACTCTTACAAAAGGCAAGTGTTTTGCTCACTACGCACCAGAAATTAACCAAAATCTGGCTGTGATCCCTTGACCAGGTAGCAGGTCATTTGGCAAAAGACTTCTTGCTGGTGGTCATTGAGAACTCAGGAGAATGGACATGCTGCTTGGAACTCAGTCAGAATACAATGGAGGGATTAAACACTGATCAGCTGTACTTGAACCAGGTGGTTACTTATGTATTTTGGGAGTCAAATGGCTGGTCTTGGGCTAGAGATGACAGAGAATGGCATACCATGAGTGTGAGATACCGTTGATGAACTCTCAAGACCCAAGGCTGGGGAATAAGGGCCTGACCTGCACCTGCACTCCAAACAATGGAGTTTGCAGCCATTGTCCCTGTGGCACACTGACTTGAACCCACTCCTGTCCAGCATCCGAGAGCCCAGGGCTTGCGGGCCTGAGTTAAACAGAATTGTGTGTAGATGGAAGGGGGGTTCGGTTTGACCCTAAGTCTGGGCTTACACTGCACTGTAGACATACCCTTATACAACTTCTGGAAACAGATGTGCTGAGTGATGATACACTCAACCAAACAGAGACAAGACAGGAACTTTACATTAGAACAAACTATTATTGGCTGATCAGCGATACTGAAAGCAGAACCATGGTTATCTAGCAATTTCTAAGAGCTGACTAACCTCTTCCAGGCATTGCAAAGCCATACAAGACTAAAAAGGAGTTTTCTGGCACATTTAAAGACTAACAAATTTATTTTTCACATGAGCTTTTTTACAGTTTCTGTAAGTTCTCCATCTTCAAGCATCTGACGAAGTGGGATTTTCTCCCACAAAAGCAATAAATAAATTTCTTAGTCTTTAAAAGTGCCACAAGATTCTTTATTTGTTTTGCTGAATTAGAGTAACACGGCTACCCCTTTGGAACTTAACTACCAAGAAGAGGCTTTGTAAGGAATATTATATAGGTTTACCACCCTTCAAAGAGTGGGTGAATAATGAAAATGCTAATTATTATTTATTTCAGAATCTGATGAGCACTTTCATCACATTTCACTATGACAGATGATGTTTTAAAACATGTAGCAGGGTGAAGCGGCTGCCCTCCAAGCAAAGCACAGGAGGTCTCCCACACTCCCCCTGTTGGACAGAGGAGTCAGCTGCACAGAGCTAGGACAGGAAACAGAAGGGTGGAGCCAAAGGGAGCAGGAACAGTATAAAAGGCCAGGCAGAAAGCTCAGTGAGGGAGCCTCCCCGGAGACGGTCAGACTCCAGTGTAGTAAGGCCAACACCCACTGTCTGTAGTCCCGGCCCTCATGCAGGCTGGGACAAGTACTCAGAGTCCATAGCCTCGGCCCCAGGCAGGGCGGGGCAAACACCCAGAGTCAGTAGCCCCCGACCCTCAGCAGGGCGAGGCAAACACCCAAAGTCAATACAAGATCAAGGTGGGAAGGGTCAATACTTGGGAATCAAGAGGGGAAGGAGGCTGGTTGCAGGCCCACCCAACACCACTGCATCTCAGCCCAGGACCCTATCCAATGGCAGTGTGGCCTGCCACTGGGTCAGCGGGGCTCCAGCCGAAACACAGACTGTTCACTACGCAACTCAGCCGGGCACTCACCCCCTATGCCTGGGCTACTTCTTCCCTTGCCCTCGTCCAGCTACCTGGGTCCTGAGGTTCTCCTTGCAGTAGTCTGGGTAGATGGCCAGAGGTATCCCGGTCAGGCCCTCACTGTCCACAAGTGGAAGGTCCGGAAACCGCTCCAGACTATCAGCAGACGGTAGCTCCTCCAGGTCCACCCCTGGAGGGGAATATGGAGAAGACCCTTCCTCCTGGTCTCCCCTGGGATTATCCGGTGCCCCTAGGGGAGGGTTGGAGCCCTCCAAAGGTGAGGGCTCCGGCAACTGCTCTGGTCGTCTCTGGGGAGGCTCCCTCACTGAGCTTTCTGCTCATCCATTTACACTGTCCCTGCTCCCTTTGGTTCCACCTTTCTGTTTCCTGTCCTGGCTCCGTGCAGCTGCCTCCTCTGTCCAGCAGGGGGAGTGTGGGAGCCCTCCTGTGCTCTGCTCGGAGGGCGTCCACTTCACCCTGCTACAAACAGTATTCACTGAGAACAGGTATAGCAGGTACGTTCATCAATCTCTAACCTACCCTGCTAGGCAGAGAGGAACAAAGCAGTATCTGTGACAGCTGAGTCTCTGAAAAGTTGACAGACAAGTCTATATCCATGGCTTCTATCACCAAGGAACCCATAGTGAGAGATGAAGAGTATTTCCTTAGCTTTCTGCTGCACTTCTTAGGTCTAAATATGTATGAAACAAAATCTAACATTGCCACAACACAGCTAGGTTTACAGAATTCTGAGTATTGATTTCCTTTGTAAATGTTGCTTTGTGAATAATTGGTATTATTAAAAATATTAAAGATATTCCTGGATTTAAAGAAGTGTGATTCAGTGAAGGTTTGGCTGCAATTCATTCTCAATAAACAATACAGTCTCATAACCTAGACCGCGTTTGTTTCAATCAAGAGAATATGCAAGCAGTGCGTATGAAAGATTAGCTCGCTGCAAAATTTGAATTTAGGAAAGACTGACGGGCATCTGACAAAGTGGGCTGCAGCCCACGAAAGCTTATGCCTGAAGAAATTTGTTAGTTTTTAAGGTGCCATGGAACTTTCACTCTTTTTGCTATATACAGACTAACACGGCTACCTCTCTGGAACTTGTGACATGATCTTCATCTAGAGCTTGTTACTGTTCTCAGATATGAAGATGCATATTTCCCATATCCCCTTTAAAAATTGCTCTGCAGATACAGCAGCAAATTTTACAGGACTAAACATGCTCATGTACATTAAAGCAAAAATCAAGCACCCAGATGCCAAGTAAAACTCTACTAGTTTCACATAAATGTTTCAAGAGGGTCAACTGAAGAAAGGCAGCTGTGCATTTTGCTCTTTTCACAGTATGCCGTAGCTGTTGCAGTCTCTGTGCAACTACAATTGGTACTCCAAATAAGCTGCAAAAATGTGGAGCCAGCCAGCTCAGGCAAGCAGTTGTAGAACAGCAGCTTCACATTTAAAACTGATGCTACTGACATGGCTAAATCCTATGCAAGCAAAGCTGCTCTGAACATCACTAACTTTTGCAGCACACTCTATGATCATCAACAGGGAAGAGTCACAAGAATACAGACAGGTGAAATAAGTTAAATGCAGCATGGCCTAGAAGAGAGATGCTATCAGTGCTCAGGGGGAAGTCATGAGCCCTATAACAAGAGATATTGGCAGATGATTAGAAATCCCTGGTGTTAGGCTGGAAGATTCTTGAAAGTCACTGTCCTACGCATGTTTTTGTTGATACGTCCCTGGTCATTCTGTGCTACCACAGGCCCTAGCCTGAATGAATGTAACTGAGCTCTGTGAAACCAGAAAACGAAAGTTTTCCTTGAAAGGTTTTACCTTGGATGCTTTTTTTGTGCAGAAAGGAGTGAATGTGGCCATACAGAATTAGAAAGGAATATTTCACTTACCTTCAAACTACCCACACAACTGAAACGGGAATTAAAAACTCAAATTACAGGTGTTTCTACAGAACTGTGGCTCACAGTTCCACAGTTAAAGTTGAGTTGAGTGTCTTCCCTTTATAGTTAAAATTCACTGAAATCTTTTGCAGATGCTTCTTTTGGAGCAGTTTTTTGTAAGGTTAACAGTAATTTTTCTGTTATTGTTCATTGCTGAAAGTTTCTTCTTTGACAGGGACTGACAGATATAACAGAGAATTCCGCATAGGACGCCATAGCCCACTGTTCTCAGTGGAAGTGTGGTCACAACTTAACCATAGTTCAGTGGCCATTTTGAAAAGGGCATTTACCTCCCATTGTTCTCAAGCGAATTAGTCTACTACTCCTAACAAAGATGACACAATTCCAAAGGGGTAGCCGTGTTAGTCTATTGTAGAAAGACAACAGAGTCTTGTGGCACTTTTAAAGACTAACAGATTTATTAATCGCATGAGCTTTCGTGGGAGAAAATCCCACTTCGTCAGACGCTTTGCACTATGAGGGGAAGGAAAAATAACCTACTGCATCTTCAAAACTCAGTTTAATTTAATCTAGGACCAAAAACACTAAAATACCTCAATCACACAGGGCACAGAAAAGATCATTTAGGGGGCCTTGATTGTATGTCTTCCTATATTACCACATTTGTATATCATTTTAAAATCACTATTGCCAAACCCAAACATTTAAAAATCATTTAAAATCTAAATTAAAATCTAAATCATTTAAAATTGAGAGATTGGTCTCAAATTTGTGAAATCAAAAAATACAGTTTGCATTCATTTTATTTGCTTTCTGTTTTATGGGTACCCTCTCATCATGTTATCAACTATTCCTCTTCAATTACAAAGACTAGAAACTTGTTAATGGAAATGAAATTTTCACATAAGCTGGGTCTTTAAGAAAAATATCAACTGGGATGAGGAGAGTATTATTGTCTGGAGCCTCCAAATAGCAGGAAGCTATATATGTAATTAGTTTCAACTGCATATGTTGAAGTGTTGCAATATTAGAAATGTAAGGGGATAATAGTGTTCCAAGATCTACAAAGTACAAATATGAGGCTAGGATGACAAATAAAATCCATTGAATTCCAAAAACCAAGATAGTATAAAATCCAATGTTCCCTGTGTAGCAGTCCTAGTCTAATTTAGGTTTATAGCTAAAGAGTTAAACAAAAATGAAACCCCACAACATTAGAACAGCCCTGCTCGGAGGAGCTTACAATTTAAATATGATAAGGCATAGCAAGCATAGAGGGTGTTGGTGGATGACTGATAGAACAGTGAAAAGACCATGAATGATATTGTTATTATTATAGATGTATCTTGTTAATGTCTCTTAAAAATACTATATATATACATTCCTAAATGACTTGCAGTATTGCAAATTCCTCAATATTAGGCTTTCCCTGCAATTGACCAACAGCAGAAAATCGCAGAACGGTAATAACAGGTATAATCACCACAAATAAGGTAAGTAAGGAATTCACAGTGGCAGTCCTTTTCGCTAGAGTTCAATCCCACCAGTGTAACCTTGGCCATTTCAGAGAACAAAATGTAAAAGATCACAGTGATTTCCCACTATCAGTGGCATGGAATCTCCTGATACTTCATCCACTGACTGCTCTTTCCCATCTCCAATCCTGTCAAGGAAGATTGTTTGGCTGTTAGTGGGTGGGCTGCAAATGGTCAGAATATGTGGCCTCTATTTTCTAGTTTGGTACTGTTTTAACCTACGGAAAGTTAGCCAAGACACCAAAGTGATGGGAATCTTAAATATTTATAATAATGAAGTACCAAATTTGGCCTGCCCAAAATTAGCACAGATGTATAAGACAATGATTCTTTACTATGGCAAGGATTGCAGAATCAGAGATGGGATCCCCCCCATATCTTTCATAGATTTCCAGGCCAGAAGGGACCGCTGTGATCATCTAGTCTGAGCTCCTATACAACACGGCCTATAGAATTTCCTCAATATAATTTTTAGAGAACATTTTTTAGAAAAATATCCAATCTTGATTTAAAAATTGTCTGTGGACCAGCAACCATGATCCTTGGCTCATAAATTGTTCCTGTGGTTAATTACCTTCACTGTCAAATTATTTATATTCATTACAGTCAACTTTCCCTTGTTCACAGATACATTATATAGCTGCCTTCACTTCTCTAACTCTAGTAGGTCTTTCATACTTGGTCACTGTTTTCTAATCAATCTTTTCCCCCTGATTGCCTTGTGACTAAAAGGGCTGTATCTTATAAGATTGTGCTTCTGCTCTAAAGCAGTAATATTTATTGCTTTTTCATTTGTAGAACTTACGGAACTTTACAAAAGTAAGTGGGTGAGTGTCATCCCAATTTAATAGAGACAAAAACTAATATGGACATTAGGTGGAATATGACACAACTAGGTGCATGGACTTTCCCTAATGTAGATTAAAGCACAGAAAGTTTAGGTGGTGATATGTCACAAAAGAAAACAATGACCATGCTGGTTGAAGTACTTAAGTCTCCTAACTCTCAGTCAAGGGGCTATTTGGATTAGGCTGCTTCCCAGTATGAATTTACATTAATAGATGTGTTATACACTCTATCTACTGCTGCAGTCATTCTATACACAGACTTTTCTTATTAATAGCAATAGCCTCTGTCATTGAAAAGACTACAAGATTGGAAAGAGATGTCATTCTAGCAGCCAAAAACTGAAACTGAAATGTCTGAAAAGGTCAATATAAAGATGTGCAGCCACGTTTGTTTAATTCTCACAAAACTAAAACTGCTCTTACTGTAGTCACAACCTCTGATCCTGACCATCAGCTTTGCATAGTTCCTAGTCAATTTCACAGTAGAAAGTGACAGTCAGTTTAACAGAACTTGGTGTGAAAAACAGGGCTTCATGCTTGCATACCATTTGACAAAAATACATGTTTGAGCAACAAAAAGGACAGTAAAAGCTTAAGACGGTATACATGTGGCATCAGTGTTTTGTTAAAGCTGAAAAGGAACTATACAAATTCATTACTTAAATATGCATTAGATTCCCCACTCACAAGATTAAGAGGAGCGTTTACACCAAGACACAATTTACTAACCAGATGCCTAAAGACAATAGAGTCCTGTGGCACTTTTAAAGACTAACAGATTCGCGATAAATAAATCTGTTAGTCTTTAAAAGTGCCACAGGACTCTGTTGTCTTTCTACAATAGACTAACACGGCTACCCCTTTGGACTTTGACCAGATGCCTAAAGTTAGACTCCTACATACATATTTTAAATTCCAAAGGGGTAGCCGTGTTAGTCTATTGTAGAAAGACAACAATGTCCTGTGGCACTTTTAAAGATTAACAGATTTATTTATCGCATGAGCTTTCGTGGGAGAAAATCCCACTTCATCAGACGCTTTAGAAGCAGTCTGGTTTTCAGAAGTGCTGAGCAATCAGGTGTGAAAATTATAAGGTTCAAAACTTCTTTTTAGTTCTCCCACTGATGCCATGCCACAAGCCAGCAATGCTCATCGTTTAATGAGGTTGTAACTACCAAGAGGCTCTTCTTTTGCATGCTGATGGCTCCTATTAAACTTTTTGTTGCTGATTTGTTTAATATGGCATGTCTTTGAAAGTGTTTTATATATCATCATAGAAACTTTGAAAAATATATATACAGAAAACAATTTACAAGAGCCCCCATGAACTGACAACATGATAAAGCAGACTATTTCAGAATGCTGTGATGTCACAGTAAGAAGCAACTGAGTTATGTTTCATGTTTTTAATCTGTTTTGTAAATATAGCCAAAGGTCAAACAAATACAAAAATGAATATAGGCCCTCATCACTTAACTGGCAAGACCTTGGAGATTCTAAAAGGAATTTGGAAAGCTGACTTTAGCTTCTCTGCTAATGAGGAAGTACATTATTTTGTCATTAGGTCACCTTTAAGGTACACTACAAGATCAGCATTATCTCATTGTTTGGGATAGTAGTGGTAGTATACTTTGGCATATAGCATCTTTACTTCGTATCTACTCTTTATTCCTAGTTTACCTCGACTAAAGTGTATTACATATAAACTTGTGCAATCATAGTGTCTAAAGTGTTATGTCCAACAAACAAACATGACAGGTACTAAGAAGTGTTTGGTTTTATTTTAATTTTTTTAAGTATATTTAGAGCAGTGGTCCCCAAACTTTTTATCTCAAGGCTCCCTTGCCTTTGTCTATGGCCCCAATGGGAGCCAGGGCCAGGATCATGACAGTGTTTGGGGGCAGAGCTGCAGCTGGGACCATGGCTGGGATGAGGCCATTGTCTGGGCTGATCCTGGGCAGGAGCTGAGGCCAGAGGCAGCCCATAGGGGTTGGTCTAGGCCCCGCCATGCCTTCCAGACATTCCTCCATGCCCCCCAATGGGGCATGCCCCACAGTTCAGAGAACTCTGATTTAGAGCCAGAAAAAAGGTGAGGAATTGAAAGCCCTGGAGACAAAAGTCACAAGAACAGTTACAGCAATGCAAATAGCCCTAAAAACGCCTCACCCTTACCCTGAAGGAAGCACCTTAAGCAGTGAGAGGTTACTTCACACCCATTTCAATCCTTTCAAGGGTGCCAACTGTCTGCGTTCTTAACCATGTGGACATTTATTTCCTCATGGAGTAAACTGAGACCACTATCTCATTTCACTCAAGACATAAATCATGCTGACAAACTGGATTAGAACTAATGAAAGGCTTTCTTTAGCCACACGCAAAAAACACCAACTTCTTATTCAGATAGTTTTAATTAAGTATTTTTCCTAACTACAAATAGCCTAAATTTTTCACATTGGCTGAACTGGCCAATACGACTAGTTATGAAAAGTTCCAAAGGGGTAGCCATGTTTGTTTTGCTGAACTATACTAACAAGGGGTACATCTACACTGGAGCCTTAGGTCGACTTAAGGAGGGTTAAGTCGACCTAAAGAACTCTGCATCCACACTGGGCGCTTATTAAGTGAATTTAATAACACCACCTCTGAAGTCGGCTTAAGTCGACTTTATGAAGTTTACTTAAGCTAGTGTAGACAGGTAATAGCCTTTAAATTGACCTAATTGGCCTCCAAGGAGATTGGGCTGTGTGGAGAGCCGCCACTGGGGAGAAGGGGAAAGCCGTGATCGGGGAGATCCCCAATCTTCCCAGCCACAGCTTTTCGCTTCTCCCCAGCCCGATCTCGCCGGCCATGGCTCTCCCCTTCTCCCCAGCCTGATCTCCCCAACCACGGCTTTCCCCTTCTCCCCATCCCGATCTCCACAGCCATGGCTCTCCCCTTCTCTCCAGCCGGATCTCCCCAGCCACAGCCCTCCTCAGCCCAATGGCCTCAGTTCTTTTTCTTCTCTCCAGCCCAACCCACAGCAAATTAATAAAACTACAATATTTCATTTTAACGTTTTTATTAAA
>ML685818.1:8606919-8733851 GCA_007922175.1 Pelusios castaneus
CTGGACTCTGTTGTCTTTCTGCAATGGACTAACACGGCTACCCCTTAGGAAATTTATAGTCATAGATTTGAAGGCAAAAGGGATCATTATCAGCCACTTGGTACTTCCATCATCCAATGTGCATCTTGTGACTGAGCTACAGCTCAACATCCAGTTCAGAAAGTCACCCATACAGAAAAATATACAATTCAGAGTTAAGTCTTAAACTTTAAAATGACACTGCCTTAACTCACCTGTTTTGAACAATTATGTTAGCCTCATAGTGGAGTAAAATGATGTATTGGCAGCACAACCAGAGTTAAATGGACATTATGTGGGGATTATTTCCCTCCTTAAAAGTTCCCATGTTTACTAGAGTTAATTTAAAATAATTAACTAAATCAGTGACTAATACTACTTATTAAATCATTTTACAGTTTTACTATTTAGTTTCCATTCTGCAATCTGTACAATTATCCAAGTAAATTTTTTAAAGGATTTTTGTAAAAACCTTCATAATCTATGGTTTTACCATTACTAACATCAGAAATTATGAATCATGGAACAGAGGTAGAAGATATGCGAAAGAAATTAATTTTGAGTTCTAGCAAAGTTATCATATTTTACTAATAACTCTCACGTTAGTTCTTTATTCCACACATTGGCTATGCCAGTCAAGAGCCTGAAAGTCTAGACAGATAATCTGTAGAACATTTATTTGCCAATTTTTGTTTTATCTGCATATTTTGTAATCTAAACTAGTATGTTAAATTACTGTCCTGTGTTTGCAAGACACAGAGAAGCATTTACAGCAAAAAAGTGCTCAGAGTACTCATAAGTATTTATCCCCAATTGCTGGCATGATCACTGAAAACTATAGGGTTGCCAAAGCTGTGTCTAAATCCATGGTGGTCACAAACTGGTAAATATTGATGAGAAATAAGACACTCATATCCTGGACCAACACAGCTATAACACTACTACAAACAAGTATTTATATTGATGAACCTAAATGCAAAGAGGCAAAACATGTTTTTTTTAAAAAAAGCAACATAACTTATTTAAATTAATACAACCTTGTATATCCTAATATACAGAAAACCATTGCGCATTAACATCATGTGGCTTTCATAATGAAAAACGTGTTTGGATAACACAAAAGTTTAAATTTTTACTGACAAAGTGCAGTAAAACAGTCTTTAACATTTATTTTTGCTGCTACTGGTGATGGAATATTAAAACTGAAATATTTAATGGCTTTCTGGGCACTATTTCTACTCTGTTTTATTGGAATTATCTGAGAAATACAATTTCAAAACCCTCTCTTGCCCTTGGTTTTAAGTTTTGTAAAGGCTGATTTTACAAAACCCAGTTTCAATGTCAAATATGATATGACAAATCTTAAAACATGAGTTTTTTAAATACAAAACGCATTGTTTCCCTTCTCCTTTTCAATGCAAAAGAAAAACAATTATCATTCCCACATCCAAATACTTTTAGTGTAAAACTGCAAGTACTAGAGATCTACAACCTAGAAAAATGTAGATCTAAAATTAAATAGGAAGCATCATAGCCCACCTTTCTTCTTGACAGGCATTCTTGGTCTTACTTCTGTTACTGGATGCAAGTGCTTATTTACTGTTATCAGAGAGTCCCACTGAGATCGCCCTGTGTGCTCAGGAACTAGGTATTTGTACACATCGCTTAAACAGTTCAGTTAGAAAATATAGCTTCAGTCTTCTTGTTCCAGCAGTACTGACTATTTTCTCCAGTTAAAATCCCAGTGCCTCTCACAAAATATGAGGAAAGAAAGAAAAAAGAAGAGTTTTGAATTTTGCAAGAGTGGTTTTCAATTTCTGTAAAACATTTCTGAGTCTATAAAAATACAAGCGAAAACGATCCTTGGCATATAAAACCCTATTATGACTCTTCTTCTGGCAGCAAAAGTTTGTCAGACAACTTTGTGTTGTACAATTAAGGCACAATCCAACTCCAGGCAGCTGTCTTAACAGTCCCCCAGAACGAGTTCAAAAGAAAGCCATCTGAGTTTCACGGCAAAAACTCCCACATAATCCAAACACATTTCTGGGGAAAGACAAAAGCAATCCAAAATATAAACTTCTCTCTCTGGAATTTGGGTGAATTTTGCTCGTTATGTACAGCTGTCCTGGGTGCCCGTAGAGCCAAGTCCCTTTTCCCCTCACTGCACGAACACTTTCCAATCTCACACTCAAACAGAAGTCACTCGCCGGTCACTTTCATTTGTAGTCTCTCCGAGTCACCCAGCCTTTAACGCCCCTGATCCTCCCGCGTATTAAGAGAGGATTGAAAAGGAGGAAAGCGATCGCTGGCAATGGGATGATTAGTGACAGCGGAACAGGCTGCTCTATGCTGGAGCCATTGCTTCCCCCATGGGAAGGAGGAGCAGAGCCCTGGAGCGGACCCTCCCGGCGGGTGAACAATGCTGAGATGCGGCGGGGTCAGTGGCACGGAATGAGTCCAGCGTGTCCCGCTCAGGCGCAGCCGGCTCGGCCCTCCGGGAGGCGGCTGTGCTGTCCCCCATGGGCAGTGCGCGGCAAGGGGGGACTCATGCAGCGGCGTGTCACATAAGGGCGGCGTTGCCGGGAGACGGGGCCGCTCGGGGCTACTGGCCAGAGCCGGGCCTGCCTCCCCCGCCACACACAGACCCGCCCCCGGCCTGCTCGGGGCGGCTGCGGCAGGCGGCTACGCGAGGCCTGGGGCGGGAGAGCGGCCGCGTCAGCCGGCTACGCCGCGGGCTGAGGCGGCCCCATGGAGGGCACGGCTGGGGGAGTCTCCGCGTCCCCGGCTGGCGGCTCAGCCCTGTCTCCACAGAAGAGCCGCCGCTCCCGCCGCCATCCTCCTAGCAACGGGAACCCTCTCCAACTCCGCGGCCAATCAGGAGTCGCCATGCTGGGCTGGCGGGGACCGCCCAATCAGCGACGCCTTCGGGACAGTCGCGCCCGCATCACATGACCGGGCAAGATGGCGGCCCCCACAGAAGGACGGTGGCGGGAGGGGAGCGGCCATGTTGTGTGAATCCGGCCCCGCCGCAGCTGGAGAAGGAGCAGGGGCAGACTGAGGCACAAGGTAAGAGGGGGGCTCACGATTCTGCTGCACCTAGCCCGCATCCGCCCCCCTCCGAGGGGGAAGCTGTGCAGCTGGGGCCGGTCTGGCTCTGCTTGCAGTGGAGATCAGTGGGGTAGGTCCTTGCGAGGCAGGAGGCACTCCTGGCTGCCGCGGGGAGACGCGGTCGGTAAGAGCCTGTCCTAGCGTGGGAGGAGGAGAGAAGCAGGGCGATTTACGTTCCCTAGGGAGATTATTGCTGAGCCGCTGGGGGTGAGGAGTTCACTGTGTCTGGTGCCAAGGAGTGTATCAGTGGATACATGCAAAGGGAACCCCAGTTCTGTGAAACGCCTTAAACTAGGCTACCCACTTGCTGTCCTCAGACTGAAGAGAGAGTTAATAGCTGCAACATACTCTTGTCGATTCTGTAAATCACTTTCTACAGCTCTTTACTCTCTAAACACTAGAGTGGGGCAAATTCTCACACTCTAAGTTTGGGGATAGTACCTGAGAAATTTTCCAGTTACCCTAGAAGTTTGGTTAGCTGGGGAAGAAGTTTTGAAAGCTGACGTGACTTATTTTATGCAGTGTTGTAGTTCTGTCCCTCCCAAGAGCTTAGAGACAAAATGGGTGAAGCAATCTCTTTTATTAGACCAAATTCTGTTGGCGAGAGGTAAGCGTCTGAGCTTACACAGAGCTCGTCTTAGGCCTGAAGAAACCACCTGTGTAAACCCAAAAGCTTGTCTTTTTCACCTGCGATCCAGACCAGCGAAGGACTGTGTCATCACTTACCCTCCAAGCTGAGGTGCCTCACAGTTCTCTCCTCCCGAACCACCAAACAACATGCAAATCACACCCTCTGTGTCTGTATATAGCCACAGCCCTGGCCCTCTGACCCCAGGAGCCTGTCAGCAAACACCAGCCCCACTCTGGTTTCCAGCATCCTTGTTTACTACCTGTAGGGTGACCCCACTCCCAGATTTTCCTTAAAAAATATGTTCTGGACTGTGCAGATGTATTAGACCTGTTGCTCTTCTAAGGGCATCACCATACAGCATTCTGCCATCTTAAACAGAGGTAACCAAACAATTCACAACACTGGATTAGCTTTAATTAAAAGAATAAAACATGATTACTTAACTATAAAGAGAGATCTTAAGTGAGTAGAAGTCAGAAAAAGTTAAAAGAAAAAGATTAAAACACTTTCTAAACAAACTAGATTTGTTCATGGAGGGGTCCCTTACTATGCTTTTGAAACATTACTGGCCAAACTCTTAAGCCAGGATTTTCTCTCAAAAGCCATAGGCTGTTTCTTTTGTCATCTTAGGTAGACAAGAGATGAATGGGGAGAAAGATTACCTCACCTATGTAATATGCTTTCCTGGGTGCAAGGCTATTCCCAGTGCCAGTCAAGAAAAGCAAATAAGGAATCCTGTAGCACTTATAAAGATTAGCTAATATTTGTTTTACTGAAACAAACTTAACACAGCTACCCCTATGGAAGTAGTCAAGAAAAAGCATTTTAAAGCAGCCCTTTGTCTTTGGACATGTTCCTAATTTTTTGAGTAGTCCCACTGTTTTCTATGGTACCACCCTGTTAGTAATGTGTGTATTTGGTTGCAGGATGAGGGCTCTACCCTTCAATACTTAACTGAAGTAAAGTAGAGGTACTAAAAATAAATGCCTGTGTCTAGCCTCAGGAACTTGAGAAGTAAAAAAAAGGGTCAATATGTGGCCTGCAACTTTAGAAAACTCTCCACTGCTCATCCTTTCCTTAACTTAAAAAAACACAAACCACCCCCCCGGGGGGGGGGGGGCCTGAACATTGATCAGAATACCTCAAGTATGATCATTTGGTTTAAATAAAATCTTTGCACTATCTGAACCCATCTGGCTGCTTACTGGTGTACAACAGTGGACACATTCAAATGAAAAAAAAAAAAAAATCAAGAGTTGTAGAGCAAAGGAGGAAAGCAGTGGAGATTAGGATCAATAGCATCTGCTGAGATTTGTGTTCTCTCAGAATCCTAATGAAGGCAGATTTTCTTACTGGTTAGGGCAACTTAACAGTACTCCTGTAGCCCAAAATTCCCTGTATGTTTTTAGCTGGATTGTCTCCTTTCAGTCTCTGCAGGGGGCCTTTCCATTTTTAATGCCAAGCACTGGCTTATATGATTTGCCTACTTGTCATGAAAACATCATCTGGATATCTTGTGCAAGTGCCATTTAACCAAAACTTGTCTTGTTTCTCATTTCGTGATCCAGAGCCTCAAAATGGCAGGGGAAGAGTTTCTTGAACTAGAGGCACCGCAGGAAAGTGCAAGGCTTCGAAATATAAACCAAATGAAATATCTGCTAAAAAAGTTCGAACAGCTTCCAGAATCAGACAAGTAAGTGATGCCTCATCTTCAGTTGTTTTACCACCTGTGCAGTTCATGACTTCCTTTTTGTTCTTGTATTTGAAAAATCATTTATCAATTTACAAAGATCTGGAATCACATTTCAAATGTAAAAGATGACTTTGGAGAAATACCTCACATGGCCAGGGCTCAAGGAGTAGTTGATATTTCTAAGTAAGCTATTTTCTTTATTTTAGAAGGAGTCCCCTGTGCTGTCTAACCAAATCTCAGGTAGGGAGATGAGGGGTGTGTTGACATCTACACCATCCCCACACAGGTGGATGGGAAATGGAGAGAGTCAATGCTGCAGTCCCTCCAGCACAGACTGGTACACCTATACAGCCTCCTCAAGAAGCACATGCTTTTGCCACATGAAAGCTCAGTACATCATACTCCCTCCCCCAAACAGCAGGGAACCAAGATAGGGCACGTTGTAGCAAAGCCATGATGGAGCCCCGTGTGTTGGCACCTATTGCCAAACACCTACTTGCTCAACATCAGTCAATTATAAATCAAAGCTTCCCATCTTCAAGTGGCCAGCAAGTGAGCCTCTGTCCTGTAGCAAGGTAATCCTTCATCCCTTCTCAATTTGCACTGTTAGTCTGAACCAAAAGTCTGAGGAAAACATTGTTAGATGAGTGTTTTCCATTCTGCACATTAAACTTAGTCTTTGATGGACCATGGAAGGGAACAGCTGCCAGAGGCCTGGGTCTTATTCTGAGATTGTTATGGTCAGTGGGGAAGAAAATTCTCTGAAGTCACATTTATTTGATGGAGTTCTAGTTCAGCTAAAGTCCTGTCATTCTTTTTTCTTCCACTTAGCTCAAATCTTTAAACTCCGAAACAAAAAGCTCTATAAAGAGCATAGCATTTCTGCCTTTACAACTCCCTGTGTTGACTTCTCGGCAGCAGAAATTCTTATTTCCCTTATAAGGTTACAAACTTGATTAGGTTCAGCTAGACTGGTTGCCTTGGACTCTGAAAATCCATGCTTGGATTTCACCTCAAAACCCTTTTAGTGCTGCCTGGACCAACAGAGACTTAAAGGGAACCAATGGAATAGTAAGACAGGACTGCAGAACCCCCCCTAGGGGACAGTGAATGACATGTAGATCCTTAGAGCCCTGAGCAGATAACAAAATGTGGGTCCGCATCCGCTCAGTGTCAGCCTGTATCCGACTGTGGATCCACATGTTGAGTTTTTTATCCGTCCACATCCACACCACTCCTGCTCTGACTATAGAAGCAGAGCATCTCTGGCTGCTGGGGAGAGTGGGGGGGAAGGAGTTGCTGGGGCTCCTAGGGTCAGAGGCAGGACTAGCCAGTAAGCTGAGCTCCCATGAGCTGGGATTGGCTGGAGTGTTTCCTTTGTTCCCTGCAGCTGTGGCAGAGGTAGCAGCTGCAGCCATCGCACCCTGGGCAGATGCTAATAGAATCCGCATCGACCTCCAATCTGGGAATGGATGACAGGGAATGGATCGTTTGATTACTGTTCTGTTCATGCCCTTTAAAGCATCTGGCATTGGCCACTCTCAGAAGACAGGATACTGAGCTAGGTGGATCATTGGTCTGATCCAATATGGACATTCTTATATTTTTGAGAACGCTTCAAATGAAGGGAACTGTTTTAAGAGGTAATGTAGGGGGAAGACTGAAATCCTTAAACATTACATCCACCACAATTTCTCCACAGAGAGGATACCTAATAGGGATGTAAAAGCCTAAAACATTTAAATGGTAAACGGGGGGGGAGGGGGAGAGAGCTACGGCTGGGCTTGACTCCCCACAAATGAGAGCTGCCCAGCTGCTCTTGATAACGGGGAGGCGTAGAGCCCAGCCAGCTCCACCTGCACATGCAGAGTGGGAAGGGTGGCAGGGGAGGAGAAGGGGAACCATAACTGGGCTTAGCTCCCCACAAGCAAGAGCTGCCCAGCCATGGCTCTGCACAAGCAGCATAGGCACTGCAGGCTGGCAGCTCTCGCTGGGCAGTGCAGAGCATGGCTTCCCACCCACGCGTTTAACCCTTCAAATGCTCTCTTTTTAGAACATATAAACAGATCCTTTATTAAATGAATTTTGACATCCCAACCAGCTAGACAGTTCATGAAATCCCATCACGGCTTGATGATCAAAGGGTGCCACGTAGTTCTCAGTCATGATGACTAAGTCGATGAAGCCAGCCAATAACTCTGATACCACCTCCTATATTGAACTCAGAGAAGCCCCCACAACACAATTCACTCTAACCTGATGAAGGATATCATCAAATCCTCTCCCAAACACCTCCAAAAGAAACTCTACAAACTAATCTCCCCGATAATCCCACCCCAAGGACTTTCTACATGCTTCCCAAGATACACAAACAAGGGAACCTAAGCAGACCCTTCATATCTGGCCATTGGTCTCTTACTGAGGGAACATCAGTTCTCTTTGAAACCATCCTCAAATCACTCCCCCCCCACAAAGAACCAGTTTCTACCAGGACACTGCTGACTCCTTCCAGAAACGCCATAATGTTAACAGCTGCCCTCAGAACATCATCCTTGCCCACCATGGATGTCACCATAACATCTCTGCCTGTCTCAAATACCTACAAAACAATAGACAGTGCTTAGAAATCCATCAAACACGTGGCCAAACTCATCTATTTCATCCTTACCCGTAACAACTTTATTTAACAAACAAACATTCAGGGCTATCCCGAGGGAGAGACAGGACCCAGGGTCAATTGACTTGAGGGAGGCCCCGCCCCCCACCCCCCTATACTGGGGGGTGGGGCAGGGCCAGCCCAGAGGCCAGGATCTGCTCTTCCGTCTCTCGATGCCAGGGACAGCAGAGGGCAGCGCAGAGCCCAGAGAACCACAGGGGCCAGCAACAGTCTCCCTGCTTGCCCCAACCCCATCCCTGAAAACATTTGTTCCAAACCATGCAAAGAGCAGTAGGATTGCCCCTCAATATTGTCAATTTCTTCCTGGACCACTTCGAGGAAGGATTCTTGGAAAAATACACCTTGAATCCACTGATATATCTGAAATACATCATTGATCCTCTGGCCAGACAACCTAGACTTTCTGTAAAATGATTAGAGCCTATATCGTATAGTGCCCTCCTCCTACCAGAGCAGCTTCACTCTTGTGGAATCAGCTCGCTCCCTGGGTTAATTCTGTTTGAGCGCTCTCAAGGAACCCAGAAAAGTAGTTTGCAGTATGGTTAGTTGTTTCATTTAAGCCTTAACAAACAAAATCAAAATCTTGTAGACTATTCCCTCAAGGTCTGTGCTGACTGATTTCACCCTTCCCCAAAACTGACTCTCACTCCTCCCTCCAATAACCAACAGGTTCTGGCTCTTACCCTAGAGTCCCAGCAATAAAGGACTCCCACAATCTCCCTTCCATCTGTTCACTGTCTAGAGCAATTCCTCTCTAGCAGTTCATTCAGAGCACTACCCTAGCCCTTCAGCTCTCTGGAAAGTACTCTCTTCCCTGAAAACAAAAACATTGATCATACAGCCAGCCCTATAGGTGTCACCACCTCCCATTAGAACCTATACATGGTATAACAAATAATTGCAACCCATTCTTGAAGGGGACCACAGTGTGAAATAAATCTTTTAAGAATCACATGCAAGGCTTCATCTACCCTAATGTAATTGACTTCCTTAGCACTTTCCCTCCCCATTGTAATGTTTCTTACCCATTCTTGCATGTGTATATATGCCTCTCAACTGTAGTTTCTCCTTCATGCATCTGATGAGGTGGGTTGCAGCCCACAAAAGCTTATGCCCAAAGAAATTGGTTGTCTTTATGGTGCCACAGGACTCTTGTTAATACTGTACTGGTTGCTTCTGAAAGCAGATCAACTTCATTTTTATCATCTTTGGAGTAGTAATTTAATATATCATTCACAAAGACATGATAGAACTGAGCGAACATATTTCCTGTTCACCACACCATTGCTGGAAATTCTAACCTAATTTCTCCCGTCCCCCCACAGGAAACTGTTTGCACATGGACCATACATTATTGCAGTAAATGGAGGCATTTGCGGCTTAATAGCAAACAGTTTTTTTAGACGCATCCTAAATATCACAGAGGCACGGATTACCTCTAGTTTGCCAATGGCTTTTCTTCCTTTCCTAACCACTGCAGCCGTTTACCATGCTGCAGTAACTGACCCTATACTTTCAGGTAACTGTTTAATTTCTTATGCAGGGCACTATTTTAAAAGCTAAGTAAAAACAGTCAGTGTGGTTTTGATATAGATATGAGAAAAGCTTATGCTCTTTGTGAAACAGTGAAGCAATATAGTGGTAAAAATCTCACCTTTTACATGAACTGCCAGGTGCACAGAACACTTACCTTTTATGCACATACAAGAAATATTCCTCAACCTGAATGGGGTTAACATGAGGGGATGTGGGTAGAGCCTTTTTTCCTATGATATGCCTCAAATTTTTGAAGACCTTACAGTCAATGGAGCTGTCTTTGCAAATCCCTACTGAATCAGTAACGTTTATTGAAAATGTCAATTGCATTGTGACCAGTCAGTTTAGGTGCACTACAAATTAGGTTTATATTTAATTGAACTCTGTATGGAGCTGAAAGGTGGAGATGCGTCAATACAATAGGTGACTTCTGTTTAATCTCTAGTTGCAGTTCATTCAGGTCATTTCTGCTTACAACACGTTTCAACTCAAAGGGCCTGCCCTTGTTAAGGTCAGGTTAAAATGTAAAACCAATGTAGATGCTCTGTCGTAACAAACAATTTGTCATCTAGGTCATCTAACCTGTGCAACCTGTGCAACCGTGAGAGGAGCATTAACCGGGGCTGTTCTTGGGGGTCTATATCCCATAATCATGGCTATTGCTGTAAATGGAGGACTTGCCACCAGGTACGTGTTAATTTAAAATGTGAAAAATATTTTGTCAAACTTGTTTCTTGGGACAAATTAATTCTACTCAGTTCTTACTAAAGCACACTTGGATGTTTGTTATTACGTAGTAAAAAGGTTTTAAGATGGTTGGAATAGCCAGTAAAATTGCAAAGCTGCATTCATAAAAGTTATCCTATCAAGCCTGTGCTGAGTGCGATAGCTGTTCTCTCCTAAGAAAACCAGAGTTGCCTGAAACATATCATAACCATATGGTTGAAGGATTTTGAGCAGGAACTAAGCACTAGTACCGATCAATCAGCACTAAGCAAGATTAAGAATTAATACAACAGGTATTGCCCAAGGAGCTGAGGAGAGGACAGAGCGCCAGGCGCATGAGAGCTCGTCAGTATTAATTCCACTTGTGATCCTAGGCAAAATTTTCCCTCAGCCTCCACTTGACAAAAATGGGGGTAACACTTCCTCTCTGGCATATTATAAGATCTTGGGTAGTTTACAAAACACTTTGAAGGTAAGTCTTATCAGGGCAAGTATCAATACTGTGGGATACTAGTACACTGGTTCCCAGTACCCAAAAAAGCTAGTAAGTGTATATCTACCCAAGAAAAACCCACCGGCCAGTTAACTCAAGCTCGCAAGGCTATTTCATTGCTGTGTAGATTTCTGGCTGTGTACCCTCTTCCCTCACAACATCCTACAGCCTGGACTCCAGCCCGAGCCCAGAAATCTACACAGCAGTGAAACAGAACCCCCCAGCCTGAACTCCACAAGCCCAACTCAGATGGCAAGGGCCAGCTCCTGGTGGCTAGTGGCTAAGTAGACATATCCTCTATTCCCAATGCCTACATGTTATATTTGAGAAGGAAAAGGACAAGTGTGGGGGAAACACCTGTATACAAGATGTGATAATATCACATATTAACTATTCAAATCAGTGGTAAAGTAACAGGCTGTTTTATTGCCTTGTGTTCTGTATAGGTACAACTCAGCTCCTTTGCCTGGGAAAGAGAATTTATTACGCTTCTGGATTAAAGTTTCTCAACCAGTCTTTCGGAAGATGATGTTTCCTATACTGTTGCAGGCTGCTACTGCAACGTACCTCAGCGCAAAACAGCATGCCATATTTATGAAAATGCTCAGGTTGCCTGAAACAAGCAGGGATCCTACAGAACTCGGAGATTGAAACTGAAAAATATACTACTCCCTGCAATGCATGTATGGATTACCACAATAAATTGTGAAACTGAGGGAAGTTAATATGTGGGGCAGGGGGTTAAATAAGTAATTCAAGACTTCTCAATGTCTAAAACCATTAAATTGCAAATGAAACAAGAGTTGTTTTGTATGAAATATGTAACTCCAAAACACATTTTTGGAAAGCACAGTTCAGTGTTCATTTATACATGATCCCTGGTAACTCATCATACACAAACTTTGTTTGTTTTCCTGTTATCAAGGAACATTCATAATTCCAGGACAATGAAATACATGCTGATTTTGTGTCAGTCAAATGGGTTGGGATTAGAGATGCTGCATTAATAGATGTACACTCACTCCATAAGCCACGTAACTGAATTCAGAGGCAATGTACATGTATGTAGGACTACAACATATCTACCCACCTGCTTTAAATCAGCTCTGAATTAGATGTCTGGCTGTCTCCAATTTTTCTATTAATTGGGCCCCCCCCTCGGTAAATTAATCTTTTTAATGCAGATTTAACACTATGCTACTTCTCAAGTGCCTTATCTACTAGACACACTTTGAGCACCTGTTAATCAATGCACTTGCATAAGACATCTTTTAACTTGCTTTTTACTAACAATATTACAAACCAAAAAACTATATTGCTATGTACATTACTATAAGGTCATTGTATGTTTGCCCTGCTCGTGAAACGCCATTTTGAGAACAAAGACTGATCTAAAAATCTGCATTATTTCCCACATAATACCTAGTTTAGAGTATGCCATGCAACTCCCTGCTTCCATCAGGATACTACTACACAGCAAAACAGATCTTGCTCTCAGGAAAGTTTTCATTTCATTCTATTTAAATCACCAAAAGTGTTCAGGACATTATTACCTAAGACACTCTCTGGTCCTGCAGAGATTATAGCCCACAAGCTATAGGGTGTAAATGAGTCAGTCTCAGTTCTATTTGATGAAAACACATCCACCAATCATTCAGGTTGCCCTCCACACATTCTGTAGTTACATGGCACCAATCCAATAACATCAAAGAGGGCACAGAAGTCAAGATACCCATACACTAGTGACCAGGAAGCAATTGCATCCTTAGCACATGTGCCCATGACTGCAAGAAGCACCAGGGTGAGGGGTAAATTTGTAAAATCAAAGCTTGTTTCCAACCACTCTGTAAGTCTTTTCAGGAACTTACCCAACAGGATTACTCAGGACCAGCTTGATTTTCTAATCAACAGGAACAAATGCTCCAAAGCAACATTTCCCAAACTAATTTGGCCATGGAATGCTTTTGGGCTTGGAATATATTGACAGAACACATACATGCTGGGAGAGGAAGGTTCATACTGAAAAATTGCTACATATATTGCTCAAAAGTTGATTTAAGAGGTTTTTTTGGGATGTCTTATTTTACAAAGGAGAAATATCACTAGCATCAAAAAATTTTCACAGAACACCAGTATTCTACAGAAACGCTGCTCCAGATTATGGCCGAAGACAATGCGAAATACCCTTTTTAGCATTCTCAAGATAACCAAAACCTCCTCTCCTGCATCTGGAAGTCCCTGGGGAAACTTGATCAGCCTCAGAGAAAGAAGTCTTACCCTTAAGATTTTTTTTTCAGGGCTTGTTTTCCAATACTCAGTCATCAGAAGCAAGTCTGGACAAGATGGCTCAAAGCCCAACCCACCTCTAATTCCCTGAATTTAGAACGAGCTCCCAGGAGATGTAACGGAGCTGATCTAGTTTTTGCATTGCTTTAATAACCCAGTGTGGTTAAATTTAATACAACTTCCTAGGTTAGATGCAGCCATGCTCTTATAAAAGATACCTAAGCTTCATTAACCCCATTACCATAAAATTCAGAGAAATAAGTACCTATATATCAGTTTCTAAAGAGCTATGAAGAGATGGATATAAAATTACCCCAACAGGCTGCTTTTCTACATTTCAGCTAAGTAGGAACAGTAAGAGAAAGGAATTAATTTCTAGCTGCAATTCCAAATCACTGTTTTGGTCTCAGCACAGCTAGCTAAAGAGTTCTTCACAGCCTGGGATGTAGCTCCCACTTATATCCCAAGAGAACTGGGCCTTACACCTCTGAAATTCAAGGTTACAGACTCCCAAAAGAGGAATTTGTCTTATTTGGGGTAGAGCACTGCAGTCCAGATTCACACCTTTAAGTTTTCAAAAGACTGAAGCTTATTCGACATGCATTTTAAGCAAGGCAATGTAAGATTACACCACACTGATATTTTGGAAGAGAATAATGTGTTTAGTTTATATATAGATAGATTTATATATAGATCATTTTAATGTGCTCCCACCCCAGTAACATTAGACCAGTAAACAAAGTCTGTGAAACTGTTCTAAAAATAAACAGATGAGGCAGGTGCACAAGAATTATTGCCAATAGCGAAGGAGCACTGTATTCCACAGTTGAGTGAGAGACCTAGGATATTAGAGAAATTAAGTTATACGTGTTATGGGACAAACTTCTCTAAGGGAAAGATAAAAGCTTTTGAGCTGTACAGAGTTTTTCCTGAGCCATAGCGGAAGAGTTGTGTAGTTTAAAAGCATCTCTCACAAACCTTGTTTCTCCCTTAGAGTCTGTCATTTTCTGAGGATTGCATGTGGTGTTCCAGAGTTAGAGGAAATATGAAATTCACCTGCATGAGCTACTCTATTAGAAAAACCTGAAATGTTTTTTAAACTTCAAGGACAGAAAAAATCTTTCTGAAGAAGACAGGTTTTCATCTTCACTCTAGAAATAAATTCCAAAGGGGTAGCCATGTTAGTCTATTGTAGAAAGACAGAGTCTTTAAATCTGTTAGTCTTTAAAAGTGCCACAGGACTCTGTTGTCTTTCTAGAAATAAATGGAAGGAATTAGATTAACACTGTACGGAGAACTTTTTATATTTTAAAAGTACATTAAAACTTCAAGTTTGTGTTGATATTTTGAAACAAACACTAATCAGGAGCTATGATTTTTACTGAATTCTGATTTACCGCACATACGTTAAAAATTCAGCTTAAAATACTGACCCCTCTGTTTTAGCTGGTACACAAGTGTGTAAATCTAACTTTGAAGGGTCTCTGGCAGTTACCTGAGGTTAGAGTGAGTGGGTGTCACTTTGCCAGACTTTACATGTATGACAGCTTTCAATTAACCAAGAGAAAACTTGGAATTGGAATTTTCAAAACAGGATTTTAATATGATCAGAATAAAAGTATCAGTTGTTAAGTTTCTTGTCAAGTTGGAGCTATCAAGAAATTATGTTGTATTTTTCTTTCCTTGCACATATCTCTTGTAAAAAGTCTCTGGAAGAACTAGATTTTTATTAGTAAATGTTGGTAAATGTCCATTTCACTGTACAGACACAAACCTACACAATATTTCCATCTCTGATCACTGAAATTTACAAACAGACAAAAAGAAAAATGGTGCTTGAGAACTTAGTGTTTAAGAATATTTACTTTATATATATTTGCCATGGGATGGTGAACATTTGTATTTTAACCATTACAAAATTAACATTTTGAATCTCAATACTGGTGATAAATTACATAACACCTCCCACAATTTCCCACAACTGTAAAAGTTTAAACAGATACAGAGTCTATTCATGCCTATTACCACTCTAAGTAATCTGCTGTCAGATCTAGAAAAGATTTCAGGACCAAAAATTCTTAGTCTGTCTTTAGGTATTTGTCTTTTTCAACAAAAGCCAAGGAAGATGAACAAAAATGACAGAAAATTGTGTTTAAATAATGTAAATTTTACAAGTTGTGAATTTTTTTTTTTTTTACTTTTTAAGACATGCCATGGAGAAGGGCTGCTCCAGGGTTCTTTCAGCAGCATGCCTAGCAATTGTTGGGTCAAGGGCATACCAGTAATTGATTTTTTTTTTTTTTTTTTTTAAATTAACTGTTCACCTGGTGACATTCTTTTGCACTGAATAATTTACTCAAATGTAAACATTTAACAAGTTAGTCTATTAGGAGATGGGGAAAAAATAGGGATATGTTACTGGCCAATTGCTGTTTAAAATTACAAAATCTTGAATCTTAAAGATTTAAGTCATCCGTTTGAAGTTGGATCAGAATAAAACAGTATTTAGGTTATTGCAGATTTCCTCTGATCACTCAAATGTGAGCATGGCTTTTTAAAGATTCACAGAGAGGAGAAAAACTGTTTTAAAGCCAGGCCACTTGCCTCTCATGCTTGATATATATAAGGCTTACTTATCAACATGCCCCAGTACCTCTTGGCATTTCACACAAAAAAAGAAACCAAAATGGCCAAATTACATAGCTTCTACTGACAGCTACCATGACAACTTGTAGGAATAGTATGACAAATAAAGCAGAAAACTAAGGGTGTTTAAAATCCCACGTCAGCTGTGACAGGTACGGTCAATTATTTCTAGTTGCATCCTTATCTGTAGAGATTCTTACTGTCATGGTAAGAAACAGATTACACAAAAGACAAATTATCACTGCAGTAGCTTTTATTGCATTTTAAAGAAGGAATCAAGTGTCCAATTAAGAAGCAACGTCAATGGATGCTGAAGGAAGTCAATGATGGTAATTCAGATTATCGAATTATTAGAGGGTAAAGGAATGGAAGAAAAGCCTACAACAGAGTACTGTCATGAGCGGAGCTCTGTTTTATAAGCATCACCACAACATGTTACTTCACTCAATACAACCAGGAACAGCATTCTTGTCCCTTTCCTCCCAGTCCCCTTGGTAAGAGATACTCCCTCCTCTTCTTGATTTCTTCCATGCCCAGAATAGGCACACCTCCCAAGAAAGCCCCATCCGACACACTCATCTCCATGGGGTGAAGGAGAAAGTAACTCACCCAACCTTGGTGACCTACTTTTCTTTCCCACGCGTAAGACTACAAAAAAATGTTGCTGAATACGAAGTGTCCATTTGGACAACCAGGGCCTACGATGTACATCTACTGAGATTTTTATAAGTATACTAAGCTGTATACAAAGTATTACAATACCTCCCTTTAAATAGAAGATACCATAGCCAAATATATACTCCCTAAAACATTTTATATTCAAGGGGCTTTTAAAATGGGTAACTGTATGAAAGTTTTATACAAAAAGTCTTTGCTGTATTTTCTAACAAGTCCCTGAACATTTCAAAGGAAACACTGTGACTCTCCATTTTTGGCAAATGTTGATAAAAATTTGGTAACTCAGATGAATTAGGAGATGCCAAAATTTGTGACATGGCTCCCCACAATTACTTTGATACCATCTTTCCAGGCACTTACAGGTTGCAGAAAAATTGATTTGTTTTTCCCCCAGATGCTGCTAAGCTGTTTGGAGAAAAAAAAGAGAGAAGTTAATTTGCAAAGCTATTAAAATGCACAGGTATTTATTTAAAACAAATTATAAAACCTAATGGATTACTGAGAATGAAGTCCTATTTCTTACTGATTCTTGAAATGGTTATTAACTACTAGAAGACGACCAGTATTGAAAAATATAACACTATGGAAGGGCTTGACAAAGCCCGTGACAGGTCACCATGGTGACCGAGGTTTGTAGCCTGACTCCTAGCTCCGCTTTGGACACAGAGTAGAGCGCCCTCTGGCAACCAAAAAGAAAACTGCTGGCTGCCCAGCGGGGAGCCAATTTTATCGAGCCCCACACAAGCTCCATGCAGTTGGATACAAATGGTGATTCCCTTTTGTTTATTTAAAGGGTAACAAATGTATTTATCGCATGAGCTTTCATGGGAGAAAATTCCACTTCGTCAGACGCTTTGAAGCATCTGACAGAGTGAAGTTTTCGCCCACGAAAGCTCATGAGATAGATAAATTTGTTAGTCTTTAAAAGTGCCACAGAGCTCCTTGGGTTTTTTTGCTGAACAAGACCAACATGGCTCCCCCTTTGGGCCTTATGTTTCCGTGTATGTTCAGTTTATATCACCATTTATAATCTTCAGTCAGGTACCCCCTTGGTAGTGGACAACACAAAACAAAGCCAGTCAACCCTTCCAACTGCCCAGAAACACACTTCCTTTGCTCATTACTGCTTAAATAATTTTAACAACTTTTTGTTCATTCATTTAATATTCGTCCTGGGGAATTTGCCCACTTTTGTTATGACTGATGTGCTGAGCTCCGACTACTTTGAGTAGATGCAATGCCTACACTTACATTAGAGATGCAGTCAGCCAATAACACTACACACCAACAAGTCACTACGTTCTCCAAAAAACGTTTTTTGAAGACTCTCACACAAGGACTGTGCATTATCATTCAGCCTTGCAATCTAAAACTCTGAATACCTGTTAACCTTTATCAGCTGTGCTCTCAACCCCTTGCATATATCGTAAATGTAAACCACTTGGGAACTGAAAGGCCATGTCTTCACCCTCCCCCCAGTATAGCTTTGCTTGTATAACTCCATAGCACACACAAAACCAACAATGAGAAAAGGGGTTTTTCTGTGGCTGCGGAAACACCACCTCCCCAAACAGTGGTAGTTTGCTCAATGATGGAAAGAAACATTCTTCCATCAACCTACCTGCATCTACATTAGCAGGTAGGGTCAGCACTGGTTCACCGCTCAGGAGGTGGATTTTGCACACCCTTGAGCAATGCAGATTAGCCAATTGGTTAAACATTTGACTACTGTAATTAACTATATTTTTAGATAAACACATTGCAGAATTCAAACTAAAGAAAAAGCTGCATGCATATAGCGCTATTTAACTTGAGCTATTCCAGAAATTGAGCATTCTGCAATATTTGAGTTCTCCTGCAATTGTGACAGAGGGAGCCCATGCTCTCGGCCCCACATTCCTGCTCTCGGCCACCAGGGAGCAAGAGCAGAGAATCAAAGAAAAGTAGCAAAAGACTTCATTACCGCAAAGAAGATCCAATATTACTTTTCTGATATTTTCCCTGACTTGTCCATAAATCAGCTGCAATTTTTTGACAATCTTCTTGCAATTCAAGTAGGGCCTTATATATGTGCCTATTACCAAATATAACAAGTACTTTGTTGGCTCATTATGCAATTTAACATGTAAAAACAAACATAAAATTATGAATTAATAACATAGCATCATACACAGAAAAAGTTGATAATCTTCAAAATTAGGAAGCAAAGAATGAAATTAAAAAATACACTTCCGCATTCTGGTGACATCTACCTAACAGCAATTGACTAAGGGCTTATCTATACTTGAAACAGAAACGTAACTGTACTGCTGCACCTGCACCACTTCAGTGCAGGCAATACCTACATACATCAACAGGAAGGGTCTCTCACTGGAGTAGGTAATCCATTTCCCAGAGAGGCTATGGCTAGATCAATGAAATAATTCTGCCTCTGACCTAGAACTGTCTACAGGGAGAGACTTAGGTCAGCTTACCAACACCTCTGAGGAATGTGAAGTTTTCACACCCTTGACCAACGTAGTCATCTTGACCTAGTTTTCTAGTGCAGACCAGGCCTCAGATTTCTACTTAACCTCCACAGGAAATGCTCCCCAGAGATGAAATGTTATTTATTAAATCGTGTATTTAGTAAATCAGTAGTCACTGCAAACTCCAAGTAGTGAAAATATGCAGAAGTATCACAGAATCTTTAATTAGACTCTTTAGAAACAGCAAGTTTTATTCCATCTGCATTCTCAAAGTTGTTCATTTAAAAGAGAAAGTAATTTTAGAAAGCTGTAAGACAAACCAAAGTATGGTTTAATGCCTAAATACCACTCTTCTATCTTCTTGCTTGAAGTTTTCCAACTGATAAACTACACAGACAATACTATCAGAACTCCCTTCCCACCTTTCTTGATTTTCAACCATCTAAAGATCCATCTATTAAAAACAAAATGTTGAGTTAACAACAAGAGAAAGATGAAAAAATTATCTGAGCCCGTAATTGAAAGACCAACACATCTGATTTTATTATAGTACTGTATTCTTATTTGTACGGCACAGAGCTAAATACAGAGAAACATTTACAAGTTTTTCAAGTATTGTTATCCGCTCAAGGCTTCTGCTTCAAAAAGCTATATTGAACAATATTCCATACAGATAGCACAAACTGATTAGCATTCAAATACTTTTCCCCTCTGGTTTACATGATTCAGAAGGCACTAAAAATCCCTGCAGTCACATTCTTGGAGGTTGATCCTGCTCTTAGTGTAGAGGCACACAGCATAAGTCTATGATTTTGCCTGTTGTAGTATTAGCTATTGCTCACATGCGGTAGATTTTACAGAATGCAACTATGCGTATGTGCATAGTAGAGGCCAGGATGAAGTCCCAGATTGCTATGACCCTACAACAAAGTGTTTATAACTGTGCAAAAAAGAGGGACTACTATTACAAAGAGAAATAGGTCACATTTAAATTAAAATAACTCAGTTACCTTAATTAAGATAAGTCAGTTGCCTTAAAGCTGACTAAAAATGCAATGAGCTTTCGTGGAAGAAAATCCCACTTCGTCAGACGCTTTGAAGATGGGAAAGTTACAGTTGTAACTTTCCCATCTTCAAAGCGTCTGACGAAGTGGGATTTTCTCCCACGAAAGCTCATGCGATAAATACATCTGTTAGTCTTTAAAAGTGTCACAGGACTCTGTTGTCTTTCTACAATAGACTAACACGGCTAACCCTTTGGAATTTAAAAATGCAATGGCAGTCTTCCATGCTTACTGTTTTCATGATTTCTTTAATGCATATGAGCACAAGTAGAGATGAATTTCTCCAACTATGACCCTACAAACTCAGTCTAGATTCAATTTTTCCAGTCTCGCGTATCACCAAGAATAAGAACTCTAAAGTTCTATTAAGCTCTTAATGAGACTTGGACAAGCCCACTGCTTACACGGGGGCTGTTTAAGAGTAAAAGATTGGACCTCAGTAGACAATCCATCTGATGCTGCACATGATGGAATAAAATCCATAGCTCACTAGTTCTTTGCTATTCTGGCTCTGTATTTCTGTGAACAGATAACGCTGAATACACAGAAAGCAGACATGATGAGTAAGAAAATATCTTTACAGTCACTGTTCAAATTAGTACCATTAACTTTGGATTGGTAAGATTAGTTTTTCCAAACATTCAAGCTTTTTAAAAGTCAAAGACAGCAGAAGCCCTGTTACCTCTTTCTCCTCATTTCTTATACTACCTTTTAAAATAAAGCAGGAAATGTGGCCAGCAGCTGGTCCCGTCTCTTCTGCCCCAACACAGCTGTATCCACTTTAGCATAAAGAAAAACAAGGATGCTAAATACACATATACTTTATCAAACAGTGATGTTTCACAAAGAAGTTAATTGTCTCTTCTCTTGCTCATCCTTTAATTCTGATTACCGTTAAATGAAGCACATCAATGAGATAGGCTACCTTTCAATTTAATCTTAATCCAATATATAAATCCATTTATTATACCTTAGTTCTAATGTTTAAGTATAACAATCATTTTAGAACAAAGACATCTCAATTGTTAACTCTGAATTTAAGTTGATCCATTCTTTGTGAAACCTCACTTTACATATAATTATTTTTCACAACCCTTTCTTCCCCAATTTACATACATGTAAATGATCTAAACATTTTAGCACAACCAAAAAATAAAAAGGTGCATTTTCACCAATTTGTCTTGCATGAGAGGATAATATTCGCACTGGTCCAAAAGCAACTCATCTGTGAACCCCAAATTATTTTATTTCTCCTCTCAATTAATGATGGAGATCTGCATAAGCATTATTTTTCAAACCATCAATGTGAAGACATGACCTTTGTTCATCTGCAGACTGTATTTACTAATTACTTATATAATGTTAGAGATACCAGAGATGCCAATTTAGGAACCCCAGTGTAAAGTTACATATGTGTGCATGCCGCATCTTTAGTAAAAGCTAAAGTAAAAGTAAAATAAAGTAAAGCTAAGTAAAAAGCTACTTTTGAATGCAAGGAATCTCAATGAGCTTGGGCATACAGACTATTTGCAGCGAACTAGAATTAAAGTAATGAATTATTTCAATGCACTGCAATCTTTCAACTGAAATTCACTTTGCAGTTCTGTAAAAAAAAGTAGGTGACCTGCCTGCATTAGGTGCCATTGTACAATGTTATAATTGAAAACAATATTTGGGTTCTGTTGAGCAAATAAATTCTACATCAAGTAAGATGAACTAACAAGAATTGATTTTCTTTTTGAATGATTTTGAGAACCACCAAGACTAGAAACAGGAATTTTATGCCAGTGGAAGGTACAAATCCTAACCTTTCAACAGAAGATCCATTTGCTTCACCTCCTGGAGGTTCTAAAAGCAGAAAACCTTTAAAAAAAAAAAATCACATCTACTGATTATCATGTTGCTGACCCCTTCCCATACTCAGTGGTTTATTTTAGTAGCAATCTCTTTACAACTGCTGCTATTAAAAGAAAAGCAAACAGTGTAATTTACTACTTTGTAAGTAATTTGTGAGATGCTAGCTAGCTATAAAATCATGTCAAAATTCAAGTGAAGAATATTGCAAGGGGAAGAAAGATAATCAGAATGTGATTTTTAATATCCACTGCCTGTGACTGGCCACAGCTGAAACACTCTGGCAAATCAGTACGAACTATTTCAGGGTAAAAAAACACTTCCAAGCACTGGTCTTGAACCAATGATCTGAAAAAACTGGACTAAGCATCAATGCAAACTGTCTGATATCGCATTATGGGAATATATGGATCCTTACCAGGTTGCGAAGTGGCAAACGACTGTTCTTTAACCCCTACACAACGGAGCCTGGCAGGGCAAGCACCTAAAAAAGAAACTGTCAGAGAGGTTTAATAGTAATGTATAACTGAGATGTGTTACAGTTTTATATGCATGCTTTAATTAATAGTTTGCAGATCAGTATTATTTTTGTTCTTATGTCTGTCCAGTGACGATGTCCTACTAGGTTTTTTTTGTTTTGTTTTTTTAAAGACAAGTATTTTCAGCTCCTCGGGATAAGAAGACTAGACATTATCTGACTCAAAACAGTGTAGACAGTATTATCTTTACTGGCAACCACAGGCACTGAGCACACTTTCATGCTTCAGGTTTGCATGATCTTTCACCCACTGCTGCAAATGGGCTCCAAATACACCAGGCAGGTGTCAGTTTGCACAATTATTTAGCACGCTGCTGCAAGCAGGTTCCATGCATGCCATTTGTGCACCAGTTTCCTGCGATCTTACCCCAAGGCCGCCAACAGGCTGCTAGTGTGGCGTTCACACAAGATCTTTACCCTCTGCCACACACGGGCGCCGCTCCCATGCCAGTTTTGCCTACCCCCCGTTTTTCAAGCCACGGCCTGAGGCCTTGGGCGTGGGCAGCAGATGTAAGGACAGACGGAAGCTGGCAGGTACTTGACCCTACAGTGTGACGGAGGCACCGGCCCGCCTGGCGCACGCCGAGCAGAATTCCACCGACAGCTGATCCCTGTCCACGTGGAGGCAGATCCCACCGGAGCCCGCCCGCTCCTTCGCCTCCCGGCGGGGCAGGGCGTAGTCGTGGTCGCTGCTTACGCCGGCCTGCGGCGGGTCCCGCTCCCCCGGGGGTGGCTCCGTGTCCCTGAAGAGGCTGGTGCGGAGCCGCAGCTCCCCCGGTCCGGCCAGGCGACTCAGCAGCTGCCCCAGGGCGCTCTGGTTGGCCAGCACGGCCCGCAGGTAGCTGGTTTCCCGCTCCAGGTCCCGCAGACGCCGGCTCAGGCCCCGGTTACGGTCCCGCAGCTGCCGGTTCTCGGCGGCCAGGCCCTGCAGGCGGCTCTCCAGCCCCAGCACGTACTGCTTCTTCTTCAGCCGGTTCAGCCGGGCGGCGGCCGCCGCCTTCAGCCGGCTCCCTGCCGCCGCCCCGCCCCTGCTCCGGCCCGGCGCGCTCGGGGGCGGCCCCGGCTCCCCGTCCTGCTGCTGGCCGCAAAAGCAGCCGCCCGGCTCCTCCTCCAGGGCCCAGTGCGGCCGGGCCGCCTCCAGCAAGTCGCCCAGCTCCAGTTCCAGCCCCGCGAACGGGTCCTCGGGCTCCTCCTCCTCCGCCGCCGCCCCCCGCGCCTGCTCCCCGTCGGCCGTCTCCCGCCGCTGCTGCGGCTGCTTGGAGCGGGGCGCGCCCGGCTCCTCCCCGCCATCGCCGCCAGCCCCGGAGGCCCTTGCGCCGGGCAGCTGCCAGGGCCGCGCCCCGCCCGACGAGGCCGCCAGCAGCTGGGTCAGGCTGTGGCGCATGGCGGGGAGGGGGCGAGGCGCGGCTGTTCCGGGGACCGGCGGCGAGATTCAGCCGCCACCCGCGGGAAAACCGCGCTCGGAACTTGGGACTCTGGGAGAAATGGTGCCGCGCCTGCGCACACAGGCTGCTCGGCGCCCGGAACCGGAAAGAGAGGAGACACTCCCGCCAGATTCGGCAGAGGGAGGGGCTGGGCGATGGCGATTTTAGAGGGGGCGGGGCACCGCGGTGGGCGGGATTCTACAGGAGAGGGGGTGGGAGGGAGGATTCGGCAGGGGGTGGGGCTTGAGAAGGGGCGGGGCAATGGGGATTCTAGAAGGGAGGGGTGTGGCAGGAAGGATGCTAGAGGGGGTGGATGGAGGTGCAGGGGCTGGAGGGAGGATTCAGCAGAGGGAGGGGCAGGGCACAGTGGCTGGGAGGGAGGATTCAGGGTGGACAGTGGGAGGGGAACAGGGAAGGGAATAGTACAGGGGTCTGTAACCGGCTTCAGAGCTGCATGCGGGTCCTTGGCTGCCCTCTTGCAGCTACATGCTTGGGCACCCCCACCTGCCACCAGGGGATGCTGTGGGGGGCTTGCTCTTGTCCCCTGCACCAAAGGACCCTGGGTCTTGGCCCAGATCCCCATACTTCCCACTAGCTGGCTACACCCATTGCAGCTCTCAAAACACTTGATTATTGAATGGCTCTAATTCTCTTTGGGGTTGCTGACCTCTGATACATTAAGTGATAGGGTTATGGAAGAGAGTTCATGGTTATAGAAGCAGGACGAAGAGGTTGCTTTGCTGCAATGTGGTCTCAATATACTGATGAAGTCGCCCCGAAAGCTGGTGGTTAGTGCATGCCGGGGTGGTTAGTGCATGCCGTGCCACTGAAATGCACTGGAGCACCAAGCAGTGATGCACACAAAGGTTTTGCCAAGAGCCCCAGGCAAGGCCCCTGTGGCCACAAGAAAATGATACGTGTGGAGCTTAGGAGGCTGACGTACAAAGTCTGGTTTAAACCTGATTTCCAGTGATGCACGTTTCTGTTGATGTTGATTGATTTGAGTCAGACCACTATTGTATAGACGGCTAATCATCTACCTTAAAATCATCTTCAGGACAAAGATGCTATAATGTGCTAACCTGTTTTATCCATCCACACAGGTAATAAACTGTGATTTTACTGGTTGGATCCCTTTGTCTTTCCCTTTCAGCTTCACTTTACTGTGTATTAACAATTTGTTGTATCAAATCTAATCTCTTCAGGGCAAGGACTTTTTTGTGTGAAATACTTAACATACTTTTAGATGCTGTAAAAATTACCAGAAACAGGAAAGGGAAGGAACAAACAATGAATTTTCCACAGTGAAGTCCACTGTTTCCCACTTTTATTTAGCATAACTTGTTCTGCTAACTCAAAGTGCCACACTTAAAGCTGCCATTTCAAATCAGTAGTATGGAAACAAAAAATGGGCTTCAGCACAGCCCTCATACAGTATAAAGAAATCTGGAAAAAGATCATTCTAGCTTTAAAAAAGGGTTACCAACAAGCCATAGTATACTGTACGTTCCTGCTAAGAGCTGAATAAAGAGTGAGGGGTTATGACATGAAGTGGCGGAGTTTGTTATTCAGCTCTTTTTCTTTAGTTAGTAAGTCCATGCTGTGTTTCTTGTAGGCATCAAACTGCATCCAGAGCTCACTGTATGCTTGCTCACTTCCCTCCAAACGTCGTTGCAGCTCTTGGACCCTTAGGTTGGTGTCCACTGCTGCTACCTCTCTCACAAAGCGTTCATCTGCGGACTGTCTAGCCTTCTCTGCACCCTCCAGCTTCTTCTCCAGCTGCTGAATTTCCCGCTGCTTTTCCTGCAGCATCTTGCCCCTCTCCATGGCCAGGTGCAGCAGCTCCTCTTTCTCGTGGCTCACCTTCTCTAACTTAGCCTGCAGCTCACTGCCCTCAGTCTTTTGCTGCCTTTCCACATGCTCCAGCTGTGCAACACTTTGGCAATGCTTCTCCTCCAGGCTCTGCAACTGGCTTCTCAATAAATCCACTTCCTTGGCATGGACAGTGGCTTGTTTACTCAGAGTTTCCGTTAGCTCTTTCTCTCTCTGCTGGGATCTGTGGCTCTGTTGAGCATTTCTCTCCTTTAAGGAATCTATCTCTTGAGAGAGCCTCTTCCCCTGGGAAGTGAGCTGGAGGACCTCGGCCTCCTTCTCCTTCAGAGCGTGGCTGAAAAGGCTTTGATTTTCCTGTCTCAGGCGCTTATTTTCCTCCCTCAGCCGCATGTTCTGGCGCTTGTGTTCATCCTTGAAGCTGATCATGTCCTCATGGTTGGCAGCCAGGTCCATAAAGCGCTCTTCCAGCTGCTGGGCCCGCCGGGTCTGACTTTCCAGCCTTACACTATCCTCCATCCTCAGCTCCTCCAGTTCCATGTTGAGCCTCTCCAGTACCTTGCAGCGCATGAGGGCATCATCTGCTCGCTTCTTCAAGATGCAGATGAGCTGAGACTGTTCATGGAGGCGCGAGCGTAGAAGAGCCTTCTCCCCTTTCTCTTCATCAGAGAGCCCACGGAGTTTCTCCAGGGCCTCACACAGATCTCCCATGTCTCCTGGCTCTGATTCAGCCTCTTGTGGATCATTTGTGGGAAAGGACATCTCTGGGTCCTTCTCATCCTGAGGCATGGGTCTGCTGTCTCTTGTAGAGTCTGCAACTTGAGCTATATAACAGCAACGTCTCTTAGTAACATTCAAAATTATTTAACTGCAACCAACAGTTCTAGCTTCCCAACCCAGAGGGCTGTAATTGGTGGATATCCCTAGCAAACTCTATTATATCACAAGGCAGGAGACCTGGACATTCCAGAACAGATTGCAGTTTGCCAACAGCTTGTATAGACTCATAGGCTATGTCTACACTGGCAAGTCAGTTCGAATTAAGGAGGCTTAATTCGAACTAACTAAAGCCATGGCTACACTAGGCTTTAGTTAGTTTGAATTAAGGGCTTCCTTAATTCGAACTAATAAGTTCGAATAGGGCTTCAGAAGTAAGGCTTTAATTCGAACTATAGCCAATGTGGCCATGTTAATTCAAACTAATTTCTTAGTTCGAACTAACTGGCCATTGAAATGGGGGTTTCTAATTTGAACTAAGCAAGTGCCATGAATGGCACTTGCTTAGTTCGAACTAACTTTTTCTAGTTCGAATTAAGCAAATTCGAACTAACTAAAATTAGTTCGAATTAGTTAGTTCGAACTAACTAATTTGAACTAATTTTAGCAAGTGTAGACATAGCCCTAGACTCTAAGGTCAGAAGGGACCAATATGATCATCTAGTCTGACCTGCACAACACAGGCCTAAACACTTCACCCACCCACTCCTGTAATAAACCTCTCACCTATGAATTATTAAAGTCCTCAAATCATGGTTAAATACTTTAAGGTACAGAGAATCCACCAGCAAGTGAGCCATGCCTCATGGTACAGAGGAAGGTAAAAAAATGCCCAGAACCTTTTCCAGTCTGCCCTGGGGGAAGATTCCTTCCTGACCCCAAATTTGGCGATCAGTTAAACCCTGAGCATGTGGGCAAGACTCACCAGCCAGACACCCAAGAAAAAATTCTCTCTAATAACTCAGACCCCACCCCCCAACTAATGTCCCATCACAGGCCAATTGCATATCTATCACCAGTAGTCAAAGATCAGTCAATTGCCAAACTAGGCTGTCCCATTATACCATCCCCTCCATAAATTTATCAAACTCAGTTTTTAATCCAGCTAGGTTTTTGGCCCCTCACCAGTCCCCTGAGAAGGCAGTTCCAGAACTTCACTTCTTTGATGGTTAGAAACCTGGGTCTAATTTCAAGTCTAAACTTCCTGATAGCCAGTTTGTATCTATTTGTTCTTGTATCCACATGAGCACTGAATTTATATAATTCCTCTCCCTCCCTGGTATTTATCCCTCTGATGTATTTATAGAGAGCAATCATAACTCCCCTCCTTCTTCTTTTGTTTAAGTTAAATGAGCCAAACTCTTTGAATCTCCTCTCATAAGGCAGGTTTTCCATTTCATGGCTCATTGTGGTAGCCCTTCTCTGCACTTGTTATAATTTGAATTAATCTTTCTTAAACATAGGGGACCAGAACTGCACACAACATTCCAGATGAGGTCTCACCAGCACCTTGTATAATGGTACTAACACCTCCCTATCTCTACTGGAAATACCTCATCTGATGCATCCTAGGATCACATTAGGTTTTTTCACGGCTATATCACATTGGCGCCTCATAGTCTCCCTATGATCAACTAGTGTGCTCAGGTCCTTCTCCACCTCTATCACTTCCAACTGTTGTATCCCCAGCTTATAGAAAAAATTCTTGTTAGTAGTCCCCAAATGCATGACCTTGCATTGTCCACTATTAAATCTCATCCTATTCCTATTACTCCAGTTTACAATATCTTCCTGTATGGTATCCTGATCCTTCTCTGATCCACCCAACTTCGTGTCAGCCACAAACATTATTAGCACATTCCCGCTTTTTGTGCCAAGGTCAGTAATAAAAAGGTTAAATAAGATTGGTCCAAGACAGATCCCTAAGGAACTACACTAGTAATCTCCCTCCAGCCTGATAGTTCACCTTTCAGTATGACCCGTTGTAGTCTCCCTTTTAACCAGTTCCTTATCCACCTTTCAATTTTCATATTAATCCCCATCTTTTTCCAATTTAACTAATAATTCCCCATATGGAACCATATCAAATGCCTTACTGAAATTTAGGTAAATTAGATTCACTGCATTCCCTTTGTCTAAAAACATGTTATCTTCTCAACAAAGGAGATCGGGTTGGTCTGGCAGGATCTACCATGAACTGGTCACTTTCCTCTACAGATGTGAAATACAGTTCCCTGTTGCACCTGTGCAAAGTTAAGGCAGCAGTGAAGAGAAGTCATTTAGCCCTCGCCAGGAAAAAGGACGCAGCGATCCCCTGATGACATATCCATGTTAGTTCTTTGCTGATGTGTCCATGCTGTGATTCCAGGCAAATATTGTTTGATTACCTAATTATATTAAGACAAATAAATCTATACACAATTTTCTCCCTTTCTATTCCTCTTTCCAGATCTGTTATTAGAAATGCAAAGAGAACAAGGATTACTGGACTGGTCTCTTTTAACTAATGTAAATGACTGTAAACAGTGCATTGCTCCCTATTTAATTCCACTGAATGCAACTTTTTGCAGTGCCTGGAGATCTACGAATGAAAAGGACTACATAAGTGCTAGTTATTATTTCTGAAGGTGAATGAGCCCATGGTTAAAGTATAGGACTAGACTTCCCACTGACTTGTTGTAGGATCTTGGGCACGTCACCTGTCTATATCTCAGTTTCGTCTGAAAAATGAGGAACATATAGGAAAAGGCAAAGTCTTTGAGCAAAACTGGGACCCTATCATGCTTGGTGCTGCACAAATGTGTGAACAGACACTGGCTACATTAAAGAGCTTCCACTCAAAAAGACACATGAATGGATTTAAAACATACATGCAAACTAGCATACTCACTAGCACCACATTTTGTTAATGACATGATTTATTTTGTTTTTAGATTGTCTGGTAGAGATAGGATGGGCAGATAACAGGAACTGGGAGGTCAATGCAAGTGAGGAGGAAAAAGAAGATGGAGGACAAGGGCAATAATGCAGACGGGTGAGAATGTAAATGGGAGGGGTGGGGCCAGGCAACAAATCAGCAAATATTAAAGAACAGCCTCAAACTGAGACTTGTATGGTGGGAATCTTCTCCAGAGGATGCCCTCTTGTCTAGGTACATCAGGCCATGCTCACCCACAGCTCCTGCTGCTGCCTCCTGACAGAGTGGAAAGAATTGGAAAAGGGGAGAACAAGATTTAGGGGGTGGGAGACCAGGCTGAAGAGAATGGTTTAAAAAGTAGATTACATGAAAAGAACAGGAAAATGTTTCCTTACCAGATATTTTCTTTTCTCTGGTTTGTCCGCCACTCCTACTGTAGGTTTCCATCTCCATGGAGATAAAGGGCTGAATCAGATTCTATTCATTTCACAGCTCATTCCTTCAACGTGGCTACTTGGAAAGCTGCCAGGTGTTGTCAGGCCAATCCTGAAATAGCTGGGAGTGTGGCAGAGCAAACAAATGCCACTAACACAATCTTTAAAAGGTCCCATAGAGAGACCTGGATATTCCAGAAGAGTAAGTATTGAGATGAACCCCAGGCCTGAACTCATTAATTCCTTGAAGCGGTCACATTGGCAGAATATAAAGAATATGAACTATGGACCCTGCCCCAACGAGTTTACAGTCTAACTAAACCAGTGATTTTACACCTTTTTTGAATTTGCAAAACCCCAAAAATTTCAAATGGAGGAGCAGACCCCTTTTGAAATTTTAGACAGAGTCCATGGACCAGAGGTTGAAAATCACTGAATAACACAAGATACAAACCAATTAAGAATCTAGGCATGAGGTGAAAGAGAAGGGCAAACAATGCAGTTGGAGGGAGAAATCATGCATATGTCTTTCTTCCTGGCTTCACTAGACCAAAAAAAAGTATGCACGTGCAAGTGTCAGAGGCTATGTCTACACTTGCTAAAATTAGTTCAAATTAGTTAGTTCAAACTAGCTTAATTCGAACTAATTTTAGTTAGTTTGAATTAGCTTAATTCCAACTAGCATGGCCACACTGGAATGTTAGTTCGAACTAAGCAAGCACTTGCTTAGTTCGAATTAGCGATCCCCATTCATTTCAATGGCCGGTTAATGCGAACTAAGAAATTAGTTCAAATTAACATGGCCACATTGGTTAATTTGAACTAGTTAGTTCAAATTAACCCCTTAGTTCGAATACCCTATTTGAACTTATTAGTTTGAATTAAGGAAGTCCTTAATTCAAACTAACTAAAGCCTAGTGTAGCCATGGCTTTAGTGAGTTCGAATTAAGCCTCTTTAATTCGAACTAACTTGCCAGTGTAGACAAAGCCAGAGAGGCTGCACCCAGCACATAGCTCTTTTCAGTAGGATGAGAGGGGTGATGTGGGGCTATACAGGCTCAGTTTTAATAGGCTGGTGAATTAAGTTCATTTTCAGGTGGGATTTGCTGAGCTAGAATGGAGGTGGAGCACATCCTGCTTATAGGGCATTGTAGAAGGAGGCCTGACAGAATGGGCCACAAAGTATGTGATGGGGGTGGGGCAAGTGTTAGGGGGCCTCCATGGAACAACAGTGGCAACAAAAAGAAGTGAGAACAGAAAGATAGGCAGACGCCAGAGTATATAAGCAAGAAAAGAAATGCGACCCCCTCCCCATTATTCATGTTTGACAATAATGATTTGGGAACAGAGAGTAAAGTTTCCCACAGCTATCATATATTTTGAGGAGGGAGGATTATATGCAAAGCAATATTTTGAAGGTACAGTGTAGTAGACACTGCAGATGACTCTGAATCACTGAGGTACTATAGCTTGGGACAATTTTGCCAAAAGAAAGGTTCATTCGGAGACCGGACATCAGGTGCACATTATCATGGAAAGTGATGGACACGACAGCTTTGTGGATTCCTTTAGAAAGATTAACTGGTGTTTAGTTCAAGATAGCTATTGATTCACTGGCATACACTTTCAGAGAAGGTTGTCTTTTGGGTTGTGTCTCAATTACGTTTCTGGAGAGACCTCATTGTGGATGACTTGGCAGTCTTCTTCCCTTGACTGCCAGGTGACAGAGCCGGAGCCTCCAAGCCTGGGTAGACAAACTCACATTAGCTCAGCAAAAACAACAGTCTGGACGTGGTGGCACAGGTTAACCATCCAAGCTCAGCTCCACCCAAGTCCCTGCCTTGGGCCTACCCTTGGTGGCTAGCTCAATTCTCTTTTGCTGCCGCAATGTTCACTCTGCTGTTTTTTAGTGGGATTTTCTCCCATGAAAGCTCATGCACTAAATACATTTGTTAGCTTTTAACAGTGCCACAGGACTCCTTGTTTGTTTGGCTGACCTAGACCCCTTTGGAACTCTGTTGTTTTTAGTGCACGAGCTTGGGGAGGCAGTCCACCCAGGTTGGGAAGCTAGCTCTCAGCTGCGATGCAGACAGACCCAAGGAGAACAAACAAGAGAGTCGCCTTTTGTCCTGAAAGCTGTGTGGCCCCTGGATATTGAAACCAAATTTCTATAGGCTTTTTCTGTCAAAGCCAACATTAGCAACCTAGCCAGAAGCACACAATGCTTTATCGTAGGGATGTCCACATGTAGAGAGGTAGACAGTTAGTTGTTCAGTGAACCATTTTCAAGGCATTATTGCCCAGGAGTAAATACTGGCAAGGTCTTTTCACCACAACACTCCTGGAATGTTCAAATTCTTCCTAATACGCAGGATAAGTGCATTGAGTAATACTAAATTCCTGTTAAAACAAATTTTTTTTAAAAGTCACTATTTACTAGAGGGGGAATTTTAAGGCTTCAGTTCTGCAATTAAAACCATCTTCCATTTGAGTGACACATACTTTCCAAAGACAATGCACTTTCTTTGGTATTTGATTTGTTGCATTTCTTTCTACTTGCACTAGATAGTCTACTGAAAAGGCTTTGAGTGGAAGCTGATGCATTTTATTTTTATGTTATGAGTTTGCACAGTAAAACACTAAAGATCAGTCAACTTAGCATTAGAAGAGATGAAAATAATAGCTTTTAGGCTCTGATCCAAAGTCCAGTGAAATCAGTGGGCTCTGAATCAGGGCTTTCATGAAGATACCACTACCAGCCCTTCAGAAATAGCCTCCACCTTCTCCCCAAATCTTGTCAAATAAATAGCTTTTGTAGCATGATCAAGTGCTTTTTCAGATTAGCATGCTGAGCCTTTTTCCACTAAGATAAAAATAAGTCACCATATCCAATGTGTCCCCTTCAAGCCCACAGTGATTGACGCAAGGGCAACGGACAGTCAAATAGTATTCTTCAGAAATATAGCAATGCTCAATAGTGCCATGCTGGAACAGGGGTAATGGCTTTCTTTTGTTGCTCTGCTTTATTGGCTGTCCAAGTTAAGTTGCATATGATTATTTAATGCTTCTGGATAGCCATATGATTGCATGTGTAATTCATTATTTAGGCATGGAAATTTGCTGTAGGGTGTTTGAGTTTGGTTTTGTTTTTTAAATATAAATCTAAAATAAAATTGTGATATATTTTGAGTACTGGTAAGTACCACTACTTGAATACCAAGAATCATTAAGGAAAAATGGGGTATCTGATTACTATTCTAGTTGACCAAAGGCTTGCATTGTCATGGGCTACATATTTTAGTTTAGTTGTATCCTAATTTGAGCTCTTCCAGAGATGTCTGTATTGTACAAAATAGATTTGATGGTTCCTGCCTGAAGAGTTTGCAGTCCAAAAATGCCCTGTTCCAAGCCTATAGTCAATCTATAAACTCCTGGAACTATTTTAAAACAAAACCAGTGTACTCAAGGACTTCTCTACATGGTTCATTAGTGCGCTCAGATGAGGTGAAAATTCTGATGTTCACAAGCCTGTCCCATACCAACTTCTGTGTAGACTCTGCTGGTTCACCCACAAAGTTTCCTTGTGCACACTGACAGTCCCAATTCAAACAGTACTACATCACTGCCCCTTAGAGCACTTTTAGCATGCACCAGGGTCCACATGGACAAACTCACGTGCAACACCACTGATGTGCACTAACAATGTAGACAAGCCCTCAGTTCAAACACAAAATACTCATGTATTAGTAAGTTAGCCAGTTGAAAGTTGCCAAACAGGCACACATTCATCCAATTTTCCATTATAAAAATATGCACCTCCCCGTGTCAAATAAACCAGAATGTAGTGGGAATACACACAAAAGAAATTATACACACACACACACACACACACACACACGCTTCAGGACACAGAATGGTGTTTTAATATAAAGATAAAACGGGCCATTGTTTTACTTCTAAGCTTCCTAAATATTTACCCAGATTTCAAAGATGGTAGAAAGTAGTATAACCATGACTTTACAGGAGTGCTTTCGAAAAACTCCACCCAGAATGCCTGAAACAGTTAGGCACTCAATTTCCATTGAAAGTCAAAGGGAATTGGGCACTTAACATTTCCGCCATCCTTGCTTTATATTTGTAATTTAATAAACCAGAGGATGCATTACCAGATTCTAGACCTACAGTAGTTTCAATAAACAAACCCACAAGTGTAACATATACATTTATTTTAAGGACTGTGACCTTCAATAATAATATGAAGATTTTAGATCTATAAAATGCAAATATAGCATAACTAATCAGATGTATAGTTTAACACAGTATTTATTTCTCTGAGGACAACTGTAGTTTTAATGGCTGCTTTTAGTAAAAAACTGTTAGAATAATGCATTTCTATGTTTTTTACATTCAAACTTTTAGTTACATATAATGTTATAGGCTTGAAATTTGGTTCCTATTTTGTACAGTGTAGGTTCTTTAAACCAAGTGCTGTAGTGCAGGGATGGCACTAAAGTACATACAAAAGGCCTGACACACCAAAAAGGGCAAACCAAGAACAGACTTTTGGTCAAATAGTGGATATACACTTAAATGTCCAGTTTATTCACCAACAATAAAATGAGCAACAACAGATGAAAAGATTCTTCAGAGGAATATTTGAACACAGTAAATTTGTCTTCATTGCTTCCATATAGAATCTATAATTTAAAGTTAATCTAAGAAGAATACAAGTATATACCTTACATATACAGTCAAATCCTCCTTATGACCCTGATCCTGCACGGAAATTCTATACCTTGTAGCATTGATCTCAACATCACCCTCTTCACAGAATGCTTTATCAATATAGAAAGCTTCCCCAAGCCCTGGGAATTTAAAACTAGAGATGGAGTTTCCCAACATGAACTCTAGCAAAAGATACAACTCCCAGAGAGACTTGAACATGACATTAAAATTAATCTGTATATGCAGTGAATATGAACATATAGCAACTTATTGCCAGCCCATTATAAATGCCCCACAAAAAACCCTGGGAAATGGACAGAGTTGTTGGCTTTTTTTGTTGTTGTTATGGGGGTGTATTATTTAGTTTAAGTGAACGATCAACATTTTGCACTATACCAGGTGACCGACCAGACACACACACACACACCCCTTTTACTTGGACCACTTGGAATTTAAATAGTGTATTCTTTAACTCATTTTCAATGAGCAAGAAGTAAAAAGCCTTTAGTTTAAAAATATAATCTGAAGGCAGTAAAGTTTAATTTGTATTACATAGTAACATTTAGTAGCAAAAATAAAATAGAACAGAGGCTGTCTACAGATTTGCTGTAGTACACACACTTTTCTAGAATTCCTCCAAGTTCCTCATTTTATTATTTCTTTCCTCTCCCAAGATACAAACAAACAAACATACACACATACATTTGGGGCCCTAACAATTACAAAGTCATTTTATTTGCTCAGCTTTGCTACCATTAGCATCCTGAGTGGCAGTGTATCTTCTGCCCACGTGTTTGGCGAGTTCATCATCCTCTCCCAGAGGGTGGTTTCATCTAAAGTGGAGTCCATCCAGTCCACTGCCGTACCATAGCTTTTGCCTTGGGAAAAGAAAACATTAAGATATTTAAAAGGGGAAAAAAAAAATTTTAAACATTACCACTACAGTTAAGAGTAGACTCTAAGGCAAATCTCCATACATAAACAAAAACCAGCCATTTCTCCCCCTCTTCTGAAAGAGTTTGACCAACTCTTCAGAGTTAGCTGACACTTTTCATGGTCTGAGTCTTCATTTTCTACATATACACATACAAGTCTCATCAAAACCAATTAATGGGAGTTGTATCTGCATAGGAACTCTGTAATACCTCAGTATCATCAAGTGCTTGGTTGTCATTGTTGATATTTATTTACTCATCTTGTGAGGATCCCTAGTAAATAAAAAAGCCAGTCAGGATTTTCAAATGTTGGTTCCTAAACTTCAGCCTCTAAATCAGTGGCCTGTGGTTGCTCAGTACCCCTGGGGAAGCAACAACTACCACCACAACCCAAAAAACAAAAACAAAAAAACCTAGCATCAGGTTGCTGATTTCGGTACCAAAATACAATGTTAGCTGCTTAATATCAGAAGCCAAAGTTTGAAATTTGTGACCCCCATTTGTTTGGTTTTTAAATTTGCTTTTGACTATTATAAATTCCAAACGAGCTGTGTGCTAAGAAGTTCTCTCCTGTGGGAGAAGCCACTTTTCCATGCGTTTGCCAAAAAGAGACAACACTTTTTCTTTGTCTTCAGTTTGGAGAAAGAAGGCATTCCTTTCCCCCCAGGCTGAATTGTCATTTTGCTATAAAGTGCTTTCACGATGAGTGTCAGAGTATCAGGGTGTGGATCAAGTTCACTTTTATGTGGTATTATTTTAATTTTAAATGTTTATTTTCAACAAACACAGAATTTTTACTGTCAAGAAAGAGGGCCACATTTCACCCTGAAACAAAATCTTGAGTATTTGGGAAATATTAATTTGAGCAAAATTGATCGTTTCACACACCTCTAATGAAAGTGTCTATTCTCAACACCAGAACCATGTACGACTCTGCTTATTTATCACACACTGATGTGGTGCTTTCTGCCTTTGTAAAACTATGGGGCAGCTAGATACCAACACCAAGACCTGCAGACATTAACTTTTGCTTAACTTTAGTAGGCATGACACAGAATACTGTGAATTAAGTATTTACTCAAGTTTAGTATTGCCACAGGCCTTATTTCCAGACTGGAGTTTTTTGTATGTGCTCAAGCTGCCCTCTCTTAAAATTTATACTCTGAACATCATACTTCAGTTGCCACAGGAACATGATCTACCATAGATCAAGCCTTTAGTCCCAGCAAGCCTGGCTGTTCTCAGTAGCAAATATTAAGGTAATTCAGAGGAAGGTGAACTATGCCACAATGTTCCTAGCCTATAGTGCATGTTATATATGAATGTAGATTATAGGAATTTACTTCCTGACTCTGCAATGTTTGATTTGATTGTTCCTATCTTAGAATGTGTAACTATTAATTTCAGCAAAACAAGCAAGGAGTCCTATGGCACTTTTAAAGACTAACAAATTTATTTTTCTCACGAGCTTTCGTGGGTGAAGTCACACTGCTACCCCTTTGGAATTTACTAATTTCAGGATTATCCACCCACCGTATCAAAGTTCAGAGATAGATTTACCCACTGGAGCACATATGATGGTGAAGAAATGTATTTTTGAAAACTTAAAGATATAGCAATAGCATTGCTAAGATCTCACGTAGATATTTCCACAGGAAAGAAAAACAAAACAGCATTTGTCATGTTAATGTCCAAGAAGTGCGCACAAGAAAAGAGTGAAAGAAACATTTCAGAAACCGCTTTACACTTTTTTCTGCTTTACACTTATTGTATGTGAAATTCCTCTTTTGCTGCTCTGGTCGCACCACTTCCTCTGTGTCCATTCTCTGACTTCTTGGGGTTGTTTATTTTGGTTTGTTTGTTTGTTTTTTATTAAAACCTGCCCCATATTCAACCTTTGAAACCCTTAACCTCCAGGCTATTCCCAGTCTTTCCTCACCATATATATGCATTTTCTTTTCCTTCTTTCCCCTTCTCCCTCTACCCTTTTTACCCAATCTTCTTCTGTCCACCAAACTTCACTCCTTGATGTTGCCCCTTTTGCTGAAGACACTTCATGTTTCTCCCATATGTCCCCCTTTCTCTTCCTCAATTCCTTTCTTGAAAGCTCCTTCTTCCATGAGCCCTTTCCAGCACTGGTAACTTTACATCATGTTTGCATCTCTGAATCAATTCATAAATTGACAAGTGCTTTTTGGCGCAGGGACTGTGTATTCCGTGCTTTATAAAGTGCTCTGTGCATTTACGAAAAGAGAGAAAAGATTTCTAATCTAATCTGAGATCTTTTCTAACTTGCTTGTACCCATTAACATGACCCTACTCCTGCTCTATAATTGTGTACTGCGTTTTAAGTTGTCCCGGTGCATGAAAGACGACTTACTAAATGAAGCCTAAACACCTGCAAGTTTAATCAGTGATATTTTGCACACAGAAGGGAAAAAACAGAGAGACAAGACAAGCAAGTGGAGATTCAGGTTGTATTTTGCAAGTTAAGGATTCATTTAATAAATGATAAGTACCTGTTCCCATTCCTATCCTGAGACCTCCCAGAAAGTGATTGGCTAGTTTGTTGTGGTCCCAGACTGTAAGTTCTACACACGCCTCTTTCAAATCTTCAGCTCTAAAGCCATCATAAACCATGGTGTGGTTGAACACTGGGTTTGTTGTTTTTGACACTGCTCTTGTTTTCTGGCGGCTTTTCCTACTAGTATCTGGAAGAATGGTACTTTGGAAAGAGAAAATACTGTGAGATTATATTAAAAAACACTGGAGCCTACATTATCATTCTGTATGAATAATATAGTTGCATATTAACATTCTCATACAAGTAACATACTTTGAGACTGGGGGAAGAGGAAGCACGTGTGCCCACTCATTTCAGAGAATCTGAGATCAGAACTGATGGGGCGCATCACCTTCACATCTCAGAAGATGGAAGAGAGAGATGAATGAGGCATGGCGGAGACCTAGAAGAAGTCAGTTACTGGTTTCCAGCCATGAAACTGAGTGCACTATTCATTTTGCTGCTGCCAGAGATTCCACAGCCACTTCTGTGATTTGATCGCTATGGCTTTTCAGTCTGCTGCTGGGACAAAGAGAGGGAGGGAGAGGAGACAGGGCAGTGTTTTCCTACCGACTGCATGGTGTCCCTCCACGTAGGACATCCACCCACCCCAATCTGGTTTGTTTAAAATGCACAGTAAATAAAGCTATTTGCATGTAGGTTACTCCTGGTGGTTGAGGTGAAGAGTAGTCTGTTTTGACTAGCTAGTCAGTCAACCACAAAGCTGGGCCATAAAGTGCAAGGTTTGACTTGAACATATACACTGTGTGTCATGGATGAAATGTTTCAGGCCTACAAAGCCCCATAAGGTGTCTTGCAAGGTTTGCAAGGCATCATCTGGGAAGCTACATATACGCACGCATGCACATTAAGGGAAAGTTAATTATCATAATGTTATTAATTTCACTACTGCTGTTACCATTTAACAAAAGAGTTGAGTCTGTCGCCCCTCAGGATGGGGAGGTCATTGCATCCCTTCACCCAGATGTGAACCTCTCCAGTGGACGGGGTCTTGTTACCTTTTATGGAGACAAATAGGAAACCACAACACTCAATATTCACTCCCTTAGAAATTAAATGCGAGAGGCAAAAGGAAGGAAGAAGTCACAGAAGGTGAATTTGGGAGGAAATAAATTCATAGCATCATACCTAAGAAAAGCACGGCTCCATCTCTGCATTTGTACCATATGTACACCAAATAAATTCTGAAGAGACCAGAACTATTAGGTGCTGGACAGAAGAAGGGCAGATGCATCCCCCTGTAGTTTCAGTTGGATGAGGTTATTCTATTTCTGTCCCAAATCCTGGCACTGTTCTACTGTGCCACATTCCACCTCAGAAATGGAGATATTTCAATGATGGGTGGAGTAATTCTCATCAACTACTATTTTCCCTCTCTTTTGCAGACACTTACTGAGAAATAGTAAATGGGCACAGAATTCGCTGACTTTGCATAAACACTCATACAGCTGGGGTCAGCTTTATAGCTCAACAAACATACCTGCATGCAGCAGGTATGAACTAATACTCAATGTACACAGAATTAAAGATCGAAGTGCACATTGCCCAAGCACCGAAATAGCCATTGATCTGATCTTGGAAGGGTTCCTCTACTCTTCTCAGTACCCCCTACTTACTGGCTGACTAGGAAAACTGAAAGCCCTTTGCTTTGATGACAACCCAGCCAGTTATTAATTGCCAGATAACTGATTCACAGATCATTATTATAAACCAAGTACTAAACAATTATTGTTCTTTCCCATGTCCACTGCCTCTTGGGCTCCGTACACTGCTCCTCTTTACCTAGCATACTGGTGTTTGCCCAACTGTCAATGTTCACTACAGTAACTAGTGGCAAAGCAGGATTTCGTTTCTCCTGCTCTGTTAGGGATGTAGTACAACCAGCTGAAAGCCCAGGCTGTCACACGGGTGTAATTCCTAACATCACGTGTATAAAAAAAGCTGAAAGTGACTGAGAACTTAAACAGAACGGTAAGAGACTGAATTCCAGTAATGATAGAATCTGATGACATGCTAAAGAAAAAGAGCTCTCAACCATGCGTATAGCAGTTTCCATTGCTTCATTCTGATTCAGACATCCTAGGTTTTAGAGTGACAATCTTGGAATATGTAACAAAAGTGTCTTTGATTTCTTGCTGAAATAATAAAAAACACTGAATAAGTTACAGTCCTGAAGGGGGTTCATGGTCAGGTTATCTTGATTCTGTAGAAAATTTCCACACTCTAGGAAAAGATAGTTGAACTTTGAAAAATATTTCCAAGAGGCTATCAAAACTAAAAACCCATGAAGAATGAGGCCATACCTGTGACAGGCTGCGGGACATACTGAAGGGCTAGTTTCATCTCTCCTCTATTCTCCAGCTCAAGAGCTGCTGTTGGAGTCTGAAAATTAAAACAAAATACTCCGGTCACTTCCTAATGTAACACAAATACCAATTTTTATAGCATTTCTTGTGTGTCTGACTGATAATGAGTCAATGCCAGCAATCAGGAAATTCTACTTCACACATGGGTAGCAATTATAGATTACATGTACAAATTGCTGTGCAAAATTGCCTATAGGAGTAATAGGTTTTACTGAATTATGATGTGAAGCAGATTTTCTCTTCTGCCAACTACATTCTTATCTTTAGATCTTCCTAGATTTGCAGGCAAAGAAGAAAGTTTATTGGAGTCTAACCCCTGGAGTGTTCCTTCGGACGTAGATAGGTACCTCTTTTGCTACAGTACTGATAAAGCCCTAATGATGATTATAGATCATTCTCAAAAAGAGATTTCTCCACCATTTTCCTGCCCTCCTCCTCTTCACAGTGTCATGTCTAAAATTAGAACATATGCTCTTTGGAGCAGTAACCTTGTCTTATGTGCGTTGAGGAGCACCTGGCACACTTTTAAGCATTGTATAAGTAGAACAGCAAATAATCTCATTAAATATTCAGATTGCAAACCAAAACAATCCTCAAAAAGGCTCTAAGCAAGTAGAATGCTGGTTACTCTAGTAAAGAAAAACTACTTTAATTAGAAGACCACTTGCTATCTCTTTGGCTTTTGGCTCATACCACTTGCACACATTTGGTTTAGAAGTAATGGTTTATTTAAAAAATTTAGCTAGAGTTGACAAGCCACCTGTAAATCAAATTGAGAGTGCTCGTACAGCCTTTAGTGAACCAAGCAGAACGTTTCCTGGTAGACATGCCATTGGGTAACGTGATTTTACTATGGGATATACCCTGTATGTACAAATAACTACCTACAAGAGGATGCAGTATTTTCCTCCAGCTACATCGTGTAGCCACACAGGTCACAAAGGCTGAAAATTCAATATGGGCTTCCCATTCTGCAGGCTGGTTGAGAAAATAGAGTCAAACTCCTGAGGGGACAAACTACTTCTCTCTGAACGCACCCCTACTGACCAGCCACTCACTGGCACCAAAAAAGTCTCAAAATTGTATGTCTTATCTCCCTGCAAGAAGGATGTCTCTGACTGTAGTCACAACAAAAATGCTCCAGCAGGAAAACATGAAAGGATGGGTGACCTCAAAATAATGTGCAGATGGGCAGAGCCCATGACTGGAAGAAGTCACATGTCTCATACATACACACAATATAAGAACTCACCCTAGGCTTGAGTGGGTACCAATTCATCTGCTTATTCAGTTTGTCATTCCAGTCCCATGTTCTCAAATCAAGTTCCACCTCACCTAGAAAACTATTGCGCCCAAAGGTGTCATTGTGCCAGACAGAGAGATTTAGCTTCTGGGTCTTTACCAATGCCTTGTCAATTTTATACTGCAAGAAGAGCAAAGCAAAAGAATTAGTTTAAACAAGGCAGTATTTCATCAACACTCAAGAAGAATCCAAGAGCGACCGAGTTTAGGAAAAGGCCAACTGAATGAACAGACATGGATTTCCCAGGACAACAGCCCATTTAGGCCACCCAAGACATGTAGAAAATATGGGCTACTGTTCATATTTGAGCTTCTAGCTCCAACTGTTTAACTTCGTATTCATCTCAGTTTTCTAAATAAGAAATTCAGAAAATCAGTACATGCAACATTATATCCAAAGAGACTGAATACTGGCCTGGTATCTTTGAACAGCTGTACAAACAGTTGTTTAATCTTCACCACAGTCCTTTGAGCTAGTGAATCATCACCCCCATTTTGCAGACGAGAAGTTAAGCGACTTGCTATGAGCTAGTGAATCATCACCCCCATTTTGCAGACGAGAAGTTAAGCGACTTGCTAAGGTTATACAAGTCAATGGCGAATTTAGAACAGAACTCAGGAATGTCTGATCGCTAATCCTCTGCTAAAATACTGTATTTCCCTCCCTGCCTGTTGTGATGGGATGGACTAAGCTCAGAGGCCCCAGCTGGAGGCCCCAAGGTCCTGCTACACCCCATCCCAGAGATGAGCAGAAGGGAAATCTTCGAACCACCAAGATTGGCTGCAGGAGTAGTAGCCAATCAGAGAGCTGCTGAAGAGACCAATCAGGGACAAGGAGGGCCACATGAAAAGGAGCAGCAGCAATGAAGTCAGTCAGTTGCTCCTGGGAGCTGGAAGAGAGGGTAGGCTCCTGGCTGGCTGTAAGAACAGCAAGACCATGGACAGTTCAGTGTGGGCAGGGACTGGGGGAGTTAAGAAAGAGCTCTTGGCAGGCTGCTTAGACTGAAGAAGGACTGAATTCAGGGAGGAAGCCCTGTGGGTATGGACCCATCCGAGGGCAGGGAACATGTAAAGGCTGTATACCCCAGAAGGGTTTTGTTTTGTTCCATGTATAGGCAGTATGTGTGAGTTGGCTGGAGGGCTGTCACTGAAGACCTGCTGAAAAAAACACTGACCAAGGGAGAGTGTTCAAAAGATGGGGGTCACCCTGTTGTACAAACTGAGTGATTGCAGGCACACCCTTCACCAAAGGGGCACTCACGAGAGGTGGGTGTCACCCCATTAACCTGCTTTCAGAAACCAAGTTACTCTATCCAATGCTAGCTGAGGAAATACAAGGGAAAAGATACACTGGGTATCAGAGGGCGTCTGGCCCCACCTGTGCCATAGTTGATTTCCAGCCTACTGGAATCAAGTGATTGCTTAATGGAGAACTGCGACCCATAGATGGACTGAAAAAGCCCACTCCGGGTTGGAACTGAAGAGAGGAAGCAAGCTGCTGTGGAAGGAGTCTGTAGGAGGCCAGATATTATTTTTTGTAATTTAGATAGAGGGCCAAGCTACATCTCTAGTATGAATCCATCTGTGTGTGGAGAGTTAAGGAGACCCATCTAAGGGAAGGAAACTGAGGGACGGAGGGCTGATAGTAGCATGCTATGGGGCAGCTACAGCTTAGAATACTGAGCATAGTACAGAGTAGCATAATACAGAGTAGCGTGTATAGCTAAGATGAGGCCTAAAGAAATTTTTGTCACCGACTGTTTCCCCTACTGTGAAATGAAAGCAATAGCTTAGCTTTGGAAAGTGTTTTGCAAGCTATCGATGTAAAGTATTATTTATATCATTGTCTCTTCTCCAAACATTTAAAATCTCAGGTATCAAACTGGAAAAACATTCAACATCACCACTTTAAATACTCAACACAGAATAAAAATGGAGATTTCTATTCCACGACCACATGAATATTCAGCCTTAAAAATTTCGTTCCCGATATTTCAAGATGTACATTGGCATCATGTATGCTTTGGTCTGTAAATATTAAATAAGTACCCGCAATATTTCATTATAGACTGGATTCAATGTTTTCTTTCTCACAGAGGTCTTCCTTTTCCCCAGCTTGTATTTTTCTGGAAGCAGGTAAGTCTTTACATATCTAGAAAGTCAAACAGACTGGTTAGGGCTGCAAGAATATGGCGTAAAACTGCAAAACATGATAGATTTTTTTTCCTCCTAAGTACAGAAATCCAAAAGTGAAATACAAGTTTTACAGAAGATAAACTTGGTTAAAATGCACTTAGTATAATGTACACTCTTCAGCTAGTGATTTCTAAGCCATGTAGCACTTACCATTTCAAAAGGTCAGTAGGTAATCAACTTAAGAATGAACATTAACATTTTCTACAATATTGACTAAAAAAAAAAAAATACCCCTTTAGAATCACAGAAGTTAGAAAAAGAGATACCTGTTGAATCCTCTTGTCCCGTACCCTTGCCGGGGCAGACTGTCTAGACTTGGTGCTGGGCTATTTGGATGCTACAATCTAAATAAAATCTGGACACATAAAAGGGGAATTTACCCTGCAGAATGTTAACTTGAGCATCAAAAATGAAATCTGAAGTGCCTAGTAAATTTGGCTTCCTCTGTATTCTTTACTATGGAAGGAAATGCAGACACACATAGATGCTGTGATTTCTGATCCATATAACACTTATACCTTTGTGGTGGCTATAAGGAGCCTTAAAGTTTCTAGGGGATGCTTATCTGTAAAGCCAGTCAGCCATCTGTATTCAGTTCAATGCAGGGAATCAAGGCAGCACACCCACTACCAACTCTCCTGTCGACGTCACTTTATATTTTCCTCTGATTTTTTAAGACAACGACAAAGATAATTCTGAGTGTAAGCTGCACTTCTAGTATGCAGAAAAGTAACTTCAGTAAGGAAAACTGTGCAACTCCCATTACACTTACGGGTCTGAACGTTGTTTCTTAACATCTCCAACTGCCAAATCTTTACACTGGGAAACAAAAATCTGGAGCTCCTTCAGCTGTTCTACATAATCAATGGCAAATTGAATGTTGCCTTTTACATCCACATTGCCAAAGTCACCACTGTAGATGCTCATTATACTTCCGCTCACCTGTACACATGAGAAAGGAAAAATAGTCTTTTAGTCTATGATTCTGGTCAGATATGTATGTTATTAGGAAGGGTAATATCTAAGATCAGGGCAAAAATTCATCTGCACTCAATTCAAAAGACAGGAAAGAAACCATATGTATGCCACTTGATTTTCTTTCAAAGAGATTTTAATCCATCCAATGAAAAATATTTCCACAAAACTAGTTTTTATTATAAAACTATTCATGCTTGTAGGCTTCCAAAAAATGTGAAAAGGTAAAACTGAAGAGTGAAAGGTACTATGTAAAAGTGCAAAGTATAATTTACTGTGTAACATACAAGAAAAAGTAAAGAGCACACCGTATACACAGCATAATATTTCAAGATTCTAATTAGAGTATTTCTCACATCTCTAGCTTTTTTTCCCCCACAGGAAGTTGGATTTGTATGCTATGGTGATGAGCACTCTATAAATGCCCCAAAGAGATTAGGGATAAAATTTTCAAGAATGCTTAAGTGATGTTGGCATCTAAGTCACTTTTGGAAGTTTTATGCCAGGTGGATTAGAAGAGGCGTTAGACAGTTATACAGTTGGATGGTTCTCATCTCACTGTCCTTCAAATCCCTTAAAACTTTCTTTTGTCATGATGCCTACAAAAATAAACTTAGCGAGGTTAGGCCACTGCCCATCATGCTGGCTAGTACTGTTTCAATTACTTTCCTTGTACTTCCCCATCTGTCGGTATCCATCTGTTTCCTCTATTCTCTCACTTATATTGTAATCTTCATGGAGAAGGGCTTGAGTTTTTTTGGTCTGCATTTGTACAGCACCTAGCATAATGGGGTCTTGATTTGGGGGCCCTATCCACTATGATAATATAAATCTGTGTTGTACTAATTAAAGGCATTTGCAATGGCATCCAAACATTGTAACGAAAGTAAAAATTGTTTAGTTTGTTACACTCATGTACTGTATACGGTCGAAGAAATGGTGCACTAGACAACTTTACATATACTCTAATACTATAGTGGTGGTGCTCTAGAGAGAAATAGAAATAAAGGAAGGAAAGTGTCACAAAGGTTTAGCAAAAGCAGAGTGCCGTTAAAACAAGCTTTGATTTACATACAGAAGACAAGGATGCCATGCCAGAAGAGCCGCTAAGATTGGTTAGAGAGCTGGGGCTCTTCTTGATTCTGCCACGAGGAAAACTGCTTTCTGATGCCGTATCAGTGTCTCTGTCATCACTCTACAAGACATCATACAAAGAAAGCCCGTGTAGGCATTTAGAAGCCACAAAGAACAGAGTTAAAAGTTGTCACTTTAAAAAGCAGACTTGTACGGACTGGGAGGGAACTCCGTGGATCCTGGGAGTCATGTCAAACAGTGGCACAGTGCAAGCAACTAATAATCCCTTATGTTAGGTCATGCTTCTGCTTCATATGTGGCAAGTTAGTTGTACTAAAAACCAAGGAAACATTAGAGGGAAGCGCCACACATTTTAGAATTTGCTACCTGTGTTTCAAATTGAAATCCTGATCCAAAATTTCCACTGACAGCTTTTGTGCAGTGATTAGTTTAATTGTGCAAGCTTGGAGCAACATTAGACTCATTTGTTTCATTGTCATGTATTCACTCTGTGTAACAATTCCATTTATAAGTGTTAAAATCTTTAACCTCTCTTTATGCGACATGGAAAACACTATACATTCTCTGATTTAAGTCAATTTGTTCAGTCAAACGAGAACCTTTGTGGCAGAGGAGCATACAAGTCGCTTTTGGAAGATGCTTTGGCCGTTAGATCAGGAGACCTGGATTTGATTTTACCCAGCCAGACATGCACCTGAGGAAACACCTGTCTACCCCTTCGTTGCTGTCAGAAGCACAGTCTCTCCGAATAAAAAAACCCATCAAAAAGGTGCTCTTGGAGCATGCCCAGAAAGTCATCACATTCAGGATATGTTGGACTGGCGGTGGGGCCAAATTTCAGGTTATGCCTACGCATCCCACTCAGGTACCCCATGCTGATTGCAGCTGAGGCAGAATAGCTCGGGGAGAGAGTTGATCCTGCAGGTAGCAATCTGGGTCCTCCTTTTTAGGACATCCTGGCTGTTTCGGCCTTCATCAATGCAACTCCACCAGTGACAGTAGCCACTGAAGCTATAATGTAGACAGGGCTCAAGTATTTTTATTTCCACTCAGGAGATGACAACCTGAACACCACCACAAGGTTTTTGGCTTTTGCAGGAACAGATGAGTACCAAAGGGTACACGCCCCAGGCCATTAACATTGCTTCCTAACAAGAGGGCTTTCAGATAACTCAAACACTTCACCCATCAAAGCAGAGTGTCTGCGACACTGGACATCTACTGATTTGGAGAGTGAGACAGACTGCTAACTAAACCCTGATCTCAGAGGGGCCACCACGCTGATCTCCCCAGAGTGGGAGGAGTCTCCATATGGAACTGCTACACATCATTTTACAAAATCTCTTTCTTAGCATGGAAGTAGTGTGCAGTCTGAAGAAACACCATGGTGTTAGTTTTGTGATGCAGTTTGTTTAGGGGAAGCGATTGCAAACAGCAAGAGAGTTTGCTCTGTCTTATTTGCTCTAACTAGAGTTAGTCTTTGATGTAGAGCTGTACCCCAGAAACTGAGCATTGGCTAAGATTTCTGAAAGAGGGGACTGCCCACCTGTTGTTTGTGTCCCCTCTGTTCAAATTCTGGTCTACACACAGTGTAAGTCAGTCACATTCAGAAGATACTCCAACTCTGCCCCATTGATTCAGAAGTAAGCTGACCTGAAAGGCCCCCTGAAAAATTACTACTTGGAAGAGGTACAACAATATATTAAAATTAGCCCTCTTTACACTGTTTAGTATGATGATTTAAAAAAAAAAAAAATCAGGTACTTGCCTCTTCTTCTAGAAATGCTGGTACTGACTTGCTCAGTCTTTTGAGTTTTTCAGGATTTGAAAACTGGTTATCGGAGTCTGAAGGCACTGTGGAGACTAAAGAGCAGCAATTCAAGTTCCAAAAACATCCTGTGTTCTGGCATTAACAGAATTAGGTCCTAGTAAGCAGAGATTGGACTAGACTACTTCGGACGACAATACATTTGCATGCACATGCTCTATTGCCGTGTAATGTGTATGCAAGATGTTGCATGGATTCATCAATTTTAAGGGCAGAAGGGACCATTAGGATCTTGTAGTCTGACCTGAGCAACAGGCTAAAGAACTTCACTCACCATGTGTGCTGTCCATCCAAAATAATTTTTGCACATATTTATATAATATACACTAACAAAAAAAATTTTGACCACAAACCTAAAAGTCTTTTTAGTTCATCTTTAATCTGCTAACTCTTAAAGTTTCTGATTTCCTCCTCCAACAGAAGGGGGAGCCATGCTTCTTAGGCATGAACAACGCCGCGAAATATAGCTGAGATAACAGCACTCTTGATCAGTAAATAAACGCCAAACCCTGCTCTCCTCTCTCATACAATTAGTCTCATTTATGTCAGTGGGATAATTCATGTGTTAAATGAGCAGGGTTTAGTCCCAGAAGAGGAAGTAATTTTCAAACAGTCTGATTTGGTAACATATAACATACTCTGTTAATGATTCAGTATGTTAAGGCCTGTCTGTTCACCTTCAAAAGCATCTTTACTGAATTACGCTGCTGAATTCTGAATTTAATACATCGTCCAAAGCAACGGTGCAGAATAGCCTTGCAATTTGTGTATAATATAATAATGATATATATGATAATATAATGTATATAATGATAATATAATAATGACTGATTGTTCTCAATCTTTTCTATATCATGACCTTTTCCATCCCAGCTCTATTTAGGAATGTGGGAAAGAGAGGGTGACCCCACCACACAACACCTGTTCAAAGTGTGTACTATACATGACATTGGCAAAGCCACACAATTGCTTTCACTGCAAAGTCACGCACTATCATTTCCCATGACAGAGAGGGAGTACCAATTTGGCAGCATGCCAAAATACAGCTAAGGTTAAGTGTGCATGCAAATGTTGTAGCAACCAGGCACAATTCCTCCCCAGAGGTTACACGCATGCTTTCCAAACAAGCCCGTCACAAGACAAGGTCACGAGTGCCAATCCAATTACCACTGAAACGGAAATCGTACCTCACAGTTACATTGAAAACACACAAGGCAGCATCAGCCCCCAGGTTAGCCGTGTGAGCTGCCACATTTAAAGCATTTGCATCCCCCAAAACGAAGTCTAGACTATTAGTTACTTGATAGTCAATCAAAAGGATTTGAAACTAAATCAGTGGAGTTTATATCCCCTGGCGGATGGAAAGATCCTGTTACTCACTTCCTTGTACATTTTCATTTGTCTCTTGCTGCTGATCATTTTTCTGATCTGCTCAGAAGGGCAACATTGAGAACAATACATTGTCATTCGGTAGTAAAGATATCAGGTTTGCACAGCGATCATACAATCAAATGATGTATACGTCAAACGGAAGATCATCTTTCATCCATCATCAGAATCATTATTGGCCTGGATTTCCAAGACTCGGTATCAGCCCTCACTATACATTTGGGGCATTTTTCTTTTTTGACTAACTGGACTGCAGGCAATACAACAGCACCTTGTCACCAAGTGATGATGAAGCATTATAGGGGAGAGTTTCAGAAGGTGTTCCGTATTGGCCTGACTCTGCTCACTCTGAAGTCAATATCTGACCAAGCATTGAGCACTCTGAAAACTCCCACCCTAAATTTGCCAGGCTGGATATTTGCGTAAGTCTTTACTGTGATTGACTGGAGCACAAAAATATTCTGGCTGCTTGAAAAAAATCAAAACAACATTTTAAAACCCACTAACCTTTCAGCTAAATTATATGTACACATTGCATATATATTTTCAATGAAATCTACAGCTATGTCGCTAGCACATGCTTAAAAAATCCCATTAACTACTCACTGCAGCATGCATGGACAGCAGTATGAAGCCTATATTACGCTACAGACTAACTACAACACACACTGAAGCCTCTAAAAGAGAGTCAGTAATAAATACAACTAAGAGTGCCTGGTTTTAGAATTGTGGTACCACTGGACAGTCATGATGTGTTATATACCACTATCTCAGTGTAACCTAATAATTTTTGGTTTTAAATTCAGGATCCTTTCATCAGCCTTTAGAACATTCACTTATCAGTGGCAGTTTTGTGCACATACGTGGAGAGAGAGATCACCAATATCAAGAGTAGACAACAAGCCAGTGGCTCGTCTGTCTCAGTGTGGGGAAATCCACTCATGTTTTAGGACTGCTTTGCTGAATAGAGGCGGGGCTTCATGTGCGGAAGTACCTTTCTCCATTAAAATAATCTGCCCAATATTTTGACCAATCAGTAGGCATTGCCTTACGATGCAACAAATGAGCACACTAATTTGATATTTCAGGGGCCCAATTATGCACTGAGCCAGTACCCAAAGCTCTCATTGACTTCAGTGGCCATGCCATACGTGGAATACTTGAAGGATCAAGCCCAGATAACACCCTATGTGACACGTGGTTTCTTACAGTAACAGTGGGATATAACAATACTAATATATTGTTTAGGAATAAAAGCAGAGGTAGAGAAATGCTACCCATACAGAAATTAACTAACACTCTACAATACAGCAGTGATACAATTCTTAAATTCACCAACTCTTTGATGGTTAGTGGAAGAGGACACTAAAAAAAAAAAACACTTCATGCAGACACAAATAAGATATTTACCATCTTCAGCACTAAGTATTAATTCTTCTTTTGGGATATCTACTTTTCCTTTATCTGTTCAGGAAAAAGTAACAGTTAGAAAGGAAGCTGTTCAGGAACATAGCATGGATTATTGTGTCAACCATAAAGTTAAGTAGAAACAAGGTCAAAAATCAGCAGAGCCACAGCCAGAAATGCACAAAGCACAAGGTTAAATGCTGTCAATAAAACCATTTCTACTTGGATTACAATATTCAACTACTGTGCTTTTAAGGGGAGCTCTGACGTCACTGTTTAATGCAGTTTACATGAGTACATTGCTGCACTCATACCTGATGTCCAAAAGTCAGTTACAAGTAAGAAAGAGCATATTAAGATAAAAAGAATGAAGAGTTCTTATGCCACTATCTGAAACCAATGTAAAATGCCTTCAGTGGCCAGCTCCTTCCAAACCCGCCTGCTCTATGTACAAGTACCTACATGCATGAAGTTTCACAGTTTCTCCATTATGCCCAGCCATCCATAAGACATTAAAAAATACATAACCATGAACATAGGTGTCAGTGAAATTTTGAATACAAGTACACTTGATTGCATAATTTAGATAGGAACTCAAGAGCCAAATTTACAGCTGGTGCAACTCTACTAAAAAATCATTGGAGCGTCTCACCACCCACTGATTTGGTCCATATCATTTGTGAATGAGGGCAGATATTTCTGTATATTACCCCTTTGGGTGCTTGCACATCTCTTTACAGTATAAGCAGCACAATAGCACCTACTGAGCAAAGCCAGGCTGATTAAATCCAATGCGATGCATATTTCTTGGAAGAAGTCTGCTGCATGGATCAATTTACATGAACACTCCTTTTTAAGCTCCATGCAAGTTACTTATAAATAGAGCTGTCCCACAAGAAAAAAAGTATAACAATTGAGAATAATTCAGGAGACTCAAGTCTGATCTGGGCTTTAAAAGATAAAACCTGAAACTGAAAGGATAGGATAAAAGGTTCTCTCAGTCACAAACCAGACATTTATATATTTATAGCTAACGGGAAGAAAAGTTCCAAAGGGGTAGCCGTGTTAGTCTATTGTAGAAAGACAACAGAGTCTTGTGGCACTTTTAAAGACTAACAGATTTATTAATCGCATGAGCGGGAATTAGGAATGGATAGTTGCATCCTTCCCTGCCTGTTTTCTGCCACTGCAGTTAGTCTTTGTTACAAAGATAGCTATATGAATGGGATGTGAGAGAAGATGAAAGAAGGGGTTGAAAAAGCATGCCTTAATTAAGCATGCTGCAAAAGAATCCTATTTTATATTAAGCTTATGGAGAATGAAATATAGGGAGTAAGTGTTCAAAATGAGCATGCAGTATTGAAATCAAAACCTGGGGCTGGTTCATCTGGTCTGCCTGGAGGGGGAAGGCAAGCCAGCGTGTGTTCACTTCGCCCCAGGGGCGGGGCTGGCTGGCATGCAGTGGGGCCTCTGGCATGGATGGGCCACACCAGAGGCCACACTGCATGCCAGCCAGCCCCACCCCCAAGGCAGACCAGCCAGACCAGCGCCAGGGCGAGAGTGCCGCGGAGAGCGACCACTGGCTGCAGGGCCCCCCAGCGCCAGCTCGGCAGCAGGCTGCCATGGTGGGGGGCCAGGGCCACAGTGGTGGGCAGCTGAGGGTCGAGGCCCCTTAATACAGCCCTGGTTATAAAGTATGGTGGTTATTCCTTTTTGGATGCTCATTCTGAGGATAGTTTTCCTGTGAAAATTCATTGTTAGAATATGACCATGCCAGGTGGTGAAGACATGTTAAAGGATAGCATACATCAGTATTTTTAAGCTTAGTTGGGGGCATGGAAGGCAGCAGACAAGCTTTGTGCTCACTTGATGTGGCCGATGGAATGTCCTCTAGACTTTTGGAAGGCCTTTGCCTATCTGCACTCCTTTTCAAAGCCTTCAGAATAGGATCTAATTCTTCTTCTGAACCTGTCACAAGACAAAATACATGAACACTGCACAAACATACAGACATGCCTTTTTAAGTGAGAGCCACTTAAAAAAAAAAAATCAATGGCTATATTTTTAACTAATGAAAATATATTTTTAAACCTTAACAAATCATTAAAAGTTCTAGTTTTGACAATTATGAGAGACCAAAGGAAAAATTAAGGAAAGGTGAAGTTGTATAGTTATGGATTTGGAGGCTTAATGGAGTTCTAAATTTAAGGTAAAACTACATGCAATACCAAAGATCAGTAGGATCAATAGTCACTAAATTGAATAGCTTATATTACTTTGATACAGCTTTCAGGAATACATATTTTAGAAGTGATTTAACCTGAAGCTGCCACATCACCATTGTAGTTTGAGGTATTGACTTGAAACAAGAAGAAAATTAAAATGAATTTTAAGAGTTATGGAGCAAAATTTTACCCTCAGAATTGTTCGTGTAGGGTTCCCATTCATAAACGGATGTCCCACATGGGCATTTGGCTTGTTTTGCCTACACATGCACATGTCATTTAGAGGTGGGCAAACTAAGACTCAGGTTTACTTGAGTTGGATTCAGTGCGACCAAGCTGGGTCCACAAATAAGCAGGCGACTAGCTAGAAACTCAAACCCTGTTGCAGAACTGCTTCCTGATGGAGAATATCACTTTGGGTGCTAACAGGGCGAGTTATTTTAATAATGTGGACGTGTCTCCATTTGAAGAAAAAAAAAATGGCCATCACAATTCATGTCATGTGGTCCAAACAGCAGCTATAGGAAATCTCAACTGGTACAAACATGGGAAAGACTAACAAATTTCTTCGGACATAAGCTTTCATGGCCAGCAACCCACGTGGTCAGAGAGAAAGCCACTCCAGTGTGCCATCTGTCCCAGATGCATCTCTATTTGAATGGTAACATTTCAGTGGACGATAACGCTAAGTGAATAAACCCATGTTCTGATGCAGCAGGCTGCAGCAATGAATTGATTAGGGCAAGGGAGGGCCTTCTCCTTGGCACATTCATTTGTTTTCAAAATTGGAATGGTACAGAGAGAAAAGCAGAAGCAAATATCTGATTTAGCTAGATCTCTCTTGCTAACAGGGCCCCTTCCGTACATCAGCCAGTGAAACAGTGTAAAAATATTGTTTAAAAAAAAAAAAAAGAGCGCGTACAAGCAAGCCCAATATTTAAATCACAGGACTCTTCACTGTTCCCACATCGAACAAACTGCCACAAGGGAAGAGTAACAGAAAGCCTGATCCATTTCTCTACAGCTATGCAAAAGGGTTATTCCAGCTGGATTCCCCAGACTGCAAGCCACATTAAATGCCGTTCTTTTCAAAACATCTCCTGATTCAGCCCATAATGTTCTTTAGCACTATGGAGAAAAGATGTCTCAGTCCTTCAGTTAAGAAAAAGAATGAGAATTTCATTCAGGCTTTTGGTTCACCATTCTTAAAGCAGGTTATCAAAAAAAAAAAAAAAAGAAAAGAAAAAAAAAATCTAGTCATTTCTTAGAAGTCAAAACAAAAGCAAAAAACAAAACAAAAAAATTAAAAAAAAAAAAAAAACCCCTAACACCCAAAACCATGGATTTAAGAATTCAAAAGTGCTCACAGGTTGAACTTCTCCTCACTCCTGTGTGCGAGTCTCTATTTCCACCTGAAAGATCAGAGCCAAGACTTATGATGTCATCTTCATCATCATCACAAGATGATGACAGAAGTAGCTCAGTGTTGCTGATTTTGGAGGAATGATCCTCGTCTTTAAGAGGTGTACTTGCTCTCCTGAATCTAGATGGTGCATTCACTTCAGATGTTGCCTCACTGGCATCTGTGAAGGAAGCACTTTTATCAACCTCTTTTCCTGCTTCTCTCTCTCTTTTATTTTCATTTTTTATCTCCATCTTATATGTCACAATAACAGCTGCTCCATTCGCTCTTTCCTTGGGAAGGGATTCAGTTGATGGTAGGTTAGTCTGTTCTGTTTTCTCAAAGGCTTTGTTTCCTCCAGGGAGAGCAGAAGCTCTCATTTCATTTACCACATGATCTTCCTTTACAGCTTTGTCATTTTGTTTCAAAGCTTCTCTCTTGATTGGCATCTTAAACTCTGTACGATAGCCACTTGAAGCACTTGGCCCAGAAAGTGGCATTTTAAAGGTTATACTTCCCTTTTCTGCTTGAGACACTGAGTCATAGGGTCGTTCCTCTTTCCCCATCTTCACCAACAGCTGAGATGAGACATCAGATGCTTCTTTAAGAAGTTTTTCTAAGCAGACATTCAAGTCACTGCATTCTGCCTTTGTTGGAGCAATAATTTTTTCGACAGTTTCTTTTATTTCTTGAGGATGGTCCAATTTTTGTTGGGAAAGGAAATTCACACTCTGATTAGGCTGTATCCTATCCAGTATTACATTATCCAAGCTTTTCAAGTTAGGTGGACTTTCAGAGACTTCCTTAAGTAGTTTCTGCAAACTAGCATTAAACTCGCTAAGATCAGATTTGGAAGGATCAACAGATTTTTCTATTGTTTCATTTACTTCTTGAAGATGGTCAATATCCTGTTGGTAAGTTACGACTGTGTTTTGATTAGGCTGTATCCCAATGCTATTCTGCATTGCATCATCCAGGCTTCTCAGTTTTGGAGTTTGAATTTCAGTGACTTCCTTCAGCAGTTTCTCTAACCCAGAATTAAATGCACTGAGTTCTGATTTGGAAGGAGCAATGGCTTTTTCAACAGTTTCATTTACTTCCTGAGGATGGTTGGTTTCCTGTTGGTAAGTAGAAACCATGTGCCTGTTAGAATGTAGTCGACCATACATCTCACTGTCCAACCTTTTCTCATTTGGCGTCCCAACTCTTTCTTGGTCAATGACAGAAGTAGCTTGGTCAATCTCTGTGACCCTCTTATAAAATCTTTGACGATCATCTTCAGGGATGTCATCCAACATTGCTTTTTTACGGTTATCTGTATTGTATGATGGCGAGATTTCGGGTACTTCCTTAAGTAGTTTCTCTAAACTGGCCTCCAGATCATGGAATTTAGCTTTTGGTGGAACAATGGTTTTTTCTATAGTCTCTGAGACTGCACCTTTAGGAGACTGGGCTTCATTCTGGGTGACAACATAAGCAGCTATGCCAGAACACATTGTCCTTTGGAAAGAGCTTGGGATGACTTCTTCATGAGAACCTTCTCTCTGGACATTCTCATCTCCATCTGGTGTCTGATGCACTGGCCAGGAAGCTTCGGATTCACTAAGCAGCTTCTCTAGCCCAATTTTAAATTTATTAGGTTCACCTTTGGATGGAACAACTCTTTTTTCTATAGTTTCTTTTACTTCTTGAGGAAGTGCTTCCTCTTTTTGAGAGCTAGGGTAAGTGTTGTGACTCCGTTCCATCACCTTTTCAAAAAATCTTCCCTGCGCTGGCCAAGAATCTGTCTCTTCAGAAATATTTTCTGTTCTTTTCTGACTAGAGGAGGATATTTTGGAGGTCTCCTTTAGTAGTTTCTCTAATACAGCATTAAAGGTATCAAAGTCAGCCTTTGATGAGGCAACAGTTTTGTCTACTGTCTCTAAAATCTCCTCTTCAGGCGATTCCTTGAAGTCTGTGGGAGCAATCTTGCTCTGCACTGTTTTTACAGGAAAAATTAGATGTTCATCAATTGCCCACTCTGTTCTTTGAACACCTTTATCACCAGCTGGTTGGGCTGATGGGAAGGATGCCTCAGACATTTCTTTAAGCATTTTCTGTAAGCCATTGTTAAATGTGCTGTCCTCTACTTTTGGTGGAACAATCATTTTTTCTATATATTCTTTAACTTCTTGCTCTGGAGGATCCATCTTTTCTTTAGGTTTTGAGATCACTGACCTTCCTACATTTCCCCCCCCTATTTCGACAGATTCTGTATTTTCTGTTTGTGTCAGATTCACTGATGAGGGAATGGACTGCCGTTCCTGTTTAGATGATTCTAATGGAAGCTCAGGTACTTTGAAGTTTATTTTCTTTGTTTGCTCTCTCAGGGGAAGTTGATTCTGCTGTTGAGCTATCATCTCTTCTTGGCTCATTTCTGCTCTTGTTTCTTTAACTTCCTTTGACTCTTTTTGATAAGTTACTGAACTACTACTATTTGGGAAAGGGGTTTCATTTTCCGTATTGGTCCTACTCTGTGATTTAGCTCCAATATCCCAAAAGCTTCTCAAACTCTGAAACTGCACAGGGTTGGAGATTTGTTTCTTAGACTCCTCGTCTATTTTTTCCTTTAAAGACAAAATCTTAAAGTTGGCCTTCTGTTGTGCAGAAAAGGGATTTCTGTCTTTTTCTGAAGACACTTCTTTCCCACCTTCATACTTGTTTGACGACGCAGGACTAAAACCAATTCTTGGGTGCAAATTATTTGTTTTTGGCAACTTTGTAAATTCATTAACCTTAGCATCAGACTGAAGTATATTTTTGGACTTCTCAGTAGTATGGTCTGCTCTGGATTTATCCATTATATCTGACCCAGTCTTAGAAGAATTTAGAAATTCATCTTTAGATGCCTCATCAGCACTTAATTCAACTCTTTTGAAGGTAAACAAACTATACTTGCTTTGATCATTTGAGTCACTCGGTAAGTATGTCGCAGAATCATCAGTGGATTTTACTTTGCTACTTCCTTTATTGGTGTATTGCACTGTGCTACTAACTGATGGGGTAGTATTTAAAATGTCTTCCTTATTTGTATGCCTGAGTCCAGTTTTGTCTTTTTCCCAGAAAGCCCTAATATCCTTTACGCTTCTCTTTTGTTCTGTCTCCTCATCTGAGATTTGTACCTGAGATGGCTCTTTGGATTCAGGCTGTGGCAAGACAGGTAAAGGTAGTTTCCTCATAGACCTACTAGGATCTAGTTGCATACTTCCTTGATCAAGTAAACCAGGGTCTTTTCTCTCTATTTCTTTATCATCAAATCCAATCTGTGACCGCTCACGGTCTTCTTCCAAAGGAGATTTGATAATGTGTATTTTCTCTTCCTTTTTCTGAATGCCTGTTTGCACTTTAGTTTTCAATAACGACCCTTCATTTAGTTTTTCAGGAGAACTGCAACTCTTTGAGCCCAGTTTGCCATTTCCATCTTTAAGAAATGTTGGTTCTTTATATGCTGCACTTTCATCCCCTGATTTATATAAAATTTTGCCTTCTGCAGCTGATTTTTTAAGAATATTCATTTCATCCACTGTAGTAACTGGAAGATCAGTGACATGTACATTCGTCTTCTCTCTGTCACTTTTGCTCTTTCCAAGCACAATAGGTCCTTTATTATATTCTGTTCCTTGAATCTCTTGACTTTGATTTTCTTTTTTTCCCACTTTTAATATCTGTATGTCTTCTGTATCAACTGCTGCAGGCAAAACATTGCTTGATTTCCCATTATTTCCAAATGACAACTCAGTCAGTGGTGTATTTTCATCTGTGTGTACTCCACTATCTTTAGTAGTTATAACTCTTGTCCTGGGTGATGAGTCTTCCTTTTCAGGTTCCCTCCCCTGGGAGTTTACTGATGGCGTTTTCTCATCACTAGTATTAGAGCTTCTTTTAAACCAATCTAAGACTTTTGATATGGACTCATCCGCTGCCTTCATGAATTCAGCGGCATGTTTGTCAGGCTTGGAAGTGGTTTTAGCACTTTGATCCTCAACAAGAACAGGCTTACCTTCTTGAAGGTCTGCAGAGCTGGCATTTGGCACCTGAGGAGATTTTGGCTTAGCAGGAAGTGGCTGCTGATCTGTAACATAAAAATACTTTCAAGATAAGGAGTCAACAAACATGTTATTTTGCTGAAACAGGTCTTCCATCCAACATGATAAAATAAGTTTAGTAATGCTTGTTACGTCTTGTTTCCCCTTCCCACTGCTACTTGTTATTTTGAAACTACGGTTTAAGTTTAAACAGCAATCAAAAGCCAAAATAGTAATGCGGGGTTGGATGGCTCTTATGAGCCTATCAAAGTTCTACCATGAATTTGGAAGAAGGGTTGGCATGAATTTTCTGCCTTTGGCAGAGAGGGATTAGCAGCATCCCAATATGGTATAAAATCCACAGGGTTTCTACTTGGGATGCATAAAAATTGATAAGTTATTTTTTGCATATTTACTAAGTGAAGTATTTATTAAAAAATAATCTGTGGCTTAAGAGACTCCTCTCGATATCCATATGGTGCTTCATTTTCCACACTTCCCCACTACAAGTTACACAAACTGAAACACTGAGGTTTTGTCCCAGATATTTGTTCTTTTAACCTTAAAAAAAAATATTCCAAGGGAAGAATATTGATATGCTGTCAACACAACAGTGAAAACAAGCTTGTACAATAAAACTGAAAAAATATGAATGAGAAAAGCCTTAATCCAAATCACAACCTAACAAAAAGTTCTCTCTGCAAAAACACTTACATTTGCTTAGAATTATGGCAATAATGATTCTTATTCAGAGCAGGATTTTTCATCATTTGGACAATTATATTTGGTTTCCATTTACCTGCCATGTTTTTTATTTAATCACGTGTTAAAAAAATTCCAAGTCATAGTTCCATTATTGCCAATAACAGATGATAGTGACTGATTTCTTCAGTCCTTATGCAGGCAAAACTCGTAGAGACTTCAAAACAGTAGTTTTGCCTGAGCAAGGATGTAAGTAGGTCCACTACCGTGTCTCTCTTGTTGCTAATAAATATGCATTATTCCCACTTAGTCTGGAAAATATATTAACCAGTTTCTATTTAAAAAAAAATAAATCAATCAACAGAGCATATTTTCAAGCTTGAATGGCTCAGATAATGCTTAGAGTGCTAGAAAATGTTTAATTGGTTCAATCTGTGGAATTGGTAGGCAAGCAGAAATATTCTGGATAATACAGAAAGCTCTCTCTCTCTCTCTCTCGTGATTGGCACATTAATGGACAGTTATTTATGACTGTTAAAATTTTTAATTTACCCTTCTCAGTATTAACCCATTGGGCTTGTGTTGTGTTGGTTTCTCTTACCAAGTGTGTGTTTGGGTGACTCCAAGTCAGAATTCAAGGACTGTTTGGATTTGATTTGGGACAATGTTTTATCAACAGTTTGCACTTCCTTGACGTTTGGTGAGACATCACTGCAGGAATTTCTTGGAGTTACAAGTTCCATAGGAGGACTTCTCTTAGATTGTAAGGTTTCATTAACAGGTAGGCTTGACCTGTTAGCATCAGAAGAACATGGTGCTGATAGGTCATCTTGTGAGACATCTCTGTCTCTTGCATTAACATCTAAAGCAGAGGATTGGGAGTGCAGAGGTTTTACAGGAAAAATTGGTTCATTTTGAAGTCCATCTAATCTACCAGTGTCGTTTTCTCGATTCTTATCATAGTCTGATTCCAGTAAGTCAAACTCTCCTATATCTTTGCCGTGGTGCAGCTGCGGGCTCTGGAGAGGTTGTTTTTTACTTACACTGGAAGAAAATCTGACCTGTTTTAGTCTTTCCAGTGAACTTTGTGAGGAGTCTTCTGCAGGAGGATTTGTCTCAGTTACTCTTTCGAGAATAGTTGAAGTGGGCAAACCAGCCTTATTCTGATGATCAAAGATCTGATTCACACGAAGAACTTCTGAGTCAGTGGAACTTGAACTTGAACTGCGTTTCAGAATGCCCCTCGGTGGTGTACCAGCACCACTAACTCGATCAGTCCTTTTAGCAGGTTTGGGAAAGGAATCATCTTTCTCCAGAATGGGATCTGTTATTTTATAGAGGATTTTTCTAGCTTTCGGTACAGGTGGCTGATCTGCATTTCTCTGTAACTCATCAATAGATTCTCCAGAAACCTGCCTATCTTCCTCTGACCTATTGTTTAGTGCGGTCCTCTTGGATTGGCTCTCCTGGGATGGTGATAGTGTGTCTGCAAGACAAGACATGCAAACAAGGGAAAGGGTAAAAACATACTGCAAAACAGATCTCAAGCTTAAGAACATGCATTTAGTCAAAGCTTCTAATGCTCCACATAAAGAAGACAAAGTGAAGACATTCTTGCAGCTCCAGAATGCAAAGCAAAAGGGCAAGACAGTGTTAACTAGGAAAGCATTCAGCAATATAATGTACGCATTCTTAGAATAAGTATGTTAGAAAACTAATAGACAGGTCATCAAACTTTATAGAAGATGTAATTTGCTTGTGTTATAGAGCACAGACTGATAGAACATTCCTATAGCAAAGAAACATAGCAACTCTAAAGTTAGAGCACAGCTAACTTTCAAGCAACACAGCTCTGGTATGGCTCCATTTTATTATTTGTCTTGTGTTTTGTCTCTATCAATTTCTGAAGACGGTTTTCAGGGCTACATTAAACTAACTAAAACTTGCCCACTCAGGACAAGTATTTTAAAAAAAGAAATCGCTTACACTTTTCTCCTTCCCCCCCATTAACAAGCATCATGGCAGAAAGCAGGTCAGTAATTTTCCTGCCTGGGCTGGCAAACTCATTATAATTTTGCAAGACTGGATGAAGGTACATCATCTTCCAACTCCTGTTTGGCTAGGAAAGATATTTTGGGAAAAGAAGGAATCTCAAAAACAGAACTAAGGAAACAAGACTGGCAGAGACCCTAGGGGGCTTTCGCCTTCCTCTGTAGCATGGGGCACGGTTGCTTTCATATTTAAACTAGGGTAAAAGGTAGCTTCACTGTGACTTGACATCTTTAAATCATGATTTAAGGACTCAGCCAGAGATTAGGGGTCTGTTACGGAAGGGGTGGGTGAGGATATCAGGCTTGTAATGTGCAGGAAGTCAGACTAGAGACGCATGATTGCTCCTTCTAACTTTCAAGTCACGTCCACACCTGGCTTTCATTAAATTGACTTAAGCGCTTCCTTAAGTCAACTTAATGACTACCACTCTTTAGGTCGACTTAACACCTGAGTCGATTTGTTAAGTCAACCTAAAACCTGTGTGGACGCCCTAAGTTGACTTAATTCCCTAAGTCAACCTAGGGCTGGGGACAAGGGAGCCGCAGCTAACCCCACCCCCAAGGGAGACGGGGCTCCCCCTGGGAAAAGGGAGCCGCGGCTTCCCGGGACAAGCTCTCCATTGACTTATCGCCTGCCTGTGTGGACGCAGGCAATTGACTTAAATTTCTAATGTAGACTCTCTAAGTTGACTTAAGAAGGTCGACTTAAGTCGACCTTGTTAAATCGACTTAAGAGAGTCAACTTAGCTTTTCTAGTGTAGACATACCCTATGAGTCTAAGAAAAACCAGGGCTATGTGATCAAAAACTGAGACCCCAGCTTGACCCCTTGCAGCTGAGCCAGTAGCAGCAATGAATAAAGCTGCTGAAAAGGCAGCCATGTCTATCATCTGGGAAAAGAGAGCATTTTAAACTGCTCTCTCACTGCTGGAAGCAACCTGGGCCACTGGCAGACCGGCCAACCTGCGCATGACCCATAACAACTAACAGGGGGCATTATAATTGCAAACAAGATGATCCACTTATGTATGCGAATCAAAGAAGACTAACAATCCCTAAGGCATTCACTTTGTGTTGGCAAGAATCAAAGAACAGATGTGAAGTACATTTGTCTGGATTAATCTATAACTTATTAGATGTTTAATAAAGGAACAAGATATTTGTTTGTGTTTACCTACATCTTATTAGAAGTTTAACAAAGTAATCATAGCTTGCTGATATTAATTCCCTTTCATGTTTTAATTGCCTTAATTATGTATGTGGCAGTGTCCAGGAAACCTTAAGTTCAAAGATGTAAGCTACTGCAGGAGACAATGTAGATAATATTATTTTTCAGCTGAACTATCTGTGTTTTAATGGAGGACCAGCTAATTGCCTTGTGTGAATGTGTGCAAATAGTTTACTTGCATATGCACAGGAAATAGAAGATTAGCTTCAAAGCAACAGTCCACAGGCGATTGGCATTACCAAGTCTTCCTTGTGGAAAGCCCTGCTGAGACAGTTCCTGTGAGGAGACTTCTCAGCCTGCTAGAAGAGTTACAGAAGGAAAGCCTCGAGTCGCACCTAATCCTTCCATCTCTAATTTGCTTAAGTTTTGAACAGGGAAAGTGCAGGTTATAAAACAGATAATTATTCAGAACAACCTGGAAAACTCGGAAAAAACTAACAGCCTTTAAATCTAAAACGTGGTTGGATTCTGACCCGATGGGATGATTCCAGAGACACATTTACAAGCCAGCAATTTATTCCAGTACTGCTGCGATGCTGAACTACCAACACCGGAGTCACTTGTATCTACATTGCTCTTTGAACCATTTGTAATTCTATTCTTTCTTTTTCCTTTTATAATTAACCCTTTCATTTTCGTTACTGAAGGACTGGTATCAGTGTGACTGTTGGGTAAGATCTGAGATTTGTACAGACCTGGGGATAACTGTCCAGGCTTTTGGGACTGGAGAACCTCACATATGGTGAACCAGGTTTTCGGTAACCCTCACCATACTAGGCGTGGTGGTCTAGATAGGAGCCAATGACTGGAATGCACAAAGGGGGTTGGGTATGGCATCTTGTTAACCAATGTGGTATTACAGAAGCTGTTTTGTTAGTAGCTTGGTGAACCTGATTATAGAATGAGCCGCCACTTTGGGTGATTTTCTGCCCTATTTCTTGCAATGTGCCCTGAGTGAGATACAGCCAGGCACACAGTCATACAGCCCTTCACGGCCAGCTGGCTGGCTCAGGGTATGCATGGCCTGGGTCAGCTGATTCTGCTCACGGCACTCAGGTTAAGGAGCTGTTTAATTGCGGCACAGACATTCAGGCTTGGACTGACTAGAGGGTCTTAGAGTTTGGGCTCCACCCCAATCCCAAAGTCTACAGTGCAATTAAACAGAGCTTCCTCCTGAATGCTGAGTCCAAGCCAGCATACCTGAGCCAGCCATGAGTTTTTAACTGCAGCCTAAGCGTACCCTCAGTGACCAAATGCAGGCTTAAGGTTGGTGTGGAGGATGGGTGGGAGGGGGAATGAAGTACACAGCTCTGATTATTTTGGTGAAAAAATAATTTGCTTAATATCTTTCACCATTCATATTTTTATGCATGCAGATTTAACAGCTTGAAGAACAGGCCAGAGACAGGTTCTTAAGACAATAGGTAAAATGATGCTACATACTGCTTTCCTGCCGGATTTTTAAAAGTTTTTGGAGAAGGGTGAAGGAGGATTGTATTAAATGGGGAAAGGAGACAGTTAACTTGTTTACAATATTCCCCAAGAGCTTCGGATACTCCATAATGGACATGTAGATTAAAGAAAAAAAAGATTTACCCTTGTTTGGCATCTGGGATAGGCCAGTTGTTCCACGTTCCGACGCCCTACTTTTTATGGTCTGTTCTGGGGCACTGAAGTCATTAAATGGATTTTTCCTTTGCTAGAAAAGAAGGGATGTATAATTTATGTCACATGTTTAACAGCACTGTAGTGTTAGCAGAAACACGAAAATGCAGCGATTGCACATCTGCAAGTTTAAACGCGCCTCCTATAAGATGGACAGAGGACATAACAAAATCGTGGCAACAAAGGACTGTCTGACATGGTCAGCCTCACTCTACTCCTTTTCGAGTCACCAGTCACGGGGCATTTGAAAACCCCACTCATTGTGAACTAGACCTATGTCTACACGTAAAACCGCTACAGCAGCAAAGCTGGAGCGCACATCCATGGGGGCACTAGAGAAAGGGGAGAGATTTCCTCGCTGTTGTACTTAATCCACCTCCTCAGCATCCCACCCATCTAGCACTGTTTACACTGGGGTTTAGGTTGGCTTAATTGTATCTCTCAGGAAATGCAGACTGCTGATGTAAGTTTCCAGTACAGACCAGTACTTCATCTCATAGGTTAGGTGTCCATTACAGGAGTGGGTGCGAGGTTCTGTGGCCTACATTGTGCGGGAGGCAGGCCCACCCTGGGGGGCGCGAGTGGGGTGCTGGGGCAGAGTCCCGCGATTCCACAGGCCCTTCCACTGCCACGCTGCTGCTCCCTGCCCTTGCCCCGCTGCCTTCAGCGGCAAGCCAAAGTTAATGGGTGAGGCATGGAAGCAGAGCCCGGCCTCTGGGCTGGCATGCCCCTAGGGGCAGAGCAAGCTGATCCAGGGGTGTGGCACGGAAGTGGAGCCCGGCCTCTGGGCCAGCTCACCCTGCCCCCCAGCGCAGGGGGCAGGTGGGGGCACCTGCACAGACTGATTGGCACTGGCCCCCACCCCTGGGGAGGAAGTCAGACTAGATGATCATACTGGTTCCTTCTGGCCTTAAAAATCTATTACTCTCATTTCTGCTACTGCGACTCCCAAAAGGGATCCAGGCCCATGAGAAGAGTCAAATGAAGTTGGAACAAAGCAAAAATGAAGGCAATTTCCTCTGGAGGGCGAAGAGGTTGATATGGGCTACATATAAGTAAGGGATGAAGATTTCCTCTCTGCCACACATACATGCTGAACAGGAATCATATCCATCATTCCATGTCTCATGCAACACTGCATCGTACAACATCCTCAAATTCCTTTTGTTCTTTTGCCCAAATTCTTCATGGTTTCTAGTGGAGTGATGACGTGGCAAGAGAATAGCTTTAAAAAGCCATCCTCAGCATACCAATGCTGAACCTACCTTTGATGGAGAGACAGCTGCCTTCTTTGAGTTTTTCTGTGGTTCATCTAAGATTGCATCCAACACCTTAGAACTATAAGAAGAACAAGTTATGTCACATGAAAGCAGCACATTGCTTTAGGACTGTAAAAATGGAAATAAAGCTAGCATATGCTTAAGAAAAACAGCATCAAAATGTGAGATCTTCTGTTCAACCTCTTCCTTCTATGGAAGAAAAATTCCACCTGCCTTCTCCTATGCAGGGCAGTGGGGAACCTCTCATTCACACTCTTCCCTTTTGAGCTCATCAGCAAAGAAATTTTAGCATTAACTTTATTTCAAAGTCTTCCCAGCAGAAACTGTCTTCTTGTGTCTTGTAGAATAGCAAGGAAGTTCCCAAGTACTTAAATAATTCATCGTCTAAACTATTTTAGAGCATTCATTTCTCTCCTGCTGTTACCTAAGTGGCAAAAGCAAGGGAGGAAAACGTAGGTTTTCAGATAAAAGAATAAAGTTAATGCAACTAAAATGATTCAGAACAGTGGCTTCCAACCTTTTTGACTCAAGGGCTATAGATATTTTTACAACCCTGATGGGCTACCAGTCTCTGCCAGCAGCCACGCCCCCCCTGCTGCAGCCAGACAGGAGGAATTCAGTGAGGAGACTGCCAGCAGGGAAAGTGCATACGTCCTGTAGCTCTGTGCGCTCCAGCTGGGTCCCTAGGCATTAGCTCTCTTCTGCAGCCAGGAGGATGGGAGATCAATGTTCCCCTCTCTCTCACTCCAGCAGGGACCCCGGCATCTAAGGACTCAGGCAAAGCATTTAGCTCTCTGCTGGAGATGGAGCAGGGGAGTAGCAATTTCCCCTCCCTCTTGCTCCAGCAGGGACCCCAGCACTATGGACCTAGGTGGAGTACTTCGCCGTGCTCCCTGCCACAGATAGGAGGAGGGGAGCATTGATCTCCCATCTCCTTGGCTGCAGCAAGGAGCCTGCACCGGTCTTGTAACCCCACAGACATGTGCTCCACCTGGGTCCTTAGGCAGTAGCTCCCTGCTGCAGCCAGCAGGAGAGGATCTGAGGGCCACTTTGAAAGGCCCCATGGGCTACTTTTGTCCCCCGGTTGGGGACCACTCATTTAGGCATGGCTATACTGACAATGCTGTGCCACAGCAGCATTACTTGTACCAACCCACGGGGTTCTCTGCTAAGGCTTGCTATTCCACTACTCAAGAGGCAGTGGCTAGGTCAGTGGGAGGGCTAGAAAGCAGAGTGTAGACTAAGTGGCTTCCCTGTATGGAAGGAGAATGGCAGAGGTCCCAGCCAGAGGAGGACGGAGGAGGGATGCTCCCCACCATCCTGGCAGCCAAGAGCCACCTCCCACCCGTCAGCCGCTCTAGGCAAGCTCGGCACAGCAGCAAGGCGGAGCCATAGTAGCAGTTGCCGCAAGAGCAGCAGAACGGGAGAGTGTGCTCGGCCAGGCAGTAATGGTGCTTCCGGCTGCAGCGCTACTTCTCTAGGAGAGGGAATTCTGGGATACATCTGAAGGACTTCCAGGACCCAAGTAAAGCCAGGACTGTGTGCACACAGGAAAGCAATTGGGTTCAGCCCTAGGTCCCCACTTAACATGGGCTTGGGCCTAAAGCCCTTCAGGACCCTGAGAACGCAAGTCCAAGCCCTAACGCAATTGGGGTATGGAGGCAAGCTGGGTTAGGCTTGACTCCAGGCTCAAATGCAGGCTTACACTGTTGTGTAGACATTCCCACAGAAAGTTAGGGACAGTGCTGGGTAGAGAAAGAGCCCACCTCAACAGCTGCACTCAATGTACCAAGTCATTTTGGTAACATGCTCAGGTAACGTCACAGTAACCTCAATAAACTGCCTAGAAATGGAGACAGAGAAAGAGAGAAGGCAGAAGTTGTGAGAGGAAAAGGAAAAGCATTTTCGGATTCCACATGATTTTGTAACTCCACCATAGAATAGACCGAAAACAGAAGAAGTAGGACTTGGTCACAGATGATAGTTAGACAAACACCTGTTTAAGAGGGTAGTTGGTTATACCATGAGTACAGGGGACTGGACTCACTGACCTCATATGGTCCCTTCCAGTTTATATGACGGAGAAAGAGTTGGAAAATGGGTTGTAAGGCACTATCCTATATTAGCAGGAGACTGACTATATAATCCTGTTAGTAGGTCATTTCCTACCTTTAAACTTCTATCATTTTATGACTCAAATCCAACTCAGGTCAGTAGAAAGGAAAGTCATTTCCATTGGAAGGCTATTCAGCAGCCTGCGAATTAGTCCCTGTCACCATCACAAGGAACATCCCAGAATGGTGGTCTTCCTTGCTGGCAGGCTCAGCTGAGAGGTCAAAGTTTGAGAAGGCACAAAGCAAACTCATCTGCCCCGTGAGGCGAGTCCTCCAAAAACAGGGATAGGCCACAATGTATATGGGGGAAGTCTCTGCCGCTGCTGCTCATGCTGTATGTGTTAAGTGACTAAACAGAAGGTCTACCTCCTTTCATACATACTAGAAGCCATTCGCATTTTAAGAGTAAGTTTTGAAATAGCTGTTTGGACAGTAAGAGACTCTAGGATTAGTGTTCCAGACGGTGTCATTTATGAGCCCAAGGGGCCTTTTCAGAGTCAGACTGGAGGGTTTCCGGAGAGTTTTAGAGAACCAATATATTAACCCCAGGCTCAACAAGTCCCTTTCCCCCTTGTAGCTGAGCAGTGCTTACTTCAGGCCTATAGGCACACCTGGAGCTAATCAAGGCCCCACCCAGGAATTGTTAAAAAGCCTTCCCTCCAGAGAAAGGGTGCGAGAGTGAGGAGAGCTACTGGAATGTGAGAGGAGCCAAGGTGCAGTTGGAAGGCAAACCGATCTGGAAAAGGAGCAGAACGCTGGTCAGGAAGAGCTCCACAGGTACAAAGACTGGGGGAAGGAAAACCCCTGCCCGAAGGCCTGGAGACCTGAGGGAAACAGACCAACTGCTAGAGGGAAGCACGGGACCCACCAAGGTAGAAGAGGAACTTTGTCACAATCTATATCAATGATTCAAAACATAGAAGGGAGAAGCTGAACTCTGCACTTCCTTACCTGCATATTTTACACTTTCAGTCTATATATGGATCATATCATCAAACAGAGAAAATATTGACAGATTGAGTCACTCTGTGAAAATTCTTTCTATGCAAGGTAACTCCCCCAAAGACACACTTCACACACCCAGCTCACAAAGGTTAAGATATGCAAGAGAAAGTATCATGGGAGTTTAAAAAGCCAAGAGAAGCATTGTTTACAGCATAGCTACTGGAGTTAGTCACTAAAGAGAAAACAAAGGAGCACCACCCTTTAGCTCCAGCTAAAGATTCACATTCTGATCTTAAATCCAGGCTAGGTTTGGCATAACACCACTAACCCTAAAGTGTTCTTAGAGCACAATTTGGCCCTCGGTTCTTATACAGGGAGTTCTTCCAGTGAAAAGACTTGATCCTAATTCATTCATGGTCATAGTGAGTCTCAAGACCAGTAACTAAAAATGAGATTTAGGGATTTTGCTTTTACATTTACTACCTGCTTCCCCTCCTCCCACATGCTCAGGGTGAGATTTTGAAGTCAGCAGCTGTTTTGCCTATGTAAAGATTGAAGACGGGGCATTTAGCCTGCACCAGTCTCGATCCAAATATTGTGACTGCAATTATTTAAAAAGGAGCAGCATTTTCAAGAGCACCCTAGCAACTGAGGAGCTTACATCCATTTGCTGTCAATCACACTTGAGCCAAGTGCGATTTTAAAAGTGGCTCTGCTGCTTTTGAAACATTTACCCTCTCATCCTGCAAAGAATTATACTTGGCTCACATTTCTGACTACAAACACATCTGAGACACCCACAGTCAATGGCCACTTCCGTTCTGAAATACACAGAGAACAAGAAGACTGAGCTAAATGCTTCCTATAGATATATAGATATGGGTTTGCCTCTCTCATGCCACCCTGGCTAGGCTGCTGATCTCTCACCACACTGATCCAGGAGCCCTGGAATCAGCATTTCCAGCTGCTACTGATCAACTGTTGTCATTAGGCGTGGCACACAGCCAGGACAGAATAGCGCTTGAGAAGGCCACTCTGAAGAGGGCAGAACAAAAGGCAGTCTTTGAATTTGGACTGGTCTCTCCCAGCATTTTCCCAAAAACAGCGTTCTGTGAGCTCAACTGATGTAGAGAGCAACAACAAAAAACACTTGGGTGATGGTGTAAGTGATTAAGCGCATCTGTAGCACACTGCTACTTTTCCTTGCTTTAGCTGCATATTTAGAGGGCAGGATTTGGTGTTTGTATCTAAGTTGCATAAACATTTGATTAAACACTGGGCTCTGGCCAGTTGCAATTGTCTAGGCTCTGCCTCCAAACTCCTCCATCAGGTTAAGTTTACTTTAGAAGAGGCACCATGGTCAAATGAGTTGAGCATAAAGCCGGGAGCTGGAAAACCTGGAATTCGAATCCAGTCTCTGCAACCAGCTGTAATATCTGCTGGGGGAGAAAGGGGAATAATAGCACTTATTCTATACCACAGCTGAAAAATGGAAAGTGCTATTTAAATGCCGAGTATTATAACGGGTTCAATTGCTGTGTGAATTAGATGGTTTTCCATAGCCAGTGTAACAGCAGGGTAAACAGGAAATACAGGCCTATGTTCCTCACTGAAGGACAGAGGGAAAGGGCAAGTTCCATTACTCTGAACGTGCCTAAAACTGTATGACATTTGCTGACACGGCTAAAGCAGTAAATGGGAGCCCAATATGGGCTGTAAAATTTATTCAGCTTCACGCTAGCTTGGAACTGTGACCTGAAGTAAAAGGTCATTAAGTTCTCCACTGCTCCTCCCCCCAAAAAGCAACTCTACAACCCATGAACCAGGTACAGCTGCTTTCAGAACTAGCCCTTCATATCCATATAGAAAGAAAAAAAAGAAAACTAAATACCATAGGTTGTTGGAATGAGCATTTAGGAGGAAACTTGAGCTTTAAAAAAGGTTGAGATAACAGACTTACTCACTTACATAAAAACAACCTAGTTAAGTTCCACATACCACTCAATATTTTTAGATGTTTTCCTGGCAGTTTCTTGTCAGAGGTTTACCCTCTGAATCAGTATCATACTAGATACCTGACTGATAGAGTGACCCACATTGTTATGGTACAACTAGATCTAAAGTCTTCTGTTCATTTCAGAATATTGTTTTGCTTTCTGTGATCATTGTACAATTAACAGAAGTGAGCTGCACAAGTTTTAAGATGCTGTGGAATAAACTTTTATGGTTAAACAACATGAGAAGGAAAAACAGCAGCTATCCAGGACTCTCCATTAATGATAAAAAATTGCTTATTCATCTTTTAATGCTAAGAACCAACTGCAGAAAGCCAAGTACAGTAGTTTATCTGGCACCCAAGTCAATTTTTGCAGCAGTTTTCAACCTCTTTTAGGTCACTGCTCCACAGGCCATCTCAATCATCACCACTGTTAAACTTCATGTTTGGGAGAAAAGTACTGTGGGAAAGCAGCTCTGGCATTTACTTGACTCTTTTCAAGCTGGTTTTAGGCCAGGTACAACAAAGACTATTCAGATTTCACTGACAATGATATTGTTTTGGAGACAAGCAAAGATCAGGTATCCATTCTGAATCCCATCAGCAACCTCTCATGCCACTGAGCATGTGTGCCAACATCTACATGCCATGAAGGTGGGAGATGGAGCTGTACTTGAGCAACTATTCTTTTCAGAATTCTATTCTGAAATCTCTTTTCACACATAGTGAGGATCCTAGTGAAAACAGATGGTGTGGACTGTGTAGTCATCCCCAGATAGAGACTCAGCTTTACATATTTTTCCATTGGACCCAGTCAGTGCAATTTCCGTTTGCCCAGCAACTAGGTAGGATTGTAGGATTAAAGTTAACTGTCTAAAAATCAATCCAGATCAGATTAAGATAACATTGGCAGGCTTGGATAAAACAAAACAATCAGAGGAATTGACTGTATTACCGCAGCACCCCCAGCCTAGATGAGGGCTCTATTATGATGTGCACCCTTGCAAAATTTGTTGTAGCAGGCTTCATTTATTACTAAAAGATCACTGTTACTACACAAGGTCTTGGAGGGCAAGCGAGATTGCTTGCTCAGTGTGACATAGCTGGTCAGTGATATAACCAAGAATAAAACTAGTCTTCTTGATCTCAAGTCCAGCATGAGCTCATGTGGAGGTAATAGCTGCCCTCTCATTGACAGACTATGACCAACTTTTTGCTAGTTTGGAGCACACTCTAAAGGTTTTGTTGTTTGCATAGGTGTTTCTGGAGGACCAATGTACCAGACAAACCCCCAAACCTCTAAAGTCCTCTATAGTTCAGGCCTGGATATCTCAGAGTCCACCTTTCCCCAGGGTCTACAACAAAAGTTGAAATCTGGAATTTTCAACCTGATCAATGTATAATTTTTTCAATGTCAATGGAAACAACTCCGTCCCAGAAATTGCTTCACCATTGATCCAGAAATCTCCAAGTGACATTATCGGATTGTCCCATGACTGGCTCTCACTCATGCTATCTGCAGCAAATTAAGAGGAAACTGCTCCTCAATTAAGCCACCTCCTACTACCTGTTACACTCAATGGAAAAATCTGGAGCCTGCAACCCCGCTATTTGCAGCTGTTAGGGCCTGGGCAACTCAGTTCGGCTCATTAACTGAACAGGGGAACAGAAGATCCCTGAGTTACTCTGGAAATCAAGCCAGACCACAAACATCCAAGGCAGCTCCAATCTCCCCCTGTCCAGTATTTATGTGAACATGTGTAAGCCTCTGTTTTATAAACCTTGGCTTGTCTCCTCAGAGTTAAAGTTACCAGAGATAGCTGTCGTGGTGCTTCCAGAAGCATCTGCGTATGCAAAGCCATGACATGTCATATTACTGCAGTCTAAGCAAGCGTTGGCAGACCACTGCAATTTGATGAAAACAGGACGTTTCCGGGCTTAAAAGTCACCCTCTATTAAATTGCAGAAATATTTATGTGAAATGGTGAAAGAGGAATATACACAAGCCAACAAGTTTACTCAGCTTTAATGAATATACAAAATGTCAAGTTACCAAACCCATCCCAGGGAACATCGTACCTTTGACCAGATTTCACTTCCACTTCTTCTGCCTCTTCCAGGGCACCTGACAGCTCTGGTGGGACAAAAACTTCCTTATTGACATTGTTCACCCAACTGTTCTTTGTTCTCTTTGATTTTTTCTGACTCTGCTCAGCTAAAAGGAGGAAACAAGACCAAGATTATCTCTCATTATGTTCATGAAAATCTCTACTGCATGTGAATGCAAGGAAGATGATGTAAAAGGTTTTATATTTATTTCAGAAAGACATTACACTTGGAATACAGAATAGGGTACATCAGGACATCTAGAGTAGATTAGTGTGTGGAATTCTCATTTAAATATCTCCACCCCAACTGCAATATCCACTACAACAAGAATTCCAAATGTCAAAGCAGTTCTAATTGGTCAAGTATCCTGCAACCAATGATTTCTTACTGCAGCTAAATGACCAAGCAACAGCAGTATCAGGAGAAGCATTAACTCTTAATATTCGGTAGACAAATGAAAAGGATCGTTCTGTAAAACATGGGTGCTCAAAGAGCATGCATCTAGGTGGCATGACCATTTTGTCCCTTTTTATATTGCTCAATCAGAATCCCAGCTAGTTGGTATGTTGCAGGGGGGAAGAGGGTGTCCCTGGATGGAACGACAGAGAACCACTGTAACAGAAGAAGTATAAACTAAAAGGTGAAAAAACCCATACAGTGATCATGCAACAATGTTTGGTTTTGTTGAGTTATTTTTTGGGCATGAAGAATGGGAAGTGGAATCCTACTTTACTGCAGTCACAGAACATTCCATAAAGGTTTAGCAACATTTTTATATTTTCTTCCATTGCTGTCTACACTTCTGCAATACTCTTGAAAACAAGATTAATTCTCAGTGTGCAGAAATACAAAGAGTGCCAGTTTGGGGTTTACATTTTCACAGAGCATAGCTGTGAGGGAAACTGTTTAATCATTTTCTGAGTCACTGGAGCTAAACAATTCCATGTAGTTTACAAATCAGATTTAAGCTAGTTTTGAATTTTCTAATATGTAACCTTATCTATTCAATTAATTGCAAGTTTGAGAATAAGTTATTGCTCCTTCAAGTTGCATGAGGCAGTCACTACACTCTATCTTAAGCCTTGTCTATACCACCCAGATAAGTCGACCTATGTTAGGTCAATTTACAGCCACCATGTTAATTACTCTGGTGGCTGATGTTGCTCAGGATCACACAAGGAGTCACTGGCAGAACTGGGAAAAGGACTCAGGTCAAAGGGCCTTGTTCTGTAAGCACAAGACAACCTTCCCGCCAACATTAGCAATTAGTGTTAAAAGGAAATCCATATGTACTGAAGGAAGAATGTACTTCACAAAATAAACAGCAAAAACGTACCTCCTTTACCCCATTCTTGCTCAGGAGGATATTTCGCTATTTTTGTACAGCATCTTCAAAGATGCAAAGTGCTGTAGGTGTGCTAACTAAGAGTACCCCCACTACGCCAAGATCCCGGAAATAAACTTACCTGTGGGTTTCCTTCTCATCGATGCTCTAATGATATCTGCTCCATGTATTTTATCTCTGTGCCTCTTTGACTTTGCATCATAAAACCACTGCCCACTCATATTCTTTAGCTGATTGTCATTCTTAATTTTTTCTGGTAAATGTCTGTGAAAGGGAAAAAGATTGTGTGTATTTGTGTGAATAAAATGAAGTCAGCTACAGTAGGTGTGGGTGCAAAATACTAGGTCAGAAAAGAATGACCAAACGAAGGTCATATAATAGATGGAAAATACACACCCACCCAACCGCCCCCGCACCAGTGGTATTAAAAAGCTAACAGTCAATTTTCCTGCTGCTTCATCCTTCTTCCTACTCTTCTAGGCAGAACATCTGCTGTTGTCATAGGTTCATTCATGAAATCCTTGTTCAGTCTTTCCTGAAGCCGAACTCCCTTTGAAGTGAATTGGATCTCAGGTAGAGCTGGACAAAGAGTATTCAACCAAAGCTACTCACAAATTTGGGTCAAATTCAGCTAACAGTTGCAGCAAAAGGAAGAAAACCCTGAAAAGGAGTTGAGATATTTCGTTTCAACATTACTATAATGTTTCAAAATTTAGCTAGATTTAATTTAATAATGGGTAAACATGAAATTAAAAAATAAAAAATATTTGCCCTGATTTAGTCCCATTTTATATTCAAGTACTCCATTGATTTAAGCAACTCATTTATTCTTTATAGTGCCCAGAAGCATACACAGAAATTCAGAAGCAAAGTCCCTGCCCATGGAGTTCACCGTGTAAATGCATCACTGAAATAGTCTTTCAGGAGACAGTTTTGGCTGAGTTCCAAAGGGGTAGCCGTGTCAGTCTATAGCAGAAAAACAGAGTCCTGTGGCACTTTTAAAGACTAACAGATTTATTTATCGCATGAGTGTTCGTGGGAGAAAATCCCACTTCGTCAGACACTTTCCCATCTTCAAAGCTTTGGGATTCACAAAAGTAACTAGTGGCATGACTGAAGCTAAAAGGAATAGTAAGGCACCATGATCACATGTCATTCATGCTTTGGCTGAGGATCACAGAACATGGTCAAACATTTACGCTTCAATATTGACTTCTGTCTCTTGGATCTCAACATACCTTAAAATGATGGACATTTGTTCCTCACGCCTGCTATCAGATATGCAATCCAAAATAATGGAGCAATACTTCATCTTATGTTGTTAATTTTGTACCTGTTAACTTGAAAATTATATCATTTGTATTGTTGCGCTTAGGTAATCATGTCTTTCTTCTTTAGTGAAGAACTATCTTACATATTACTTCAACATAGGCTCATATTTAGCCATTAATTCGACCTGGCTTAAGAAGTTTCCACACTTGTTAAGTTTTCCCCACTGATCCACAAAATTCTGTTCATTTGTTCTTCATTTAGCTGGCCACAATTCTTTCAAATACATCTTACAAATATTGTCCCCCCCAACGTAAAGCAATGATTTAGAGGTTTGGTCAATTGAAGATTGATTTTCAGTCACAGTTCCAATTCTTTCCACTTCACTGTATTTCCACTGTGAACATGATTTTTCTCATGAATTTTGTTGATATATTGCCATTCTCCCAAACCATCACCAATGGGAGACTAACAAAAACAGAAACACTGCATTCACTTTTCCAGAATGTAATGAGCTAGTGGCATTGCGCATTTTCTCCATATTTCAATTTTCTCACAATTTTCTTCTGAAAGCCTTCTTCCACTGTGAGTGAGAAAATTTGCAATGGTCCATGTTTCACTATGGTTATTCTTATTTTGTCTTCTATCAATTTGGGCCATGTTAAAGGATCACTGACGTTAAAAAGGAATACTGGAATTCATGGAAGGTCCCCCTAAGTACCAGCTCCTCTCTTCCACTTGTGATATAGTGGAGTAACTATCAGACAACAACTTTTCTTCACGCACCTCTAAGTATTTTTCTTGATTGGTTTCCTGGACTGATTCTACATCTGAAGAAATGCCAGGGGTCAAAAACCTCTCAAGTTCACCTTTATGTCTTTCAATCGACTCCTCTCTCACTTTTCCTTCTTTTTCGCCACACCTGATGTAAAATTTCTAAAACCTCCTGACAATTCGTGGAACAGGGCCCAGCTGTGCAAATGTTTAGAACTAGAGGGCAAAAATGGGAGTCAAGAGATGTAGAGAGGACCACTTTCCTACCCTCATCATAATACAACAAGGGGACATTCAATTAAACTGAAAAACAATACAACATATACTTAATTGAAAGGCAACTTTTTAGGTTCCCCCAAGGGCAAGGGCTGTGAGACCTTTGCCATCTGAGATACAGTGATTTTGATGGGGGCCTTAGAGCATTGCAGTCCCTCCCATAAATTTAAAAAAAAAAAAATCCTCATTAAGTTTGTTGATCTTTGCAATCCAAATGCCTCCATATGTGCACCTAATTTGAAAAAGCAGTACAGTATGTAACAAGTACCTGCAAATATAAAGCAAAAAGGTGAGGGCTTACCCCCAGCAGGGAACATACCATCTCTGTTCCTTAGAGTTGGGTTGGGGCATTTCCCAGCCAGTCATGGTAATGGAACGGACCGTATCTGTCAGAACACAGCGTATGTGTCTAAGGAGTTCAATGACAGTGTGACTGCTCTTCTGTTTACTTCAAATCTGCAGTAGCAATTTAAGCATGAAACGACCCTTATGAATTCCAAGAATGCCATAACTGCACTACATGTTTTCAGTTCTGCATGAACTGAAATAGCCTTGAAACTATGAATTGGATCTGAGGCCCCCTGTAGCTGCAGGGTTCACCAAATAGTTGCTGCAACACATGCTTCAAGGTCAGAGGTGTGACAGATTTCAAAGCCTTTAAAGCAAGAAGGGACCATCAGGTCTTCTCTTTTGATCTCCTGTCTACTGCAGGCCATTACCTTTCATCCACTTACTCTTTGACCGAGTCCAATAGCTTGTGTTTGGCGAACCCACACCTTTCAGAATGGCATCCCATCTCAATGTGAAGACATCAAGAGATGGAGAATTCACCGCTTCCCTTGACAGTCTGTTCCAATGTTGATAATCCTCGCTATTAAATACTTGGGCCTTATTCCTAATTTGAATTTGTCGAGTTTTAACCACCCACCATTGGCTCCAGTCACAACTTCCAAACATTGGTGCTTCGTGCTTGCAGGGCGACATGGGGATGTTTGCCGTCACTGCCTGTGCCATGGCCTATGGGATTTCCATCTGCAGGGATATCAGTCTGCCACATTGTAAAAGTACTAAATTCACATCAAAATGAGCCTCTTCCAGACCCATTGTGCTATGTTTGCCAGCAGTTATGGTATCCCTTGTCTAAAATGTGACCCATCACAAGGGAACACAACTGTGTCAGTTCGAGTGAATGATAACCCACGTTTGTCAATTTAGTTTTTATATTTTTAAAAGTTCTCTATTTGTGTCGGTCACATGAATTGGAGTCATTTTAAGTTCTCTGTAGCAGCCTGCTCAGCAGAATGATTCCAGACAGGGGTCACCCTATTTTTATGAATGAGGCTTTATGGAATATAAAGCCGGCTACCGTGGGTGCTTTGGGAGATCTGCTTTCTTCTCCCTTCAAGCATGTCACTCAGTGTTAACGGGGGTTACTCATGCACATGTTAGGATACCTGCTTAGGAACCAATACCAAAGAGAGTTAATGTTTGGGCGAGTTAACACAAGGCTGGACTAGACTCAACCAGCCCCGTTCTAATCACACTCTGTCTGCTCCACCCTGTGACACATTCTTTAGTGAGTGATCTCATAAAACAGGAAACAAAAGAAAGAAGCCACAGCCCATTCTACAGGCATGCAAAATGCAGACCTTCTGGCCAAATCCAGACCACATAGCCACCACACACAGGATTAGGATAACCCCTCCTACAGCCCAGGGCTAAATTACTCAATGGCAATGTTAGGTTGTTGGTAAGATTAACACAAGAGGTTCCTAGTCTAAACAGGGTACATAAGTACAAGCAACTAGGAAAATGGTCATATTTATTAGAAAGATCAAAACTGCATGCAGATTTGATGTGGTCATCAGGGTACTGGGGAACTACTAACACAGCTGCTGGTTTTGGACACTTCAGATCCCTTAAGGGAAGTCTCCAGACCCTAAACCTTTACCGCCAGGAAGGACGTTCCCATTCCCTTAGTTCCTTTCTTCATCTTTGAGAGACAAGAAATGGACGGGCTCGTGTTCGGAGACAGGCGGTGAGCAGTGACATTGTAACCTATACTCCAGGGCATTAGAAGGACCTCTGAGGTGGAGAGAAGAGTTATACAGGCAGGGGAACCCAAACTTACTGACCCCTCCTCCCCACGGGGCAGAATCTACCAGCCCCACCACTTTGCCGCAGGGCAGAAGCTCTGAGCTCCCCACCCCAGTGTGGTAGGCAGAGAACGTGAGGAGGAATATGGGGCTCCGCGAGCCACACGTTAGCTGCATAGGAGCCGCATGCAACTCATGAGCCGCAGTTTGCGCACCTCTGGTCTAGGGCTACGTACCGACTACAGCGTACCTCAGGATACGTTGTATGTCACTCAGGGTTGGGAATAAGTCATACCCACGCGCCGGTGCGGACAGAGCCTCTCCTGCCGACCAGGCAGCTGCCGCTCGCGGAGGGCAAAGCTCCCTCTCCTTGGCTTTGAACGTCTGCACTAGCAAGCGGTCCAGAAGCCCTGCTGTAAGCTCTGCAGGATAGGAGCACTTAAATACTCTCTCAAAAGCAGCTCTTCGAGGGGTGCAGGAGAGCTTTGGGCACCCACCTGTCTTGACGTAATCTCTGGAAATGCCCAGTGTGCTATGGCTGAGGCCAGAGCTGTAGGCAGGATGGTCTCCAGCATCTAGAAGGTCCCAATACATCCTCCCTAGCTACCTTCTGCACCATGCTCTGGCTTCTGTGACACTCCTCACACCGGCCACAGAATCTGCCCACTTGGAGGAAAAGAGTAGCAGTCTGTTCACCATCTTGCCCTCAGCTGCCCCATCATTGCACACACAAGCAACAGGAACAGAGGAGGGCAGATAAAATGATAATCGGGTGGAATAATATGCAATCACTTTACAACTGATTGTTTCTCCCTCTCCCCCATGTTTCATTGGTCGCCTTCTCAGACCAGATACTTCACAGGGCAAGGAAGCATGCCTCTTTTTATCTGCATGGCACCCAGCACAGTGGGGCTCTAATCCTGACTGAGGCCAACAGTCAACATAAATGCACAGCTAGCTTCTCCAGCAGAATGGTTTTGACTCATGTGACAAGCATTCTCTGCCCCAACCCTGTTTGCCCCAGGCACTGCTCTTTTTCTCATGCTCACCGACTAAAAACAGAGCGTGGCAAGGGAACCTGGCAGGTCAGCCCTACCCCTGGCTCAACCACTGGCAGGATATCAGCTGCATGTCCAGACTACAAACATCTCCTAGCTAGATTAGGCTGCTGCCTGCTGTTGGACCCCCAGATCTAGCACCAAACAGCAATATGTAGCATTTCAGCACACAAAGCATATATCGAGCACTACATATTTAATAATAAAATTAGATCTAGCTACGCCAGGTAAAGCCTTTACTATGTTCTAAGCCCCTTCTTACTAAGCCACCTGCGTGCCCTACAGCCTCATTCTTTCACTTTATTTACCCTCATGGCTGACCCACTTACTTAGCCAGTAATAACCATCTTGTTTGGCAAATATTGCCTTTGTCCTCGGTGCTCACCATTCTGGCTGCTCTAACCACTTAACCTTTGCTTCCCAGGCCTTTCACTCTCTTCATTCAGCTAGTTGGTCCTGCCAGAGGGCCAGCAGAGAACACACACATGATTTGCAGTCAGGCTTTTTTTCCAGATGGAAAATGGGGCAGACTCCCCAGTGCAGTCTGGTATTCAGGTCTGATCTCTGGTTTCTGTGTGAAGCTCTGTTCTTTGTTTGCTCCGCCCTGGGAGACATGCGACGTAAGCCCTTCCTCAATAGTAGGTGCTGGAATCATGGCTGTGAAGCATTACGCTGCTGTGTGGACAAGTTTTCGAGTTCTGAAACAACCAGTGACTGGACTATGTGCCCTCCAGATGCAGTCAGTGTTATATATGCTAACTTCATGTTTAAAACACGTTTTTACGGCTTTTCTGCTCTATGCATTCTACGATTTCTACTTCTTTCAGCACTGCAAAGTGAGAATGAGCTGGAGTCTTTCCTGGCTCGTCATCAACAGAATGGTTTAGTTCCAATTGCAGAAATTGTTGCTGGTGATGAGCCAGCGCTGTTGGATTTCTGGTTGAGGTCACAGGGCAGTTGGGAAACAAACACAATAATATGGCTGTGTGTGGACACTAAACAATTTTGCTCTAGTCACCAAACGGTCCATTAACATGATTTCCACTGATGCATTTCAGTGACTTTTCAGAAGGGAACTGCATCTTAATGGTAAGTGTGTGTGCTTAGCTGCCTCTCAATGCATTTACAGGCCAATACATTAAACTAGAAAAAGTGGGGGATATAAAATTACAGAAGAAAATTTTAGAATGGATTTTTAAGGCATTACCCCAGTTATTTAACAGGTTCTATCAATATAGAGTAGAGTAAATGAAATTGTTTATGATTAGATTAAACTCGAGAGATATAAACAAAACACATTTCACATTTAACTATGTGCAGATTTACGGTGACCTGCTAAGCAGTACCAGTGGTAATTCATACATATACTCAGTGCAAAGCACCAGAGTCACATCACAATGACCCCCACCACCACACAGGAACCATTGGCCAACCATCTCCATCCATGTTTCAGTCTTCACACAACCTTGAGAACTGCACCATGCCACAACCCCTACAATCAGTCATATCAAACCACACATGCCATAGGACCCCTTGCCCCTGGCATCCTGCAACACATGCTTTAGCTATCTTTCTCCACTCATGGAACCGAGAAGTCCCATAATTCATGTTTTCTTCATCTGATCCATCTTTTGGACATCTGTATTGCTCCTGTTATGCTATGAACTCTGATGATGACCTCTGCATTAGTTGTGTGAGAAGTATAGCTAAACGCACAGCAAGCACCGGTAGCATTTCAATTCAAAGGCAGAAAAAGAAACAAAGAAATTAAGAAGTTAACAGCCATGTCTCATATGCCCAGAGCAAGATGCTCAAAACAAAAGACTGCAGCAATTTAATTTTACACTTCATGGCATGACCGTTGCTTCTTCAAATAAGGTTGAATTTCACTAAAGCAGCAGCTGCACATCCAGTTTTAAGTCAGAACTCAACGTGATGCTTCGCACTGCTTGTAGGCATACTGACTCGGCATTTGATGAACACACTGCCAAGTCTCCTCAGATTTGTAAAGGCAAAGATATTCTTGTCCAACAGGCCTAGGTGTCATCCTTCTCTATCTATTTATGTGATACCTTTACACTCAAACCCACTGCTTCCACCACTAGTCTTTCTAGAAATGTTTGCACCAATTCAGTCAGGTCAATATCATTGGCAAAGCACGGATGACTAACTTTCATCCCCCAAAAGATACACCCTTCTGTAGACAAGTTCCAGAGGGGTAGCTGGGTTAGTTTAGTTCAGCAAATCAGACAAGAAGTCCCCTGGCACTTCTAAAAACTAACTAATTTATTTATCGCATGAGCTTTTGTGGGCAGAATTCCACTTCATCAGGAGCATGAAATGGAGGTTACAGTTTGAAAGGGGGTGTATAAATGCAGAGACGGGCACGTCACTAGGTCAGTTCAGAATTATTTCAGCAAACCAAGCAAGTTGTTTGGACTCAAACTGACCTTGTGACTTACCCGTCTCTGCATTTCTACATCCCCTTTCATACTGTAACCTCCATTTTATGCATCTAATGAAGTGGGATTCTACACACAGAAGCTCATTCAATAAACACATCTGTTAGTCTTTAACAGTGCCGCAAGACTCCTTGTTTGTTTTACCCTTATTTCTGTAGATTTCCATCAATGGCTCGTGTTAAGATTTCTTCAAAGTAACAGCATTAGACGGTGAACGATAGCAAGCAGTCCTCATTTACATCTATTCTCAACACAAGGCAACTAGTTTGCTCATCTCTACAAACATCAATGCTGCCACACTTCCACAGAGATTTTGTATCAGCCTCTCATATGCAACTACCACTAAGCAGATCTACCAAACCATTGAGACTCTTTCTAAAGGTTTCTCTAGCAGGAAAAACCATCATTTCCCCCCATAATTGGGGTAGATATTGTCAGGAGCTGTAAAGTATAAGTGAAAGAAGGAGAGGAGATTGATATATGCACTCACCTTAATCCCATGAACCTCCTTCTGTGACTGAAGAAGTGCTCAGGGTTTAACAGATCATATTTGGGGTCGGAAAGGAATTTTCCCCCAGAGCAGATTGGCAAGGGCTCTTGGGGGGGGGGGGGTTGTCTTCCTCTGTACCATGGGGCACGACTTACTTGCTAGTGGATTCTCTGTACTTCAGAGTCTTTAAACCATAATTTGAAGACTTTAATAACTCAGTCATAGGTTAGAGGGTTTTTGCAGGAGTGGATGGGTGAGGTTTCGTAGCCTGCTTTGTGCAGGAGGTCAGGCTAAATGATCATACTGGTTCCTTCTGACCTTACGAGTCAGAGTTCAGGAAAAAGTGTGAACACTGAAGCAATAAAACCTAAGGAATGGACAACACACAAGCAAAATCAAGGCAGCAGAGAGGCACTCACCTACACATTCCAGAAGCTTGGCAATGTGTTTGGAAGTTGGAAGATGGCCCAAGATTTGGGCCCAATTCCTGCTGGTTCCTGTTCATACAAAGGGGAACTCAACTCTTTGTGGAGATTACCATTCAACCTCATTGATACACCCAAAAGAAATACTGGTGTGCATCATCTTGAAGAGAACTGTGCCCCAAATAGAAAACTTTCTGGCTGAAGAATAAGGCAGGTTTTAGACCCGAAAGAGGTCTAGTGGAGCAAACATTCAATCTGCATGTGTTAAGTGCGGAAGTGCTGGAGAATCATGGGAAGGTAGTCCATGTTCTCGTGAATTTAGCTTCGGCTTTCACAGCTCATGGCACAAACATCCTTGGGCACGCCTGTACCTGTTCAGAGCTGACGAAAATGCACTGAGGCTGACAAAAGCTAGTATTCATTTACAAAATGCTTTCTTTTTATGAGTTTATCCTGAAAGTCGCATCATTTCACAGCGAGACAGGACATCCAGGCAGAACACTCAGCCATATAGCAAACACCAGTTTAAAGGGACTCTCAACAGTATCCTGGTCCTGTTTTTTATGGGCTGATGTGCTAAGTTCTCTGCTACATGGTTCACTATTATAGATGATCCTGCACATCACAGCAAAGTGAACAGTAAGAGGACTGTGTATTTGTACAGCACCATTCACTTCCAAACCCCTCGGGTTTTTTCTTAACTCAGCCCCTTGCCCTATTAATGTTCCATAGTATTAAAAACAACTGCTCCACTGGTCACTTTGCTTTTATTCTTTATCCCCTCTATCCCAACCCACCTTAAACTGTGAAGTTCTTAACAAAGGAGCTGTTTCTTCCTAACAGTTTACATCACGCTTACCACATTTTGGGAGCTCTTGCAACAATAACTATTTACATGAACAGGGGTTTGATCCAAAGTAGGCCCACCAAAGGGAGCATTTGTCACTGATGTCTTCCTTTCTAGGCACAGGGAGAAAGGACTGCTGGCAAATGCTGGCTTTTAAAACAGCAAATCACTATCTGCAAATATTTTCAGAATCTCTCTCCTGTAACAGCAGTACTAGAGACATAGGATGAAATTTTCAAAAGCACTCAAGTCCCATTTTCAAGTGATTTAGGCACACAGGAATCTAAATCAAGGGGATTTAAATTTCTGTGTGCCTAAATCACTTGAGAATATGGTAATTAGGAGTCTAAATTACTTAGGCACTTTAAAAAGTTTTACGCTAGTTTGTGGGACCATAATCATTCAAGAACAGAAAATGAGGATGTTAGAGGCAGAGGATCAAATGAAGCATCAACCAACAAGGCGAGGACAGTTATACCTGTTCACACATTTTTTTTATGCCTTCAGCAATAACCCTTGGAAGGCAGAAGACAACTACAAATACATGAACAATGGTTCAAACCAGTGGTTTCAAACCTGTGGCCCATGTGGTCTTTCAAAGCAGCCTGCTATTCCCCTCCCATTGGCTGAAGAAGGGAGCCACTGCCTGAGGACCCCGTCTGAGAACACTGCTATGGGGCTACAAGAACAATGCAAGCTCCTTGCTGCAGACAAGGAGATGCAAGAGCAGCAGTCTCCTCCCCATAGCTGTAGCACATGGCAAGGCAAAGTGCTTCACCTACGTTCCTAGGTGCTAGGGTCCCTACTGGAGCCAGAGGGAGGGGAGCACAGATCTCCTGTCCCCCTGGCTGCAAAAGGGAGCCACTGCCTAGGAGCTCAGGTGGAGTGCATGAGGCTACGGATGCCTGCTGTTTCCGTGATGTAGCCAGCAGGGGAGGAGGCTGCTGGCAGAGACTGGTGGCCTTCCAGGGCTGTAAAAATGGTTATCTGTGGACCTCGAGCCAAAAAGGTTGGGAACCACTAGTTTAAACATTAAACTGCACATGAATGTTCCTCTTTAGTCTGCACGTTTATATAATAACCTGTAAAAACAGCTACTACTTTGGGGCTGCATCATAGCTAAACCCAAAGGCTTTATGATCGGCACTCATAGCCCCGGATTAGGAATTATACATTACCTCCGTGCAAACTGAGTCTGGGAGACTCGATTACCATTTGGCTGGGGCAAATGAGAAGATGCCCTTTGATTCTTTCACCTAGTCAAACGTTTTAGATGGAGTGTACATTTAGAGCTCAGAGAAACCATGAGCACATAGCAGACCCAGGTGCCCAATGTACACTGGTGCTATGCAACCTTCCTCTTCTCCCTACACAACTCATTTCTGACCTGCGGCATCCCACCTACTCCAGGCCTTGGCTTCTCATTCCAGGGTAGGTTTTTGCCTTTGCTGATTTTCCACAACCAAGGAGGCCAAATCAAACTGACTGCATTTGTGCCTTAATTGTCTTTCATTCTGTACCTATCCTAAAGTCTAGATACATTACAGCTTTTAAAGATACAAACAATAAGATCATCTTACAGAACATACTTTTCCTAAAGTTCTCAAAGCACTTAATGCTCAGAGCTTAATTAAGTTATTAATTAATAATGCATTAATTATTACCTAAAACAAAATAATACATCACTGAGGGTCAGATGGGGGAGGCAGGGGCAAAGTTAAACAGACATAAGTAGCAGGATTCCAAGTTCAAGTGACAAACGCGCTGATATGAACTGAATGAATTAATTTGACTGGGGAATGGGAAAACAGACCAGCTGTGGAAAGAGATTGTATTGGAGGTGGGATGGAAGTAGAAGAGTCTGTGCTCACTAAAGCAGGCCCTGACAAATCTACATTTCTGGTCACTACGGTGACCAGTTTTAGTAGCTCGTCGCCTAGGTCCACTGCAGAAATGTAATGGAGGAGCACCTCTGGCGACCAAAATAAAATTGCTGATGCCTAGCTGTGAGCCAATTTTGTCTACCCCTGCACTAAAGTACATTTCCCTCCAGAGTTCGGAGTTAATCTGATGATTTCCTAGGTCTTAACCTTCTTGTGTCAGCTAATGTCTGTGAAACCAATGTCCGAGTGTGTGTATCATCCCATGCATACATCATCCCACTCTAGTACTGGTTGAGAGAGAGAGAGAGAGAGAGAGAGGGGACAACCCAATATTGTCATCAGTTATTCCATTAGATCAAGTGGCAGAAGTCTGTGTCTTGGATTGAAAAGATCCCAGTCCTGCCGATGACCATTTTGAAGCCACATGTCAGAATTTGTTAGTTTGCTTTCAAGCACTCACAAGTTTAGGTATGCTAGAATCAAGGTTCCCTGTGCAACTTTAATTGGTCTCTTATGCACATGCATTATTCTACAGTCAATTATTATAGGATCACGCAAGTATTTTTCCACAGGACCCCTGCCTCATTCAGTGCACAGGGTGGACTGTGCTCAACTAATTAACAGCTCTTCAATATTTCGATTTAGCTTTATTGTTCAATGTATGGCCCTAAATCTTATTTACTGCACACCATTCAAACCCTGAAGACAGAATTATTCACTTCCTCATAGGCTTTTCTCTGGCACTCAGCACTAGAGTATCCGAGTGCTTCACAAACAAATTTACTTTCACAGACGCTCCTTCCACAGCTGTGTGCCTGGACAGACTCCACCATAAACACACAATCCCTCAAGATAAGATTTTCATTCCAAATCCCTGCTTTTCCTCCCCCACCCACCAAATCATCCCAGGGTTAAAGCTGCTGTGTCTAAAGCACAGACAGAAGAAAGGATATGGTGATAGGAAGGTATGCTAGTACCCCTATTTTACAGATTGGGAACGGAGGTGTAAAGATTAAATAGAGCACACGTCAGTCTTTCACTAGTCCGTGCTCCACATACACTCTTCCCCCTGGCCCTGAGACTTCAGTGCAAAGAATCCAACCTGCTGGAGCAGACTGTAAAGTTAGTCATGGAGAGACTGGAATACAAGACCCAGTCCGCCAAGGTTCAGAGACTGACTAGTTCCCATTGAAAGTTATAGGAGAGTTGAGATCATGAGGGACTTGGCAGAATCAAGCCAGCAGGGCTTTTTTTTTTGGTCCTTATGATATCAGAGTCCTTAGGACTGAACCACACCACAGGAAATATGAGGGGACGTGGCCCTGGCATGCTGTGCTGCGGACCAAGCGCCTGCCACTTCAGATTTTCCATATCCTCAGCCTCCCTCTCTGTTTACAAAGGAGCAAACAAATGAGAGCTGAAGTCACGACAGCATCTCCAGAAATGCCAAGGGCTTCTCCTGGGGAGGAAGGGGGCGTAGCTACAGTAGGGTATCCGAACGTGAAAGAAACCACAGTTTGCTGCTCCAGACACCAGGGTGCCAGCGGTCAGGCCCTCCACCACAGACGACATCATCAAGTCAGTCTAGAGCTTAGGGCGTCAGTGATTTTTGTTGTCTGCTACTATCGGCCGAGAGGTCCCTAGGCTGTATTTATACTGAACCACAGACCAGTAGGGTGGAGTTAGGGATCGCAGTGAACCCAGTCCAGAACTCTGTCCTTAACCCACCTTCCCGTCAGATGTGGCAACTACGCTTACCCTATCAAGATTTCTTCCCCTATTCTCAGCCAGAACACGGAACTGCAGAGACAGGTGTCAAATTTTACCCTCATTTTTGTTTCTTGTGAGGGGGGGGGGGGGGGGGGAAGAGGAGGGGATGATTAATTTTGTTAGCTTCCTTCTTCCCCTCCCTTCGCCCCCCCACCCAGAAATTTAGAGGGGGAGTGTGGAGTCTTGGGTCACCCAGCTCACAGATCCCTACCATGGTGGCATAAAGGTGCCTCAGCCCTAAATGGGGGACACCTCACACACACAGACAAGCGGGAGGGGTGAAAACTTTCCAACCCCCAAATCCCAGACTCCACGTGTGTGGAAGACCTCCACCTTCCCTATTGGTTCTGACGAGAAGACACTACCTCCCCTTCCCACCCCACACATACTTTGCTTCAGAAGGGGCATGGGGGGCGGGGGGAAGGACCCACTCCACTCTCAACTCTTTAGTGTGTTTCAAGCCAACAGAGGAAGATGCAGGAGGGGCTCTAACTTCAGCAGTGCCAGGCTGCAGACCACTCTGTAATCTTACCTGCCTGAAATTCTGCTCCTTTGGGTACGTCCATGTGCGCAGAACGCAGTGGGAGGAGAGAAGGAATAACGGGGGAACCATGGACCAGCCTGCTTGTCAGCACCTTATTGTTCTCCCTGGGCATCTGCACAACTCCGGGCCAGTAACAGGGGGAGCTGCTAGCAGAGATCAGCTGTGCAGGTAGGATTCAATGGAATTTTACAACCCCCTTTAATAGGAAATAGCTAACAGCTCGAAGAGGTGTGTGTGACATTCTCAATCAATGAGCAAACTGAGAACAGGTCGACAGAGCAGGGATAGATTAGATCACTAGCAGAGCTCTTTCAGGTCTAAGATTTTCTGTCTAGCGGCCTGGAGAGCATGTGATGTATGAGTAGTTAATACAAGCTAGCGAATACATAACCACAAACACCCCCACAGCATCTTGTCAAGGTATAATGTTTACAGGACGTCCTTCATCTCAACTCTTCAGGAACATCTAAATCTGAAGTCACCATAAGCATGAAGCCACACTTAGCTAGAGACCAAGGGGGTGTCTACACTTACGGCGGCACATTGGCCACTGTCAGGTGATCTCGATTGAGCAGGTCAGCGGAGATCCGCTCAGTCGATCGGGAAGTTGACCCTTAAAAAGAGTAGTGCAGAGTCAACGGGAAGCCATTTCCAATCGACTCAGTGCACTGAAGACACTACGGTGAGTAGATGTTAGGAAGTCGAAAGGAAATGCACAAGTTACTTTAAGTAACTTGCACATCTCCCTTCAACCGCCGCCAAAAACCACAGTACGTGTAGACCAGGGCCAAGACTGGGCAGTTTTTTACAAAAAGAGGAATTTAAGTTTGTCTTGGTTTGTGACCTGGATTAACAACAGGAGGCAGAAACTTCCAGTTGCTTCATCCCCGCTTCTGAGAAACTGTTTTCTATTGGAGGATATAAACCTTATCTGCAATTAATCATGCTCACTGATACTATCAGAAATATTATGGTAGAGTGATGCTCATGAAAGTGCACCATCTTGCACAGAGCAAAAGCAAAATCCTGCAAAGATCAGGACTCATATGGCACGTTCAAACTCCTAGAAAGAGCAACGAGTTGGATTTGCTCTTCCTGGGGTTTAACTGATCGTCATATTTGGTGTCAGGAAGGATTTTCCCCTGGGGCAGACTGGCTAGGGTTCTGGGGGTTTTCACCTTCCTTTGTAGCATTGGGAATGGCTGGATTCTCTGTCTGTTAAAGTCTTTAAATCGTGATTTGAGGACTTTAATAACTAAGTCATTGGTTAGAGGTTTATTGCAGGAGTGGGTGGGTGAAGTTTTGTGGCCTGCATTGTGCCAGAGGTCAGAGTAGATGATCATTCTGGTCCCTTCTGATCTTAGAGTCTGAGGATGTTAGGAAGGTATTCTGCCACAGCTTTAAAATATAACCCTTCAATAAAAGTTTCTCATCCCAGATCCTTATTTCACAAAAATGATTGGGTTTCCAACCTCTTTGCTGTTTTTGCTATAGACAGAGAGACAGACATACAACCCAAGGCTTTGAAGAATAATTGGTGACTGAGGCAGTAAAATAGCAATTACAGCAGTATTGTTCTGCTGAAGAAAGGGAAGCAGCTGGCAGACCAAGGGAACAGGCTGCCATCTCATCCCCTATTTGCAATACACATGCTCAGAACCTCTCTCTCAATAAATGTGTCCCGATAAAAGAGCAATCCCACTGGTACAGCATCCTCTGGTGTCACTGCCGTGTGATAAATAAAATGTCGATATCTGAGGAACATCGAAGGAAAGAGAACCCAGAGATTATCAGCTGTATTTAAGAACAATTCAAGAGTGAAAAATCAAATCCCACTTCAGTAAAGAGCTGCAAATGTAGATTTATATTTATAAAGCATCCCAATTTTTCACATTTTTAATTCCCCAGCCCATTTTTGGAGGAACTGTTATCATAGCTCCCAAATTGACTAGGCCGGTCAACAGAATGGGTATATGAGCCCTTGTCTCTCTCACAGGAAACTGAAGGCTGATTTACACGGGGAATTTCAACCATAGCTGTAGTGACCCATCTCGGGTCAAAGCCACTATAAAGCTTCTATTTGCCCTTAAACCAGGAAATGCGCCCACATGCAGCCCTTAGCAATGGTGCTTGTCTACACTACGGACTTGCGCTAATCCAACTACGCACCTGGCTGTTAGTCACAGGACTCTCCCCAGTGCAGAAGAGACCTAAGAAACAACTTCCCACACTTCTGAGCATTCCTCCTTACAAGCAGATAGATGCCTTCTGCACAACGCAAAAATTCTGTGTGGGCTGGGATCATTTTAGTCTCTTACCTGACCCTCTCCTCTTCGCTTCTCTTTAGTTCTGCATCCCGTTCAAGCACCTTCATTATTGCCTCTTGTTCCTCCTCCGATAGAAAACTTAGGTCAATCATCTTGGTAAGAGAGTTTTTAAAAAAGCCTGGTGAATCCTAAGACTCCTGCTTAGGAGTCAATGTTAAAGGTGTAAAGACAGAAACCTCAAATGTGCGTGATTCACGAAGCACTCCAGCCGTTGGAATTGAGTTCAGTCAATGGGATAAAAAGCCCTGGATTTTGTTTTCTTGTAGGAAAACATTCATACGCTTCTCTGGGTAAGAGGCTCTCACAATGAAGTGCTGCATTCCTGAGAGTTCCAATCGATCACATGCACATTGCAGAAGGGCCAATCTCTCAGCTCTGCTTCATATAGTAACAGTTCATTGACCAAGCATAGGCTGTTAATCCAATGTGGAGTGGCAGTAGTCAGACATCACCTACAAAAGAAACAAGGAAGAATAAGCCGTAGTTCTAGCAGGAGAGATTTAAAAAAAAAGCTCATCACAAGATCTCTAGTATGAGAAAAAACACTTTGCAAAATGAAGTGGTCACTTCAGGTCAAACCTGTTTTGCAAGCTGATAACAAAATGCCCATTAAAACATATTTCTGGCCCATGCCATGACTTACAGGTTCAAAGATGGAGAATGCCAAGTGTTCAAAATCATAGGAAGAAGAGGACTAAAAATAAAATGATTTAAGAAAACAAATCATAACCATAACACTGCTGCTGACTTCAGTGGGTAGTGCTGTTGCTAATTTCCAGTGAATTGGAAGTCAGAAATAGAGTCCAATTTCAAAATTCCTATGTGACCTTGGTCAAGTCAGTTAGCTTCTTTATACCTCAGTTTCCCCACATGAAAAATAAAGATGTATACCAGATGATTTATGTAGTCATTCACTGATGTTTACGAAGACCCTCAGACAACAGGCCTGGGCACAAAATGAACAGTGTAGGCATTTAACCATTCAAAAAATTGTGAGACAGGTGCCCCAAAACCAGGAGAGTTTGGGGTTTTTTTTATTATTATATTATTTATTATTATTATATATTATTTTATTATTTTTTTATTATTTTTAATTTACTTTCTTCTTCTGAACCTCAGATACCGTGTCAAGTCCTTCTCTGCAACCATGAGGTCGGTAGGTAGGTATGCACACGCACACACTCTTTTGTTTTTAAATGAATGCTGAGTTTCATGGCTCCAGGGGAGTCTGAGGCATTAAGGAAGAGACATCAAATATCGGAATACTCATGATGAAATTTTGAGAGTTGGCAACACCATGTTTATTCTTTTTATTATTTGCACTGTGATAACATCCAGGACCCCCTGTCCCTGACCACTGATCTGTTGGGATAAGCACTGTACAAACACGGAATAAGGAGACACACAACGCAAGAAGGAATGAAGAGGATGGGCAAAAAAGGAAGTCACTGGCAGAGAGCATAGTCCTCAGCTACAACTGTTCATACTAGTGTGACATGTGTGGACCGATGGGGAAATAAACAATTGGAAGCCCAATGAAAACCTCAGATTTCCCAGACAGAAGTCTCAATGTATTGGAAGATAGGAAGTGACCTGGCCTCCTCTCTTGCGAGAACTATCTTGATTAGAAGATTGTTGGAACAATATTCTGGGGTTTTTGCCAGCCCTATCTCCTAACATTTAGGCACAAACATTTGGCATGCAGAATCTCCACATGTGTGATGGTATAATTACACCAGTCATGCGATGGATCACCGAGTTTGCTCACTTCAACAACCTAATCTAGGAAAGACTTTTGAAAGAAGAGATTAAAGCAAGATAATCACGCTGGCAACACACAACAGGAAAACCTTGGGTCAACAGATAACAGTTCTTACTGTGATAAGCAAAAGACACTTGCAGCCAAGCTAATGCTTGTCCATGTTTTGGAAAGTGGCATCATATAGAATATCATACTTGTCTTCTATAACGAGTTTTGTATCCACTTTCTCCATTTACAACTTTTTCTGAGCAGCCAGCACTAAAAAAACAGCCGGAAATCTTGAAGGGCGGAGGTGGGGGAGGGGTTCAGAAATCAGAAACTGGCCATCATCTCCATTGGCAAAGCACTGGTAAAGAGAGTCCAATTCAATCATCCAAGACGGGTCAATGATTTTGGAATACCAAACAAACTACACCTGTCTCGCCACACACAAACACACACTACTGAAGCAAGCAGGTGGAAACCCAGTTGAAATTCTTTGAATCACAGGAGGAAGATGGTGCCATTTTTTCAATGGTTCCCCCCATTTTTCTAACCATAACTCCATTTCAAACCCAGTGGGCAATCTAGGAGTTTACGGCAGCCATGTATGGCCTCTCTACATTCTGGTCAGACACTTCTAAAACAAGCAATCATCCCGGAGGTGAATTCTTCGTCATAGGTACTTATTGTTGCGCCTCCTATAGATCTCACCACACACAGTATTTATTTATAGTCCAGTTCAAATTGTTCCTTCCAAGTGAAAGAAGGAACCAATCATCATCTACTTTGTAAATAAGCATGGACGTCATCAGCTTTGACTGTTACATGTGAAGTGTCTCTATCAGACTATACCAAGTCCCAGTCAGCATCTTTAGTGTTAACATACAAGGCCCTAGACTTAATTGCAGATGTACAAATGCCAACACAAAAGAGTAAATTATGTTGTCATCATAAATTCAAGTCAGCTCTGAACTGGAATTATCAGGTAATTGTCTACTTGCCTCAGCCCAAGCAAGTATTTAGAAGGCTGCTGTAGAAAGATATGTTGCCATAAAAGGCCATTTTAGCAGAAATATAAGGGACGGCACTGGAAAAAGTTGTGTGTTAACTCTTAATTTGATTTGAAGGATCTGAATATAAGAAGAAGGGCAGAAAACACTTTATCTAAGCAGGCTGGACTTCTTCATCCATCCTCCCTGAGGTTGTAGTAAGTTAAAATTCTAGAAATTAAACCTGGCTCTGAAGCAGATGCTTACCACTCTGCAGTTACAGTCTCAGAGCTCTATCGTTCCACTTTCCTTCAGGAGATTTCTTCTTCCACAGCTCACTACAGTATTACCGAGTAACAGTGAGCTCCCAGCAAAACAAACCCACAAAGACAAAAGCCCTCCACGCATGGAAAGATGACACACTCTCCTCCTCCAGAAATGTAAAAATAAGGTTTCATTAAACAAACTAGCTGATCCTCCTCCAAATAGCTGAGGAAAAAAATGGGTTCAAAAGAATGCTGCTCCACTGCAACATGAACCATAACATGCATTCAGTTTCACCTGGAATTTTGTTTACTTAGGACCTGCATCTACTTCCACTCAAGTCAATAGCAAAAACCTGCCTGGGCTGAAATGGCACAGGATCAAACTTAGTGACTTAGCACTTGAGTTAACAATCATGCCAGCGGGTTAGCCTTGATAGTCTATTTCAGCAAAACAAATAAGGAATCCGGTGGCACTTTTAAAGACTAACAAATATTTTTATTGTATAAGCTTTCATGGGCGCAATCCCACTTCATCAGATGCATGAAATGGAAACTGTAGGTGAATATACAGAGAAGGGTGGGTCACAAGAGGACCTTGTACGATAAATAAATTTGTGATAAAGCTCATGTGATAAATAAATTTGTTAGTATTTAAAAGTGCCACTGGACTCCTTGTTTGTGTTAAGCAGAAGTGCAATGCTTCACACAAGATATGGGCCGGGGAAACCATTCATAAAGTTGGATACTCGAGGTCATTGAATAAGTAATTATAAGTATCCCAAATTGTGAGTAATTTCTCTAAACGGCATAACTCCTGCATGACATTTGCCATGACAGCAAGTCAGTAGTTCAGTGGAAAAAGGCTGTTTACTAGCAACAGTTGGAGAGCCTAATACACAGGCATTTTCCTAGCATCAGCAAAGAACATGTGGCTGCATACACAGAAAAGGTTCTGAGCCCATTCAGTGCAAGCTGGAACAAGATTACCATCTGCTGCAGAAAACATCCCCAAACAACGTCTAATGCAGGAGCAAGAGGTGAAACAGTTAGTTTAAAGCTACACCAATCACCGTAATTTAAAGCTAGATTCCCAAAACTAGTAATATTTTGACACTTCGGTATTTCAAATCATGCAAAAACAAAGAACAAAAAAAAATTAGAATTACAACAGGCTATGACAAAAAAGTTAGTCTGCCGTATAAATTCTGAAAAAGGGAGCCTTTTCCAAAAAAACCTCAACTCTTTAGAACGATTTAATAGTTCTAGACTAATTTTTTAATTTTAATTTGCAGCCACCTAAGTTTATTATGATTCAGTCATTTCCGTTGAAAGGACTGATCCAAAATTTTAAAAACCCAACATTTTAAAATTTTGTGCAAATGATAGGAGCAAATCATTCATAATGCACAACTTGACATTTCTTTAAAAAACAAACCTTGCATGCTGCATTTCCCCCCGGCCCCCCCCCCCCGCCCCGCCCCTCCATCCCTTCGGTTCATGAAACCCAAAAATATTACAAGTCATTAAAAGGAGTAACACAGTTACAACAAGTGCTGGAGTTCTTGGTGTGCATTGCACCAAGACCACCAATTGAGTGAAATATAATTAGCTATACCGTACCATTTTTCAGGTACAAGTATGTGACAGGTTTGAGGTTTTAAATGCAACTAAAACAGTGTCCTTGTAACTTTATAATGCTTCATAAAGAGATAGTGATTACTACTTTTTGCATCCGTTTGTTGTACTGAACAGAGGAGGACTCAAACACTTCATACAAAGTTAAATGCAAATAATGGCAGCTCCTACACATTTCTTCAGAAACTAGAAAGTTGCTGTTACACTAAAAAACTAACTTAAAATTGTGAGTCTCATTATATTTGGTGCTTTTTCTTACTACTTCAGCTTCTAGAGGTGTGTTAGCCGGTGACAATCTCAGCTTCTGTTAAAAAATGTTTCTAGCTCACATGGTTTCAGAGAAGCCGAAAGATATGTACCAGGTATGATTTAAAAGGCACAGAACCAAGAAATTAAATAAAGAAACTTTAGCATTTATTTTTAAAAGGTTTGGCTTAAAAACCCACAATTCTCACTTTTAGGGAGGGAGAGAGGGACTAATTCCTGGGTCTTGACTGATTTGGGGGTTGACAGCACTATGGACTGAGTTTTCTTCCGTTTCTCAAAACTTCATTATGTCTTTTAGTTCATCAGTGGCTTTAACTGATTCAGTTCATCAGAATCATGTCAGCCCAGTCAGAGGATCCCTATAAACAAATTATATCCAGCCCCACTTCTTTATTCAGTTCAGAGTTCAAATCAAAGTCCTGAATTCTGCCACCCACAGTTCTAGATCCTAAGAGGTGCAATAACCCAACACACCATGGTTTTAAACTTCCATATGCCATGGGGGGGGGAGCAGTGCTGGAGCAGTTATTACTGACAGATGCGAAGCTCGTTAGTAGGGCATGAAATTGAGGAGCAAAGTCCCAGGGTTATAGTACATTGCCTTGCGCTCCTAGTCAACTGGCCAGTCTCTTGGATGCAGGAACCTAGAAGCATTACTACGTGAGTTATGTTGCAAACTGCAATATCATTTTTCAAATATTCCTCATGGTTGATCCAAGCTGCTAGAGTTTCACGAGGGGAAAGCTGCCCTCCAGCCTATGTCTTCAATAACACAAGGAAGTTGGAAGCCAATCCTGCTCTTCCCGGCCGCCAGGTTTTTGGCAGTGATGCTGCTTCACAGAACAGCATGAACAAATCAGAGGCCAACCGATACGTAGCTAATGTATCTGTGCACATTAAAGCCAGGGTGCACTCAGTGAACAGGGTTGCCTGAGGTTCTCTTATTAAAATGAGATTGTATTTATGAATTCTCAAGTAAAATACTTATCTTTATAAACTATTTTATTCCTTAAATTCCATGCAATGCCAGTGCCAGTAACGAGGATGAGCTGGAAGCCACGTTTATTGCATTTAAGGGAATAGGGAGCCAGGAGCCAAATAAGCAATAACAATCTGTTGTCCCTCTGCAAGAGTTAACCAAGTGTATCCTGACAACACCCACAAAAGGGAAATAGAATTATTCCTGTATTATAGGCCAAGGAAATAGCTAGACAATAAGTACTTCACAAAATTGGGTAAGCATCAGTTGCCCATGTTGTGCAGGAGGTCAGATTAGATTATCTGCTCCGGTTTTAAAAGAAAAGATAACCACCCCCGATACCTCACGAATGCTGATTCTACAAACTATAGGTATACAAAAATAGAGCCCAGCTATTCTCTTCTGCCAGGTTTTCTTTCCTAGAAAACTTCCGTGCTACAGCCCCGGATAATCCAACTACGGTGACCAAATCTTAAAGAAAAAGAAATACAAGTTCTGCATATGCAGGGGCACACACAGTGGAGCCCTGCAAATCCACAGATCATTGCTTAATATCTGCAGACCATGTTTTTTTATGACTGGTGAATCACATGTGGATCTCAAAGTGGGGGAAACAGCTGGGGCTGCCCCCCACCGGCTGTTTGCTGATGGCCCCTGAGAAGGGCATAGATCATGTGCCTCCAAAAAGGGGTCAAATTTAAATTCCTGCACACGCCCCTGTTTGCATTATGATAAAACCCTAATACAGCCTGAGTGTTAACAGTGCTGTGGATTATTTTACAGCATGTTGTTAACCAAACACCTATGTTTAAACAAAGGGAGCTGAGGAATTTATTCCCTGTTTCTCCCATCTAGTGATCTTTCCTGCATAACTTACTCAATATTGCTTTGGGGGCCAAAAACTGATATAAGCTTCGTGAACACAAGTAAACAGAAATATTTCATTCAGCTTTAGAAAATCCCAATCAAAAAACTTTTCCCACACACAAGACGTGTACATTTTTCTGCACTTATACCCAGGAGAGGTCAGTTTACCATAATGGAGAAAAGTGTAACATGCTCAGTCACGAAAAGAGTGGTATGACTGTTTTAGGCAAAGCTTGGCAATATAGTGACGCAGCAACCTTCAACCTATTAGCACAGAAAGCTATTGGTAGAATGGGATGAATAAAGGATGTCATGGTTCCGTGGAAGTTTAAAAAAAAAATCATTTCGACACTGGTGAATTTTTTAATATAAAAGTAAATTTTGAAATGAAAGTTTTTCAAACTGAAAAAAGAAAATTTTTTTTCTTTTAAAAATAATGTGGAAATTAAAACTTTTTGGGTGCGAAGACAAAGGGGATCTGAAGTAAACCATTGGATGTCTCCAAATCCTTATTTTTTGATGAAATAAAGAGTTTAGGTCAAAAAGTTTCACCCCAGCCCAGTGACTGGCCTTATACAGTGGGATTTTTCAAGAACACTCATCAGTCCATGGCAGGTTGGCCAGCGTTGAGAACGGAACGAGGCCGGTGGCTAGCAGCTTTGGAGGATTCCACTCAAACGCCTCTCAACATTATGCACTTTGCTGGTGTATACTAACTTGTCCATAAGTGCTGGAACTGCAGTTTTGGGGGTGCTCCTGCCCCCGGCTCTAAGTAGTTTCCATTATATATAGTGTTTACAGTTTAGTTCACTGGCTCTCAGCAGCACGACTATTAACATTGTTCCAACACTCCTGCACTTGTCAGCCTTCTAGTCTATTATTGCTCTGCAAGATCAAAATGCTCATCGCATTGAGAACTAACAGGCAAACCTATGCTGCTTAATGTAAAATAATGTGCTCTAAAACTAGCAGGCAAGAAGTTAACAGCTAAAACCATCAAAATGACAAGATATCAACTGAAAACTAGAAGAGGACAAGAAGTAAAGTGTTTTGGTCTAATTCCTCTGCTAAAGTTATGGCAACCTGCCATTTCTGTTACTGCTGTTAGATATTACTCGGCAGAAGAGCAAGCACTAGGGATAAAAAGAAAAAGCAATTGCTTAGGGCCTTGAGCAGCTCAAGGAGGCCCCCATTTGCTTTTCATTATGTTTTGGGGGGAGAATATTCCTGCCTAAGGCCCCTTAATTGGCTAGTCCCACCTCAGCCTAAGAATGTCAATCTTTATAACCATTTAAGAGTATATCATCATTAAGCTACTGGTTTTAGGGATGTGATTTATGATCCCAGCCATTTCAGAGATTAAAAAAGAACAAGCAATAAACTAGAAGAAAGGCCATTATAATTACACATTTCCCTCCAACCATTCTTTGGCCACCAAATTATCTTCTTAGGCATGTGCCGAGAATTGTGAACAAGGCAGTGGAAACTTAGGTCAAAGCTAGCATCTCAGTAATGAATAAAGTAATTCTTACTCAAGATATATCTATTAGCCAACTGATGATGAGAAGCAGTATGTTAAGTCCTCGACCATGAGATAGCAGAGCCTCGCAAATTTGTAACAATCCCCATTACTAACGACAATTTAAAACACAGCAACATTGCATCACAAGACTTTTTTTTTATAATTATGATGCTTTATAAATCTTAGGCCTCCCACAGACACTTACACACCAGAAATGTTATACAAAAACAATCCCATTTATTTCAGACAGACTATTTGTATGCGTAACGTTTAGTACACATGCAGCCATTGGGTGATTTAGGGAGCAGATCAAAGAGTGCAAACTGGCACAGATTCATTGCAGTCTATGCAGCAACCACCCTTAAGGCCCACATCATCATGTCTAGGCGAGTTTTGCTGTGAACTGGAGAGTGGCGAGTACTTGACCTCTGGTAATCCAAGACTCTACTGCAGCTGTCTGGTGCCTAATATTTGTGAAGTGCGGCAAGAGAGAGACATGAATGTGAATTGTCAGGTTTCTGAGACAAGCAAATTTCTACTGTAAATACTTAAATTCAGTCGTTACCCACTTTATTCATATTGCTCCCCTCTAAAGCAGTTCAGCTGTGTATAATGATGAACCCTGGTCCCCTGGAAAAGTTTTTATAGTGAGTTCTTTATTTGTAGTAATAAATGTGCACTTCATAAATCTAAGTATACAGAAAACTAATTAATCCCAGATTTAGGGTAGCTTCAAGATTATTTATGACCCTTGTAGTCTTAAAGTAAAACAGCTCTTTTTAATAACTGTATTACCTAAAACTGTTCCAGTTAGGGACTGTGACAGGATTACATCCCCTTTTGATTACATTTCAAGATATGGGCAGTAATTGGGCCTTTCCTGGGCAACTGTTTAATAATAGCTATACTGTTTGTTTTTAAAGAAAGTCTGCCTCTTACTTCTCTGGATTAAATTCTTAACTCCTGACAAACTGTAATATCCAAACTCTGCAATACTGTTTATTCAAGATAGTCACCATAGGTATAGCAGATGTAATTGTCGTAACTGCAGATATGTAGATACCTACCTGTCCCTGAGGACACCAGATACAAGGTAAAATAGGACCAGCTGAATCAGTTGACACAAATCTTCAGCATGAAACTTCGAGAGTCAAAGAATATGAGAGAGAAGTGGGGGGGAGGGGTGTCTGAATCAGGTAACTGTGCTTTTTAAAGAAATGATCTTTTTCCCTGTGCAATTCTTGATTCCAGACAAAAGCAGAATAGCTGAGACATCACACAGGCTGTTCTTTTTAGGGTTCTGGACTTTAGAGACGTGATGAACCCGTTATGTCACAAAAGCCTATTCAGGATATTTGCAGCCTACAGTCTTTGTTCCACGAGGTTCAGTTTGTTTATATTATGGTAGACCACAGTCAAGATGGGCCCCCTTGTACTAGATTCTGTACCACACACAGGTGCGCAAAGAGAGAAAGAATAACTGGGCAGCCCTTATGTGCTGAACTCCAAAGGACAACTTTACTGTGGGTAATTATACTGTTTATAGCTTCTGAATCAACAAGGCAAGGCAGGCCTGCCAAGGTAGTCTATCTTGCTGGGGAATTCATAGTGTAGCCAGGGAATTTGGCAGCCTCAAAATACCCCCCAAAAGCTGGTAAGACACACATCTCTATCCACTAGAGGTGATAGCTAGTGAGCTAGAAACCTGAGTGTTTGTAAATTGGTAGTGCAACATTAAAAAAAAAAAAAAGTAAATTATACAGAATTCTGTGCCATAAACAGGAGATACAAGAGATGTGAGTTTATTAAAATAAAGAAAACTATGGATAAAAAACAAGCCAAGCAATGATCTAGAGAGTATTACAATTGCTCACTAGATGCTAAAGTAAACAAGATACTGTAGGCCCAGAATCACCATTAAAGACCCAGTTTGACACTGAGTATGTGCTTGCACAAACATGTGTCTGTTAAGCCACACAGCAGATGTGTGAACTATCAGACACAAGACATGAGTTTGGGAAATTCATGTGCATAAAACCCAGTGCTGTGTGGATAACGCACAGTATTCTGAAGAGCTATTGCTTCACCCTAAAGCTCTCTGTCCTTTCCTAAGAAAGCTGGTTAACATATATGTTCTATTTTTAGTATTTCTATATAGGTTTTTATAACACTTGTATCACACAGTATCTGAGTACATTTCAGTCGTGCATTAAGTGATCTAACCCAGTGGTTTTCAAACTTAGGGTTGGGACCCAATACTGGGTCCCAACCCCTCAGGCACTGGATTGCAGCACCCCCTGCTGCTGCTGACGCCAACAAACACAGGAGAGAAAGTGGAATTCACTGAAGTTCATGTGATCCTCAAAGATTCCAGCCTCATTTCCCTCTGTCTTCACCCTCCCATTAGGTTGCAACCTATTTAAGCTTTTGTAAAGGCCATCTGACTATTTATTCCTTTCCCTCCAACAATCTTCTAATACAGCTGGCCCGCTCTTCCCACCCTGGGCACACAGCAGCAAATCTACCCACTCGGGAGCTACCTGCTAACCCTATTCCTTCCCTTTTTCTCACCCCCAACCCACCCCATCCCATCCTCAGCAGCAGAACCATGAAATGCTCCTGCAATCCTGCTGTTGGCTAGCCCATACCCAGGTCTATGGCTTGAGATGCCAGACTGAATCAATGGGTGGACTCACCCATGTCTGGAAAAGCAAACTTCGATGAGCTCCACAAACCAGGATTCACACAGCCACGATCACTGATTCCACCATACTTACAGCCCCAAGTGGAGACAACTCTCTCATTTAATTTAAGTTTCCCCTACAAGTGCTGGAGTTTCCAGGAATGAGAACATATCAATCTGAGAAAGGCCTTCCCAAAATTATAGGAACACCAGTTTGCATCTCTGACCAGCCTCTAATTTTTCTGCCCTCTTACAATTTCAACAGACAACTAACCCTATGTTTTTCATGCTTCTAATTTAAAAAAAAAAAAAAAAAAAATGCTTCCATACTTTGGCAGCTACAGCCAGAGTTTAGCCTATGCAAATTAGTCAAGCGAGGAGGCTTCTGAAATATATCACTTTACAAAGTAGAAATGGTGACAGACATGTTCTCCTCCCTCCCCCGCATTAGCTAGTATGTGGGCCCATTTCCTTGGGCACTGAACGAGTCAGCTCTGGTAGTTACATGAGTCAAGAACAGCAACAGGCAAAACAAAGAAAGCAGCTAGTTATCAAGAAATTTTTATCAGAGGCTACTGGGAAGTGAGACATTTCCTGCTTTTTTGTTTTCAGTCTTAAAGGTTTTTTAATACAGTCGGGATTATTCAGTTAAAGTTTACATAGTCCTTCAGAGCCAGAGTAGAAAAACATGCTGCTCCACACCAAATACAGTGGAACCTTCTAATAAAAAGATGTTTTGATAAGGTTACACTCAGATACTACAGACATGGGGTTAAAGGTGCCAGAAACATGTTTATATTAAGGTACGCACCAATGCCATCATCAGTTCTGCGGAACCAGCGGCGGTTTTTTTCTAAAAGTTTCCCAGTTGAGATACAGGCTTGGAGGACAGTTCTGAATACCTCTCCAGTAAGTGATGATTGCTGCATTACAAAAAGATCATCGGTGTGGAACCCGGTGGGAAATAAAGATTCATTACAGAGACTTGTCCACACAAGGAAAAAATTTTGCAGACTTTCTGTCACTACTAATGTAACCCCCTTGTCTACATATGTTGTGTCCTCTCTACCCACCTGTTTCCACAGAGGTTGTCCCTATTATAGCCCAAAACTAGAGACCCTGGCTCTTCAGCTCAAGCTGCAGAAATTCATGTTTGAGCTCTGAAAGTCCATGGTTCAAGACGGCTGCTGTTCAACTACTTCCGATTCAGCACCACTAGTGGAGAATGAAATTCCCACTCTCTCTATCTACTACTGAACGAATTCACAGCCAAGGGAATGAACTTGGCAGAATCTATGGGGAAAGACGACCCTGTCCAGCTTGACTCTAGTCCTGCACTGAGAAGCGACATGAGAGGTGTTGAAAAAGTGGAAGGCCTCCAAGCTGCCGTGTAGATGGGCTGCTGGCATACGCCTTTAAACCTGCTGTAAGCAGAGTGGACTGACAGAGCTTAACACGCTGGTAACAGCAGGCGCCTTATCTGCATGTGGGCTCACACCACAGTGACACTCATGGAGCTGAGCCAATGCTAGAAACACTAGGAAACCCGTTGCCAGGGGTTAGCAGTTATAAGACTTAACAGGGAAGCTATAAAAATGCAGCCTGCGGCCCTCTTTAGAGAGCATGCCTTATATATGGGGATGCACCGGAGCAAGCCTATTGCTCTGATTCTCAGCTTGCAAGAGTATAAATGACACCATCAGTTGCAGAGCGTGAAACAACATCAAATCAGAACGGTCACATTTTATACCCCATTTACACTGGCGGAAGTGACTTTGAAGGGCCTGATTCGCTGCTGCCTTGCACCGTAGGTCTCAATATTCAACACACAGCATTCAGCATACACAGCGTGCTTCAGCTTGTGGTACACTACTAAGCTTAGATCATACATTAGGTTGCCAAAGGCCAGTGTGTCATTATCATGTGTGTTTAAATAGGCAGGAGACATCACCCCTTCTTGTCCCGTTTTAGCTTTCTGTTACAGCCACTGCTTTTGTTACTGACACCCTTGGGCTGCTGTAACTGATGACTACTCCATGCAAATAGCTCAGGGACTGATTCAAGTACTCTGTTTTTTCTTATGTGATGGCTCTGAGCAACTGGAAACTCCTCTTTAAATGCTTTTTGAGACAGAGCGTACGTACGCTATTATAGAGGGAAAAAACAAGGCACCATATAGGCTTCTGGCAAGATTACAGCGTCGTGATGTTTGGGCATCCCTTTTATGAGCTGAATTTAGCCTTCAGTGCTAGTGCTTCGAACAAATACCTATTCCAAACAGCAGGACTCATCTTAGAACCAACTTAGCTGCGAAGACTGGGCACTAAAAACAGGAACAGGATGATATCTCTTCTGGAATCTTGAAGACTTATGGACAACAGTGGGGCAGGGATGGGAAACAGTTCTTCGATTTAGACCATGAATCAAATCAGCACTCCAGAACACAATTTGCAGAACAGAATACTGCAAGATGTAGGCCTCTTCCTGTCTTGAACAGAAGCTGACATTGGGTTTTCCAACAAAACAGTTGGATAGATCAGAAATTTTAAAAGTTAAATAGTACAGTCTCTGTCATTGTCCGTTCAACAGAGAAATCAGAACTAATGTACATTTATGCTGCACATCTTCATGATTTGATATTTCAATAGCAGATTCATCCTGGTAAAAATTAAAAAAGCTGCAACTCAAATCTCTCTTAACTGTGATTTCAAATACTGAGAATAACATGAAGTAAAGCCACTGTGAAAACGTCAGTCTCAGCAGCAGACTGTTTGAGTTTCACATGATGTTGCACAGCTCAGTAACCCAGGTGTTTGCCTGAAAGATGCCCTTCATGTTTCAAAGAGAATTCAATTATTTGAAAAAGATGTTCTGTTTTAAAAGCTGCTTTTGAAGCACATAAGCCATTACCACTGAACAAGAAGGGGGAAGGAATGACAGAATTGTAGACGTTTTAATGTCTGTACCTGATGCTGCAGAACTAAAACATTTATCTAATCCAATAGTTCTCAAACTTCCTAACCTAGAATAACATCTAAAATTCAGACTACTTGGTCCACCACCTTCAGTGTTACAACAAGTATAGATATAATGAATTCTCATTCTGATAAGTCAGCTTGCACACCATTGATCATGGCCCACTAGCCATCACAGAATGTGGGTTGAGAAACTCCCAATTTAATCTGAATTTACAAACATAAAGCCTAGTCCTGCTTCCAATTAAGTCAACAGCAGACCTTCCAAAGGCTTTAGGGACAACAACATTGAGTCCATAATGTTTAAAATCTTTTCCATGTTCAGGACAAGGTGGTGCGAGATTTAATTAGACTCCTTCCCCTGCAGCAATCCAAGTTGAGTGGTTAGGATAGGGAAAGGAAGTCAGCAGAGCTAAGGGCAAACATGGCATCTCGTTACACATTCTGTGCATATTTACAGTGCAAGGAGTACAATTTAGCCTACAAGGGTTGGAAATATTCATTTCTGTAAAGAGTTAGGATCTTTTGTGAAAATTCTATAAAAGCAGAGGACATTTCTTCCAGCACCCTTCTCTGAAAGCTCCTCTGGAACTTCTTCCTTTTGCCATCCCAAAGGCAATAAATGGCATCAAATTACAGTGATGAAGCGAACCATATACTTTCGATGCACTGAGAATCCAGTAGAGCTAGTTGCTGTACCTGGGTGAAGTCAGATGACTCCCTACCACAGGAATGAAGTATTGAATAAGTCTGCTAAAAACCAATGCCATCAGCCAATCCTCTGAATCACCAATAAACCAAGGAACTGGAAACCAACCTCAGCCCATAGCAGTAAAACCCCTGTCATGAGCTTGGCATGTAGTGATTCTGAAACAACCTAAACCTGAAGATGGGATCTAGGCATCTCGTTGAATTGATTTGGTATTAAACTAAAATTTTCCAAATTTACATGTAACAACTAGTGAACGCTTAGCATGAGAAAATGAACTACTGCCTTATGAGCTAGATAGCAAGCAGGATCTGAACTGAAAACTACCACCTGCTTAAGTACAGGTTTTTTTTTTTTATTATTATTACAATAGCTAATGATAGGTTTCATTTAGTAGAAGTCAACAGTGCCAACTAGGAAGGGAAGTAAAATTAAACAATATAAAATAAAAGGTTTCCTTCACTGAGCAGTTAAGCATGATTTTTTTACATTCCCCTTTAGATAGTGAATGCTTGTTGGGGCTTTATTTCAAGTCTTATTTGAAAGAATGTATTTGATACCTTTATAGAAGAAAGAAATGTTCTATTGAGCATGAACAAGCCAGATTTCTTTTGGTCATGAGCACAGGAAATATGATAGAGGGTCGACAACAATGAATTCCTTTGACTTCATCCTATTTAGTTTCTTGATTAATCTCTGTTACTAACTGTTGCCATTTGTATCCCACATTCTGTGGAACAGAAAAATCTTTGATCCAAAGTACTAACTTGGAATCCTCTCTGTACCTGTATTGGAAAACTGACAGTCCTACATGGCCGGACAAAATTAATTTGGTACAGAACACTGATCTGCCTGCTATCCTGCCACTGACCAGGGTGACTACCTTGTGCTTCAGAGGAAAGCAAGCCACTTTTTAGAAGACAATGAGAAGTATGATGCCATTAGACCAAACAATACTTTTTGCCTTTGTCTCTGGATAACAAAATCAGAATGACCAATTCCACTCTCTTTATAATCAATTTCAGGTTATAAATGCTACTCAGGGATGCCAGAGAACTACTTCCTTAACAACAGTTTTCAATGACATTGTTTAAATATTGTTAGAAGTCTTTTTGTTGGCTTTTTTGGTTTTATAAAATAAAGTAACTGAGTTTGCTACTTAACTCTAAGTTTAGTATTCTTTTATACCTCTCTTCTAGTTCTCCCCTTTTCACAATAGGTACTGTATATTGCTTGCCTACCCATCTGATGGGGTGCCACAAAATCTAAAGGCACCAATCCTGCAATGTGATCTGTGCTCACAGACCTTTTCAGCCATACACATCAGATTTGACAATCAAGCCAAAGTTTGTGAAGCAGTCCAAAGACAAAAAGTGTGATATAGGAATAATTTAGATGTTACTGTTTCAACTAAGGATCTAGTTTCCCTTTCCCTTTCCGAAACTAATGACCCCTATGAAAATCCTGTACAATTCAATACTGTTCTATAGAAATTCAATTCCATTCTATTTAAGCTCGTATACTCTTGTTACCACCATAACAGCAGCACCCCTTCCAATAGTGCAATAAATTATAAAAGATTAACTTCTAAAAATGTATAAAGCTTAAAAGAGAATGAAATCCTTTAAAGTGGGCTGGCTTCATAATTCTATAGAATAGTTGTTCTTACTTAAATTCTGGAAGACTTCTCCCACAGTGGAAAGCATATTTCAACTCCCAGTTAGTTCTTGAGGTCCATTTACAGGAGAGTTAGTGTATTTAATATACTGAATTTATGTTAACTTTTGGTTAACAGCTAGCTTGGCAGAACACATATAAATAATTAGTACAAAAGTTACCGTATGCATTCAAACATTAAAGATATCTTCTGAGTCTATAGGCAGTCTCAGCAATTACCAAGTTAACATTCAGTATAGGAGACTTGCAGAGCAATTATGAACCCATTCAGTTGCTTACTGTTCTTTCATCTACAGAAAGCTCAGTAAATCAGATTACACTTACATGTCATTAGGTTTTGCGGTTTTAAGTTGTTTCAGTATTACCAGGCATGTGTGGTTTTAGTGCCATTTTTATTATTGAGTCACTATGTTAGCGAAATAAACCCTGTTTTCAGACTAAGATCATGGGTAACTTGAAGGAAGACAGCTACGTGTAACTCCCTCAATCTGGACATTTTGACCATTAAATACAAAATCTCAGAGCCTGGTAAATTCTTTCTGGACATGCTCAATGTATCATAACCAGAATACCTAACACATTCACTTGGACCCAGCAGAAAGATGCAAGAGGACACTTATGTTTACTGGATACTTGAAATTACACAGTATTTGCCATGTTTCTAGCTCAATACTTTTGATAAAGTAAATTAATTATTTTTTTAATCCAGTCCCCCAAATCTTTTCAGAAATTCTGTCAGTTTTTAATGTCTCCTGCACAATAGGAGATTGGGTTGTTTTGCACATGCAGAAAACACAGCTTTAGACTTTATTAGACTGGTAAGAGGTTCTAGTGAATGTAAATAGACCCCATAGCTCTTTCTCTACCTGAACATCTTACCACACCCCAAGTAATGTCTACTGAAGAGAAATAAACAAACATTTAGCACCTGTGTAAGGTAACACTAGACCAGAGAGACAGAGGCATGGCTTTCTTTGTCTCTCCCCTGGCTGAATCAGTTCTGTGCTAAAGGGAAACACAAGCATGCTCTCTCTGCAATACTCAAAAACCAGCCCCAAACTGCACTTTGAGGATCAGCTGAATCGTTCTGCCTCCAGACAAACACACGAGCCTCTGCAACCCCTGCCGGGCGATCTCAGGCCCCGGAAGCTCCGGAAACTGGAGCAATTTCTGGAGGAAAGATCAACCTAAGTCCTGAGTTAAATGCACCCCGACCCCTGCCTCCCAGCCCCTGCGAGTAGCTACCAGATTTCTGCCTCCCACGGCAGGTCTGTCACTCACCTCTCCTGGGTCTCCTCTCCCCCCCCCGGACTCCCCGCAAAGTGCGGGGCTCGGCGCTGCAGGTGTTCCGGCTCGGCCAGGTCTGCAGAGCTGGCAGAAAGCGATTCCCTACACGCCGGGCGCCCGAAGAAGCCTCCCCTCCCCGTTCGGGTCCGGCCAGCTGCTGCTCTGGGCGGGGATGGGCTCGCGGCTGGCCCTGTGCACCAATGGGAGAAGACAGAGCCTCCTCCTGGGCGGGGATGTTCCCCTGCCACGCCCCCTCGCTCCAGGGTCCTGCCCTGTCTCTGGTCCCTCCCAGCCCTCTTTCATTCTCTTACCCACTTAGCTGCAGTCTTTGCTGTCCCTGCTCCTGTCTCTCCTCCTTCCCCTCTGTGCACAGAAAGATGCAGGTTCCCTTTCCTTGGAGGGCACGCCCCAAAAGACCAGAGTGGGGCCGCGCTGGAGGACGTGTGCTGCCTGCCACATGGCACACAGCAGGACCTCATTAAGCCATGTGAACAGAGTCCCTAAGCTAAGTTAAGAGTCAGAGGCCCCCATACTATAGAAAATAAAGAAAAAAGTGTATTACATTATAACAGAAAGGGTACTGAAAAAATAAATGATAATCTGTTATACTTGCGTAGATACATAGGCAAAGATGCAAGGGAAAACAACTAAATGAAACATACAGCTTGCAAAAAGCCTTAGTTGCATTATCAATTTCAGTTATGATAAATCTTCCAAGCAGGCTGTGGAATCTCCATCATTGGAAGTTTTTAGGAGCAGGTTAGACAAACACCTGCCAAGCATGGTTTAAGAGGGTATTTGGTCCTGCCATGAGTGCAGGGGACTGGACTCCATGACCTCTCATGGTCCCTTCTGGTTTCCATGATTCTTAGTTATCCTCAACATATTTAGAAGCCCCTCATTAGGTGTATGTCTACTCTGGCAAGTTAGGTTGACTTAAGGATACTTAAGTTGACCTAAACAAAGCCGCATCCACACTGGGCTTTTCTTAAGTCGACTTAAGCATTTCCTTAAGTCCACTTAAGAAAAGCTTAAGTTGACTTAATAACACCTCCTTTTAGGTCGACTTAAACCTTAAGTCAACTCTGTAAGTCAATTTAAGGCCAGTGTAGATGAGGATTAATGCTAAGGCAACTTTATTAAGTCAACTTAAAGCCAATATAACAGCTATCTCTGCTGTAAAGTCGACTTAACTTTGTAAGTGTAGACAGAGCCAATGTGAGGCTTTAAATCATGGCTTACATAGCTTGTGCCTAAATCCAGCACTAACATACACCCACGGGCCTTTCACTGTCCCGTGGTATCCCACAACTTCTATACCTAGAAGCAGGCTGGGGGAAGATCTTGTGGGATGAGTCCTAGGAGTTTCTGCTTTCACCTGCAAATTTATTTTATTTAAAACACCAGTCATTTGGTGCCAGGATATCTAGTCCAAAGATCAACTTCTCAGACGCATCTTAATGAGCCACAGGGATAATCAGATTGTTCCAGCTGCAGCAGGAATATCCATTGAGTGCCAGGATTTTAACTGGAGTTCTTTGGCCTGCTCTTCACTAGAGACATTGGTCTTGGTTCCCACTTCTCAGGACTGTCACATGCACATTTTAGGCAAAGGAGCTTTTCAGTGGACTTCCAACCTTGCTGCTTGTCACACTCTTATAGGGTCTCAGACTGTGCCTTCACCACGAAAAAAGGTGTGTTTTTACTTTGAGAGACAACTCTAGATAACTAGCCTGACATAAAATCTGAGGGGAAACGAGGCATTCTGGTTTTTACCTGTGTGTAGTTCATTGAAGTAAACCACATACAGGAAGTAGAGTTGACCTTGACCAGCTACCTCAAGGTAAAACCGACTTGTGCCTTGTCTTCCCCGAGATTTTGCAGCAAGATAAGGATCTCAGTGTAAAAACACATCGCTTTTTGCAATGAAGACATAGCCAGTGACAACTGAGGCTCAGTCCCCTGTGTGCCCTGTGCATGGAGCTCACTAGCATACACAGTTAAAACAGAACTACCGCCAAATGGAAATGGAGCTCCTACCTCTGCTCTTCCTAGAGTTACGCAGCAAGGAAACTCTCTCTAGTTTGCTGAATGAGGATCCTCTGCTTTCCCACCATGCTCCCTACATCTGTGGCTTCCATAGTACACCTGACATCCCATTATACTCCATGCTCTCCACCATATGTGCCCACCCAAGTTCCACCAACAGATTGCCACCATTTCTCCTTCCCTGAAGTCTTTAAATAACCAGAATCTGACTCCTCGGATCTAAATGACATTAGTCCAAATCAGAAATTCTCTCATTGAAATCTGCTGTGTAACCAAGATCAGAATTTGGCCCTCTGCATTTAATACATTATTTTCATAGTTGAGACGCTACTGATTAGCTTGTTCCATACATAATGGTTTGTTACACATGAGGGACCAAAATGGATTCTCCATCACTGGTAATTAATTTTAAAATGAAGATGAGGTTTTTTTCGAAAAGATAGGCACTAATTCAAATAGGAATCAAATCAAGGATATTCAGTGGCCTGCACTATACAGGTCAGACCTGATGATCAACCTGATAATTTCTGGCTTTATAACATCTGAATCTCTGAAAAGCAAAACCTTTTCATGATGGAGAAGGAAGGATTGCTTTTCTTTAACTGTGTGAGGGGTGGAGGGGCACATTTGTACACCCCACTCTCTTCAGATAATTTAAAGTGGCAGAATTTTAATTCAAATTTTCAGCATTTTGGCTTTTCAGAGAAATAAATTATATGTCTTTAAAAAGGGAAGTAGAAAGTGTCAATGTTATAGAACTGGTCCAAACTCAAATGACCTGGGCTCAGGGGGGTTTTCGCCTTCCTCTGTAGCACAGGGCATGGCTCACCTACCGGTGAATTCTCTGTATCTTAAAGTCCCTTAATCATGATTTAAGGAGGTAAATAACTCAGTCATAGGTTAGTGGCCTATTGCTGGAGTGGGTGGGTGAGGTTTTGAGGCCTGCATTTTGCAGGAGGTCAGACTAGATGATTGTACTGGTCCCTTCTGACCTTAGAGTCTATGAGTCTATAATTCATGAATATTTTTGGAAATGAAAATGCAGAGCTCAATTCAAGGGGTGATATTATTTGTTATTTGCAAGTATTCTGGCAACCACCATGTATTTCATGAAAATATATTTGTAAAAATTTCACAAATTTTTATCTACCAAAAATCATGCTTGAAGTTTATTCTTATTCTTTGCAAAAGTTTAAGTCATCCAAGCAGGAGCAGGAGCAGGAGCATGTCACATGACTTTAAGTGACCAACTATATGCCACAAATTGTGAATGGTTAAATTCACTAACAACCAATAGTTTGAAAGTTATTTATCCAGGATACTCTGTAAAGGTATTTAAAGAATGTCAGAATAAATTCCCAAATTACTATTAGGAAAGAAAATAAAGAAAGGGTTGCAGTTGGGGCTAAATTCATACTGAATGGTTTGAGCTGACCCAATTGCATGTATAAAACCCTTATTCTTAGAAGGAGAGGACAGTTGTGTCATTTGAGAAAAAACTACAGGAGTCACTTTTTTCTAACACTGAACAAGGAGCTTTTAGAATAAGGAAAACCATATTATCTTATTCTCCAGCATTTCTGCTTCACTGTAGAACTTCTGCCTGGAACCTTCAATGGCTTCCTCCTCCCTGTACTATCTATTTTAAAGACTATGATATGATATTTACAATATCCCATAAGATTCTGAGTATTTGACAAGGTTTAATTTGAATTAAGTGCATCAGGAAAAAAATGAGAGAACTAATTAAATCCAGACCTCAGTTATTCAGCTGTAATGATGCTCTTTCACCCCCTTTTCTGTTTACTGAATGTAAAGTGTTGCGCTATCATCTATTCAAGCCCACAAACGGATATTGAACTGAGGAAGCAGTTCAAGGAAGAAATCAAAGCAAGCTAAATATTAGTGACGTAGTCACACAGAAATGACACCATTAAACAATCTAATTGGGAAACACCTTTCTTCCCAGCATCTCCCATTATGTAGCTTATGCAGCTCACCACCTAGCATTCTGGCCTTGTGCTTCACAATCTAAGACACCTGTCTCCTCCCATTTATTGTATAGGGATCCTGAGTGCCTGACTCAAGATTTGTGGAACTCAGTGTTGTTCCTGTGAGTATCTAGACCTCTAAAAGTCCATTTGTGGACCCAAGTCTTACGTTTTATTCCTGCTGTCACCAGGAAATTTTTTGTGAAGTATATGGATGAGAAGAACTGTGCCCCTATAAATTAAGTCATAGAAATGTTTTCCTTTATAAAAATTTGGTACAGGGTAGCCATTTTCAAGAGAAAAAACAATGCAACGGGTCAAGCATGGTAAGAGCATCATGCTCTTTGCCTTCACAATAAAGAATGAGTTAAAAGAAGCCACAAGAGCCAAAACTGCTGCTGAAAAGGCACCCTGGCACTTTGTGGAGAGGGGGTAGTTTAAAATCACACTTTTTCTTACCTCTCACTCTTCCCCCAGATAGTCTCGTAAATCCATATTTAGGACCAGAGGAAGCGAGGAAGCAGCCCTAGATGGTGTAAAATGTATAGATAAATACAGGAGTGTCAATAGCATATCAAAGGTGTCTTTCTGTTGCATTGCCACACTAAGGAGACTGCAGAAATAATGCTATTCTCTACCATGGCTTTTTAAAGATTTTTAATTTTGACCCTATCACCCTTCGCTTTGCAGCCCTCCACTGTTTCCCCCTTCTCCACATCAAACACAAAATAATGTCTTCTCTTTTAAGGCCCTTCATGGCCTATAGCCATGTCACAGATTCCCAGGGTCTTTTCTACGCCCTACCCTGTAACCAGTCTCCTAGGTGTTGGACCCTAACAATCCTCACTGTTTTACAGGAGCCACCCTGTGGCCTCCACAACTCTTGGGCCTTCAGGCTCCAGAAATCCCTGTTGTTCTCTCTGGAGCAGGTCCAGCTGAGCCAGACTCCTGTGAGAGAATTTTTCCTCCCTTCCGGGCACAGTCTGTAACTGCAGTGATACCAGGCAACCCTTTCAAAACAAGATGACAATTTATTAGCTGCCTGGAATACACAATCTGAAAGTATTTGGGTTAGCGTGAGAAAGGCAGACTTTGGATAGAGCTAATGTGGGTGGAAGCCAGAACTTCCCTATGTGCTGCTTTCCACAGCTCCATCCTCACTCTATGTCCCCTTCCCACTCCCCTAAGTCTCTCATTTCTAGAAAGCTGCTGTGAGTTTGCAAACTCTGTTCTTCTCACAGGTTCCTGACATCTCCAGTCCATTTTCCTCCTACAGGGACTTGAAACCAGGTGTCTTAAGTCCTAGGCTAGTGTCTTAGTAACTGGATCATTCCTTCTCTTGATTTCTGGAAGTATCCACTTACTGGAAAGTGCTCCTTTACATGTGTCAGCTGTGTAGCTATGGGTTTTCCAGTTTAGCACAGGCAGGCAGAGTGAACCATCAACAGGCAAGTCTACATCGCTATAGCTTATTAGAAATTATAGATAAGGCAGGGTGCACTGAAAGAGGAAAAACTTTGTAACATTTTTAAGGACAATATGAATGTCTATTGACCCATTTAGATTGGTATTGCTATCCGGGGCCAGCAGATGGGCTAAAATGTTTCTCCCAGAACAAAGGGAAGGCATGAGGTGGTTGGGTAACACAGGTGTCTGGGTGGTAGGAATGTGAGCTGGCTGGAATCTTGATGGATCAGTGAATGATCAGAAGATAATGGGAACCTCCGTGATCAAATGATTAGCATGGGCAAAGCAGGCTGAATATTGGAACTCAGCGATGCCAACTTTCTTCATCCCTTTGTGAAATTCTTGAACAAGCACCTTCCTACTTTCTCTAATACTGCCCCCACACACTTCAGAGGAGCTCCCCATAAACTCCTGCCAAGTTGCCACACTGTCCTCCTTCACATTCTTCCTTAAGACTCTCTTCTGTTGTGATATCGGCAAAAACGAACAAACAAAATAGACAATAGTTAGGCAGACTGGTGCTCTGTGACTGCTGCTTATCACGCTAACTCCAGTTAGTCTGATTTTTTTAGCACAAAATATTCCAGTTGGAAAATGTGGTTTTGCCATTTGGATCAAGTATTTTGATTTTTCAACTGGAAAATTTAAAATGGAAAAAATCATTTCTGGTTACTGCTTTGAAATTAAGTGCAATTTTTCATTTCATTTGTACTTAAAACTGTGGTTTCGTGAAAGGAAACATTGTTTTTTAGTTTTCTCTTCGTTTCTTCATCTCCTTTTTTTTTTTCCACTTCCTCCTCTGTTACCTGTTTTGTTTGTAATTTTGTTCTCTGGTACAGAAGACATAAGGCTTAATAATGAATATAAAGGGGTTCTTTACTGAGTGTACTGAACACGGACAGGGCCCTATACTTTTTCCTAGCTCTCTTACTCCCATATGAGCCAAACATTTTGGCTATGTCTACACTTACAAAGCTAAGTTGACTCTATTAAGTTGACTTAACAAGGTCGACTTAAATCGACTTAGAGTTGACCTTATTAAGTCGACTTAGAGGGTGCGTCTACACTATTAAATTAAGTCGACTTAATTTACTCTGCGTCCACACTGGCATTTCCTTAAGTCGACTTAAGCTGCTGCTTAAGTCGACTTCAGGAAATTTAAAGTCGACTTTATTAAACCTAGCTTAAAGTAAACTTTAAAGCTTAAGTCGACTTCTTAAGTCAACTTAGGCCATTCACACAGGTTTTAGGTCGACTTAAGAAATCAACTTAGGCGTTAAGTCAACCTAAAGAGTGGTAGTTATTAAGTCGACTTAAGGAAGCACTTAAGTTGACTTAATGACAACCAGGTGTAGACGTGGCTTTGTTTAGGTCGACGTAAACGTCCTTAAATCAATCTAAGCTGCCAGTGTAGACGCACCCATAATGCCTGTTTCCACCAAACAGGACCTCCCTGCACTTTGTCTTAAATTCAGCAGTCCTGGAAAGAACTATTGAATATACTAGTCTGCATAAAAGACCTGAAACTCTAGATTTATCCTGACATTTGCGAGGAGGTGACAAGGAGTATGCGGAAAAAGCCCTAATATTGCCTCAAAGCCAAATGTCTTAGATTCTGCTTGCTCTTTTTATTTCTAGGAGGCTGTAATTCATGTTTAATTTAGCATTCCCTTTATCAATATGTTTTATTTTTGCACCTTGAATCAACTTGTTCTGAGTCATCTGTTTGCAGGCCCTACCCAAGTCACCTGACTGGTGACACATGCTGTTGTGTAAGTATCATTGCAATTATGGTGCTTCCTCACTTTAATTCGTGAGCTGAATTTGTTAGAAGTTCCAATCTTTTCACATAAATTCTTATTCTGTCAAACTCGTGTGTGTGTGTGCGTGCGTGTGCACGTGCGCGTATACAATGATGATTTATTCTGGAGTGATCGGAGTATGGCAGAATAAAGAGAGGAACATTACACAAAAATTATTCCTTTTTTTCGCGCTTGTATTTTTAAACTTTCTATATAATCAATCCTCAGTTAGGATGGTAGGAGAGTTTAATGAAATGTGGTTTTAAAAATCAGTGTTCAGTTTGTCGTTCGTTAGAAAGAGTGACACCTCTTGTTTTCCCATGTACTGTAGCTATAAATTCTAAAACATTACTGTCTTCAGAGACAGACACCATTTTATTTTAAACCAACAGCTGTCAATAAAAGCTAACAGAATGTTTGGACTCATTGGGAAAAGGATAGATAACAAGACAGAAAATATCATATTGCCGCTTTATAAATCCATGGTACGCTCACATCCTGAATATTGCATGCAGATCTGGGCATCCCATCTCAAAAAAGATATACTGGAATTGGAAAAGGTACAGAAAATGGCAACTAAAATGATTAGGGGTATGGCACAGCTTCCATATAAGGAGATATTAATAAGACTGGGGCTTTTCAGCTTGGAAAAAGGGGTGATATGATTGAGGTCTATAAAATCATGACTGGTGTGGAGAAAATATTAAGGAAGTGTTATATGCTCCTTCTGATAACACAAAACTAGGGCTGGCCCAAGCGTGTAAGTGAACTAGGCGGTCGCCTAGGGCGCTGGGCTTTAAGGGGCACCAGATGGAAGAGAATTTTTTACATATGTTATTTCATGGGGGTAGGGGGCACCAAAATCATAATTCACCTAGGGCACCAAAAACCCTTGGGTCATCCCTGCACAAAACTAGGGGTCACCAAATGATATTAATAGACAGCAGGTCTCAAATGAACAAAAGGAAGTATTTCTTCACACAAAGAACTAAGTAAGTTCATGGAGGATGGGTTCATCAGTGGCTATGAGGCAGGGACTGCTGTTTGCCAGAGGCTGGGAATGACCAGCAGGATGGATAACTTAATGATTCCCTGCTCTATTCATTCCCTCTGAAGCACATGACTTTGGCTGTTGTCAGAGGACAAGATGGCTAGCTGGACCATTGATCTGACCCAATATGGCCATTCTTATGTTTTTATTCTTTTACAGGTACTAAATTACAAAGAAATCAGGATCACTGAACTCTTTGCCAGAGACTTTTCTTTTGTTCTTCCTTGTAGATATTTTTCTTAGTCTGAAAGGAAATCTGTAGACTGAAGTGCATGTTTTGCTGTTTCTGTATGGAAGTATAACAGACATAACTAACAATTTTCAAACACAACTTTGGGTACTTGGTAAAGAGCTCTTGACTCTGTTATAGGTATAGAAGCAAGATCCAAAAATAGTTCATTTGCCTATGCTACTTTACACAAAACAAAAAGCAGATTGGCTGCTTATCCGGTCCTCACTTATCTAGTAAGTGAGCACCTCATCATGCTTAATGTATTTCTTACCACAACCCTGTGAGGCAGTGAAGACCCACTTTTTCAGATGGGACACTGATCCACAGAGAGGTTAAGTGACTTGGCCGAGGTCACATGAGAAGACTGTAGCAGAACAGGGATTTGAAACCAAGTATCTGAAGGCCTAGGCTAATGCCTTAATCACTGGCCATCCGTTCTCTTGCTTTCAGAAAGTATCCATTACTCACCAAAAGTGGAACACACTCCTCAATAGGTGTTAGTTCCGCATAGCTAGGGGTTTTCCAGTTCAGTGTAGGAAGGTGGAGTTAATTGGGAATCCACTCCATTAAGATCTTGTTATTTAACTTATGTACCATGACACAGTTTTTTTTAAGGGTGGGGAAAGAGAACTAATTTACATAAAGTTTTTATGGGTCTTAACTTAAAAAAGCCAGAAAAATGAACAGCATTATTTCTGCAGTATTCTCAGTGTGGCAATGCAACATAAGCAGAACACTGTTGACACTGCTGTATTTATCTCCACATTATCTGTACATATCTCCTGTATTTATCTACACATTATCTATACATATCTCCCGTATTTATCTATACGTTTTACATCATCTCGAGTAGCTTCCTCTACTGGTGTTCTTCCCCCATCTCTTCAAAGGGATCTGCAGCACTTCTGAAATGCATGTCACTTACTCTGGTCCTAAATATGGATTATGGGGACTAACTTTAGGCACCCAGTCTTGGAAATCATGGCCTGCACCTTGGGTCTATTACATGGGCACTCACCTGAATAATTTAGCGGTGTGTCCCCGATTGAAACCTAGTGAAACTAAACACATACTATGAACTAATGTCAGCCTGAACAACCATTTGAAGACTCATGGGGTCTGTTTTCTCTGGGAAAAAAAACCAAGCAAACAAACTTGGATATCCTGTTAAGTCTACTGCACCAACGGCTGGTTCAACACCCAAACCCAGAATTCTATCCTGAAAAAACCCCTCAAAAGCTTCCCACATGGTACTAAAGGCCCTATGCCCCACACTCACTTCTAGAGGAGTGGGACTAACCTCCAACCTCAGTCACGCACATTGGACATTTCAGAACAAACCTCATTTTGGGGAAAGATCATGAAGCTGTGTTAAACAGCCTGCTTGCCTAGGACAGAAGTACGCCCCAGGGGCTCTGAGTGGAGGAAGAGAGGGAGGGAGACACTGGGTATTGTAATGGGTTCATGGTCACATTCGTCCCCTTTCGTTCAAAGGGAGGCCACTTTGTCGCACTATATCACAGCGATCACAGTCAAGTAATGGGAATTAGCAAATCCCCATCTGGGCAGGGCAGAGCAGTAAGCAGTCTATGGGGGTTTGGCTCTTTGGGCATAGGTAGGCAAACCATTTGGTCTCAGGTGGGCAGGGCCGTCCCGTGGGGGGAGCGGGGCCCAGGGCCAATTGGCCGAAGCAGGGCCCTGCCCCCATGCTGTTGGGGAGCATGGCGGGCTGACCAGCCCGCTCTGCCCCCCAGGGAGCTGGCCTTGGGCCAGGAGGCCGAAGCCGACGGCGCGGGGAGCTGGCTCCGGCTCTCCAGCTGGAGGCTGCCTGTTGCAGGGGGAGCCGGCTCCAGCCCCGGATGCTGAGGCTCCCTGCAGGTGGGAGCTGGACCTGGGACGGGAGGCCGAGCCCACCTGCGGGGGGCAGAGCCAGCTCTGGTCCCGGAGGCCACCTGTGGCAGGGAGCTGGCCGTGTGGGGCAGGCTGACCCAGAGGCTGGGCCCCACGTGCTCCGCCCCTGGGCCTGCCTGCTCCGTCCTGGGGGTGGGGAAGGACAGCCCGCCCCGGCTCGCTGCCAAAGGCAGCAGGGTGGCTGTGGGAGGAGGGGATGCAGTGTGTGCGGGCCCTGCACTGCCCCACCGGGAGCGGGACAGTGCGGGGCCCATGTAACTGTGGGGCCCGGGGCGATCGCCCCATTCGCGGGCCCCCCTTGCCCCAGGGACAGCCTTGCAAGTGGGGAGCTGCCACCCTAGGGATGGGGTTGGCAGCAGGGGGACCCTACTCCACTTCTTTCTTTCTCTTTTCTTTCCACTCCCACTAAAACACTCCGATTCATGCTCTGACAGTAAAACCTGACTAAAGTTTGGTTTTCCTGGGTTACTTCCTACCACATTCTGGGGATTGGGTACCACAATTCAAGGGTCCTCTGTCTCCTCAGGATATTCAGCAGCCAGCAATCCGAGCAGCTCCTCTCCACATTCAGTCTCCTCAAGGGTTAGGGTGCTACTTGGCTCAATAGCAGAGCTGTAGACCTTCAATAGGCTAGAAACATCTGTCTTCTTCCCTGGCTCTGGCCCAGCTGAGTTAGAGGCCCACCTCTTACTTCCTGTTCTGTCTCTCAGCTTCCAGTGCAATTTACGAGGGGTGGGTCTGGCCTGGCTCTGTCCACCAGGGAATAGAGGGTGGTCCCCCTCCTCCTCCAATATGGAGGGAGGCAACTCATGCTGTTAATAACTCCTCTTCCCAACACACATGACAGGGCCAAGTTCTTAGTCCTGGTGCCTATGCGTTGGGATTGCTGAGTGTAAAACAGAACTTCAAAACATTCATCCCATTGATAGATTAAGAGGCCTAATTTCATGGAAACCACAATAACCCAATTAAGGGTAAATGTATTAATTTTTTCAAGGCTCTGCCCATCCTCAGTTCTGAGAGGCTGTGTAAATAGTTTCCCTCTCTATGACTAAAACGTAATTAGCCTTTGGCAAATATTGATATTGTGGGAGTGGAATCTTGTAGGGAATGCAGCAGAGCTAGCCAAGACGCAATGCACATTTTTAAATGAATGGGCACCTTAAATAAATTAAAAGCGACTACTCAAACTGGGAGGAACGGAGCCAAATTCATACAATGGATTATGTCATTTTAATTTTTTTAAATTAAGCAATAGGAATAAATTTGAACATCATATTACATGTGTTCACGGCTTCTTATGGCTGCTTTTCAAGTAATCAGGCCTGCAGTCCTACTATATTATCAAAGTTAGATGCATAAACCTTTGTAGCAAGCCCTTCAGTATAGTAGCTAAAATCAGGTCAGGTCAGAACTTTGAAGTGAGACCACCCTTGAAAACTTAGCTGCTGCAGAAAATGGTGCCAGTGATTTAATAAGTGACACAGTGCCCAGCATGCGGTCAGGGGCTTTCTGCTGTTTTTCAGAAGAGATGTGAAATAGAAGTTCTGATCTCGTGTGGTCATTAATAACATCAGAGCGCTTTGCAAGAGAACACTGGTCTGTTCTCCTGGTCCCATTCTAATTTGGGTGACTATTTTTGAGCTACCATAAATCTCCCCTGCACTTTCACTTGCTTATGTGGCATTCTTCTCTACTTCCCGTCGTAAATTGTTGGGGAGCACTGCTTCTGTACTTCATGCCAATCGCACCTGCATTTCAAAGGAAATTTTTAAAGGTATATTAGGAACAAAAAGAATCCTAACAATGGTATTGGTCTGTTACCATGTGGAAATGGTAGAATTGTCAATAAAACTGGAGAAAAGGCAGCAGTGTTCAATATTTCTATACTGTATCTGGGAAAAACTAGATGATGTAACTCATATCGTATGATGATAAAACACTTCCTATTCCACTAGTAACTCTAGAGGCTGCAGCTACTCATGTTAAATATTTTAAAATCAGCAGGTCTAGGTAACTAGCGTCCATGAGTTTTAAAAGAGCTGGTTGACAAACTTGCTGAACAGTTAATGTACATTTTCAACAAGTCTTGGAACACAGGGAAAGTTCCTGAGGACTAGAAGAAATCTAATGTCTTACTTATGTTTAAAAAGGTCAAACGGGATGACCCGAGTAATTATAGCCCTGTCTGACTGACATTGATCCCAAACAAAAAATGAAATGATTGATACTTGATTTGATTAATAAAGAATTAAAGAGTATATAATTAATGGCAATCAATATGGCCTTATGGATAGGTACTGTCAAACTAATGTGATAACGTTTTTTAATAAGATTATAAATTTCATGATAAAGACTTCTGTAAACTGTTTGATTTGGTACATGATATTTTGATTAAGGAACTCAAAAGATATAAAATTCATGGCATGGATTAAAAACTAATTAAATAATCGGACTCTAAATGTGATTGTTAAACAGGGAATGATCATCAATTGGGTGTTTTTCTAGTGAGATTTCACAGGGAATAGTTCTTGGCTCTACATTAATATTTTTATCAGTGAGCTGAAAAAGAGCATAAAATCGAGTATGAAGTTTGCAGATACACAAAGAAAGTCACTTATACAGAATAATCTAGATTGCTTGGTAAAATGAGCACAAACAAACAATATGGATTCTAATGTAGCCAAATTGAAAGTGTGCGTCTAGTAACAAAGAACAAAGTCCATACTTACAAAATGGGGTATTGCATCAAGGGAGGAAGCAACTTTGAAAAGGATTTAGGGGTTATTGTGCATATGTAACCTTCGGGTGGGCTAAAATTAATTAAATTGCTCTTCTCCAGTGCCTCACAGAAATACACCCCAATCCCTGTGGAGGAAGCAGCTGGAGACCCAGGATCCAGTCTGTATGGGACTCACAGCAAAGATTGCTCAGTTACCCTCCCACATTAAAATACTACTAAAAACCAAACATAACAATGAACTTTATTAACTACTAACTAAATAAACCTTATCCTAAGAAAACAAAATACAATTAACCAAGAACAATCCCTATAGAAACCCCCGCAGGAAAGATCCCCAAGAGTCCCAAAGTCCAGGTGGAATTCACCCAACTCTCAGCTACAGTCTTTCTTTGAGTGAGCTGTCCTCCTCTTCTTTCTTTGCAGGAATCTTCTGTAGAATTCCATGCAGGCTTTTCCTTCTCCTTTGCAACCAGCCCTCAGTCCCATATGCATGTCTACAAAATCTGTTGCAGATGACTCCATTAGAGGGAGAAAACATCTTGTTCACTCCTGGCTCTGCTTCTCTCCTGAAACCTGAGCACATGGGCTCTTCTCAAAGCAGCTCTAGCCTCCTGTCTGCACAGACTGCTGCTCTCATGTGATCTCACTGCCACATCACTCCACACCAGCAGGCAGAGGCGGCCTTAGGCTATCTGGGGCCCTAGGCGAAGGCCCATTGTGTGGGGCCCCCTACAAGGCCAAAGCCCTGAGCCAGCCCCTAGCCCCCACACCCTGAGCCAGCCCCCACACCGGACCCTGGGCCCCCACGCCAGTTTCCAGGACCCCGACCGGGGCCGCGCTGGCTTGCCGCCCTGTGCCCTGAGCTGGCCCCTAAGCCGCCCCATGCCTGCTCCTGAACCCCTGCGCCAGCCTCTGCGCCAGCCCCCAGACTCCCGAACAGGGCCACACCGGCCCCCGCACACCAAGCCGGTCCCCGTGCCAGCTCCCGGGCCCCCGGGCCAGCCCCCGGGCTCCTGAGCCGGCCCCTGGGCCCTCGAAGAGGGCCGCACCGGCTCCCAGGCCCCCGCGCTGCCTCGGGCCCTGAGATCGCCCCCATGCTGGCTTCTGGGCTCCCGAGCCAGCCCTCAGGCCCCCGAACAGGGCCACGCCAGCTCCCAGGCCCCAATCCAGTCCCCAGCCCCCAAACCAGCTCCCCCCCACAGCACTTACCTTGCTGTGGAGGCTGGGACAGGGCGGAGTGGGGAATGTTCCCTCTAAGGTTTGGTGGCTTGTGTGCAAAATTTTCAAGCCATGTGCAAAACATTTTCTGAAAATTTTTTTTGTGTAAGCTCACACAACAGAAATTACAGGCATTAATTGCAGTTAAAGTGATTGTAAATAGAATTAATTAATTGGGTTTAATTAATTGAATTTGAATGAATTTTGAATTGAAATTTAATTTTTAGAAAGGTTTTTATTTAAAATTAATTTTTAAAAAGTTTTTTTTAAAAGAAAGAAAGAAAGAAAGAAAGAAAGAAAGAAAGAAAGAAAGAAAGAAAGAAGCCGAGGCCGCTGGCTGGGGGCCCCAACTGGGGCGCCGGGAGGCTGCCGGCGGGGCTGAGCAGACCCTGGCTCCGGAGGCCGATCCCAGCCCCGGGTCAGGAAGTCAAGGCGGCTGGTGGGTAGGAGCCCGGGAACCCATCCCAGCCACGGCCACTCCGCTGCCCCAGCCACGTGGGGCAGGCAGGCAGGCCTGCGCACCTGCCCCGGCCCTGAGCCTGCCTGCTCCGCCCTGCGGGAGTGGAGGGTCAGCCGGGGGTTGCGTGCCGAGGTTGCTGAGCCATTAGGGAAGCAGGTGACCGACCCTGACAGGGGCCCTTATTGCTCGGGGCCCTAGGCGGCCGCCTGCCTCGCCTACCCCAAAAGCCGCTTCTGCCAGCAGGGAACCCTGTGGAGCATGCTCAAAAAATGCTACCACTCCCTCTTCCAGAAGTTTCTAGTTGTGGGTAGCTAATCTGCCCAGCCACCGTAACCCACCCTCAGCAGGTCTCTCAAAGAGATAGCTCTTTTTCTGCATATGGGTTACACATGGTCCGATGAACATGAGTTCCCAGTGCGATGCTTTGACCAGATGAGTTAATGGGATCCTGGGTATGTAAACAAGAGACTATTAAGTATAAATAGAAAGATTATATTAACTCCGTATTTGGCACTGGTGCAATCACTGTGGGAATACTGTGTCCAGGGCTGGTGCCCACAATTCAAGAAGGACATTGACAAATTGGTGAGGGTTCAGCAAAGAGTCACAAGAATGACTAAAAAATTGGAAAATACACCTTATAGATAGTGATAGATTCAAGAAGTTCAATGTAATTATTTTAACAAAGAGAAGGTTATGGGGGTGACGATTATAATCTGTAAATCTCTACATGGGGAACAAATATTTAATAATGGGCTCTTCAGTCTGGCAGAGAATGGTATAGCATGATCCAATGGCTGGGAGTTGAAGCTAGACAAATTCAGACTAGAAATAAGGGCAAGATTATAACAGTGAGTGAAATTATCCACTGGAACAACTTACCAAGGGTAATAGTGAGACAAGGGGGGTGGAGTAAGGTTTTTCAGAGTCCTGATATTCCTTCAGTAACAATGCTGTGGCCAGATATGATGATTGTTTGTGTATCTTGGGAAGCTTATAGAAGGTCCAGGTATGGTGGCCTCATGTGGGATGAGTTTGTAGACAAAAATATCCTAACATCTGTGAGTGAACACTTTTCACATAACAATCACTCTTTATCTGATTTTTCAGTCCTTGTCCTCAAAGGCCTGGTCTACACTACAGACTTCGGGTGACGCAAGGCAGCTTATGCTGACCTACTTATGTAAGTGTTGCACCTGCCGACGTATGTTCCCGTCTATGATGACTTAATAACTCCACATTCTCAAAAGACGTAGAGTCAATGTAGTTAGGTCAACATAGCATCAGAGCAGACATTGAGTTGCTTACATCAACCGTTACTGGCTTTCAGACGCCATCCCACAATGCCTCACACCGGCAGTACAATTGTACAAATGCCCCTGGTAAGAATGCATACTGCTGACACAAGCAGCATAGGGTGCGTCTACACTTGTAAATTAAGTCAACTTAAGTCGACTTAATTTACCCTGCGTCTACACTACACTTTCCTTAAGGAAAAATTAAGTCGACTTTGTAAAACCTCATTTTAAGTCGACTTGCTGCTTAAGTTGACTTTAGAAAGTCGACTTAAGCCAGTGTAGCCGTGGAGTAGCCTAGGGCTTCCCCACAGCCCTCTCTGCCAGGGTGGCTGGCACAGCCACAGCCTGGCGTGCCCCCCACAGGGCAGGGCAGAGCGCTGCCCACCCTGCCTCTATGCCCTGCCAGGATCCCTGTCCCCCTTTGCCCCATTGTACTAAGGTACAATGGGGGAAAGGCTGAGCCTCCTGGCACTTGGCAAGGGGTGCCCCCCTGCCACCGTGGACCTGTCCCAGGTCCACCTAGCCCCTACAAGTCGACCTAGGCGTCCAGTGTGGATGCTCTAGGTCGATTTTGTAGGGTCCCCTCTAAGTCAACTTAAAATTTAAGTGTGGACATGCTCAATCGAATTAAAGTTGACTTTGTTAAGTCGGTTTAAATTAAGAAGTGTAGACATAGCCATAGTGTGTGAACCTGCAAAAATTATTTAAGTACTGGGGCAGTTGTATGCCAATGTAATGTAGGTTGACATAATTTTGTAGTGTAGATACGCCCAAAGGAAACCTGTACAATTCTTTAAAAGACGAGCCTATGAGCTTTAATTCATTACTCTACTAGACACCAAAAATCGTGGATTGAACAGAGAACCTGAATTTATGGTTTATTACAAGAATCTGTTTGTTACCCAGTAGCCTCCCCTTTTAGTCCTATGACTGCAGAGGTGTTAACAGGTCACTCTACCTTGAATGGTCCCTTACAGTACGCGCTAATTACTTAGGCTGAACAATCCATTCCACCTTGTATTTTGCTGTGTTGCTGGGAGCTCTTTTCTTAGAACTGAAGACAAGCACTGTATGGCTCAAAAGTTTGTCTCTCTAAACAACAGAAGTTAGTCCAATAAAAGGTATTACCTCACCCACCTTGTCTGTCTAATATCCTGGGACCGACGTGGCTACAAGCAGGGCTGGTCCAACCATTCAGGTGAGCTAGGTGGTCACCTAAGGCACCAAGCTTTAAGGGGTGTAAAATTAAATAGAAGTGATTTTTTTTCTCTATTTTAAAAAAATATTAATGTTTTCTCTTAGAACATGGTGGGGTGGGGGGCGGGGGCAAAGTCATAGTTCTCCTAGGGGCCAAAAACTCTTGGGCTGGCCCTAGCTACAAGTATACAGCATATAAGCATCGTAGTAGATTTTTCCATCATGACTGGATGTTGTTTTATAGATTTGCTCTAGTTCCAACAAGAATTAATTCAGGAGAGGGATCCCTATGCCCTGTGTTATACAGGAGGTCAGACTAGATGATCACAAAGCCCTTCTGACTGTGTAAGCTATTAATTTAAGTGGGTGAATCCAAAGCGAGTTTGTGAAGCACATTGGGATCATTTGGACTGAAAGATGCTACTAGCACCTATGTAGTTGTAAGGATACAAAAGTATAATTAGCCTTGTTGAAACCAGGCCTTTACTTGTCTAAATAGTTGTCATTCAATGTTACCGTTTGTCCATTGTGTGTCATCTCATATTTAACATATTATTAATCATGTTTGAAATTTCCAAAGGGGTGGCCGTGTTAGTCTGTGTACAGCAAAAAACGAGAGTCCTGTGGCACCTTATAGACTAACAGATTTTCTTCGGCATAAGCTTTCATGGGCTATAACCCACTTGACGACGTGGGTTATAGCCCACGAAAGCTTATGCTGAATCAAATCTGTTAGTCTATAAGGTGCCACAGGACTCTCGTTTTCTAATCATGTTTGTTACAGTAGCGCCAGCTGAGACCAGGCCCTCCTTGTGTTAAGCACAGTACAAATAGTGTGACAGTGAGACTGGGGACTGTAGGGGACTATGGTTGGGGGACACAGTTTATAATGGGGCGGGCTGCGAGATACAGAGTGTGTGATGTGTGAGGGTAAGCAGACAGTCGTTGGGAGAGCAGGTTGTGCGCGACAATGTTTAAGGGGTAGGAGCGGGGACACCCTTGTGTGGGACAGCGTGACCTCTTTGGGGCCAGGACTGGCTGTGTTTGCATACAAGGCGAGTGTTTGCATACTAGGCATGATGACACTACAAATAACAAGCAGCTCCAACTCTGCAATACAGGCGGAAGAGTTGGGGTCGGGTCTCCCCTCGCCAATTCCTCTGCTGTGAAGGCAGAGCGGAGGCGCCCACCCGGGGTGCAATTCTTACGTCCCGAGGGGCGGCTGCTGCCCTTTCTGTCGCTAACCTCTAGCAATTTTGGAGGGGCGGGTGCTTGGCCGCCCTTGGGTCCAGAGGCCCCGCCGGCGGTGCGGTGCGGGACTGGGGGAGGGATCTAGAGACTGCCCAGGCAGAGGCATGCTCCCTGCACAGGGGAGACGGCTCCGGGGTGCCACTGCCCTCCCTAACAGGGGGCGGGGCGGGGCGGGGAGGTAGGGAGCGGCACAGGCTCCCCCACGGGCCCGGGAAAGGACCGTCCCCTGCAGCTCCCGCACGGCCCCCCCAGGGGGCGCTGTCTGAGCGCTCAAGCCGCAGCGGGGCTGCGGTTGCCGTGGTGACGGCGGAAGTTTGGGCCGAGGAGGCCGGCCGCGGAGCTCAGGACGTGGTGTCGCCCCAGCCGGGCGGACACTGCTACTCGCCCCTCCGCCGCTTGGGGGAGTCGGCGGCCGAGCGTGCGGGGGTGAGAACAGCAAGAGCAAGGGTTGATGCGGGTGGGTGACGTCAACAATGCAGAGGTTCGGGTGGGTGACAGCAAGAATGTCTGGGGGTTCGGGTGGGTGACGTCAACAGTGCAAGGGTTCGGGTGGGTGACGTCAACAGTGCAAGGGTTCGGGTGGGTGACGTCAACAATGGCTGGGGTGTGATTGGGTGTTATCGATGGAGGTTGGGGGTGCGGGTGGGTGTTGGTGATGGAGGCTGTGGGTGGGTGACAGCAATGATGGCTGGGGTGCGGGTGGGTGACAGCAA
>ML685818.1:8733861-8772300 GCA_007922175.1 Pelusios castaneus
CAGCAATGATGGCTGGGGTGCGGGTGGGTGACAGCAATGATGGCTGGGGTGCGGGTGGGTGTTGGTGATGGAGGGTGTGGGTGAGTGACAGCAATGATGGCTGGGGTGCGGGTGGGTTTTGGCGATGGTGACTGAGGGTGCGGGTGGGTGACAGCAATGATGGCTGGGGTGTGGGTGGGTGTTGGTGATGGTGGCTCTGGGTGCAGCTGGGGGACAGCAACAGTGTCTGGAGTGCAGGTGGGCGTTGGTGATGGTGGCTGAGGGTGTGGCTGGGTGACAGCGACACTGGCTGAGTGTGCGGATGGGGATTGGTGGTGGTGGGGATTGCCGGTTGGTGTTCCTGGCGGTTATGGTTGCATGGGAGTGGCAGACATTTTGGCAGGGTCTGTTGATGGTGACGGTGACAAATGCGGTGATAGTAATGATGTGTGGAGGTGGGTCACAGCAGTAATGGTGTGGATGAATGACGGCATCTGGGGTGCAGGTGGGTGCTGGTGTTAGTGTCTGAGGGGCATATAGACAACAATGATGGCTTGTCATGGGTGTTGGTGATAGTTCCTGGGGGTTGGGGTGATGGCAGTGAAGGCTGGCGGTGCAGGTGGGGTTGGTCATAGTGGCTGGGACTTGGGAGAGTGAGGGAAACGATGGCTGGGGTGTAGGTGAATGTTGATGGCCCGTGAGGTGTGTATGCATGATAGCAGTGATGGCTGGGTGTTGGTGGTGGTGGTAGAGGTAGGTGAGAAGTAGCAATGGTGGCTGGGGTGCATGTGGGTGTTGATGGCATTTGGGGTTCAAGTGAGTGACAGCAGAGATGGTGGTATGGGTAAATGATTGTGGCTGGTGGTGCAAATAGGTGTTGGTGATATTGTTGAGGATGCTGGTGAGTGACAGCAGTGATGGATGGGTGTGTGGGTGAGTGTTGCTGGGGGTGGCAGAGGTGTGAGCAATGCTGAGTGTTAGCGATGGTGTCTTGCGGTTTAGTTGGATGACACAAAAATAACCACACTGGATTAGACCAATGGTCCATCTAGTCCAGCTCAGAATCTTTTCTCCTGATAATGGCCAATACCACATGCTTCAAGGGGAATGAACAGAACAGGTAATCATCAGGTGATCCATCCTGTCTCCCATTCCCAGCTTCTGGCAAACAGAGGCTAGGAGTCAGACAGTGAGGGTGGGTGGGAATGTGGGAGAATGTTGATAATAGTGGCTGGGGATGCAGCAATTATGGGTGGGAGTGCAGGTAAGGGTTGATAGTGTCTGGGGCTGCAGGGAGTTGACAGTGGTGATGGTTGGGGTTCAGGAAGTGGCAGTGAGTGGGAACAATAGGGGACTCTGCCTGGGAGCACAGTTTACGATGAGTAGGGGAGACAATGTGTGATGTGGTAGGAGAGTGTGAGGTTAACTGCCAGTAGCTGGGAGATCAGGTTGTGTATGACAATGTCTGAGGTGTAGGGGTTGTAGTGGGGGCACAGTTCATTGGGATAGTGACACTGACTGGGTTAACAAGCAATTGGAGTAATCAGGCTGAAAGTCACGGGGAGGTGTCATGATTGCGATGATGGTTACGGTGGATTGGCTGAGGTAGAGGAATAGGTATGGCTGAGGGCTGGGGAGATCATGGCTGCACGAGCACTTAATAATGGTAGTGGTGGTGTTACAGTTCTGACTGACATTAGTTTGGGAGAAGATAAATAAATCCTCATGCCTCTATAAATTGTTTCCTGCTTGCATTAAATCTGTAATCAATTCTCAGTCCCCAGAAACGTATCCCCCCTCTTTCTTCTAAGTATTCTTTGGTTTGCAATATCTATTAAATGTGTTAATATATCATGTTATTCTCCTTGGCCCACAGCTTGGCGGCTTGTGTGTTGTTTGCGTCACAGGAGCAATTTCACAGATAAATCACTCAACTTCTGCTGTGGCCTGAGCTTCAAAAACAAGCACTGCCCAACAATTGCTGCTTGAAATACTGACTTGATCTCTTTGTCCCACAATTGAAGCATCCTTTTAGACTAGAGCAAAACCCGGAGACCATAAATATGGAAGAGCCAGAAAGGAGGTGTGAGAGGTGGTGGGTGGGGGAGGGAATGAGCCACTATTTGCTTTTTCTTAGGAAGATCACTAGAGCGGATTCACAGACGGTAAAAGCAAATGGTTACTTTTCCTCCTTTAATTCTGAACTTTGAAGTGAAGATGCCCAAAACCTGACCTGATCCTGCCTCCATTTGAAAACATGTTGTACACTTGTGTGCATGGGCTGGAAGTTCTGAAAAAGCTGAGGGACTCAGGCACCCACCAGCTGTTGAATTTCAATGGGATTTGGACACCCCAGCTTACTTAAGCCACTTGGAAAATTCCAGCCTTAAAATCAGCACCCATATTTCTTATTTTTTAAGTCTTGTCTATGACAAAATACTGACTTCATTCAGTAAAACCAGATTTAAGAGGTGATTACATGGGGGATGGGGGATGTGGGCATGTTAAAGATAGGTTCACATCTGCTGATGGGGCCTTAAACCCCAAAAGGGACCCAGGGGCATGGGAATTTCTTCATATAGAGCAAATGTTATGATGCTGCAAGCAGACATACCACAGTGTGATTTTGTAATGCAAAGCAAACGTGATGCAAACATTAAAGTGTTGATGTAGGCCACTTTGGGTAGGTTTGCCTGTAGCAGCAATGAGGTCCAGATCGGGGGCTGGGGTTGCTCACCCTACTAGGGCCCCCCTGTGGTGGTTCCCTGCCTGGGGGGCAGGGCACTCAGCCAGCTGATGCTGGATGGGCGGGGACAAGGACCCCAGCCGGCGCTACTCGGAGGCCTGGGGAACCAGCACAATGGGGAGGGCTGTGGGGGCCATGGCCGGCAGCACGGAGCACAAGCCAGCCCCTGCCCCAGGCATGAAGATGAGTGAATAGGGCGGCTGACCCGCCCCCTTCTTGCTCCATGCCGGTAGGGCAGGGGCTTTTTCAGCACCCTGATCCCCCCAGTGCTGTGGGAGCTTAGTGGGGCAGCAGGGGGCCAGATTTGGCAGGGGCCATAGAGGCTGGAGCCTGGGCCCCTCTCAGTCTGGGGGTCGGGGCCAAGCCCCTATAGCCCTTGTGTTAATCCGGTCCTGGCAGCAATGGTCCCAGGCAGGTCATGTGTCCCTGCTGGGAGTGTGAAGTTTCCAGAACTAGACTCTTATAGTGAGAATTAGCTGTCACTTTGAGTTAAATAGTTAGCTGGAGGGTGTGGCGGTTTTGGTCTAAGCATGAGCTTTGAAACGATCAGCCCTCTGCTAGAGCCACCTAATAAACCCAGCAGAACCGACTCAGTTCTTCAGCGCAGGTAGATTTCCTATGTACAGCTTACTGGGAGTGGTGAGGATGCTGTTGAATAAAACATCAAGGAGAAGACTTTTCAAATTATAGGTGTCTAGCTCCCATTGTCTTGTTCAGCTCTAAATCTTCCTTTATGAGTTGCCTATCTTCTATTACTCCATTTAAATTGCCTTTTCTTCACATGCCCGTTACCACTCTACCTTCTCGCAACACAACCAGCTACTATATCAGATGATAACTCCTCATGTTGAGGGCAGAGCGTGGACATAGACTGGCAGGCTGCATGGTCTGTGGTAGATGGTCTTTGTGGTCATAATAAGTTAGTTCCTATGAGTGGAGGACAAGGTCCAGAGGGGTAGCCACGTTTAGTCTATTTCAGCAAAACGAACAAGGAGTTCTGTGGCACTTTTAAAGACTAACAAGTTTATTTCTTTCATAAGCTTTTGTGGGCATAATCCCACTTCGTCAGATGCATGAAATGGAAAAAATAACATGCTAGGTGTAAATATGTAGATATAAAGAAGAGTGGTGTGTACAGTTCAAAGGCTTAAATTCATTTCCTGGTTTGAATAGATTTGTCTCAGGTATACTGTGCTGCTTCACAACAGATTTATTGTGTGTGTGAATTTGAACATGAATCCGCCTGTCCTGTTGTGCAGGTGGTTGTGCTTCAGGCCTTGTCTACGTTAACACTTGGGCCAGCAAAATTTTTGTCACTCAGGCATGTGAAAAAACAGCCCCTGAATGACATAAAGTTTTGCCAGCAGAAGCACTTGTGTGGAAAGCGCTGTGTTGGCAAGAAAGCGTCTTCTGCTGACGCAGCTACCACCGCTCATTTGGTGGTTTTTTTACGTCAGCGGGAGAGCTCTCTCCATTGACATAATGCGGCTACACAGACGCTCTTGCTCTGAACAGATACAGCCGTGCTGCTCTAAGTTTTAAGTGGAGACTAGCCACCAGTATTAAGGCTTTATCTAAGGAGCTGGGAGGTGAGAGTTAAGAATTTTTCTGAGTTTGCGGCCATAGCTTCCCACTAGCATGAAGGGCCTGATCCTGAAAGTACATACAAGGAGGGTTAATACTTGCTGCCATAATTTTTCCCGCTGAAGTCAATGCGACCACTCATGGTATTAAGCATTAGCAGTAATGAATCTTTGCGGGGTTTGATCCTTATTTACCAACGGGATAGTGGGCTTGATGGTGAAAGCCCTTCGGTATTTGGAACTCCCAGTGACGTCCATGGAAGCTGTGTGCACGGAGCCCTGGGAGAAGCAGGCCCATTATGTTATGTAATAATGATAATTGTGTTCTGTGCATTGCTGGTAATATGTTAACTTTCTGAACGTGAAGTATACATTGTTCGTTTTACCATCTCTATTGTTTAATTTTTGCATTTTACTTACTTTAACCAGTGACAGTTTGACTTTCAGGCTTTCCTGGCAAACAACTTGAGAGTATTTAAATCTAAACATGCACCTGTTTTCCTGAATATTTATAATATAATCATTTCCATTGCAAGGAGGACACTATCAAACACCTGGAAAGGATGGGCTAAATATACTTAACCTGCCTTCAAGTGGGGGGTTTGCTAAATAACCTTTTGAGCTTTCTTTGAGTCCCACTTTTCCAGGATTCTATAACTGACCTGAGGTCCTAAATTTAATCTTTATAAAAGCAGTTTTTTAAACAACCTAAAATCAGTAGAAACATTTTTATATAATTATTGCTTAAAATTTTCCAGTTAAAATTTTTAAACAAACACCACACATTTCTTTAGCAGTGTTTGAAACGCAAATCCTAAAGTATTGGACTAGAATGTGAGATTGTGACAATGAAACTGAATAGAAAAATAAGGTGAAATGGACTCATTTTCATTTTCTAAGTTGAATAAATGCAAGAAGCATGTATGGGGAAAGCATAAACAATAAAAAGTATATTATGTAGGACTGGAAGGGACCTCGAAAGGTCATCTAGTTCAGTCTGCTGCACTCAAGGCAGGACTATGTAATAACTAGACCGGTCCTGACAAGTGCTTGTAAACCTGTTCTTAAACACCTGCAATGACAGAGATTCTACGCCATCTCCAGACAATTTGTTGCAGTGCTTAACCTACCTTAACAGGAAGTTCCAAAGGGACTGTGTCAGTCTGGTTGATTTGCTGTAACAGTCTGACCGGATCCCATGACTTACACTTCCCTGAGTTTATTTTCCTCCCATTCTGTAAATTCTCCATCTTCAAGCGTCTGACGAAGTGGGATTTTCTCTCACGAAAGCTCATGTGATAAATGTGTTGGTCTTTAAAAGTGCCACAGGACTCCTTGTTTGTTCTGCTTGACAGGAAGTATTTCCTAATGTCGAATTTAAGTCTCCCTGGCAGCAATTTAAACCCATTGCTTCTTATCCCTGGAGGTAAATGAGACCAATTTTTATCCCTCCTCCTAGTAAAAACCTTTTATGTACTTGAAAACCATTAAGTCCCCTCTCAGTCTTCTCCAGACTAAAGAAAACCAATTCTTTCAAACTTTCCTCATAGATTATGTTTTTTTAAAAAATCTGTAATCATTTTTTGTTTCTTTCTTCTGGATTTTCTTACATTTGTCCATATCTTTCCTGAAATGTGGCACCCGGAACTGGACACAATACTCCAGTTGAGGCCTAAACAGCACCAAATAGAGTGGAAGAATTATTTTTCTTGTCTTGCTTACAACACTCCTGCAAATGCATCCCAGAATTGTGTTTGCCTTTTTTTGAAAGATATTACAGTGTTGAATCATATTGAGCTTACTCCACTATAATCCCTAGTTGAGTACTGCAATACTGTTTCCTGTGCAGGCATTTCCCATTTTGCATATGTGCAATTGATTGTTCTTTCCTAAGTGGAGTACTTTGCATTTGTCTTTATTCAATTTCATTTGATTTTCTTCAAACTGTGGTACAAACATAGGTAAGGAAATTTGTTTTATAAATTACTATTTTTAACCTTACCAGGTAACTTTTCAATATTAGGTTTTGGAAAAAAATATCTGAAATTGGAAAGATCTTTGGAAAAGTGACTTGTTTTAGTCTGTGACTTAACATTATTTCACTATTCATATTTTGGCTGATAAAGCATCCATGTTTTTCAGAGCTGTGTGTTGCAGGTGCAAGAGCCAGGTAAGACTAGGAAGTTATACAGATCATTAATTGCCCTTGTTTGTTTTTCTTAGGTATGTTCTAAATTCCAGAATAACATAAAACATGGGAAAGAAGAAGAAAAAAGAGAAACAGACGTTTAAGGAAGCTAGATCCTCTTTTTCTGAAGCCTTGCTGGCATTTCAGTATGTCTAATTAATTTAAAATCTTAAGTTGTATAGAAATACAGTCATGTATAAAACAGACAGCAAATAGCCATTACCTCAGCCATTCAAAATATTTGCCGTTTTAAGATGATTGTGGATTTTTAGTATCATTTGTACACTTTTTTATTTTATTTTCAGGGATACTCCAGAAATGTACAAATTGTAAACTTGTGCTTATGGGAGAAAACATTTAAAATGGGTCACACATTTTCTTTTTTCCTTAGGTTATAAATTAGGAATTTCTCTTTTCTTGAATTCCCTCAAAAAGTTTTTATTTTAACGCAACATATCTATACGCTTATACAGAACAGCCTTTTTGTCTGTTAATAGTAAATATTTGACAAAAAATCTTGACACTGACATCTTGTACTGGCAATTTTACACTTCTAGGATTTCCTAGACTTCTTATGGATATAAAGTCACTGGCCCAGATTCTCACAGTTGACCGTTTGGTCCCCTGGTGAAGTTTGGAGTGAGGCACAACAAAGGCTTTGAGATATCGTTACATCCCTCAGATCCTCAGGCTGCTAGGCCCCAGTCTGTTCCCAAGAAGCAACAGAGAAGTCTCCTGACTACATCAAGTTGTGCACAGCCCAAGACCCTTAGGGCTATTCTTGCAGCTGGGGATTACACTCCTCCTGCCCTTTGTCAGCCTTAGGCTATCCATGAAAAATCCCAGTGACTTTAAAATAAACAGCAGCCTTAATGGGATAAACCTTAATGCTTGCAGGTATTCTTCAGTGAACATGAAGGACCTCTTCTGATCTCACCCAGAGCAATGTAAATCAGAAGTTATTCTGTGTAAAATCAATCATTATGCCTGCGTAAAACCAGTGTGAGAGAGAGTGGAATCAGGATCAGAGATTCCTTTTTAAAGCCCAGTAATAAAAGTTTTCTGAAAAGTTTCCACGTTACCTTCTCTCTGAGCTCTACGTGGAATTCCAGTAAGTTTATCATAATTTTTTAAAGTATTTTTATAATGGTGTTTCAGAAAGCTTTTATTAGAAGTCAATTTCAGCATTTCATGGAGCCCATGGCTTATTCCCATTAATTCAATAGGAGCTGGATCCAGCTGTGACACAGTGACAAGAAAAGCCTTCATGGATCCTGTTGGTTCTCACAAGTGCATCTAAAATAGATAATCTAGAAATGATCTTCCCAAAATCATAAACTCCATCCTTTCTGTCTTCTGCTATTCCTGGATTTCTTTTCAAAGACAGATTCAGATTAGCGGTTGCCTTGCAACGAACAAGCTGTCATTCATTGCCTTGAAGTAATAACAAAGATCAGAAATAACGACTAAATAATTTTTAGTCAGTGTTATATAGCATCCTCAGTAGAGCTAGTGCCCTGGGCAAAATTGCAGCGTTAAGATTAGCTCTATCTAATCGCAGCATCGTTAGAATACAGATAAATCACTTCAGGGTTTGAGAAACAAGTGGAAAGTTGGTTACCACGAGATAGCATCTTTGATCCTGCCCAAACAGGAACCTACTGTCAGATTACAAACTGGTTGTTGGCACATGTGGCTAATGGCATTATTTATTCACACCCATCATACTGTGAACGATTTGTTACTAACCGATGAATTTTAAGTGTGTGATTCCTCTCCTACAATGTTCCTGTAATTATTTGGGAGCACATACTTGGCCGTGGAGTTGGACACCCCAACTGTCCTCTGTAATTAAGTTGAGTCCTCCTTCTTCCCATAATTATATAATCAGATATTTTACTGGAGTGCGACCCATGCCGGGTCACTCAGGCACAGCTTTTGCATCTGGACCATCGACTCCAGACTTGGTCAGGAGAGTGTTGAGTCCGGTACCGATAAGCTCCCCCACCAGAGAATTTGAGGAGAAACTCCAATTCCCTGTCATGCCAGAGATATTCAAGGCAGCTAGGAAACTTACAGAGATCTCAGCACCACTTCAGCAGACCTGTGAGAGGACTTCTGAGGCAGAGTTCCCGGTACCTACATGCATGGTACTGTTCAGAGGGAAGTCTGCAATGATACCCCAACAGCCATTGCTGAGGCACCTGGTGCCAGCACCGAGGGGCAATGTGCCACCTTGATCTCCCAAGAGTAAGCAGTCAGACTCTGACTCAGATCCTGCATCCTTTATCTCTGAGAGAAGCAGACACCGGGAAAGGAGAAGATATAGAAGCCTGGAGGTCTTCTCCATGCCTCGGTCACCTCAGTGGCAGATCCTGGCTCAATGGCTATTCTGGACTCCATGGGGCCTTTTTGGTATCGGATTGTAGTGTGATTTAATACTGCTTTCTGTGCATTATAAAATAGTGCATGCAGTGTATATTACTCCAGAAAAATAATATCAGAGATCATTAATCAAGCATGTTTATTAGCTCTTTGCAGCAGACACAATTTTCATAGAAAACCCGTTTAGAGTAAGAAAGCTATTTACAGTAACAAAATGCCCTGAAAATTCATTTTAAATCTCCATATTTTTACGCTAAAAAACAAATACACATACATTAACAGCATCAGATTGACCAGTCTTGAGATCCTGTTGAAGCTTCCTCCACCCATTACGATGGAAGTTAAGATAAACATCAATGTTCAGAGTAGCAAAACAGACCAGAAGAATTTTGATAAAATGAATGTAATTTATATAGTAGCCATTAGTAAATATGGGCATAGTGTGCTGCCAAACCATAATCTCTTTGATCTGTAGTACATTTTTACTATAGCCAAAAACTCCTCCATGTCATCAATATATACCCTGGGTAAGACAGTTCTGTAAAGAGGCATGAAATAGATTAAATATGGAAATAGATTAAATATGGCTTTGGAAATTGACAACTTGTAATCTAACATATATAATAATAGAAATTGGAGAGCTTGAGAGAACTGGCTGAGTCTGCACTTCAGACTTCTGTTGGTGTAGCTATATTGGTCAGGGGCATGAAGAGGTGTGATCCCTGACAATACAAAGCAGTAGTATGGACACAGCAAAACAGCACTCTTGCTGGTCTGACCAGCTTCACTCAGCTGTGTGTGCATGGGTGTGTGGCATAAGAGCACAGCTTTGCTGACATAAGCTATGTCCACTGGCAATATTTTATCGGTATGGTGTGCAGTATTCCTATATACTTGTAAAGCACTTTTACTGTAGGCATGGCTTAAGTGGAACACTGGAAAAAGTTGCCTTTAAGAATAACAGCTGTTGCTCAGTGGATAACCAAAAAAAAAAAAAAGTCAGCTAGCAAGAGGTATGAACCTTGTGAGCTGGTTCACTGCGCTAGACTTCTCAGCAAATTCAGAATAAATTACTTTTGAAGTCCAAGCCTTCTTTACTTACTTACCGAGAGCTCCCCTGAAGGTAACAGAAGTGTTGGATGAGCAACTAATACTTCATTAGGGTCACTGGGCCAGATTTTCAAAAGAGCTCGGCCTCCATTTAGGCACCAGAGCAAGTGGCCAGATCTTCAGCGTGTTTGGGATATTTTATGTGGAGCGCACCTGAAAATCGATGCATAAGTATCACAGTTGGAGCTTCTGAGTGCTAAGCATTTTCAAAAGTCTGAAAGTCTGGCCCAAGTTATGGAAGTAGAGTCTTTGAAAATGTGGCCCAGTGTTTGCATGATAAACCGGGTAACTGAACTGATGTGCCTGTTCTATATCAGTAGAGTCAATACAACAGAATATTATACTTCAACATGCCAAGATGGTTTGCTGTTAGCCCTGCTGTCTGTTTGGATTTATTTGTACACCTCATCGCTTCTCTTCCTTTCCAGGAGAAATAAAATTGTAAAATAGGAAATGCAGTGTCATAAGCCAGTGCCACAGGAAGACCCATGAAACTGCTCATCAAGATTTAGGAAGTTCTTTGCGTGATTGCACATGTTGTTGTGTGTGTACCCCATGAACAGCTGTTGGAGATTTTTCCTCTCAGCAGATTTTTCCTCTCAAAGCAAAATTAGCTGTGAGGAGATGCTTTGTCTCTTCCAAGGAGTCTGAACATTTTCGCTCTCATTCTCCCACCCCTCTGGGTTCTCTTGTGGTGGCAACCGCCAGTGAATGGCAGCAAGCTTTTACACCGAAAGGCAAAGACTTAAAGGCTATGTCTACAGTTACTAAAATTAGTTTGAAATAGTTTAATTCGAACTAGAAAAAATTAGTTCGAACTAAGCAAGTGCTATTCATGGCACTTAGTTCGAATTAGCGATTTGCATTGAATTCAATGGGCCGGTTAGTTCAAACTAACATGGCCACATTGGTTAATTCAAACTAACTTGTTCGAATTAACCCTTACTTCAAATAGCATATTCAAATTTATTAGTTCGAATTAAGGAAGCCCTTAATTCAAATTAATGAAAGCCTAGTGTAGCCATGGCTTTAGTTAGTTCAAATTAAGCTTCTTTAATTCGAACTAACTTGCCAGTGTAGACATAGCCACAGAGAATCTGTTTGGTCACAGGTCACAGTGACTCAGGAGTGCCGATTGCTTTGCAATCCTGAGTCACAAAAAGACACTCCCGAGTCACTCTCCTAAGGGAGAATGTTATAAAAATTAAAGACAAGTTACCGGTGGACTGTAGACAGGAGTTTGTAGTAATAGCTGAAGATGGTTGCCAGGACTCCCCTCCAAGACAGCGAGGAGAGTGCAGACTCAGCTGGTCAAACCATGTCCTCATCTTTTGCTATGAGAAGGTGTTTGGGCTATCCTTGGAGGTCCAAAAGACTATCCAGGACCTCCCTTCTGTAGGTCCATTGGAGAAAATGGAGAATAGGCTTCAGAACCGTAAAGATTCCAGGGTGACGTTCAAATCCCTTGGGATCTATATCCCGCAATGAAAAGAAAAGAGTTTTGTCTGCAGCAGTTGTACAAGCACCAAAACTTTGCTCCCCAGTCCCAAGATCCAAGAAAAAAAAAAGGCAGGTGCCCTTTACCATCCCCTTCAGCATTAGGGGGATGATCCCCGCCAGCCAGCCTGTCCACACGGGTATTGTCTTGGGTTGAGTAGTGCAATGGGCTAGTTAACATAGGTCCATCTGTTTCTTGGCTTTCACTTGCAATCGCTTGTTCCACTTCCCAAGTGCTTGGCCCCACATCACACTGGACCAGTATGTCTTAAACATGGTGAACTGGGGCATGCCCTCCAGTTCTTCCCCCACCCATCTCGCTTCCTCATCTCTCTCTGGGGACCACTCACAAGATTGTCCTTCGAGGGGAAGTCCAGTCTCTTCTCCAGGCTGTAGAGGAAGTTCCATGGTACCTCAGGAAGAAAGGCTTCTATTCTTGCCACTTCCTTAACCTAAGATCAAAAGGCAGAGTCAGGCCTTTTTTAACCCTAAGAGAGTTGAACTAATTCCTGAAGAAAATAAAATTCTGCACACTTACCTTAGTCTTAGAATCATAGAATCATAGAATCATAGGGTTGGAAGGGACCTCATGAGGTCATCTAGTCCAACCCCCTGCTAAAAAGCAGGACCACTCCCCCTAAATTATCCCAGCCAGAGTTTTGTCTAACCGAGCCTTAAAAATCTCCAAAGATGAAGATTCTACCACCTCCCTAGATAGCCCATTCCAATGCTTCACCACCCTCCTAGTGAGAAAGTTTTTCCTAATATCCAACCTTGACCTCCCCAGCTGTAATTTGAAACCATTGCTCCTTGTTCTGTCCTCTGTTACCCTCGAGAACAGCCTAGCTCCCTCCTCTTTGGAGCAACCCTTCAAGTAGTTGAAGGTTGCTATCAAATCTCCCCTCAGTCTTCTCTTCTCTAGACTAAATAAGCCTAGTTCCTTCAGTCTCTCCTCATAAGTCATGTGCCCCAGCCCCCTAATCATTTTTGTTGCCCTCCGCTGGACTCTTTCTAATTTGTCCACATCCTTTCTGTAGTGGGGAGCCCAAAACTGGACACAGTACTCCAGATGCGGCCTGACCAGTGTCGAATAGAGGGGAATTATCACATCCCTCGATCTGCTGGCAATACTCCTACTGATGCAGCCTAATATGCCATTGGCCTTTTTGGCAACAAGGGCACACTGTTGGCTCATATTCATCTTCCCGTCCACCATAACTCCCAGGTCCTTTTCTACAGCACTGCTACTTAGCTGATCGGTCCCCAGCCTGTAGCAGTGCATGGGATTTTTCCGTCCTAAGTGCAGGACTTTGCACTTGTCTTTGTTGAACCTCATGAGGTTTCTTTCAGCCCAGTGTTCCAATTTGTCCAAGTCTCTCTGGATCCTGTCCCTGCCCTCCAGAGTATCTACCATTCCCCCTAACTTGGTGTCATCCGCAAACTTACTAAGCACGCAGTCTATTCCATCATCAAGATCATTAATGAAGATGTTGAATAGAACCGGCCCCAGGACCGATCCCTGGGGCACTCCACTCGTTACCGGTTGCCAACCAGACATCGAGCCATTGATTCCTACCCGCTGAGCCCGTTGATCTAACCAGTTTTCGATCCACCTTACGGTCCACTCATCCAACCCATACTTCCTTAACTTGCCAACGAGAATGCTGTGGGAAACCGTATCAAAAGCCTTGCTAAAGTCAAGGTATATCACGTCAACGGCTCTTCCCGCATCCACAAATTCAGTCATCTCATCATAGAAGGAAATCAGGTTGGTCAGGCACGATTTGCCCTTGGTGAATCCATGTTGACTGTTCCTGATCACTCTATTGTCCTCCAAGTGTTTCAGGATGGATTCCTTGAGGACCTGCTCCATGATTTTCCCAGGGATTGAGGTGAGGCTGACCGGTCTGTAGTTCCCCGGATCCTCCTTTTTCCCTTTCTTAAAGATAGGTACTATATTTCCCTTTTTCCAATCCTCCGGGACCACCCCCGTTCGCCACGAGTTCTCAAAGATAATGGCCAGCGGCTCTGCAATCACTTCCCCCAACTCCCTCAGCACCCTCGGATGCAGTTCATCCGGCCCCATGGACTTGTGCACATCCAATTTCATTAAGTGTTCCCTAACCTGACTTTCCATCACCGAGGGCCACTCTCCTCTCCAGTCCGCGTTACCCCGTGTAGTAGCCTGGGAGCTGGCCCGCCCTGTGAAGACTGAAGTAAAAAAAGCATTGAGTACTTCAGCCTTTTCCGCATCATCCTCCACGAGGATGTCTGCCCCATTCAGTAAGGGACCTACACCACCTCTGATCCTTTTCTTGTTGCTGATATACTTATAGAACCCCTTTCTGTTATCCTTCACATCTCTTGCTAGCTGCAACTCCAATTGTCCTTTGGCCTTTCTGATTTGATCCCTGCAGTCCCGAGCAATATCTTTATACGCCTCCCTTGTCATCTGTCCAGGCTTCCACTTCTTGTAAGCTTCCCTTTTATGTTTCAGCTCCCCGCAGAGTTCCCTGCTAAGCCACGCTGGTCGCCGTCCACATTTGCTGTTCTTTCTGCACATCGGAATGTTATCTTCCTGTGCCTTTAACAGGGTTTCTTTAAAATACAGCCAGCTGTCTTGGACACCTTTCCCCTTCAGATCAGCTTCCCATGGGACCCTGCCCATCAGCTCCCTAAGGGAGCCAAAATCTGCTTTTCTGAAGTCCAGGGTGTGTGTTCTGCTTCTTTCCTTCCTTCCATTGATCAGGATCCTGAACTCTACCATCTCATGGTCGCTGCTGCCCAGGTTGCCATTTACTTCTACTTCCCCAATTAATTCTTCTCTGTTTGTGAGCAATAGGTCTAGAGGTGCAAGGCCCCTAGTTGGTTCCTCCAGCATTTGTACTAGGAAGTTGTCTTCAATACTCTCCAAAAACTTCCTGGATCGCCTGTGCACTGCTGTATTATCTTCCCAGCAGACATCAGGATAATTGAAGTCCCCCATAAGAACCAGGGCCTGCGACGATCTGGAAACTTCTGTTAGTTGTCCATAGAACGCCTCATCCACCTCCTCTTTCTGGTCTGGTGGTCTGTAGCAGACACCCACCACAACATCCCCCTTGTTGCATTCTCCCCTAAACTTAACCCACAGACTTTCAACCATCTTGTTTCCACTTTCATAGTGGAGCTCCGAGCAGTCATACAGCTCTTTTACATATAACGCTACTCCTCCCCCCCTTTTTCCCTGCCTGTCCTTCCTGAACAATTTATATCCATCCATGGCAGTGCTCCAGTCATGCAAGTTATCCCACCACGTTTCTGTTATTCCAATTATATCATAGTTCCTTGTCTGTGCCAGTACTATCAATTCTTCCTGCTTGTTTCCCAGGCTCCTCGCATTTGTGTACAGGCACCTAAGATACCGGGCCCATTGCCCTACTTTGCCCTGTCGATTCTCCCTCCTGTCGCATCTTCCCCCTTGCAATTTCTCCCGGTGTCCTCCTTCCCCACTCGCCTGAGGTATTATGACTTTATCAAGAAATAAACAATTATTTGACCCCAGCCCCCAGTTCCAACTATCCTCTCTTTTATTCCTGCTGTTACAGCCCCAGCATCCCCCAAGTTCCATCCCTTCCCCCAGGTTTCCCTCAGTTTCACTTACCTGTGGGTCTTGGTCATCTTCCCCCTTCGGACCTAGTTTAAAGCCCTCCTTACCAGGTTAGTCTTGATTACTCCTTCCCTAGAACAGGGGGACTGGAACACTGCTGTTGACTTAAAAGACATTTCCTTCCAGGTCACAACCATTGGCAGCTTTTCAGATCCACGTATAGTTGCCATTATCAGTTCACAGTGGTCCCATGTGGTTTGTCAGCTGCTTCTTGGGTGCTCATGCTGTGTGTAATTGTGGTGCTGGCGTATCTACAGAACTAAGTGCTCATGCATTCCCGTCCCTGGACGTATGCCTTTCTGCTGCAAGCCAGGTTTGAAACTTTCTGGAATCTAGTACTGTGACTGAAAGCGTACCCTCTCATAACAGCATGCTGCTGGTTCAGTCCCCTGGATCACATGGCCGTATGTCACTGTATTTCATCATGCCTGGCTGCATCAGAAAGCTGCAGGCATGGCTAACATCAGTGTATCCCCTAAGTTGTCACCATTTGGACAAAGTGGTTTGAGTGCACGCATCAGTTTTGTCATCTCTGGATTGATGGGTGGACCTTCTGAAAGTCAGTTCGGGGAATCCCTTCCCACATCTCTCCTCTGTCAACTCTTACTGTACTCACAGATGCACCATCCCTGGATTGGGGAGCTCATATGGGTTCTGCAGATCTCAAGACTCATATAAATGTCAGGGAATGAAGAGCAATACATATAGCCTGCTTGGTCTTCCTCTACCCCAGACTGCGAAAGAATTTATTAATTCTAACAGACAATTCAGCAGCCAAGTTTTACATAAACAGGCAGGGAGAGGCACATTCAGCTCAGCTGTGCCATGAGACAGTTCATCTCTGGGATGTTTGTACAACATTTCATCTCAGGGCTGCTTATCTTTCAGGGAAACAGAATATATTGGCAGATCAGCTGAGCAGGTCCTTCTCCAATTGCTGTGAGTGGTCAATATGTCCAGGATCATCTTCCAACTTTAGAGGCTCCCCAAGTTTGTAACAAGAGCCAACAGAAAATGCCATCAGTTCTGTTCCTGGGAAGAGCTAAGTCCAGCTTTTCTCTTATCTTGGAAGAATTCATATATGTCTTGCATATACTTTCCCTCTAATTCCTTTACTTCCCTGAGTCATGTTCAGAGTCAAACAAGATAAGATTCACCTTCTCCTTGTAGAACAGACATGGCCTTGCCAGCACTGAACCTTGACCCTGCTAACCTTACCAATTGAGTCTCCACTGTCTCTCCTGTTGGATCCAGACTGAATTTCCCAGGACCACAGGCATCTGGCTCCATACCAGACTCTGAGCTCTCCATCTGACAGTGTGGATGCTTTGAGGCTGACACTCTTAGAAGGGTCCTGCTCAAAAGACCTTCAGAAAGTGCTTCTGAATAGCAGAAAACCTTCATCTAGGAACACTTACCTAGCTAAGTTGATGAGCTTCTCCATTTAGTCTCTCCAGAAAGGTGTGCCCCCAGAACAGGCACCCCTGAATCACATACTGGACTATCTTCTAGATTTAAAATAGACTTTGGCTATTAGCTCTATAAGAGTGCATCTGGCAGCAGTTTGGGTCTTCCATGTCTCAATGAATAGTAGATCCCTTTTATACAATCCCATCACCACCCAATTCCTAATGATCCCTGTCAGATTGTATCCACACATACAAGAGTCTTCCTTACAATTTGCTCTTAGCCCTAGCACAGTTGATTAGACCACCTATGTGTCTCTTGTAGCTTTCTCTCTCTTATCACTCTGTAGAAGTATTTCTTACGGCAATTACCTCAGCTAGGAGGCTGGGCAAGTTGAAAGCCCTAGTTCCAAAGCCTCCCTCTGCAGAGATGATCCTGGTTTCAGACAGGTTCTTAGGCATTTTTTTCAGTTAAACTCCCAGCCCACTTCCATGCGTGTTTGCTTGTGAGTCTCCTACAGAGATATGGATGTGCAGTCGCTCAAAGGAGGAAAAATATTACCTGCTTCCTACACCTGTTCTTTGAAATGTATTGCACATGTCCATTCTACAGCCCATCTGCCTTCCTCTCTTTCAGAGTCTGTCTGGTATGAAGGAACAGAGGGAGATTGGTATTGTATTCCCCTCTTTAACCCGCATGCAGAGACATGTGGTGCTAGCTAGAGGGAAGTCAAGCCACTCTGATGTGTACTGCTAAGGGAAAAATATATCTCTGGCAACTGTTAATGAGGCATGCACAGACCTACAGTGGAAGGGACATGTGCAACACCTCTTGAAGAATAATAAGTTACAGAAAGGTGAGCAGCTGTTGTTTATCTAGGAATAAATGACCATATGCTAACCTCTGCTGTGCAAATAGTGAAAATAGCAAGGTTGCTATGTGTTCCATCTAGCCCCCTGTCTCCCAGATATCAAGAAAGCCCTTCCATACTGTTGGGAAAAAAGCCCTTCTGCAGGATCCTGTTTGGACTTACTAAATATCTACCCAGAAGTTTACTTCAGGCCAAACCATTAAATAACTCTCTCTTTGTTAGTTATAAGTCATGCGTATGCATGCATTTATGTATGTTTATTTTAGTGTAGGTCACCAGCAGGGAATGAGTGTTTGTAAGGCGTTGAGGAAACCAAAATCCACCCCCTTGGCAGGACATTAGAGGAATCTGCAAGTAGACATTGCTGGACTTTCTTACCACCCCATCCAAATTCTGCATTGAAGAGGCATTGGCCAATTAGGGAAAAAGCATGATCCTGGGAATAGGGCAGCTGACAGAGTCAAAACACATGAGTTCTAATCTTGGCTCTGTTCCTGGTTCACTGTGTGATGCCGGGGAAGTCACTTAACTGCTCTGTGACCTATGTTCTATGTGGGAATAAAAATTCTTACCAGCCTTAGTAATGCAATTTGAGATCTATAAGCAAAGAGCACTAACCAGTATTTGTATCTAAATTATTTTAAAATAATGTATCCCTCCCATTCTCTTTCATAGCTGGGTAATGACTCATCGTATGTGCTTCTTTCTCCTTAGAATCCAGATAAAAGAAGAAGCAATTAATCAGCTTCTAGTTGAACTAAAGCAACTGAAAGAAAAGAACATAAAATACCATGAACGAGTAAGTAAACATGACTGTCTCGCCCATTTCATGTTCTCTAGCATATTTTAGCTAGTAAAACAATCATTTGTCATTGTAAATTAAATATACTCTATAACTACAGTATTTGTAGCAATATTTTGTAAAGCCTATTTTGAAAATAAGATTAGTGAATCACTTTATAGGATTAAGGAGGTATAATAATTTTGTTATCTAAAGTCTATGCAACGGAGTGCAGTTCTGCTCTAAAAATAACAGTAAAATGGGTAGAATGGACATAATGATTTGGAACTTAGTAAACAGTTCTGTGTTTGGTGCACAAGAAGAAATATTAGCCGCGCTGACCATGCAGGCCTAAAAGGAATGTAAAACAGTACAATCTTACTTCTGTCGCTTAAGTGAAGAGAGATGCCTAGGTACAGATCTGTTGAGTAAGAAGGTGCCATTTTGATAGTCACTTCTGATGCAGTGAAGTTGCACAAGTGAAAATAAGGGGCTACTTTGGCCTGCAGATCCTCTATTATAGTGAAAATGCACAAGGAGAAACACCGCCCCCGCAACTCTTCAGGCTGCATTTGCAGCTCTGCGAGATCAAGAAATAATTTGTAAATTAACAACACTGTGTCAATGTAGAGACAAGCAAACATGGAATGCCAGGTGCTAATTTTATATGGTCACTGTTCAAAGCGAAATTTAGTACAGGGCCTCGGCACTGTGAACTTTGCACCCAGGAAATATATCTAACGCATTCATCAGGAAAGACTGTCTCTCTTTCGATGAATTGAAAGAGTTGGAGCTTGGCAATCAAACAGCTTGGCTTCTTCCAGCAGGTGAAATGGAAACGAGGGTCCCTAGCCACCATTTGTCCTTGGTTTATAACGCTTTACTAAGTGACAGAATGTGATCAGGCCACTGGCTTTATATCTTCTCTTAGGAGAGTTGTAGCATCATGTAGTTAGCGTTTCCCAAATTCCTGCAGCACGTGCTCTCTTCCAGCCAAGGATGACTGTCATCCATGGGAGAAGCTGATTTGGCTTTGGCTGTATTCCCTTTTAGCATTTTATTGGATTCCCACTGTTATATATTTGACTTGTATGATACTTAGATCTTCCGTCGTATGGCACCGGGAGAAAACTCAGTAATCCAGTAACTGCAGACTGCCGTTTGGATGACATGATAGAGAAACATGGTGTGCTGATCTGAGCAGAGACATGGGAACCAGCAATCCCCTGGCTTCTAATTCTGACTGTGATGCCAATTCCTGTTTGTGGCTAGGAGCGAGTCATTTAACCTTTCTCTCCCTTAAGTCACTTTGGCTATGTCTACACTTGCAAGTTAGTTCGAATTAAGGAAGCTTAATTTGAACTAACTAAAGCCTTGGCTACACTAGGCTTTCATTAGTTCGAAATAAGGACTTCCTTAATTCGAACTAATAACTTGGAATAGGGTATTAGAAGCAAGGGTTAATTCGAACTAGTTAGTTCGAATTAACCAATGTGGCCATGTTAGTTCGAACTAATTTCTTAGTTCGAACTAACCGGCCCATTGAAATCAATGGAAATTGCTAATTCGAACTAAGCAAGTGCCACGAATGGCACTTGCTTAGTTCGAACTAATTTTAGTTAATTTGAACTAACTAATATTAGTTCGAATTAGTTCAAACTAACTAATTCAAACTAATTTTAGTAAGTGTAGACATAGCCTTTGTGTAAAACAGGGCTGATAGAACGTAGGTGGTAGTTTGTGATGAGGAATGTTTGTTTGGAGTCCAGCAATCTGCTGAATGTAGGGAAATAAGTACAATTGATGCAGCATACATTGTGAGCAATGGGAATATTGATGAAACCTCAGCAGACTAACAGTCATTTGTTTGCCATTTCCTGGTGGTAACAGGCGTGAGGTTATTATAAGCTTCTGGGACATACCTAAAAAACCTTCAGAAAAGGAGCATAATTGTACTTAGATGGGTGTTTTTGCAAGGCAACATGCCACACATTGAAGTGATATTGCAGTTTGTTACTCAGAACGAGGCTTTAAACTCCCTTTAACACGTATCTCTCTGTTGTTCCTCCTATAGAATAACTATCTGAAGGAAGAACAGCTGGGGCACATCAGGGCTCTATTAAGCAACTTGAAAACACAGGAGAAAGAACTCGAGCAAAAGGAGGTTGTAACCAGGGATGATGTAGAGGCAGCAATGAAAGGGAAATGGCAATATATTAGGGACCAAGAAATGCTTCTGAAAGGTGAGTAATAAGTTAGTTAATTATGAAAATGTTTTGGTATGTTAGTTACTGAAACGTAGTAGTAATTAGTTATGGAAACGCTGTTTGCAGTTTTCCATAGTTAGGAGTGAGCTGAATTTTATACTAAAGACAGCGCTGCTGTGTCAAGCCAGCATCTTCCTCCATTCCCCTTTGTGCATTCATCCTGATGGCTTGTCTTCTCATCAGATTTGAGAACTCTTCAGCCTGCCTGCTAGAATCATCTCTCCCTCAGACACTCCTTTGGGGGGCTTGTTTGGGTCTGTCTGTCCCCACTTTCTACCAAGAACCAGCTTCCAGTACTGGCTCTCCACAGTCCTGTCTTATCTCCCCGCCAGAAGGCCTGATTTAGCCTCAGGACCTGCTTCTCATGTGAATTTGCTCAGTTTCTCCCCATGAGAAAGTGAGTGAGATGTGTTACTGGGCGGACTGGAACCCCCTACTTCACTTAAAAGGCCAGTTACTCTGTGACACAGAGATTCAGCCTAAAAAGAATACAGATTTGCTCTCCAGAATTAGAGCACTTACTCACTGAGTGCAGAATGAATTGTCTGGGCACTTACAATTCAGTTTGTTATAATTAATTTTAAAGGATTCCTTTAAAAAATTAGATACCATGTTGGATCTTTTTTGTCTCAAGTGATAATGGAGTAACACAGACTCTTCACATTTTCCACGTAATTAAAACTCATTGAAATATTGTGCACTGACTACGTTTTAAGATTTTTTAAAAAAAGATTAATAGTCATTTATGCTTGTTACTCTGTATAACTAAAAATTTCTCTTTCCTCAGAGGCTGAGGAATAATATTCCACTACAGAGAATGCCCTGCCCTCTTTCAAACTGGCTCTTCATAGTAGAATTATGGTCCTCAGTTAAAATGGTCTCTTTCAAAATGACCACGGTCTCTTGTTGTTCGCACCAGGTGAAACTAAGCTGTCCTCAGGAAAATAGTGACCCCCTTAGAATATAGAGTGCTAGGATGTTGGAATAATTTGTAGGATATGAGACTTCCTCCTCCATTCCCTTTGAAAGCTCCCTAAGTGGGAAAAAAAATGCTACATTAATAGGAAAGAGACTCACCCTTTCGGTTTTATTATTTTAACAGATCTACGTTCCAAAATAAATGAAGTTGAACAAAAACTACTGGTAAAACAGGCAGAGAAAGATTACTGGTTAGAGTACAAAAATGTGGGAAGTGGAGAACATACCAAGCTGATCAAGATGCTTGAAAAGGATATCCACAGACTCAAAGATGACCTTGAGCAAATGACAGGTCGGTTACAGTAAAATCGGTTCAAGTACATATAGCGCATAAATTAGCTACAGCCTTTATTTGCAGAAAGTAGTTTGTGCTCAGACTAATTATGTACATTTAAGCCAAGATATTTAAACCTATATGCCTTAAGTTAGGCTCTGTATGTCAGCAACTAAATACGAGAAATCTAGTTTTGCGATGTGCTCTACTGAAGTCAAGGGTGTGCAGCACCATTGAAAATCAGGCTGCTTTCATATAGGTAGCTAAAAACAGTTCGAAAGTGCAGGTGTATGCTGAATACTTCTTGTCATGTACTGCACTTCACAGGCTTCCATGTGAAAACTCTGACACAAGAGCAATGTTAGCTCATCTTTGAGATTGGTGAAGTTCAGACTGACTGTAACCAGGTGCCAGTGAAGCATCACTTGGTTACACAAGAACTGAAGTCAGCCTACTGGTTACAGAATCACATTTACAAACGTTGCAAAATCCTTAACATAACTGTGTGCAAAATCAAGACATGGTTTCAGTTCTGATGAAGCAATGGTTCATAGGTAAGAGGCTAGATATTAAAGGGATGAGTGCTCTTAGATAAATTCCTTTGTATAGATTTTCAAATCATATGCTAGTTATTTAGGTGCTGTGTAGCTCTTCTGATTTCCCCCCCTTGTAACACACTGTGTATTCATTACCACAGCCAAGAGGCTGATAGTGACACCACTGTGAGAATGGTTCCCGTACCGTCGGTGCCAACCACTAGCGAGCGTCAAGTGCATCACACAAGAACAATTCAGCTACTCTTTGTCTTCCCCAGGATAACTGTTGTGAAAACATGCTCTAGCTTGATAACGATCTGAACTGGTTTTCCTATTGCGGATCTACATTTCCTACGGCAATTAGTACGTTAAATAACCATCCCAGGAAACACTGGTGTTTTGCCTTTTGTCTTCCCAGTTTTAAGTCAATTCAAAATTTTATTGCACTAACTGAGATGTAAAACAGTAAGAAGAATGAACATGTACAGATTGATAGATCTTTTTAAGACCAGAAAAGACCATTATGATTATCGAGATTCTCTCGTACAGTGATTGTTGCATCTAATCCAATAATGTGGTTGAATTAAAGCATGTTGTTAGAAAGATTTACTAGTATTTATATTGCTGTAGCATTTAGGAGCCCTAATCGTGGGCCATTGTGCTGGCTGCCGTACAAACACAGAATGCAAAGATGATCCCTTCGCGAAGGAGCTTACAATCAAATGACAAGCTAAGAGACAAAAGATGGTTCTTCTTTGAATGACTGGAAGGGACCTTAAGAGGCATCTAATCCAGTCTCCTGCACTTACAGCAGGGCCAAGCATTATCTAGACCATCATTGACAGGTGTTTAAGCTTCTCTTAAAAATCTCCAGTGATAGATTCCAAAGGGGGAGCCGTGTTAGTCTAGTTCAGCAAGACAAACAAGGAGTCTGGTGGCACTTTTAAAGACTAACAAATTTATTTATCACATGAGCTTTCGTGGGAGAAAATCCCACTTCGTCAGACGCTTGAAGATGGGGATCTTACACTTGCCTGCATTTATTTTGCTCCCATTCTGTAAGTCACAGGATCAGTTCAGACTGTTACAGCAAATCAAAGCAGTTTTTAGGATTCAAGCAGTGGAGTACAGCACTAATGAGGAGGACATGGCAGTTGTACAGAGTGATCTAGATCTCTTGGTAACCCAGGCCTTTTCAAACAAAATATGTTTTAACACAAATGAATGAAAGCTCAGACATCTCGGAATAAAGCGTGCAGATCAGAACTAGAGAACGGGGGAGTGCCTCATGGAAAGCAGTGTTTTTAAGAAGGCTTTAGAGCTCATAGTAGACAAGCAACTCAGTATAAGCTCCCAGTGCGATGCTGCAGCAAAAGGCACTAACGAACGACCCTTGGATGTATAAATGGGAGTAATGAGGTCATGTATGGCATTGGCGACACTGATCCTGGGACACTGTATAGTTCCCGTGTTCACGTTTTTAAAAGGATGTTGAGAAACCAGAGTGCGTGCAGAAAAGAGCAACAAAAATTATTCCGAGGCTGCAGAAAATGTCTTTGATTACAGTTTATAAGTAGCTTTATGGAGAGAAAACACAAAGTAATTTAGCAGAGTGAAGTATACGAAGTACCCAGACTACTGCACTGGGCAGCACAGAATTGGGAGGAGTTGAGCAGCCCTCAGTGCTGAAAGAACAGGTTCAGGACTAGTTAGAAAAGCTGGATGTGCATAAGTCCATGGGGCAATGCAGTGCCAGCCAATCCTTCAGTAACTAAAACTACAGGTTTATTATAAAAAGACAAACAAATGAGAAGAGAGATGTTAAATGGTCAAAGCAATCAGATACATACAAATGATTTCAAAGTCCATCTAGATCAGATTCTTAGCAGTATTGTGGAGTTTGCAGGTTTGTAGAGTTCCTGTGGATGGGTCTCAGTTCTTTGTTTCACAGCTTCAGTTGTAGATGAGTTGATCCAGAGCTAGGAAGCAAGCTATGAAGGCAAGATGGAACTGGTGGTGCAGCTGCATTTTATAGTTTCTCCCATGCGGTTTGTACTTCCTTTTTCCCCAAACACAGCCACACAGTGCATCCATCTCCTGCCCACAGGCATGTTCATACATATCCTGGTCACTCAATTCCTAAATCCTTCATTGGATTCATTGCACATTTGAGTTCCCTTGATGGGCCATTAAGCCAGCTTAGTGCTGCTGCCATCCTGTCAACATCTGGTTTCACCAAGAAACACAGCACAAGTTTGAAATACAAATCATAGAATCATAGGGATGGAAGGGACCTCACGAGGTCATCTAGTCCAACCCCCTGCTAAAAAGCAGGACCACTCCCACTAAATCACCCCAGCCAGGGTTTTGTCTAACTGGGCCTTAAATATCTCCAAAGATGGAGATTCTACCACCTCCCTAGGTAGCCCATTCCAATGCTTCACCACCCTCCTAGAGAGAAAGTTTTTCCTAATATCCAAACTTGACCTCCCCAGCTGTAATTTGAAACCATTGCTCCTTGTTCTGTCCTCTGTTACTATCGAGAACAGCCTAGCTCCTTCCTCTTTGGAGCACCCCTTCAAGTAGTTGAAGGTTGCTATCAAATCTCCCCTCAGTCTTCTCTTCTGTAGACTAAATAAGCCTAGTTCCTTCAGTCTCTCCTCCTAAATCATGTGCCCCAGCCTCCTAATCATTTTTGTTGCCCTCCGCTGGACTCCTTCTAATTTGTCCACATCCTTTCTGTAGTGAGGAACCCAAAACTGGACACAGTATTCCAGATGCAGCCTGACCAGTGTCGAATAGAGGGGAATTATCACATCCCTCGATCTGCTGGCAATACTCCTACTGATGCAGCCTAACATGCCATTGGCCTTTTTCGCAACAAGGGCACACTGTTGGCTCATATTCATCTTCCCATCCACCATAACCCCCGGGTCCTTTTCTACAGTGCTGCTACTTAGCCGATCAGTCCCCAGCCTGTAGCAGTGAATGGGACTTTTCCGTCCTAAGTGCAGGACTTTGCACTTGTCCTTGTTAAACCTCATGAGGTTTCTTTTGGCCCAGTGTTCCAATTTGTCCAAGTCTCCCTGGATCCTGTCCCTGCCCTCCAGAGTATCTACCATGCCCCCCAACTTGGTGTCATCCGCAAACTTAGTAAGCACGCAGTCTATCCCATCATCAAGATCATTAATGAAGATGTTGAACAGAACCGGCCCCAGGACCGACCCCTGGGGCACTCCACTCGTTACCGGTTGCCAACTAGACATCGAGTCATTGATTCCTACCTGCTGAGCCCATTGATCTAGCCAGTTTTCTATCCACCTTACGGTCCACTCGTCCAACCCATACTTCCTTAACTTGCCGACAAGAATGCTGTGGGAAATTATCAAAAGCCTTGCTAAAGTTGAGGTATACCACGTCACCGGCTCTTCCCACAATATATCAGACATATTTAGAACTCACACTACGAAACTGATACATACATATAAACAATACTATTTTACTTATAAATGGCTAACTCTTCCAGTTGTACCTGGCACAGCATATTTGGTAAGGTTCACTGTAATTGTGCAGTATTGACATCATAATAGCATAAATGATAATGTATCCTCCAGACAGCGTTAGAAGAGGATCTAATAGCTCCTTTAAACAGTATGAACTGTGAGAAGCTTGTAATTTGTATTTCCCCAGAAATGACTTCTCTTTGCTGCCAGTTCTGCTGTTGGTTGAATAGGTTGCATAACCCTTAGTGCCCAGATAACCTTTGGTGAAATATCTGTGTCTAACTCTGCAGGTGTTATAGTAAATGTATAAGCCACTGACAGTCTGGCACCTAATGTTATAGTTGTTAACACTACTATACTTTGCGTTTAGTGAGATCTTGGTGGGCTAGGAGATCCTGAATTGGTTGCTCTGGGCAGTGTATTATATGGTTGTGTTTTTCTCATTTGTGTGTATGGCCTGGTCTACATTAGAGAGTTTTATCAACCAAAGTCAGTGTTGTCAGTTACATGGCTGAGCTGTGAAATTGACATGGCTGCCTGTTTGGAGAACTGGGAAGGAGACGTCCCCAGGCTCCTCACTCGAACCAGGGAGTGGGGGGCAGCCTGTGGACTTGTGGTAGGGAGCTGAGAGATGCAGCTCTCAGTTCCCCACCCTGCCCCTTGGGTCGGTGGAAGTGCTCTTTTGTGGACACACTCTACCAGCCCACAAGGGGTATTGTGGCCATCAGTCACGACGTGGTTGTAAGTCAGCCGCTGTTAGATCGAAGGCCTGAGGCTGTGGAACGCAAGCCACGACCCATAGAAGGGGGTGTTGAAGTCACCGCTCTAGCAGAAGCTTCCAGAAAAATTATACTCGCCTCAATATCACCAGTACAATTGCACCAGAGCGTAGGCCAGAGCAGCCCATGTTACACCCTTTCATAGGGCACCGCATTTCCTCATGTGCACCACCCTGCTCACACTGGCCAATGCCGGGAGCATGGCTTCAGTCTCACTCTACCTGTTCCCTACTCGTCATGGGGACACCAGTGGTGTTTCAACACGAACCTGAGTCCTTGCAGTCCTGGCATGAAAGGACTGTGATTAGCCACCGTACAAAGGGCAGAAGATTCCTTGCATCTCTCTGGCATATCAGCACAGGGCAGGGTGCAGTATGATTCGACACATTAATATTAGGCAGGATACACAGTGAACCCACATGAAGAACACTGGAGTGGAAGACACGAGTTTCTCGGGCATTAGGGTTTGGTGGCACAAGTGATGCCATCATTAAAGGACATCTACACTCCAGGTGAAGGTGTGATTGTAGCAGGGGAGGTGTTCCTGACCCGTGCTAGCTTTAATCTAGCGTGAGAACGGTAGCTGTGGCAGAATGAGCTACTCTGACTCCATAGGGAGATTGTTCTTGTGTTGCTAACTGAGGCTGAGCACTGTGCCTCCACATCGACACACTGCTCTTACCCATGCTAGCTTGCTAGCCTGCACTCACATCCCTCGCTCTGCAGACATGCTCAACAGTGAAGCTGGCTTTGGAGTGAGTAACCGCGAGTCAGATCCCGTATCTGCAGAGGGAATCAGGGTCATCTAATGACTTGTGCTTTGCTTTTAAAAGAATATTATAGATACACTCTGGAAATGACAAAAGAAAAAATGGACAGATTGGCTGAGAAACAAATGGACCAAAAGAAGGAATGGGCTACTGAGGTATTTTTTCTGCTTTTGTTCTGAGTGCTGATTGCCTTTTGGGTAGAATAAATCTTTTACTGATCTTAAACTGGTTTAAAAAAAGACTGATTTGGGCCTTCATTAATGAAACAACAGGGTGTCTTGTAGGTAGGAGCAGAATGAAATGAAGTGGGAAATACTATTGATCAATATTGTAGTTTTCTGTATTTTAAATATTCTGTTATAAGAATAATGCCTAGCTGCTGTATAGTGCTTTGCACCAGCAGATGTCAAAGTGCTTTTCCATAGGAGGTCAGGGTAATCATCCCTATTTTACGGCTAGGGACGCTGAGGCACAAAGGGTCACTCAGGAACTCGTAATTTTTGCTGTGAATTTAATTTTGAACAATAAAAATGACAGTGAACGTTTCTGAGCTTGTGGGATTGAAAATAAAAAGTTGAATTTGTAACAAACGAAAAGTGTCATGTTTTGCACTTACAGCCAAATGTTAAAAATACCAAAATATTAATATTTCCTGCAGTTTAAGAAAGGCACAGAAAATAAATGTGAACGTGAATATGTGGAACAAAAGTTATGCAAATACAGGATTTAGACTTTCAACTTAAACATCTTTCGACATTTTTAAAAAAATCACGAACAGCTGTTTCCCTAATTCTGTTTTATGCAAAAAGAAAACTGGCAATGATAAAACCCCTATTCTTGCAAACGATTACATATGTTCCTGGCTTCGAACATGTGAGTAGTCAGACTGAAAGCTAAACATGTGCAGAAGTGTTTGCACGTTTGGGGCCTAAGTATGTTCTATTATTTTCACACTCAAGAATTAAGATGGATCCAAGAATGGACCAAAATGGTCAAAAAGTTAGAAACGCGTACTTTAGTTTTCTGTAGTCTAAAGACAAACTGTGGAAAGCTCTTATTTAGGAAAATTCAAATATCAAAAATAATAACTGGTCACAAAGTGCATTGGGCTGAAAAATCTGTATTGGGCTGGGACATCTGCTAGGAATAGCTGATTTGAGGGCTAACCCGCCTGCCTACCCCATGAGGGTGCTCCTTCAACTCCCCCAAGGGAGTGGTATGGGGAACTATACACAATTTCCAGTTCCCTGTCTAGGTATTTCCTGCCTACAGGACTAGATGAGCCATTAGAAATGTTCTCCTCAGGTATGTGCCATTGTCAGAGTCCTGTCTTCAGAGAAGATCTGAAATTTTGTTTTCTCAGAATGCCGTAAAGCACATTGACAAGACCAGTCACAGGGAGATTCAAGAAAATGAATGGCTAAAAGAAGAGGTAAGAAGATTACCTGGTTTTTTGCCCCACGATAATTAAGGTGTGAATTTAGCGGTAGTCCGTAGCCATCAGTTGCTTCTTATTGTAGGCCTCTAAGGACTTCAGTGAGAGGTGAGCAGGATGTTGCCTTAAGTAAGCCTCAGCTGTGAGGGAAAGAATTGTTCTCTGCATGTGACATCAAGATACATATACTATCAACTGCAGAGCCCACCTTACCTTCCAACCGTAACCTTGGCCGGACTAGTGACGCCATAAAATCAGCTATCTAATAAGAGAAATATAGGAGATCATACGTACAAATCTAGGGCTCAGTCCTGCAAACATTTACAAGATGTACTTTAAATGTGTATAAAAAGCATGCTGCAACTTGCAACGGGATAAATATTAATGGTGAAGATAGATGGTAGAGAGGTACCTGTGGAGTAGGTGTCTCGGGATGGGAGATGAGTGATGGAGTCCCGTAATCTGTAGAGAGGAGGAAAACCATGGCTTTGTTTGGTGGGATTGTTTGGTTATTTGATGCTTGTTTATTAATATCTTAACAGGATGTAGCTAATGTCTGGCAAATTACAGCTCATTCCTAGATTAAAAGTTTACTTTTTTAGTGCATAAAATCTCTTTTCTCCACTAAATGAAGGAACTGACATTTCCAGTGTGAAAGACTTCCAGATCGGGGTTGGGTTTTGTGTCTTCCCATCAATACAGATTTTCCATCAGTCGAGGACTTTTACAGCACATCAAGCGCCAGGCGTGTCCCCTCCCACAGCTGTATATGTATGCACACTTTGGTTAGCCGCAAGCCTGTTTGGAGGTGGGGACTCCTGTCAGATTCCTGTATTTCTCATGGCATGTTCTGTCATGGTGGTGCAGAGCCACATCATCGTATAATTTCAAGATCCATCCTGGTGAATGTTAGTGCCGGTAAATGCCCTGTGTTGTCCAAGGGAACAGAGGAGCGCCAGGTTCATGAATCTTTGTGCAGGCCCCCTTTTTCCATGCTTACCTCGCTTTTCTCATCTGTGACAGGTTGAAATATACCGACAGGAAGTAAGTGACTTGGAAGCGTCTGCTCAGCGACTAGAAGAAGAAAATATATATATGATAAAAAGCCTCTTCAACCGCAGACTTCAGAACCTTAAAGTGTCCAGGTAGAAACTGTTCCATTTACAGACCGAGGCCCAGATCCTCAAAGGTATTTAGACTCCTGACTTGCATGGATTTCAATGGGTCTTTGAAGCCTAAATACCTTAGAGAATCTGGGCTCTAGAGACTACTTCTGATGCCTCCACAGCGATTCAGTGTCCCCTGGCAGCCGAACCAATGCATAATTACTGTTCAAAAGATGCAGGATTGGAGGGTGTTGGGGGCATGATGTGAAGATCAGCTACTTTGTGACACCCTCTGGTTAGGGATCAGGATGTGGGGGTGGCAGAGCTGGATTCTCTCTTGCTGTACAAATCCTCCCATTGTCTCCCTCCCCAGGCCTCACACCTTAGGGCTGCAATGCCATGGAGCTGGGAGGAAGAATTCCTTCCTGCCACACTTCCCCTACATCTAGCTCTGCAGGCTGGACACTAGGGCACAGCTTAGTCCCTTGTTGTTGGTTCATATATTTGGGGGCATGAATGCTAATGTTCTAATTTAGTTTTTTTCAGTCCCAAGTAAGGCAGACGGCACGCCGTACTAAGCAGAACTGAGGAAGAGGCTCTTGCACAGGATGAAGTTCCTTCACCTCTAACGTAGTTAATTTATTCCCCAGAAGAGGATTCATGTAGCAACTGTGGTATCCAAAAAGTAGCATGTAACACCAGAGGTTCTCGCTTCTTTTCCCTGTCCCTGGCCATGATTGCAGCCCTCCATTAGCAGAGACCCCCTTTGTGGTTAAGGAATGACCAGCTCCCTTTGCTAGAAGAACCTTGCATTGCTTCTTGCCAGCTGTGGTCTGGACCATGTACTGACCCCAGACTACAACATTTGGTTTCTTAGTCTTATGGCAGACTTGAACGAGGGACACACTAGAACATAGTTATTAAGCTACCTGGCTGCCTCAATCACATTTTTAATCCATTGCACCCTTCTGAATGTGTATTTAAATGTCAGGTTGCTTTCAGAGAGCGTCTTTTCTAAAGACAAGACTTGCTTAATTGTTCCAGTTTCCAGTGAAAGAAGTTCAGAGCGCTAACATCTTGTTTTTTAAATTTCATAGGCATGTATTTCTTACCCAGGGAGCTGGCCTGCAAGTTCAAGGAGAGGAATTGGTTAGTGAGGACTTGGAAGGGCAAGAGTGTAGAGATTACACAGGTAATGCACAGGCCAAAAAGTCCTGACACTTTTTAAGTAATTTTACATTACGTGATTTTCATCGGCAAAGTCCTTTGCAAACATTCTATAGTACATGGTGATAATTTCATCTTCCAGGGAAATGTGGTTACCTTGGGTTTAGCAGCATACACAGCAATTCTATATTATATTTCAGGACAGGGAGAAAAGAACACACGGTTGTGCGAAGGGTAGTAGATATTTAGGTTAGTAGAATGGAACTGGGGCAGGCCAGGCTGCTAGGATTCGTACTGAGAGACAGAGCCGTACAGAACCACGGGTATCCACATCCGTGGATGCGAGTGCAGATATCCACAGACCCATTGTTGCAGATTGGTGCTCGGATGCGGATTCTATTTTTATCTGCCCAAGGTGCGATTGATCGCTGCAGCTGCTGCTATGATCTGTGGCAGCAGCATGGAGGGGAACAAGGAAACACTCCAGCCAGTTCCAGCTCAGCTTTGATTGTGGTCTGCCAGCCAATCAGAGTCTCAGTCACGGCAGGCTGGGGCTTGGAGAGCCATCACTCACAGTCAGTCATCATGCTGGCCTTTGATTGGCTTATTCCCCATGTGGGCCCCACCTACTTCTTCCTTTTCCTGTTTGCAGTTCACATGGCGTGAAAAGGAAAAAGTGGGCAGGGCCTGTGTGGGGAATGAGCCAATCAAAGGCCTTCATGCTGACTGAGTGAGCCCAAGCTCGGTTGGCGATATGGTTATGGATACACATAAAACCTGGCCTGTGGATCGGATAGATACTGACACTGAGCGGATGTGGATCGGATCCAGATCCACATTTTTGTATCCACACAGCGCTCTACCAAGAGAAGCCCAGAATTTTTACTTCCAAGGAATCATCAGGAACACTGTCATGTATCTCTTCCCAACTCTGGTCCCTCCAGCTGCCCAGTGGTCCATGATCTAAAGCTGGAGGATGGTCTTAGTGTGTCTGTCCCAGACACCTGCAGACTTACCTGTCCATTTGAGAGTTACTCCACTGCATTGTGTGATGTAAAGTGTTGTGTGGGTAGAGTAGCAGCTTGTACGTACACTATGGCATCAAACTATTTATTCTTGTCTATTGTTCTGCTTTTTACCTATCCAGAATGTGTATTTTGGAGTCTCCCTGGCACCCTCATAGCGCAGATTCTGAGCAGTTTCCAAAATAAGCCATAATTTGGTCTTCTCAAAGTGTAACCCCATTCATATCATTGTCCTTCCCCCCCAAAAGCAAAGACAGAGCCTGGAGGTGAAAGCCCCAAGAGCACAGCACGCCTTGCCCAGGTGAAGAAGGGGCTTTCAGATACTCAGTTCAAGACAGAGGCCGAGAAGCAAGACAGCAGCTATGAGGATCTGTGGGGAGAGCCAATGACTCCTGCTCTCAACCACCTATTATATGAAGATGAAAAAGATTTCCAGGTAAAGGTTTAAAACCAATGGGGTTCCTTCACTTACTCTGGCACTAGCCTGCTGTAACTCAGGAAACGAGCTATCAGCAACACTGATTCAGCTTACTGGGCTGTTATGCTGAAGGTGGCACAGTTGGGATCACTGGTATATAACCAGCAAGGGTGAAAATCCCCAGGGAGAGCGTTAAAGAGGCCATCAACAGACTGCACCCAGACTGCCATTAAGCATTTTGTGTGGGCTCAAGTGCTCCCTGTTATCTGGGCCTTAGACTTTTCTGAACTTGGTTTGTGTCGGGAAGGGTAAATAGCCAGTCCACCTCTTCCAGACTCCACTCTCTGAGGGGAAGCTTGGACTACGGCTTCCCAGGTGTAAGCGCACAGGAGCACGAAGTGTGTTTGAAGCGTTGGATGTATGTTTCTGTGGGGCCCAAGGGAAGCGACAGAGCTCCAGAGCTCTGCCTATGTGGACAGAGGTTTCTGCATGTTGCTCACATGCTGTTTGTTACCATCCCTGTGTCAGGACATGTGTATATTCTGCAAACAAACGACACGCAGAAAACACCTGACTGCATCACCACTTTCTGTTGCAAAATCTGCTACTGCTCCGTAAAGGGGCAACAGTACCTTACAGTAAAATTGCCAGAGAGGTACAATAGAACAGGGATGGTCTACAGTGGTAGAGCTGGAGATTTAAAAGCACTGTACCATTTTTGTTATTCTCTGATTGTTCTACTGAAAGATATCAAAAACCTCTCCCCTTTTTTCTAGCCAGTTGCCATTACGTTAGCTCCTGATTCGCAGTGCTTGCTGGAAAGTCGAGCCCTTATTGCGCACAAAGATTGACATTTCCCATATAAGAGAAATCTAGCTAGAAAACCTGAAATTCAGAAGACCTGATTGATCTGACACTCCTTTAGGGGGTTGGTCTACTCTGTAAAGCATGCTTACGGCACCGCCTCTTCCCCCGTTATACAAAGCCATGTCTGCTCATGTGAGTGACAGAATTGGGCTTCGACTACTGTTTACTCCCGCTACATCTGCAGAGCAAACACGGCTGAGAGAAGGGGAGACAGGCGCTTTTTCCTCTTGTGCTTTAGGGATGGTCTATACTGCTGTGTGATTTTGGGGGCAATAGAAGGGATATACGCCAAGTACTTAAAATACCTTCTGCTTACCACACTGTCTTCAGTAGCCTGAGCCAGTGGGAAACACTTTCCCTTCGACTCACGGCTACTCCTGTGGGAGCGGTCTTCAAGCAGTAGTCTTCGAGCATCGGCTTCCTGATCAGCTGAGCGGGTCTTCAGACTCGATCAGGGAGATCCATCTGATGGTGGCAAATTCGCCGCTGTTAGTGAAGACAAGCCCTTAGGCAAGGTCTACACTCTGGCGCTAATTTGGCAGGAGATACGCAATCTGCGGTCCACAGAATACGTATTTCCTGTTGACTCAGTTAATCCTACTTAATGTGGCATCCACTTGTCGCCATTGACTCAAAGTGCTCTCTGGTTGAAGCAGCCTTACTCCACTTGAGAGGGTGGAATAATTACGGCAACCAGATCCAGGATCGACTGAATGAGTGTACAGTGCCCGTTCAATCGGTCCCACTGCGTCGATCCCTGAGGATCAGTGCAGTTTTTTAAGTGTAGACAAGGCCTTAGTAACAGACTTGTTTATTAAGTTCCACCAGTGAAAACCCAAGGACGGCATTAGAGTTGAACAGGTGTCATTGGGGCCTAATGTGAAAACAATCGACTGTCCAAGTGTAATGAAAGCCAGGGTGTAATTTGGCCTGTAGAAACAGTATCACTGTGGACAATGCATAGGAAGAAAACCTCTTTTTACTTGTAAGTGAAGCATATTTGCTATGGAAATTGTTGAATGAAAGCAGTAGAGGGCATCTTTACAGAGCCACTTTGAAAAGGAAAATAATCAACTTCTGAAGTCTCTCTCTTCTGCTATGCAATTCCTGATGAACAATATTCCTCTCTCTCCTGCAACTCCAGGAATACTTAAAATTGGGTCCCCTGGAGACGAAACTGATGAGTGCAGTGGGAAGAGCCATGCCTATTCATGAAGAAATGAGAGAAATGCCAAGCAAATGCCAGTTTGAAGACAGTTTTGATACCTGTAAATCAGAAGGTCACATCACATACCAGATGATCAAATCTGTATTTAGTTAGGAACAAAAGATTCTGGTTGGTTAAAAATAGACTAATTTACATTGCTCATTTAGAAATACAATTTGCGGTTCATTAAATCTTTCATCTGGTTTCCAGGTAATCTGGGACACAGATGCTTTATGGGTGCTCTTTTCTTAAGTGCCTAAAGCATCACTGATGGCGAACCTTTTCGAGACCAAGTGCCAAACTGCAACCCAAAACCCACTGATTTATCGCCAAGTGCCAATACTGAGGTTTTAGTTTAGAAAAAACAACGTATACATTAACATCTTTTCTCTTAAAAGAAAAACACAATAACGGAGCTTTCAATGATACAAACAACTTTTTATTGAAAGGCAAAAGTTTGCATTTAGAATGCTTTTGAACAATTAATGTGATTTTTGCTGTTGTATGCATGTTGATAATTTGTCTTTCCTTGGCTCATACTTTGGAGGGGAGGCGAGCAGCCATAGCGTGGCTCCTATCTGCATGCTGGGACCAGACAGGAGGCGAGCTGGCCGTGCCCCCCCAGGGGAACCCATCCCACACCCCCAGTCCCCTTTAGAAACCCCGAACCTGAGTCCCTCTGGCCCGGGCACTCTCCAGGCCCCCTGATCTCCATTGCCCGGCAGCTCCCTGCCCCCACCTCGCTGGCTGCAACGCCTCGATCCTCCCGGTCACCATTGGCTCCCGTTCCCCGACCCCCCAGTTCCCCATTAGCTTCCCAGCCCACCCGGTCCCTGTTCCCCGGCCCCCCAGTTTCCCATCAGCTCCCCAGCCCCCGTTCTCCAACCCCCCAGTTTCCTATCGGTTTCCCGGCTTGCCCATCCCCCATCAGCTCCCCAGACTGCCCAGCCTTCCCGGTCCCAGCTCCCCAGCACTCACCCGCCCAGCCCCCAAGCTTACGTGGCCAGAGAGCTGTAGGGGCATCCGGCGTTGGGCTGGCCAGGAGGCTGCTCCCGCCCTGAACTTGCTCTTTCGGAGCATGCTCAGGGCGGGAGATTTGAAAACTCCCCAGCCCGGCTGGCTGCCGCTGGCAGCAGCCTGCCTGCAGGGCAGGGCAGAGCGGAACCTGCGTTCCGCCGTAGTTTTCTGGGTTCCTGGGCCCTGGAATAGATTCGGGGCTCAGGCTTTTCTACCCGGGGCCGGAGCCCTGCCAGCCCGACAACGACGCCTCTGCGCCACCCGAACCCCTGGACTGAACTGGGGGGCTGGCTCCGCTTCGAGCCGGCCCCCCAGCTCAAATCCTGGGCTCCGGGTGTCAGCCGGCACCGGCGGGCTTAAGCGCCGCAGCGCCTGCTGAGACCCGAACCAGCTGGGGGATTGAAGCGGAGCCGGCCCCCCAGCTCAGTCCAGGGGTTCGGGTGGCGGCAGAAGCTCTGCCGGAGCTTCTGCCGCCACCCGATCCCCCAGCTGGTTCGGGTCTCAGCAGGAGATCTCGCATCATTACAGGTCCGCCCCTGGGCGTGCGTGCCACCAGAGAGGGCGCTGAGTGTCACCTCGGGCACGCGTGCCATAGGTTCGCCACCACTGCATTAGAGTTACATTTTAGAGGGTTGAAATCAGGGATGTCAAACATGGGGCCCGCGGGCCAACCCTCTTCTATCCGGCCCGTGATTGCACTTAGCAGGCCCACACTCTCCCCCTAAGAGCGCTGTGCAATGCCCGTGACGTCAGAGTGCTGGATATGCAAGACTGTGCTCCGTGAGACCACATTCCCCCCCGAACAGAGCACGCTTTGGCACATGCAGCCCTCCTGCTGTGAGCGCGTCGGCGTGTTTCGATTGAGGGAACGCACGGCCCACTTGAAGTACATTTAAAGTCCTATCTGGCCCACCATAGCGCATGAGTTTGACACCCCTGGTTTGAACAGCTGGCTGTATTAGTAGGAAGGTCTCTAAAGGACGAATGGTAGTAAGGTTTCTTTCCTTAGTGCTACTGCCTGGGGGGCACGAACTTGAGCATTCCTAGTTTGCAAACTCCCACAGGGCCTAGCAGCTGATGCAGGATCTGACTTCTGGGTTCCCTACTTGCGTCTCCCAGAGACATTTCTAGTCTGACTAGACATTACAAACAGAGCAGTGTGAATTGCTGGTGGAGTCTCTGTACTTTAAAGTCTTTTTTTGAGGACTTTAATAACTCAGCTCTAGGTTGGAGGTTTATTACAGGAGTGGGTGGGTGAGGTTTTGTGGCCTGCATTGTGCAGGTCAGACTAGATCAGTGGTTCCCAATTTTTTCAGTAACACGGCACACTCCAATGACACAAACAGTTCCATGGCACACTCGCTTTTTTCAGCTGAATTGATTGCTCATAAACGTCACATTTACTGTGGTTTTGGTCTTACTAGAGTGGTTTGCAACATGGTGCATACAACAAGCTAAAGAAGGATCAAACACATGAATGTTTCAAGTCCACTGGAAAAAATACACGTCATCCCAATTTTGCCCTTTGGCCACCCGTGTTTAGAATATTCACATTTTGGAATCAAAAGACCGATATCTCGCTTTTAATTTGATGATTAATTTTTACGAGTTTTCTGAGTTGTAATTTTGGTAGGTAGAATATTGTTTAAGATGAAACAATGTTTGTATTACACTGGTTTTCATTACCTTTGTACAAAATTTCACAACACACTTGGAGAGTTCTCATGGCACACCAGTGGAAAACCACTGGACTAGATGATCATATTGGTCCCTTCTGACTTAGAGTCTATGATTGACAAAACAAGGAAGCTATTAAATATCTACTATTCGGTTTGAGCAGAGTACAGTATGTTGCAAATAACCCAACTATTACCAGAATGATTATTTGAATGATTTTCTTTTCACCTCCATAAATCAAAGTGTCAGATGCATTTATTAAAATGGCAGAAAATTAAACTGCAAAACCAGGAAATGCTTTCAAAATGGTTATGTTCTACAATTAAAGGCTTTGAAAAATCCGGTGGGCACATTGTTCATACCTGTCATAGTTATGGGCTGGCTGCATATCTATCCCCTTGCTCACATTGAGTCCCTGGGTCCATACCCCTGTCTATCAGCCAGTTACCTGCAGGCCTGACTGCAATTCCCGCCTGTACGTTTCCTTTCTTCAGGATCCCATCACAGTAACTAAGAACCTGGTCAGGACAAAGTCTGTTTGTTTGGTTAGTAGTTGGAACAAGACATTGGAGGAAAAAAGGCTTTTAAAACAACAAACCACCTGGATGCAGATTGAATCTCATCTAATCTTAAACTCTGTGCCCAGCTAAATTAGACAGGCTTTCCTCTTCAATTATAGGGCCAGAGCTAAAGCAATTTACCTTCTTGCAGCAAGCCTGAGCCATCCATGAGCCAGTCTGACCGCTCCTACGCAGCTGTGGGCTTGCCTTCACCGCAGCAATCGCTGGAGCTGTCTCTCGGCTCACGGCCCTACACACAAACCTCTTGCCCAGGCTGCAAACCTTAGTCTGGAAATTCACAGTAAAGGGTACAATAATTACGACACATGGGTACCACCCAAATGACCTGAGCTTTGCCTCCCTACTCTGGTGGGCCTTCCCCCCTGCACCACGTGTGTCAAATAAATAGGATCTTTTCAATGCAGTTTTAACAACTAATACTAATCGGCTGGAACGATAAACATCTTGAATCCACTGAAATCCGCTTCATGAGCTGAGTCCTGAGATGTGCTAAGCGTTTTGTCCCTCATCCAGCAAAGCCCTGAAGCGTGTGCTCAGCTGGATTGCAGCCAGGGCGCTCAGGATCGAGTCCTCCTTGTGTAGTTGTCCTGTTGAGCCTGTTTGTGAATTGCAGAACTATACATCTGGGTTAATGGA
>ML685818.1:8777300-8895599 GCA_007922175.1 Pelusios castaneus
CACCATAACCCCCAGGTCCTTTTCTACAGCGCTGCTACTTAGCCGATCGGTCCCCAGCCTGTAGCAGTGCATGGGATTTTTCCGTCCTAAGTGCTACACCCATTGCAGATCTCAAAATATTTGGTTATTGGAGGCATTTTGTAAATCGCTCTTTATCTTTGGGGTTGCCCCCCCTGCCTATGGAAATTGCAAGTGTGTTGGTTTGGTTCAGGGATGTGGCTCACCACTGTCCACTCATTTTATCCTCGTCTCCATTAACAAGTACAGAGCTCAGTGCGTCACTGGTCCTCACTGCACCCTCCAACTGCAGTTCTACCGAGGCGACTAAAAACGTCACCCGTTTGCTCAGCATAGCGCTCACTTTCACAAGTAAAACTAGCTTCTACTTACGCCTCTTTGCTCTAGAGAGCCAGGAAACCCTGGGAAAGTCACTGCCTTCTACTATGGCTCCCAGATTATTAGCCTGGGTAACTCCCTGGTCTGTGTGTTGTCCCCCCGTGTCCCATCCATACAAGGCAGGGGTTGTCACAGACACAGCTATAAAACCTGGCTCATTAGTTCAGGCTGTCAAGACTCCGCTTTTAGCCCTGGCAGTTTCCAGCTCAGTATCAGATTTGTTGGCCAAGGCCCAGGCCATTGTAACTGCTGACTTTTGGGGCAGTGTCAGAGCCGGGAAGAGCCCAGCCTGACTCACGTTCCAGGGTTAGGCTACAGGAAGTCACTGCGAGACCATGAGCTGGGGACACCATAATGCCCTTTCAAAGAAACTCACCAACCGGTACGAGACCCGTGTCTCCAGAACATTGTACTTCGTAGCAGCAGAGCTGGACCGTTCTAACAGCAGCGGCTTGGAACGGTCTAGTTTCAGTCAGCCCAGCAGCTCTCGCCCGGTGGCTACTGGACCATCTGCTGGCGGTACGTAGACCAGGCTTTTATTTCCAGTGGTTAAAGTGCCGCAAGCTGCTCAAAATACAAACACTTACCCAGTATTTCATGTGAGCACCTGCTGGAGTTGCCAGGGGAAGGGGGGCAGTTGTGCCTGAATGGGAGCGAGGGGGTCCATGCTGTGAAAGGAAGTTTGAGGAGCCAGGACACAGCAGGACATAAGTGGGTCGTAAGAACATTTGAGCTCGGCTGTATTTATTTAAATCCTGCAGCAGCCCGGGTTCTGGTACCAGATTACAGGGCGCCTGTTCCGCTCCAGGAAGGAGCTGGCTGTAGAGGTCCAGAGTCTTCATCTTTGGATCATTGGCCCAAGGGACTGAGTGAGGCAAGAGCTCAATTCTAGCCTCAGCTCCTCCACTTTACCACTGCCCCCTGCATTTCTTGTTTCCTTTGTCACCATCTGTACATCAGCACGACACCGTCATCTTCATGCTCACCTCCTGGGACCTTACCAAGCTCTTCTTCTGCTCCCCTTCCCTGGCTGCTCTCCTCAGGTCCATGCTTCAGCTTTTCTGGTTCCACAGATCCCAACCCAACCCTCTTGCCCCATGGCTCCCCAAGCTGTAATCAACTCACTTCTATCAATGCACCTGACGAAGTGGGATTTTCTCCCACAAAACTTCATGATAAATAAAATTGTTGGCCTTTAAAAGTGCCCCAGGACTCCCCGTTTGTGTTGCTGAACTAGACTAACATGGCTCCCCCTTTTTGTCACTTCTATCAGGTACTTCTCCCTATCCTGCTTCTGTCCTCGACTGCCTAGCAATGGGCTCTGAAGAATGGGCGTTTCTTGGCTGGCATTCCCCTTGTTTCTGCTCTTCTTACTCTGGGGTGGGCTCCTGGAGCAAAATGTCTCCAGGGCCATTGCCTAAACATCTTTGCCCTTGCTGGGAGTTGGGGAGGAGCAGCACTCTGCACAGAAGGCCTCCGCCTCAAAGGCTGGCTGAGCAGAGCCTCTAATCTGAAGAGTATTTGTGTGGTTTGAAAAGCTGGTGTTCCTGTGCAGCACGGAGGGCTTTAGGAGACCATTCTCTCCAGCCGTCAGTGCTATAACTTAACCCAGGATTACACACCCTGCAATCCTAGACAGATTCACACCAGGGCCCTTCCTAGCACATCAGACGCGTGATTTGATACTTTAAGCGTCAAAAAGAAAAAACGGCACCTCAGACTTTGATACTGTAACAAAAGTTTTGTGGAAGCCGCATTTTATTTGAAAATCCACCCAGTTTTGCTAACATACATTTTAATATTTTAAACAAAAATAGAATCTGCAGAGACAACGCAAGTATGCTCATTCACGTACAGAATTGCTTTCAGATCAGTGACTATCCTTCTGAAGGCCCCGTTCCACTCAAAAATTACGATGTATTTACACAAAGCACCGATCAACAGTGCTGCTTGAATTCTTCATTAGCTAAATTCTTGCTAGACGTTTGTGAAGACGCTACTTCCCTTATTTTTATTTCTTAACAGGTACATGATCAGAAACATGGCAGTAGCCAAATGAAAATGAAGGCTTTTTTCACATAATACCTCCTCGAGTTTTTGAGGGAAAGTCTTAAAATGAAAGCAATTCCTCACATTCAGTTTGGAAAGGCCTTGTGCCAAATGTAAAATAATGACATGCCAAGCACAAAGCAATAAAGTTCCTTCCCAATGCACTAATGCTGGATTAAAAATGTAGTGCTTCTCCCGTCAGTTAACTGTTCCCTTGCAAAATCCTAGGCACAGAATTGACTATACAGATTAATGCATTTTATAACTTTCTGAATTCCCATACAGACTGAGAATTCATAGGATTCAGGCCTTTAAAATAGTTAGTGTTCTATATGGCAGCTGATAGCATTTTGAATCAGAATCATTTGTGGATAAAAATCAGACATACTGTATACATCCATACTCATTTTCATAAGGAGTTTTTGATACAATATTAATGTTACTTAACTTGATAATCATAAATAAATACAAACAATACATAAGGAATGTCTACTGCAAACTGAATATATAATTTTTAAAAAGAAAAGTTAATTTTTGTTACTGTGTCTACATTTGTGAGAACTGAAGAAAAGGTAACTGCACAATTAACTGTTAGGATTTGATCCCCCCAAAGAAAGTCTGGTTTTGAATTACGGTAAAAGACACTCATCTTCATTCCCCACAGCATTTCCAAATACAAATTTCAGAGTAAGAGCGTCTCTGTGTGTAACTGATTATGGATACTAATAGGAGCTCAAAGTACTGATGTGTTAGTTACCAGAAAAAAAATCTTAAATCGGGAATTCTTGGCTTTACATCTTGTATTAACCTTTTCCTAAAGAGTTGTCCCAGTTTCCTGTGTGGGCCTTCATGATTTTCCTGCGTCATTTTAAAGGAAGAGGAGAGTTAAAATACAGCAATTTGGATTTTGCTGGAAGTCAGGGTTTGCTGTTGAACACACGTCATTTTAGAACGGTTCCTTTCTCTTCCATCTGGCATGATTACATAAATTGTATCTGGAAAGACAAAAATATTCAAAGGTAACTTTCCTCCACTCAATATAATGACACTTGCTTAGAAATACAGATCTCTTATTTATCCCTTAGTATGTGTTGGGCATGGAAAGCCTTCCATACCCAGACTATCAGAAATAAAAGTTCCAAAGTTGCTGGTCAGAATAAAAATTTACAGCAACAATTAACAGGCATAAAAGCTCGGGATGTCTCCTAAGTACACACTCTTCTGCACTGTTACTCGCATTTGTTGCACGATTTCTCCAAAGGTCCAGAAAAAAAGATATCACAAAATTGTCACTGCCCAAACATTGTAAGGAAGGAATCTAACAGTAAAGCATAACAGGAAAAGCTCAAAGTCCTATTTGTCTTTCCTTTAGAAAGGAAAACAATGCTATACACACTAACATCTGTACTTTCTAAAGAAAACTCCGAAACTATTTACTGTATAGAAACAGCCAGTTTGAAGTCTGAGTACATATATATACGACATCCCCCAGGTTTTAAAACGTCTATTTCCCATAGCAGAAAACAGTTCAGTTCTCTCGTCGTGGTGAAGATGGGCAATTAGATTGGAAAATATTTGTAAGGATTTTCTACGCCTGCTGCCAAACCCAGCCCCCCAGTTTCCTCTTGAAATAGCGAGCAGGTGTTCTCCTCTCGATGAGAACAATCATCCCTTTGGTCCGCATGCTGCCAGCAGCCTAGTACGGAAGTAGCTCAAAACAGGAAGAACTGTATTGTGTTTCCAATGGACAGAAGCAAACCTAGTATTTGTGGGTTTCAGCAGGGTTTGTAACTGCACAGCATAAGCCAGCGCTTTTCAAACTTTTCCCCTCAGGACCCAGTTGAAAAAAACCATTTACGCCCATGACCCAGCAATTCCCTCTGTCGGCAATGCGTGCCAGTCTTCTGGTGGCAGCGGGGGGAAGGGGCCCTCTGGGACCCAGTACTGGGTCCTGACCCGTGGTTTGAAAACCAATGGCTTAAGCAGAATTTCTGTGAATCACGCTTTTCAGAGCTTCAGCCAAAGAAGTCTTATCATTCCAGCGGTGCTATAGAAGTCCTTTGACAATGTGGCTCTAACATGTATAATTAATGAACCGGCTCTGTAAGCGCCAGGGAAAAACTAAAGCTCTGAAAGCTCTGGGCAAGCATCAAGTACGATGTGCTTTGTAACTGATTCTTCCTGATTTTGCCTGTAGAGTAGATGCAGAGAAGATGCGTCTTGCCTAACAGGGCACCCAGCAAACGTACGCCAATCAGTGGGTACTTCCACAATGCCCCAGTTCAACACTAACTTGTTTACTGTACTACTGAATATCACCACAGAGCTATACACGTCTCTGGGAAAATATAAAGAGGAAGCAGAATTGTCCCTTTAAATGACCTTTCACTTATTAAAAACCACCGTCTCCCCAGAATAGCAAGCAATACCTAAGTTGTTCTACAAGAAATCCTGGAGAGAGAGCTCTGCAAAGGGATCCTTTCCTGAGGCTCTGTGAGGACTCTGACTGGAAGGGCTGGATGCTGCAGACAGCTGGTAGAGAAGACGACAGAAAGGGAAAGAAAGAAAAAAGGTCTCAGCATGACAGAATATGAAAGCAGAAAATGTAATGAAAGGGGGAAGGATCTAAAAAGGGCATTCTGGGCAGCATGGGAAGCTGAAGATTTGTTCAATGGTATGTGTAATGTGGACCCTATTCTTGGTAAAGGGAACACTCCTGGGTGGAGTGTCAATCCCGTTCAGAGTACTTCACACCTGCACTGTGACTTTATTCTTCAAAGCACTTACTAAACACTGAGCCTAGTGACACCCGCCCCTGTGAGATAGGTTAGTATTCTTCCCATTTTAAAGACAGAAAAACCAAAGCAAAGGGGTCACACGGCTCGCCCATGGTCACAGTAGGAATGTCAACAGGGGGTTAGAATTCACCAATTCCCTATGGCCAGGCTCAGCCACCACAGGGAAAGGAAAACTGTTTGACCCACGGTATCTGGTTTTACACTCCACTATATCTGTTGTTTGCGGTGGTGAACAATGGTTCATTGAAGCCCTTCCCCTGGGTCTGAACTGCAATGGAAGTTTAACAGAATAGAGCTTAATAACAGACTGAAATATTGAGATGTCTCTGTAGCCAAGGTCTAACAATACATTTATTTAAATGTACAAGTGCCACAGGACTCATTTGTTTTGGGGAATTAGGATAAGAAGGCTGGAATAAATTGTCCTGTTGACTACACAGGTTTAAAAACCAGAATCAGTGCAAATCCCTTGCACAGTGGACGCTTATTTGGTTTTGAGCATGCTTTATAAAATTTCAATTACATTTATTCCTTACTGATGTTGATATGGGGTCTGTCCAATTGCATTAATGTCCACTACCCAACGGAACTGCACCGATTTAATTACATCAGTTTCTAAACCTGTTCAGTTAAATCTGCACAGACAAGACCAGACAATATTTTTAGTAATTTAAACGGTACTTTTAAAACACCCTTGCTCTAAACACTTGCTTATTCCTGTGTAGAAGCAGGAATTCTAGAACAGTGATTCTCAACCCCTGAGGATAGACAGGGGTTTTCCAGGGATATATCACTCACTAGGTATTTGCCTAGTTTCATGTAGTTTTGCCTACAAAAAAAAGCACTAGAAGTCAGTACAAACTGAAATTTCATACAGGCAATGACTTGTTTATACTGCTCTAATACTACAATGTTTATATTCCAATTGACTTTTTATAATTTTGTGGTAAAAACAAGCAAGCAATTTTTCACTACCCATGTGCTGTGGCATTTTTGTGTTTTTATGTCTGGTTTTGTAAGAAAAGAGTTTTTAAGTGAGGTGAAACTTGGGGTACGCTAGACAAACCAGACTCCTGAAAGGGGTACAGTCGTCTGGAGAGAACATCTTGTCTTACTGGAAAGGGCTCAGGGCCGACGAGTTCTAGTAGCAGTAATAACTAACTTGTTTTAGATTCCCAGACACTGACGTGTCAAGCAGTTAAATCATTAATAATTTTCAGTTACACCTGATACTCATCACACACTCCTCTTCCCCAATGACGCAAGGTGTTATATTTTCCATATAGTAATGTGAACATTTGCTTTTATAAAGTGATCTTCAGCGTTTATTCTTGGTTTCTAGTAGAAGGAGTTCTGTTGATTTCAAGGTAGCTCTCACCAGTGCAGCAGCAAACACTTACAATCTGAGTTTACATTTCCCCAGAATATTCTTCAATGACCGGAAACTACTCTGGAGACTCCCTTTCTGAGGGCAGCCGTATTGTTTTCCATCTTTTTTCCACACTTCATTGGAATTCACGTTCTGATGAAATGTTAATTGAAAATATTTTAATCTTTTTTTTTTTTTAAATAATGAGACTCCAGAAGTTCATTATTATTGCCAGAGACTTTGTATCATCTCTCCAATATGTTCCCTGTAAGGTGAGATCACAGAAGAAGACTGGAACATTCCTGCCTTTTTAGCTTTCTTATTCCCTTCAGCATTAGAAAGGGATAGCTTATATCACACAATAGGCTTTCCAGGATTTGGGACATATGAATGGGAAATAATGTTACTTAAATCTTTTAAAAGCAGCAAGCACTTTGCCACGCCAAGCCTGCTGTGGCCTGATTCCATCGCCCATTCTCTTCAGCGTAAAACAAATAAGGAAGGTGTGAACCTCTAACGGAATGGAAGCCCTAACAGCTCAGAAAAGCCTTGATAATTAAGCTGGTTGGGAGGTCTGTAAGCCCAAAGTAACATCTGAATACAGTGTGGAAGATGGGCAGGTTTAAAGGTCCGTATCTTGTAGCTGGGTAAAGGGGTCCCAATTAGAAATAAAGCGGTGAAATTAAGAAAAGTTTAGGTTAAGTATAATGAAAAATCTGATAGCACAAGATCCAGACTAGATGGAAACGTACACTGAATAAAAGACACTAATGAGATTTCTCTGACCAATGGAGAATACACCTAGACAGACTGTATTTAGAACAGAGCTTTTTACATTGTTCCTAATGAGCAGATCGGGCCTTAATCTAAAACATTGTTTCTGGTACGGCTCTTCTCCTTTCTGGGAAGAATATTTAAAATCCAGGCCTGGCCAACTGTTTCCTCCTTTGTGTATCTGGGATTACAACTGTACAACTCCAAAGAAGGGGAGAAACCCCCACTGCATGGGTCATTTACAACACTGGAAGATGGTAAATGCCACACTGGCTCAGAGCAGTGGTCCAGGATCCTCTCTCTGCCAGTGGTAAGTATCAAGCACTTCAGAGTAAGGTGCAAAAAACCACAGACAAGGCCAGTTGAGTTGCTTCCTGATTCCTTACGCCCAACCCCAAAAAACCAAACCCAAAATCTATTAGAGGTTGGTTTATGTCTTTTCCAAAACTCTTCGGCTTTTTAAAACCCCTCCTATTAGAATACTGGCTATTCTTGTCCCCATAGTAATTTTTGAATCCTGCTAAACTCTGGCGAGTGATGTCATGGCAATGAGTTTCACGGGTTAGCTGTGTATTGCTAAAATACATTTTGTTTTTATGGTTTTAAATGCGTCACCTTTCAGTCTCAATGAACGTTCCCTTGTTCCTGACTGAGGAAAGGTGAACAGATGTGCTTGATCTCCCTTCTCTATATGATCCATTATCATGCCCCCCCATCTCTCTACACGGTCAATCTTTTCACTCTGTTACTGAGTGTTTTTGTTGTCTAATTCTTACTGCCCATCTCTGAATCACCCACCCCCATAATGCTGTCTCCTATTTGGAATGGACTGTCCAGAGCTGAAAACAGGAGCAAGTCCAGCTAAGGGCCCATCATTGATTTACACGATGATGGAATATTTTCCATGTCATCTTCCATCCCACTGTTCAATGCATCCCAACACTGTTGGCTTTTTTGACCACTGCTGCACATAAAAATTTCTTCACTAAGCTGTCCACAATGATACCCAGGTCTTTTCCACAAGTTTTATAGCTAACTTTGAGACAAGTTAGGAATAACGTGAACTATGTACACCTACTTGAATTACTCTTCATTTGCCAACATTGAGTTTCATCTGCCATTGTTTTACCCATTGGCTTAACTTTGTTGGGCCCCTCTGATGTTACTGTTTTCTCCAGTCTTTACTAAATTAAACTGTGCCATCTGCAACTTTAGCCACTGAACCGTTCACCCTCTTTTCACTGTGAAAGACACTCCACCACTTCAGTCCTACTGTTTAACTTTTACCAGGATGAAAACTGTCTATTCTTACTCTCTTCCTGTCACAGTCGCCAAGTACTGACACCAGGAGTTTTCTAGTAGCTTTCCTCCTCCAAGTACTGAACTTAAACTGTGGTTACTAATTACGGCTCAATTACAGCAGCTTCTTGAACTATGGTGGGTAACTCAGTCCTAGATTGTGACTAGCATCTCCTCCGAGTGCTTCTCCTCTGTTTCAGACTGGCAAACCCTTATCTGAAGTAAAAACTGTTCACACATAAAACTGAGTTAACAGAATATCAGTTTAACAAGCCTATAGAATATCTCTGTGCTTAAGAGCTTGATGGAATACTTGGATTTGAAGAGAAGATACGCAGAGAGCGGGAAACGGAGATTTTCTTGAATAGTTTCAGTGCCTGAGGTCATGAATTAGAAAGACTGGTTTAAAGGATAAAGAGGCACACCTCTAAACCTTGCACAGTTTCTCTGCAAATCACCCAAGTCCCCAAATAGTATGTGGTCAATAAATTTTGGTTGCACTGACCTCCAGGGCACTGGTTTACATCAGTGGTTCTCAAACTTGTTGGCTCGAGGGCCACAGATATAATTCTACCACTCTGAAAGGCCAGCAGCTCCACCCCCCACTGCAGCCAGACAGCGGAAGGAGTTCGATCTCCTGTCCCACTGGCTGCAGAAGGAAAACCACATGCGTCTGGTATCCCTGTGCACTTCACTTGGGTCCCAAGGCAGTGGCTCCCTTCTGTAGCCAGGGGAACGGAAGATCAATGCTCCCCACCTCTGGCTCCAGCAGGGACTCCAGCACCTAGGGCCCTACGTGGAGCACTTAATCATTCTCTCTGCTACAGCCAGGGGAAAGGAAGCACTGATCTCTCATTCCATTGACTGCAGCAAAGAGCCTGCACCTTAGGCCGTGGGTCCCTTCTGCAGCCAGCAGGAGGGGAGCCCTGGGCCACTTTGAAAGCCCGTGACTGACTTTTGGCCCCCGGGCCACAGGTTGGCAACCATTGGTTCACATTATCTTTAATTTCTAGGATTTTTACTGGCAGCAGCCCTGATGGAGGTGGCAGAGACTGGAGATAAGTGATTCTTTGAATTTTAAAAAGCACCCTTGGCTATAAAAAACAGCCGAGCTGGAGACAGCAAAATGCCATGCAAGTGTCTGATGTATTTTGCTTCGGTAGCTGAAACAGCCCTTTAATGTTCAGTCAAAGAAGAGTCTGCTAAGACTCAGATGAACATATCTGCTTCCCTCTTTAAAGCTCTACTGTGTGTATGCTGGGGTCATCCAGGTTAGTGAAAATGGACTAATGCAAGATTGACAGGCTGACACGAGGAAGATCTGAACACAGCCAGGCTCTTATTATAAGCCTATCAGGCCATCTCTGCATCACAAGCCATTTCACTCCCCCACGCAAGGCACTTTTAAGAGCAAATCATTCTAAACCCTAACATTCTGCTCGCTTGCTTTTTCATCGAACGGCCAGGTCAGCACTGTTTTCTAATTAAAAACTGAAATATTTTTGTTAATACGCTGCCAATTAGATGGGCATACCACCCACACATTTCATTAATAAGGGACTTAACGGTGAGCCGTCTGAAGTAGTTTTCCAAGGGTCGTATAGAAGGTAAAAGCCAAAATAGATTTCGTGTGTGCTTTAAAGGGAGAGGGCCGGAGGAAGGGAGAAAAGGATGTGAAAAATGAGCATACAAATGGAAAGGGAAAGCAGGGAGCATAGCGTTCAAGCTATTTGTCTAATCTCCCCCACCTTAGGTCACAAAATGTATTGCTGACTGAGGCCTAGCATGAATCAACCAACCATCTATTTTGCAGCACAATAAATTGCTGACAAGCTTCACTTTGGGGCAATCCAATCATGCAGCCCACTAACAAGACCACTGCCAACATATCACCAAAAAAGCAACGTCTGAAAACTCAGCCAAATACAGAAATGACCACTGAAACGCTATCCATACAATCTTTCTAGGATAATAGACCAGTACCGCCCAACTCAGGAATTATTTAATTATCTGCAGTCAACACGTTCTTTATTTAGCTGTCACAACAAGCCTTTGTTTTCCTTTGACAATTTTATTGACGTCAGGCTTATTTCAAACTCTGCAACTGCATAGAAGTATGAGTGGGCCAGTATCCAACTGTCCCTGCATAATAAATGTGTAACAAAAGGACATTTCCAATGAAATTAGCAGTTTCTGAAGGAGCTTCAACTCCTAACGTTGTGTGTGTCTGTCCCCAACATACAAAATGTAAATAAAAATTGTCATGCCAAAACCGGGCATCTTCACGCATGAAGTATTTTCAAACTAGAATGAGGTCATCTTTCTGCATCGGTTTTATCATCCTAGCGGCTGAGCTCTTTGGGTAGCGAAGAAAGTCACTGAACAGTAATTGAGTCTGTCAGACCATTCATTGTTAGTCATAGCAGAAAATGAAAGTAGTATCTTTCCATGGTCTTTGGGGGTTTCTTGGACCCCAAAGATGCACAAAAATGTAAGTAAAACATGATAGGCAAATCAGTATTTTTCTTCAATTATTCTCAAACTACGAGAAGGACAACCATTAGCACTCTTTTCGTCTGCAGTTACTGCGGTTTTAGTATAGCAAAAAAGGTCACTCAAAGGACACTGGGGTCAGCTAGACTCCAATGAATTATGCAGCTATTCCAGCAGGTTGCTTTTCATAAAATATACCAGAAGGGCCTTAGGGATCTGTACTATCCCAGATCAGATGTGCCTCATGTGTTATCAAAATAGTCCAAGCAAACTGAGTTTCTCTGAAGACAACACTATTAAACTGATGTTCTGGAGAGCCTATGCTTTCTAGGATGAGTTTCTACGGAAGAAACGGTTGCTCACCTGTAGTATGTATTCTTCAAGATGTGCCCCCCCGTGGGTGCTCCACGCTGAGGGACTTCACTTGGAGAAGTTTTAACTTGTTCATAGTTTATAGTTCACTGATTACAATGAAGTCAGTTTTAAATGCATGTGTTTTCCCCCTCCCTATTTCTGACACACTGCAGGCTTCAATATGGAAACAATTGGGTGATCTGTGGTCCAATACAAGGGTTAAAGGAAACCTACACATCACCAGATTAAGCACACTGTAAATTTAGTTGTACAATCTCCTCTCTCACCCACCACTTGCAATCTCCTCTCTCACCCACCACTCTCCCCCTCTGCTTTATGGGAGCCAAGGCCTGCAGTGTCAGTGAGCACCGGGGAGTTTCACTTTTAATAGTTCCCAAGAATCAGAACACATTTACTTTAGCACTAAATTCATTCAAGTGACAGAATAAATGTGCAAGATGTTTGCTTCTGTTTTTAAAAGGACAGCAATTTGAAATCTGGTGAAGTAGAAAATGAAGTACACCTATCCTTGAGGACCTCTAGTAGCCAAATTTTCCTATTTTAAATAAAATCTCTTCTGACCCTTGATGATGTATGAAAGATCCACACAAAACTGGGGATGCTAGCTGACTATGTGGGAGAACAGTGATAGAGAACATACAAAGAGAACTGTCAAATGCGCAAAAGAAAAAATGAAAGGGAAAATATTTCTTCAGACAGAAATGTGATTATGCGTTGGCCAGTGGCCCTTCCAGATGCCCTCTAATACTATTGAGGTGGACACGATTTTCCCAAAACAAACTCTTCTGATTTAGAGTCCTCTCAAAACATTTCCATTTAGAGCTTCTCATTCAAAATTCTATTTTAACTTGAAGAGGAGGAGGAGTTTTCTTCTGAGATGGAAAACTGCTGTGGACTAAACTAAAGAAGTTGCAGAAATCAAGAGAAAAAAGGGCATGAACCAACTCCAATGTTTATTGCTTGTACTCAATTTTCAAAGCAAGACTTCCATCAGACAAGCCTAATCTGATCACTGAAGGAGATAGTATACTGGCTTCCTTTTCTCTCAGATGTCTCCAAAAAGACAACAGAGTCTTGTGGCACTTTTAAAGACTAACAGATTTATTAATCGCATGAGCTTTCGTGGGAGAAAATCCCACTTCGTCAGACGGTTACTCACCCTCCTGTGCAGGAACCAAGGTTCTTCGAGATGTGTCCCCCCGTGCTGCTCCACTCAAGGTGCATTGGCCCTCCTCACGTCCTGGATCGGAGACTTTACAGCAGAGCCCCTGGGACCACACGCACTAAATGACGCGTGCGTGGACCAAACCCCCCCAGTTCCTTCTCTATCGCGGCGCAATGGTGACTTGTCCGAAGTAGAGGGTAAGAGGGTAGGTAGTGGAGCAGCACAGGGACACACATCTCGAAGAACCTTGGCTACTGCACAAGAGTGAGCGAGTAACCTTCAGTTCTTCCTTCGAGTAGTGTCCCCGGGGTGCTCCACACAAGGTGATTACCAAGCAGTTCCCCTAGTTGGGGGGATCTTCGGAGTTGTCCTGTTGAGCTGATTTTAGGACAGATCGACCGACTGCTGTGTCCTGTGATGTCACCTGCTCAATGGCATAATGCAGGGGTTGGCAACACCCAGCACGTGAACCAGAGCTGGCACGCGGCCGAGCCTGAGTGGCACGCGCCGCCGCTGAGACTCCCCCGCTGACCTGCAAACAGCAAGGCCGGCAGCTGTGGCGTGTGGCTGAGGGCCGCTGCTGGATGGCAGGAGAGGAGGGCAGTGGAGCGGGTTGCGTCATAGAATAATAGGGTTGGAAGGAACCTCACGAGGTCATCTAGTCCAACCCCCTGCTAAAAAGCAGGACCCCTCCCACTAAATCACCCCCGCCAGGGTTTTGTCTAACTGTGCCTTAAAAATCTCCAAGGATGGAGATTCTACCACCTCCCTAGATAGCCCATTCCAATGCTTCACCACCCTCCTAGTGAGAAAGTTTTTCCTAATATCCAACCTTGACCTCCCCAGCTGTAATTTGAAACCATTGCTCCTTGTTCTGTCCTCTGTTACCCTTGAGAACAGCCTAGCTCCCTCCTCTTTGGAGCACCCCTTCAAGTAGTTGAAGGTTGCTATCAAATCTCCCCTCAGTCTTCTCTTCTGCAGACTAAATAAGCCTAGTTCCTTCAGTCTCTCCTCATAAGTCATGTGCCCTAGCCCCCTAATCATTTTTGTTGCCCTCCGCTGGACTCTTTCTAATTTGTCCACATCCTTTCTGTAGTGGGGAGCCCAAAACTGGACACAGTACTCCAGATGCGGCCTGACCAGTGTCGAATAGAGGGGAATTATCACATCCCTCGATCTGCTGGCAATACTCCTACTGATGCAGCCTAATATGCCATTGGCCTTTTTGGCAACAAGGGCACACTGCTGGCTCATATTCATCTTCCCGTCCACCATAACCCCCAGGTCCTTTTCTACAGCGCTGCTACTTAGCCGATTGGTCCCCAGCCTGTAGCAGTGCATGGGATTTTTCCATCCTAAGTGCAGGACTTTGCACTTGTCTTTGTTGAACCTCATGAGGTCACCCCGGGGCAGGGCAGAGCCAGCCCCAGCCATGGCTAGCAAGAGGGCGGGTCGGCTCGGTGCGGTTCCTGGCCCCAGCTCCTGCCAGCTGTGGCGGATCCAGGTCGGCGAAGCCGACCCGCCCTCTTGCCGGTCATGACCGGGGCCAGCTTTGCCCTGCCGGCAGCGGCGCGGCTCTGGGCGGGCCGGGGAGACAAGACCCGTTCCCCTCTTGCTGTCCAGCAGGGGGCGGGGCCAACAGGGGCCATCAGCCCCACACTGCCCCTGAGGACAGGAGCCGGCCCTGGGGGCCAGGAACCGGAGGTCACCCGCTGGCTCATGCTGGCCCACGCCCTGGCTGGCAGGGCACCTGAAGCCTGGCCCCGCTCCTTTTGGCCCCCGGCCCCTGCTGAGGGTGCGGTGGGCAGGCTGTAAAAGACCGTATACAGTAGATGTGCCACGAGATCAGAAGCGCGTCTCGCTGATGTTATAGCACTTAAAGCGACCTTTCTGACATATGGAGAAGAGAGCATGTGGCCAATGGTTCGAATGGAGGTTTTGTGATGGTCCTGAGGACTAAAGTTAGGTCCCATGGTGTGACTGGGGGCTTCACTTTGGGATACAGGTTCTGCAAACCAGTCATAAGTCTCTTTACTATGGGGTGTGTAAAGGTCATCTTATTTTGTAACGACTCATGAAAAGTAGATATTGTGGCTAGATGTACTTTGATGGTATTAATGGACACTTTTGATTGCTTCAGTGTAAGCAGGTAATCTAATAGCTGTTGGATGGGTGTCGTGCGTGGATCCAGATTCCTTTGATGACACCATGTGGTAAATCTATGCCATTTTTGCAGGTAGGGCTTTCTGGCTGTAGGCTTCCTACTGTTTAACTGACTCTGACCATGTTTTCTCTATTTCATCATGCCATTCAGGAGCCATACGATAAGGTGTAGTCTGTCCAGCTGGGGATGCAGTATTTGACCCTTGTTCTGTGAGAGGAATTGTGGTATCTCTGGGAGAGTGATCGGCAGTTCTATGGACATCTGCAGCAGGTAAGTAAACCATGTTTGTCTTGGCCATGCGAGTGCTATCATTATGAGTTTGGCTTTGTCCTGTTTTACTTTGTGCAGGGTCTTGGAAATCATTGGAATCGGTGGAAAAGCATAGAGGAAAGGCTGGAACCAACTGATGAGGAATGCATCTCCCAGAGAGCCTCTGCCTATTCCTGCTCTTGAGCAGAACCTCTTGCATTTCTTTGTTTGCAGGTGTTGCGAACAGATCTACTGTGGGGAACCCCCAGCACTGGAAGATCTGATGGAGGATGCTACTGTGGAGTTCCCATTTGTGGTTTTTGGCGAATTTTCTGCTTAAGTTGTTGGCAGTGATGCTTTGATCGCACAGTAAGTATATTGCCGATAGCTGGATGTTTTGGGAGATGACCAAGTCCAAAGCTTGATTGCTTCTGCGCATAGATATCAAGATCGTGCTCCGCCCTGGCGATTGATGTAATACATGCATGCTATGTTGTTTTCCCCTTTATTTGAAGTAGGAAGTGACAGCATGAGTTCTAATAAATTGATATGCAGTGCTCTCTCTTGCAGTGACCGTCTGCCCTGAGCTGTGGCCCCCTGTAAATGAGCTCCCCATCCCATAAATGAGGCATCTGTGGTGAGCAAGGCGGATGCGATCTGGGGAGTGAAGAGTACACCTGCGAGGAGATTGTTTGGACAAGTCCACCATATGAGGGACTTTTTTTATGTCGCTTGGGGCCAATATAGTCCCATGTACTGAATGCTTGAAGTTGTTTCGGGAGACCAGCCAAGTGAAGCCAGGATGCCCAACGCATAACTACCACAGTAGCAATGGTCCTGGCCGCCGTGTCTGCGATGCCTAATGCAGATTGTAGCGCTGTTCTGGCTTCTTTAACCAATGCTGAGAACTGTTGTTTTCTATCCTCTGGAATACAATCAATAAAGTCTGCAACTTTTTTGTAGTTATCGTGGTCGTAGTTTGATAACATTGCGGCGTAGTTTGCAACTCGTAGTTGTAGTGTAGCCGAAGTATATACTTTTCTGCCCACTGAATCAAGTTTTTTATCCTCTGTCATGTGGAGTGGGTCTATATTGGTTCTGTTTAGACCTCTGGCTGGCAGCCTCTTCCACCAGGGAGCTCGGCTGTGGGTGGGTAAAGAGGAATTCGTTGTTCTTGGGCGCAATGAAATACTTTTTGTCAGCTCTTTTGGACATTGGGCTTATCGTGGCTGGTGTCTGCCATATGAGGTTCGCAGGATCCATGATCCCGTCGTCATCCATAGGTAATGCAATTTTTGTAGAGGTGGGGGACTGCAATATGCGGTATAGTTTATGATGGGGTGCATCAACCTCCTGTAGAGACTTCCATTGCCCCCGCCACCCTTTTAAAGAGCTCCTGGAATTGTTTTGTACCATCTCCTGATGTACTTGTTGTCTGTGGTGCAGCCACCTCTGGGGAGGGTGGGGGGCTCTGAACAGAACCGGATTCCTTCTGTTCTATCTGCTGAGTTTGGACTTCTGATGAAACTGATGCTATCTCTGGTGGGCTTCGGATCGCTGCCATGCGAGATGTTGAAGGTCCAGAGTATGCTTCTGAGTATTGGAACCATGTGTCCCAGCCCTGCCAAGGCATGCGATAATTTGGTGCTGCATACCATGGGGGAGGGGGCCATGTGTACTCTGGTCTGCTGTATTGGTATTCCATGAGATCATATTGTTTTCTGATAGGGTACTGGTAGGGGTAGTTATTATAATGATCATCTATAAAGACGTGTCTGAGAGATCAGACTGGCTCCCTTTGTTTGACTGATCTAGGGAGGCAGCTATGCTAATCACTGGAGACAGTCGGGAGTAATTCTGTACTTGAACCTCCTCCATACAGTGCTGTGTCTTTTCTTTTCTTTTTCTTGGAGGTGGGGAGGACAATGCTGGAGGCTGAATCAGCCACGCTGCGTGAGTGTGTGGTCCCCCTACTGTCTGCCTTTCTGCAGGTGCTGAGGGCTGCAGATGCTTCGGTGCCATGTCTTTCCCTGACCCGGCTTGTATTACTCTGCCAGGTGCTGGGCTCGGCGCCCTGCTCCTCCCCAACGCTGCTTGTGCTGAACTCCCCGGTGCTGGGCTCGGGGCCGGCATTGTGTCAATTCGGTCCCTGGTTGCTGGTGCCGATGCGGCTGTCGGTAGCACCATTGCCACTGGGAGCTGTTGGTAGCCATGTCTTTCGTGGCGGGGTGAATCCCTAAGGACCTTCCCCGATTTTTGAGCTTTTGTACCTCTTTGGTACAAGCTCCTTTTTCTGCTCCCTTCACCCTTTTGGTAGGGATGAGCAGGGAGAAGGAAAAGGAGGAAAGTATCCTGAGGAACTTTTCTATTGCATTGGATGGTCGTCCTGGATCAGAGGCAGGTCTAAGCAACCCCTCCATCAAAATTAGTTTCATTTTTAGTTCCGTCTCATCTGACTCGCGACTTCAGGTTCTTACAATGCTGGAGAGAAAGTAACTTACTTCCTTTTTCTTTCTCTCTCTCTAAAGTGAGAGTTACTATGTAACGGGATGTAACAATCTAATTAACTATGTAACAAAATGTAACTTATCTAACACTAACTGGCTCTAAGAACTACTGAGGGCTCTGTCTTGGACTGGAGACGGTTGAGAAGGAACTGAGGGGTTGGGACCACATGTGTATCCTTTAGAGGCGCTGGAACAGTGGCACGCTGCTGGGGGCACGCGCATGGTCCCAAGGGCTCTACTGTAAAATCTCTGATCAAGGACATGGGGAGCACCAGCACACCTTGAGTGGAGAACCACGGGGGCACTACTCGAAGAAAGAATCCTAGCTTCTCAATTCATTACTCAAAATTGGAGGTAAAGGGTTTTTTTTTTGGGGCCGGCGGGGGGGGGGGGGGGTTTACTGCCAACATGAACTAGATAACCTTTAGGTACGTACATATAACATGAATTTCTTCCCTAAGCATGATAGGAGACCCAAAACAACTTGGAAAGATACAATGTATGGCAGAACTGATGATCCACTAAAGACTTGAAAAATCTGCACATTAATTCTCCACGCCCAAGAGTATGGTACCGAGGTGCTTACCAGCTTTGAACTCTGCAGTTAACACAACTAGTACATTTTTCAATCAACTGTGTGGACAGCACACTCAGAAAAAGGGTCAGTTTCATTTTTGAGAAGCACGGGACAGAGTGGTTCCTAGAGCTTGGAAAGTAAGGCATAGGGATACACTATCACAAGATGTGAAATCTTTCACAGATTTGCAAAGACCATATCATGTGCCTAAATTTAACCCCTGGAAATACCTGCAAATTTAATGCACACACAAACTGCTATAATAAAAGGGCTTATGCTGTGTCAGCCTTGGGTTGGTTATTTTAACTTTTAAAAAGTACAAGTTTAAGAGCACAAGAGGGAGCACTGCAGTGCAATTCAGGAGTTCATCATGAAACAAGTTTGCATAATGATGTGTATAGAGAGAAAGCTCCAAAGAATATGAAGGGTGAGGTACAGTGGAACACAAGCTTAGTGATAAAAGAATATGATATGTAAAACTGAAAGTATTTCCTATCACCATTCATCTAAAGGAAAGGGAAGAGAAACACTGATCACACCTCCTCCAGAGAGCTGACCCTTGAGAATGCCATCCTTTTACTTTGCTTTTGCAGAACAGGAATTTATTGACACCCAATTTGAATAAGCAGCTGGAAACTAATCCCTATTCTGTCTAGCACAATGGAAATGGAATCCACGTACCATCACACTACAGGACCAACAGAGATGGTGTACATCAGACACAGAAACTACTTGTAGCCCGACTACCATCCATTTCCAGGATCATGTAAATATAAATATTTTGGATTTATACTCACTTGTGCTCCTGAAACGGGGCCAAAAGGGTTTGGTGGTCTCATGATAGGTTGGCTGTATATTAACGTTGGCTGTGTCATTACTGGTACGCCTCCCACCTGTGATGGCTAAAAAAATCCGTAATAACAGAATTACATGTCAGTTAACACAAACACATAAAAGGGAGAGAAGGATGAGTGATTCTGCAACTGGACTGTAAAGTTAGGTCCCTAAAAATGAGGACTGGAGATCTTTACTTTTTTACAGAACATCTTTGTGCTGGAATATAGATGTGAAGCTGTTTCTAATAAAATCTTCCTCCAAAACATTTGGGGCATTGAAGCAGCTGTTTATAATACATGAATAACTTGTGACAGCACCACTGGAGGCTTTGCCAGAGTTCTTTCCTTTCCATCCATTGGAGGTATAAGAATGCAGGGTCACATTACACAACAAGAGTATTAACATGCAATTGTGGCTATTTTACCATTTCAACATCTGAGGAAATGTGTATATAAAATACAGATAATGGGTTAATTCCCAGTTTCTATGACAGAGAAAGCTAGGTTTCTTAAGGAGGTACGGTTTGGTTAGAGTTCAGATACAAGGCTCATACATCAAAAACAATGAGAATCCTGTAGCACATACATGTGGTAACTGCTTGTTTTTTTTAAATGTAATTCTAATTTTACACTCTCCTTCCCCCCCCCATCAATGCTGGGATGTTATGGCATTTCACTCCCTCAACAATAAAAATACGTGGACTGATTTTATTCTTTTTAATCATGTTGACCAAACTACAAATGTTTCAATTACAGCTGAGCCACTATTTAGTGGAAAAATCTGGTACTATTGACCACCCAATGCAGCCAAGTTCTATCCTTGGTAATTTGTTTCCAACAGCAATTACCCACTGGTATGTTTAACAGGATCATCATTCTTGGGAAAAGATCCCCAGCAATGGCAATCCTGAACGAATCTGGACTATTTTCAGAACGCATTACTAAACCTCCTACTGTTCATAGTCCATCCATCCAGGACACATCATGCTCAGGTGATGGAAGCTTTAAACAAGTAATAGCAGCTGAATTAAAGTGATGGACAGCAGGCTCCTATGCATAACTTTTCTGCAATCCTTCCTTCTGTGTCTGTTACTTGTACACTATGGGTGCCTTCTACGCAGAGATCAGAGTGAATTAAATTGAGGAGGAATGGTTAATTACCTAAGCATCCTTTAATCCTGAATTAACAATAGTATTTTTATCAATATTTATAACTACAGTCATTGGTTAAGTAAAAAAACATTTGGGAGAAAGATGTGTCAGTTATTTTGCAGAAGGAATTTTTTTTTTTTTTTTTTTTTTTTAAAAAGATTTTTTTCCCTCCATTCATGGCAAGGCCCAGGTGCATACCTCTCTTCCCTTGTTAACTAGTGTTGCACTTTTTCCTTTTAAAATCTAGACAAAATTGTTTTGTTCATATTTGGATGAACTGGACAGTTGTATGTTTCCACCTTTTACCATTATTTCAAAGAAGAACTTACTGTGATACAAATGTTCCTAGCATAATACAAAAAAAGATGCCTCCAAGTTAAGGGACTATAATGAATTTATTGTGATGTTTTTACCAGTAGATTCTCTAGTACCATTAATTATATAGCATGTAAGTCTGTAACAGTCTGACATACATAGTGGGAGGAGGGAGATTTCTATGTATTTATATTGTTCCTTTGGATCTGAAGTTCCAGAAACAATGATCTGAAGAACAATCAATTAAATGAGTCTTCTTTCTTCATGATATTGAGTCTCCTGAAACATCGCTTTAAGTACATCCTTAACAGTCATCCAATAAAAAAGACGGTTGCTTACCTGTAACTGTCATTCTTCGAGATGTGTGCTCATGTCCGTTCCCAATGTAGGTGCCCGCGTGCCCAGCCACCGGAAAATTCTTCCCTAGCAATCCCAGTCTGGTGTCCAGCGCCCCCTGGAGTGCCCTACTTCCTCCTGGGTATATCAGGGGACGCTGGGACCCAGCCCCCCAGTCCTTTCTTTCTGCTAACTCCGAATGCGGGGACGGTGGGCGGGTATGGAATGGACATGAGCACACAGCTCGAAGAACGACAGTTACAGGTAAGCAACCGTCTTTTCTTCTTCGAGTGCTGCTCATGTGCATTCCCAATATAGGTGAGTCACAAGCCGTACCTGGATGGTGGGAGGAGTTAATGGTTTACTGTCTGCAGCACCGCTCTCTCGAAGGCAGCGTTGTCCCTGGCGTGCTGGACAATTGCGTAGTGGGAGGCGAAAGTGTGGGCGGAGGACCACGTTGCCGCTTTACAGATATTCTGAAGAGGTAAGTTAGCGAGGAATGCTGCCGACGAGGCCTGTGCTCTCGTGGAGTGGGCCATCACCACCTGCGGTGAGGTTACCTTGGCTTGGTTGTAACACAGTTTGATGCAGTCTCTCATCCAAGCCGAAATACGCTGAGTAGAGATCGGGAGGCCCTTCATTCGGTCTGCGATGGCGACGAAAAGTTGTGGGGACTTCTGGAAGGGTTTCGTGCGGTCGATGTAGAACGCAAGTGCTCTCCTGATGTCTAGCGTATGCCACCTACGTTCCTGCTCGGACTGGTGTGGCTTAGGGTAGAATACTGGCAAGAAAATGTCTTGGTTACAGTGGAAGTCCGAGACGACCTTGGGGAGGAAGGCAGGGTGTGGTCCAAGTTGTACCTTATCTTTGAAGAAGATTGTATACGGAGGTTTGGAAGTCAAGGCTTTTAGTTCTGAAACCCTCCTTGCGGAGGTTATTGCGACTAAGACCACCACCTCGTAAGAAAGGATCAAGAGTGGGCAGGTGGCGAGAGGCTCAAAAGGGGGTCTTGTGAGATGCTTGAGTACCAAATTAAGGTCCCATGGAGGTATTGGATCCGCATTTGGGGGTAGAGTCTTTCCAACCCCCTCAGGAACCGTGAAACCATGGGGTGAGAGAACACCGTCCCCCCTGAACAGGCGCATGAAAGGCTGAAATGGCCGCTAGGTGTACCCTGATGGACGACAGGGAGAGATCTTTATTTTTCAGGGTCAGTAGATAGTCCAGAATCCCCTGAACCGGGGCCTGTGCGGGTGTCATGTGCATAGAGCGGGCCCATATCAAAAATCGTGTCCATTTGGAAGGTAGGAGCTTTGCGTAGATGGTTTTCTGCTACCAAGGAGCACCCGCCTAACGGCTGCCGAGCAGGATTGTTCCTCCTGATTCAGCCATGCAGTCTCCAGGCTGTGAGATGTAGTTTGGATACATCTGGGTGGAGAACCCGCCCCGCATCCTGGGAGAGGAGGTCTGGGATCACCGGGAGTTCCCAGGGGGTCGCTATTGAGAGGTCCAATATCATTGTGTACCAGCACTGGTGAGGCCAGGCCGGAGCGATCAAGATGATATTCGATTTGTCTCTTTTGATTTTCAGGATCACCTTGCTGAGCAGGGGAATCGGGGGAAAGGCATACAGGAGACCACCTGACCAAGTCATGAGGAAGGCGTCCGCTATGGCCCCCATCTCCGTGCTCCGGAGGGAGCAGAACTGCTCGCATTTCCTGTTCTGGTGGGTGGCAAAGAGGTCCACTTGGGGATAGCCCCAACGTCGGAAGATCGCGGATGTTACCTCGGGGTGAAGGGACCACTCGTGGTGAGGTAAGAATATCCTGCTTAAACGGTCTGCCTCTGCGTTCTTTATCCCTGGTAGGTGTGCAGCTATTAGATTCGTATGGTGAGCAATAGCGAAGTCCCAGAGCGCAGTGGCTTCCCTGCATAGAGCTGGGGATCTGACTCCTCCTTGTTTGTTCACATAATGCATGGCTACAGAGTTGTCTGTTAAAATTCTGACCGTCTTTCCACCAAAGAGGTGGCGAAATACTTTGCACGCTAGGTGTATGGCCCTTAGCTCCTTGATGTTGATGTGCAAGTCCCTTTCCATCCTGAACCATAGTCCCTGAGTTCTTGCGCCCGAGCTTATATGGGCTCCCCATCCCAGGTCTGAGGCATCTGAAATTATTGTTAGAGAGGGGGGCTCTGCCATAAAAGAGACTCCCTTTAGGACCACCTTGGGATCCTTCCACCAGCTTAGCTGAGAGACCACCACATTTGGAATGGTGAGTACCTTGTCCAGGGAATGAAGAGCTGGGCGATACACTGTTGCCACCAAGTTTGGAAAGGTCTGAGCTTCAGATGTGCTAAAGGGACTACTGAAGTGCAAGCGGACATGTGGCCCAGAACTTGTAGGCAGTATCTGGACGTTGTGGTTGGACAACGTTCTAAGGTGGTGATCAGATCTACCATTGTCCTGAAGCGCTCCACTGGCAGGAAGGCTTTTGCCTGATGGGAATCTATCGTTGCCCCTATGAAGTTTATGGTCTGTACGGGAATCAGAGTGGACTTTTGTTTGTTCACGCAGAGACCCAGTCTGTGGCAAGTGTTCAAGACTAATGTTACCCCCGACCTGACCTGGCTCTGGGACTTTCCTCTGATTAGCCAGTCGTCTAGGTAGGGAAAGATGTCCACACGATTGTGGCGGAGGTAAACCGCCACCACTGCCATACATTTCGTGAAGACACGGGGGGCAAACGAGAGGCCAAATGGCAGGGTGGTAAATTCGTAATGTTTTCCTGCTAGGGCGAAGCGGAGGAAACGCCTTTGGGCTGGAATGATGGTTATGTGAAAGTAGGCGTCCTTCAGATTGAAGGTGGCGAACCAGTATCCGGGGTTGAGTGTAGGGAAGATGGAAGCCAGAGACACCATCCTGAATCTTCGTTTTACGACATATTTGTTCAGTTTTCGCAGGTCCAGGATAGGTCTGAAGTCTCCATTTGGTTTGGGGACTAGGAAATAGTTGGAGTAGAAACCCCTGTTCCATTCCTGAGGTGGGACGTTTGCGACTGCTCCCAGTGAGAGAAGTGATTGCACTTCCTTGAGGAGCGCAGCTTCGTGTGAGGGATCCCTGGAGATGGATGGGGATGGCAGGAGGTGGGAGGGTTGACGAGAATTGAATAGAATAACCCCTGGCAATGGTTGTTAAAACCGATCTGTCCGACGTTATCCTGGACCATTCCTGGGCGAAGGGGAACAAGAGGTTGCGGAATGGGAGGGGTGGGGTTTGATGTGAGACTGGTTGGTCACCCTCGGGGGCACCCTCAAAACGGTCTCCTAGCGCCCGGTGGGCATCTTGAGCGGTTTTGCTGAAAGGATGTAGATGATGAGTTATTGTTTTGCCGGTGCCTCCCCGAGTTTCTGTTCCTGTCTCTTTGTCTGTAGGGTGTGAACCTCTGGAACTGAGCCCTGTAGTGTTGCTGAGGCCCCACAGGTGTGGGCCTGAAAGTGCACCGCAAGGAGGCTGAATTATGTAAGCCCAGGGATCTCAGGGTAGCCCGTGAGTCCTTGAGGCCATGAAGTTTGTCATTAGTTTTCTCAGAGAATAAATCAGAGCCTTCAAATGGGAGGTCTTGGATGTTCTGATGAACCTCCTGGGAGAGGCCGGAGGAAAGTAACCAGGCCGCGCGTCTCATACAGACAGCTGAGGCGATGGATCTTCCTGCAATGTCAGCGGAATCATATGAAGTCTGAAGCAAGGCCTTTGCCACCGCTAAGCCTTCCTCCTGGATAGTGAGGAAGTCTTGTAACTGGTCTTGAGAAAGAGAGTCGCTAAAGCGATGCAGGGATCTCCATAGGTTATAGTTGTATCTCCCCAGGAGTGCCTGGTGGTTGGTGATGCGGAGGTGGAGCGTAGCTGTTGAATAAATTTTTTTTCCCAGATTATCTAGTCTTCTGTGGTCTTTATTTTTTGGCGCCGAACCTGGCTGTCCTTGCCTATCTTTTCGGTCCGCCGCTTCAACCACCAAAGAATTTGGGTTAGGGTGTCCAAAGTGGTATTCAAATCCTTTAGCGGTCACATAGTATCTTTTTTCCGCTGACTTGGAGGTTGGAGGTACGGAGGCTGGCGTTTGCCACAATGCTTTTATGATCTTTAAGACACCGTCGTGAACGGGTAGTGCCACTCTGGACGGTGCACCTGGCTCCAGCATATCAAAGAGGTTATCCGCCGTCTCGTTGAGTTCTTGAGCCTGCATGTTTAAGTTTGATGCTACTCTCCTTAGCAGCTCCTGGTAGGCTTTGAAGTCGTCTGGAGCATTAGGGGGTCCTTGATTGGTGGTTTCCGCTTTGGGCTCGGGGGTGGCGCGTGGAGAGTACGGCGCAGCTCGGTCCTGCTTAAGGGAAATGGCCCTCTGGGAGTCCGAGCACTCCGAGGTGGGAAGCATTGGGCTGCTAGGGCGAAGTTCGTTGGGGCTGCACACGGCACGCAATATGGCCATTGGGCCTGAGCCACTGTCCATGGCTCCGATGGGCCCCAAACTGCCCCCTGGGGCTTTTTAAGTCTTTGAGGGTGGTGTGGCTCCGAGGAGGATGACCAGGAGCACCCCCTCCTTCTGTGGGTGTTTTTCCTCCCTGATCTGGATCTTTTCCTCCCATTGTATTTTCTTCGCCACCTGCCCCAGTGTCGGCTGGAGGAGTGGCGCTCCGAGGTCGAAGAGCTCTCCGTGGAGGAAGAGGAGGACGAGGAGGGTGGGCTCTTCCTTCCTCCAGACTCCATTGGGATGGAGCGAGGGGGGTCCCCCCTCTTTCCCTTCTGTCTTCGCAACCGAGTTCTGCGACCCCTTGTTGGGGGCGAACTCGTCGGTGCCGGGGGAAGGGAGGGTGCAGTGGGGGCTGGGCTTTGGCTGGGGGACCCAGACCCTTTTCCGTGCCGGGGACGCCAGTCCCAAGGACAAGGCCGGTGTTGCGGGTGCCGCTGCTGCAGGAGTGGAGAGGGATCAGCACCGGGGTTGCGGTGCGGAGTGCAGCTCCGTGCCAGGGAGAAGCCCTGAGCTGCACGGCCGCTAGAGCCGAAGCAGCGATGTCCGCGGTGCCGGCGCCGTTTCACCCGCGGGGTCGTGGGGGGGAGGGACTCTCCCTCTGGCACCGGGCGGAGCAGTGGCAGTCACTCCAAGCCCGGGGGGATCCAGTGGAGGACACCCGGCTGGCGCTCCGCTGGTGCCGGGGTCCCACTTCCCACGGTGCAGCCGGTGCCGAGGTTTCCTGCACCGTGGCTGGATGAGTGCTGAACCCCCGGTCCCTTGGGGGGGTCGGAAGGTCCATTAGGGACCTGGCAGCTAAAAACGCCTCCTGTGTGGAGGGCGTTTGAAGCGGCAGGGAGCTCCTTGAGTCCCTGGGAGAGCCTGGGGGCATGTGTAGGTGAGGCTCAGACTGGGGCTGTTGGGTGGAGCTCGACCCCGGTGCCGCCGTGGCCATGGGGGAGCTGCTACACCGAGGGTCCCGGGGTAGGCTTTGAAGTCCAGGGGAGATCGAGGCCCGGGGAGTTGCTGCTGCCGGAGCGGGGGACGAGCCAGTGGCCGGTGCCGGCATCAGAGCCGCCTCCAGCAGGATCACCTTGAGCCTGTTCTCCTGGTCCTTCTGTGTTCGGGGTTTAAAACCCCTACAGATTGTGCATTTGTCCTTGCGGTGCGTTTCCCCTAAGCACTTTAAACAACTGTCGTGGGGGTCACTTAGGGGAAACGCTTTACCGCAGCCCAAGCAGGCCTTGAATCCTGGGGACTTCGGCATAGATGCAGGCGAGCCCCACAGTAACTTTCTTCTTTGCAACTAAATAACAAGGGGATTGTTCTAACTACACTAAACTAGTTACTAACTAAGGGGAAGAGTCTTGCCGGAGCAAGCAGGAGTCCTGATGGCTGCCACAAGGCGGAAAGAAGGGACTAGGGGGCTGGGTCCCAGCGTCCCCTGATATACCCAGGAGGAGGTAGGGCACTCCAGGGGGCGCTGGACACCAGACTGGGATTGCTAGGGAAGAATTTTCCGGTGGCTGTGTACGTGGGCGTGCATGCACCTACATTGGGAATGCACATGAGCAGCACTCGAAGAAGAAGAACTCTTCTGCCTCAGTAAGGACATTAAAAGGGGCAATTTTTAGAGTTAAGGAAAGACAAGGGAGAATCTCGTAAGTAATGGAAGATGAACAAGGAACCTGATACTCCATGCATATCTACTAAATATGGAATAAGTCATCTAAGTGAAGAAAAGAAAAAGATGCACTGAAGAGCCTAGCTTATATTTCTGAAGAAAAATGGACGAAGTTATTTAATGAAGAATAAACAAAGGGACTGATATTAAACCTAGTTAACATGTCTAAGGCAAATAACATTGTTCCTAGAGTGCTTTATGTCTGCAGCTAACTGTAATAAAAATAATAAGTAAACCATGTTTAAGGCAAATAAAGTTAATAGGAAATGTCACTAACCAGTCCATATCCCATTATTCCTGTGGGTGTTGTAGCAGGATAGGCCATTACAGGTGGTGCCTAACACCAAAAAGAAATAATATTGAACTGCATGGAAGATTGATTGAATTGCATACATGATAATAAATTGCCTCTAAGTGTCAAAGAGAGCACTGACTAGACAGCATATTACAAATATAGCGAAAAGGATGAACTGACACCTTATTAGCATTTGTAGCTTTGTGTTAATAAAGTTTATATTATTTCAGATCAATCGCAACACTTATGCTCAAGGTGTCTAGAAATACTTGATGTAAAATTATAGATTAGAACAAATCTGTTAGGGTTTTGGCTCACAGGAAACTGAAGTCACACCTATAGATACGAGTCTTCAGTCCAAAGAATTTCTAGAGATATGTATGTTTTGCACTTAAGAATTCAGGAAATATTTACATACACTATACACAAAAAATCAATATGATTATATAATAAAAGTGAATATTGCCTGAATTCTATTAAGTATAGAACTTACTTATTTTACTCGGGTAATTGTGCCCTGGTAATTCTAAAAACGGAATCCAAGAAAAAGGTCCCATTACTGCTACTGTAGACAGACAGACGTTTTTCTTTTCAAACCAGGCTATATATACACTAAGACTTTCCGGGGTTCTCCATTACCTCCACACTGATACAGCTGCTAAGAGTCCTAGCAATGGTAGCAGGTCTAGGGCAGGCTGGCTTTAGTGTTTTACCAGCCTCCTGTCTAAAACCCGTTCATAGTAGGTCTAGAGCTCTAGATGACATGGTAACAGTGTCTGTCGGTGGCTGGCCAATGATGGAATTGCACCAGCACTAGAGTAGTGGTAGGAGATGGCCCCTAAAAATCCCGGTGTAGCCCCACATTATTTATAAGTGGGTACAGAATACTGATCTGCTACTCTAAAACGAACAGAGATACGGGTTGGCTTTCTTGTTACAAAAAGTGATTTTCCCTCTCTCTACCTCCCTACCTTCTAATTCAGGGGTGTCCAACTCATTTGCTATGGCAGGCCAGATTTGCCTTAAATGTAGTTCAAGTGGGCTGTACATATCATAAACTGAAATACTAGGGTACTCTCGTAGCATCACGGAGTGTTGTGTATGCGAGACTGTGCTCTGCGATACCATTCTCTCTCTGTTAGGGAGAGAGTGTGGTCCTGCGAGCCGAATGGAAGAGGTTCGCAGGCCGCATGTTTGACACCCCTGCATATGTTGTTCCACACTGATTGAATCTAAACAACTGCTTTGATTGCTGAAATAGTCTGACCTGATCCTATGACTTACACTTCTGTGCATTTAATTTTCCTCCCATACTGTAAGTTTTCCATCTTCTAGCATCTGATGAAGTGCGATCTCTACCACGAAAGCTCATGCGTTCAATATATTTGTTAGTCTTTAAAATTGCCACAGAACACCTTGTTTGTTTTACGGTAAAATGAATTTCTCTTCAGTTGTTGGGAATACCCTAGGTTATTACAATTAATTCAAATGTGGTAAATGACTATATGACAGCTTTTGTGAAGTGGAAGAATAAAACTGGTATGCCTGCTCTAGGTTTTATCTCCGTCAAAAGCAAATTGACAATGTACCTCTATTATTTAAAATATGCAATGCATATAAAGACCCCTGATACCTCATAGAAAGCAGGAGGAGGCAAAAGATATATTCTGCTTAAAAACAATTCTGCATACGTCTGTTCCTTCTTTCGTCTTTCCACCTTCCAGTCCTCCTGACATTATTTATTAGAACAGACTTTTGCATGGAGGCAAGAATTTTGTCTTCTAAGACATTAACTAGTTGGGCATTTATAAGTGCCAATGGACTGTGATATCTAGAGATCTTCATTTGCTCCACCTCCTGTTAATCCCTCACTTTAAATTAACAATGCTGCATCTGACATCCCAGTCTGTGAAAATGATAATTCATGATGCTACCAGAAGATTTTAACCTGAGGATAAACTCCAAGACAATGCTTTCATGCATGTCTCTTGTATTACAAAGATCTTATTGTGGAAAGACTCCCAAGGAAAGTGGTGGAGTCGTTAATTACTTATGACGTTCCACAGGCAGGTAATTTCACCCCCACAACCCAGCCCCAAAAGTGTGATATAAGCAGAACTATCTCTGGGCAGAACATTACTTTTCTGAGGTATCAGCTGCTCTTTAATATGCACTAGCCAATGGTAATCTGCATTCTAGCACTAAGGGAATAGGTTTCACTGTTCCAAGAATTAGCTAGATTGTATAGTGGGTATCTAAATATTATTCACAATTCTAAACGCTTTGAACATTCTTTAAATCGTTCACGTTATATGTATGTGCACACATACATATACACAAAAATGCTGGCTAAATACTTTTTTTTTTTTTTTTAAACACAGTGCTCCAGTACAAACTTTACATCTTCTACTGTCAAAATTATCCCACAATGAAAATTGAATACAGGGAAAGACCAATATTGTTGAAATACAAAAAAGATTATCTGTGAATAAGACTGCATTCTTCAAAGAAAACAATGCACCCGTTTATAAACATAAGCATCAGCTGGGATTTTCTATTACTTTTGATGAACATTAATGACATATTGGTCTCTCCCCACTTAAAATCACGATCTACAATAAATGTGAATCAAGTGCCAATTATAACAGAAGCCTGTGAGCTTTCATGCAGTTATTCAAACACAAACAACTTATCTTCATTCAAAATTTACCAGATGCATTGAAGGCAGCACACAGACAGACCCCAGCTATCTGGCAGCAAATGGCATAGTTTTAAGCAAGGAAAAAAAAATCTCAGTATTTCCCATGCTATCATTCGAGTCAAGAGCCTGCAGAACACCCATTAGATTTGTATATGCTAGGAAAAGCTCAAATCTTCCGCACACCAAAGATCTTAATATGAGAAATGGGTAATAGCAGGAAGGTTATGAGATTCTGCTATAGCAGTGGTTAATATAGCATGCCAATTGATTGCAAAACGGCTATGTTTATTTTTTCACTTACGTATTGTGGAAAATGCATGCCATTCTGTATTTCCCAGGGAGAACAATTACATAATGCAATAACACTGGATTAGAAACAAGTACTTACAGAATATACACACATAGCATTTTAGTTCATAAGTACACAATGTCTGCCTTAAAAAATTCTTATAATCCAAATCACTGAGTAAATCTTAAGCGACACTGTCAAGGTTGATGGGTTTCATACCTATTTGCATAATCCATTAACTTTTGTGTGGTTATTTTCCAAAATAAAATTCTTCCTTGTTTTCAAAAGTTTATCAAGCAGCAGAACAGCACTTAGAAGCAACTTAATAATAAAGAGATTAGTAGACAAAGTGGACAAGAATGTGATGAATAAAACCAATTTCATCCTTCAACGTTTTTTCTAACAATTAAGTAGCGAGGAAAAGGATTTGAATAAAACAAGATACCTTGACAATATCTTTAAATATTAATGAAAGAACCGGTTAGAAATGGGATGGTATGTTACAAGATGCACGTAAAAATATTACATATTTTGCTATGACAACAATTAACTTATCCTCAGGCACATCAGAAATATCTAACTACTAGAAAGTCATTCAGGTTGTAGGTGAGTATTAGTACTAGTGGCTGTAATGTCCCCTGCCACCTACATACAAGATCTGAGTCAGCAGCTGCCACCCAAAATGAGAGCACGTAGGTGACCTGAAAAGAGACTGTTTCTCTTCCCAAGTCTGTAACAAATAATGTTGGGCTACATTGTTAATTAACACAAAATCATGTCACACCATTTGACATAAGGGATTGAAACACTTGTTTTGTTATATTTACTATGCACTTGTATACTATTCTCCAATTTGTAGTAAAAGGAAAGGTCAGGTTTACATGTGTAGGACCCATCAGCATCACTGGGAGCTACACATGTATATCCTTCCCTCCCTCTTTCAACACACACACATTAATGGATAGGAGAATGATCATTTTGGCAAAAAACATGAGAGCCACATTTCATGTTATCTGTAATGGAGGTGCATACCAGAGAAAAAACAGATTGGTAACTGAAGGTTTTAAGGGGAGACATATTAAAAGCAAGTACACATTTTAGGATGTGATGGTACTAACTGTACACATTTCTAAGGCACCCTGTAACATCACACCCACAGAAGATGCACTACTTCCTGTCTCAGGTTGCAGAGCAGGCTCAGTGTTGTGACATATAGCAGTGATTTTCAACCTGGGGGTTCACAGATTAAATCTAAGTGGTCTGCAAAAGTTCGTCATTACCATAGGACAGTGATTTGCAAACTGTGGACCTCTGGAACGTTGAACACAATGTGTAAGATGTCCAATGGGATCCATAACTTCATTTGAAATTTTTTGGGGGGGTCCACAAATCAAAAAGGGTGGGAAAACCACTGACATACAGGTTCACAACACACTACTGTATCTCAAGAACTAGTATATTTCCACACTTCCATTCAGCATTCAGAAGGAAGAGTAGTCCCAACCACCATCATATCCAAAAGGCCGAGGTACTCAAATTACTATCATATTTCAGCACTTAAGTTTTTGCTCTAGCAATATTTTTAGTTTAGTTATCAATTCACACTCATGGTACAGAATAAGTCATATGCAGTGAAACAGCATACCAGACAAGTAAAAAATAATCTAAATGAAACTGGCCATTCAGTTACTACAGTAAAATACCTTCTCAAACTGACCATTTATTCAAATAATCTTCATAATCTGTCCACTGTGATGACAGATCATTACCACAACTTATATTACACGTGTCTACTTCACGTTACACAGATCTCACGACTTTAGAATCTTTGTTCACTTACAATTGTTGGAGCGTTCCATGCAGTTGTAGGTGCAACCTTGGGCTGCCAGTTGGAACCACCAGTTAATTTCTTTTCTCCTGGCTGAGTCCAATTTACATCACTTCAATTAAATTTTTAAAGAAAGCGTTAGAAAACATTGGATTCTCTTTGTATCACCCTCAGATATAGTACACTGGTCAAATAAGCTTGTGTTTTTCCTTGAGGTAAATCAGCAACATTAATACTGATCCCTTAAGGGCCGTGTCACCAAATGAAGATGTGCCGTCACAATAAAGCCTGGTCTTGACAAGGGAAACATAGGTCAGGTTCACCTAACATAAGTTAGCTATAATTGACTGAAACAACTACTTTTCCTAGCCTAGAGCAATGCAACGCCATTAGATCCATTTTTACAGATCCAATTATATAAACTGCTGGATGGCTTCTAGGCTGGCACACTGTTTGTGTACAGCCTGCCAGCCCCAGAGCAGTGCTTACTGGACTGACAGGGTTGCTTGTGACACAGTGGTGCTGGGGCTGCTGAGGCTAATTGTGTTTGATGTTAAATACAGTATCACAGCTGATGACAATTATTCTGTATCAGGATTTCTTTTTTCTCCTACTGGTCCATCACAACACAGATTTCTGAAACTTTACAGGATACTACAAAGCTAATTTTATTTTAGACATTTTAGATGCGTGTTGAGGTCCTTTAGGGAGCTGCCAATTATTTTAGGCGTGCATTGTAATACTGAAAAGTTCATGACCAATGTATTTATGAAGCTCACTCACTATAAGAATAGGCAGCACAGTTCAGAGGAATTAACACAGTAAAAGGAATCAAGAAGCTCTGAGCACTAATCCCATTTCTGTTGCTGCTGACTTGCTCCCACCCAACATGCAGCAGCAGGTCAAATCACTTCTTCTATGTTTCAATTTCCTTCTCTGTGCAATGGAGATAATACTGATTTACCTCAGAACTACTGTAAAGATTAGCGTACACATAGTGGTTAACATGAAATGTTAAGTACCATCAAGAATAAGCAGTTAAAATCCCAGAAATTTCCCAGGTTTGATTAAAGACAAACACTCACTTTTTAGTAGTTCCATTTCCAATGCCCAAATCTGTCACAGAAGGGGAAACCATTACTGAAATATCCCATTCATTTTATAGAATTAAACAGACACTTATCTTAAGATTTCCAGCAAAATACTTACTGCCTACCAGGTTGGCTAAAGATGAATCCAGATCATCTGATACTAACTTGTTTGGTGGGAGCTTGGCAACCAGAAGACTCTGGTTTTGAGAGGTCACTGTTGGTTTTAGGAGTCCACCTAGTTCATCAAAGCCTTGAAATGATAAAACACATGAAACAGGCCTTAAAACTTGAGGCCTCCACTGAAGGTTAGATTACACATTTATTCTGGGGGAGGAAGGGTTTAACAAAACATTGATTAAAAATATGGAAGACTGAATCAGGTGTTGTGTAGAACTACAGTATATGAAGGGACTAACACCATTATACCTCAACTGCAAATAGGGATATTAATTTCAGAGAAGAACAACTGCTTTGAGACTGATCCTTCAAGCATTGTGTGAGAGAAACTCCCATTGACTGCAATGCAAATTCCAGGTATGGAAGGTTTTTAGGATAGCATCTATAGTTTTAAAGGGCAAAACTCCTTCAAGTTTTCCAGTTGCAGATTTTTTTTTTTTTTTAAAGGCATAGGAATGCTAACACAACATGCATGAAATCAATCAAGCAGAAAAGACAATTTCTGCATGCTAAAAGAACAAAGCTACTCAGTGTAAATCTAGTTTCTCTGTTAAGTATGTATTGGCACTGGCAATTTGCTGTCTTGATCCTAAAACAATTGTGCCCTAAATAGAAAACTAGGCTGAAAATTATTTAAATATGAACAAAAAAATCTGAAAGCTTAATTAATAAGGAAGATCCTCATGGATCAGTAACTGGTTAAAAGATAGGAAACAAAGGGCAGAAATATGTCGATTTTCACAGTGGAGAGAGGTAAACTGCAGGGATCCCTAAAGATCTGCAATAGGACCAGAGTTGGCCAACATATTTATAAATGATCTGGGAAAAGAGCAAAGAATGCAGTCAATACAAAATTACTCAAGATAGGCAAGTCCAAAGCTGTCTGCAAAGCGTTACAAAGGGATCTCACAAAACTGGAGGACTAGACAACAAAATGGCAAATGAAATTCAATGTTGATAAATGCAAAGTAATGCACAGTGGAAAACAATCCCAACTATTCATAGAAAGTGATGGGCTGCACATAAACTTAACACAACTAAAAATCTTGGAGTTGTAAATAACTCTCTGAAAACATCTGCTCAATGTGCAGCAGATGTCAAGGAAGCTAACAGACTATTAGGAACCATTCTAAAATGGATAGAAAATGAGAGAGAAAATATGTCATTATATAAATCCATGTTACATCCATACTTTGAATACTGCAGATAGTTTTGATCACCCCATCTAAAAAACCCCCCAAAAACATTAGAATTGGTAAAAGTAATAAAAATGATGAGGGATATGGAAAAGCTTCCATATGAAGAGAGACTACAGAGTCTGGGACTTTTCTGCTTAGAAAAGAAATAAGCAAGGGGATATATGATATAAGCCTTTAAAATAGAGAAGAGAAAGTGAATAAGAATGTTATTTACACCTTCACATAACACAAGAACCAGGTATCACCCAATGAAATGAACAGGCAGCAGGTTTAAAACAGATGTAAGGAAATATTTCTTCAACAGCACAGTCAGCCTATAGTATTTGTTACCAGAGGGAGCTGAGAAGGCCAAAAGTATAATCAAGTTTAAAAAAAAAAAAAAAATAGATAAGTTGATGGAGGACAGGTCCACCAAAGGCCATTGGTCAAAATGGCAAGAGATTAAATCCAGTGCTCTCGGTGTCCTTAAACCTCTGACTGCCAAAAGCTGGAACTGGAGAATGCATGCATCGCTTGTAAGTGCCCTGTTCTGTTCATCCCTCTGAACATCTGGCACCAGCCACTGTTGAAAGACACGATACTGGGCTAGACAGACCACTGGTTTGATCTGGCATGGCCATTATGTAAACAAGTTGTTCCCAACCATTTTGGTCAGAGGGCCACAGATACCATTTTTACAACTCCAAGGGGCCACCAGCCTCTACCAGCAGATCCCCTCCCTCGACAGCAGCCATATAAAAGGAGTTCAGCTGATCTCCCTGGTTCCAGCAGGGAAACTGCACACCTCCTATAGCCCCCATGCGCTCCACCCGAGTCTCTAGGCAGTGGCTCCCATCTGCAGGCAGGCAGGACAGAAGAGCAGTGCTTATTTTCCTCTGGCTCCTGCAGGGACCCCAGCACCTAGGGACCCAGGCAGAGCACTTTGCCGTGCTTCCTACTACAGCCACGTTTAGCCCCACAGGTTGGGAACCACTGATATTGAGGCCCCAGCTCTGCAAATATATCTGTACATGCTGAATTTTATGAATCTAGACCCACTCAAGTTAGTAAAAACAATCTGTGTGAAGTGATTTGCATGTGTAAGTATTTGCAAGATCTAAATGAAAGAAGTGATTCTAAATATCATAGAACGATCCCTACAGAAACATTCAGTAGCAAAATACAAAAAAGACATCTAAAGTAAATAAAAGATGCCATCACTGAAAGTTTAACTCAATTTGCTTTCACTACTTGGAGTCCCATCACAGCCTTCTGCATTTGTTCACACCAGAAGAGCTATCTTCCACAGAAGCCAAACGATTAAAGCAAATATGTTACCTACATTAATATTAATGAAAGCTTCTCTTACCACCAGAATCTAAGACAACGTTAGAAGATTTGTTTCCAAACACAGACTCAAAGTCAACATTAAGGCCAGCTGAGGGTTGTGGTTGAGCAACAGAAGGAGTGAACCCTGAAAAAATATATAAAGAATAAAAATGGATTATAGCAATAGTTCCACAACTTCCCTTTCTGTGTAAAAGATGATATGCCAAACCATATGCATAGATTGCAGCTACCAAATAATGCTCAAATTATTGAATAAGTGAGTGTACGGGAAAAAAAATCATCTAAGGCACAGATCACTCAAGTAGAAAGGCACACAGAAAAGAATCTGGGTAGTGGTTTCCTCCAAATAAATTTTTCCAAATCAGTTTTCCTTCCTTCGAAAGGGGTAGCCTTATTATCCCCAAAGAGATCCCCAAGAGGAAAGGTCAGTAATATACAGGCACAGAATCCCAAGACACCGTTCTCTCTCTTTTTTTTTTTTTGTAAGACTTACAGCACTTCTCCACAAGGGTCGCAGCATGAACACCACTCTAGCATAGAGACGCTTTCCGATGTCAATGAAACGGATTTTTCTGTCTATTCCACATCTGCGAACTGCGGAAGAATTCTTCCATCAACCTAACCACACTTTCAGCTTACCTATGGAGCTCAAGAATGTGAATATTTCACAGCCCTGCGCAACATAGCTAGATCAATCTAGAACTTTAACTGTAGTCCAGGACTAAATAATATACAGCTTTTTCCCTTCCCATTACTCATACCTGTGTCACTGTTACACCCTCACATAAAGGGAATACAGGTGGGTAAAGAATCATCCTCAGACGATCTCCCTTCCAAATTCTCCCCTTTGTCTTCTATGACAACAGGTGGAGTGGTGGTACGTAACAGCAGGGTTTTATTACCACAAATCACATTCCCAGGACAGATATTACACTAATGTACAAAGACAATCTATTCTGAGACAGTTGGTAATTGAAGCTACTTAGACATTGTTACTACCAATATTTTTACAATGTGCAGCTATTTGATATAGTTCTCCGTGGAAGGCAGCAGTAATATGTCTACTAATTAAGAGAGGGGGCTGGGAGTCAAACCCAAGTTCTAGTTCCAGTTCTTCCACTAACTTTGGCCTAGTCAGAGGCTACATAATCTCATTTTCTGTACATCTGTGGAATGGATAGCAACTGTCTATCTCACACACTGCAAAGTATTTAATGTTTGTACACTCCCACTTTGGAAGCTTAATGCACTCTATTAAGATTTAGGTAATAAATGAAGGTTTATGACCCAGTGCAATAGTAGTAAGTACAGAAACCTAAAACCAAAATTGATACTGGGTTCTATTTGAAGTAAATATTGAAACAGTTTCCATTTTACTCAGGCAGATAAAGTACAAATTGCATTGTAGGAAAGTCAACATAAATAAATCAAGGTTGCTCACCTTGGTGTCATAGCCAACGTTCTTCGAGATGTATGTCCCTGTGACTGCTCCACTTCGGGTGTTGGCTTGTCCGGCGCCGTCGATCGGAGATTTTTGCAGCAGTCTCCGAGCAGGCTGCGTGTGCGCAGCTGGCATCTTGTGCTGTCGAGAGTGAGCCAACTGTCACTCGCACGGACAACCCCCCTCAGTTCCTTCTCCACCGCAGATAGACATTGCCTACAAAAGGGGGGGGAGGCAGTGGAGCAGTCACAGGGACACATCTCAAAGAACGTTGGTTACTGCACCAAGTTGAGCTACCTTCGTTTCTTCTTCAAGAGTTGTCCCTGTGAGTCCTCCACCTCAGGTGAGTGATTAGCAGTTATCATTTAAGGTTGGTGGGACTTTGGATTGTGTGTATTAATTGTTGCTAGTACTGAGGACCCGAATCTAGTATTCATGAAGGGTATGTCGGTATTTGCATAGTGTTTTATGAATGTATGTTAAGAGGACCATGTGGCAGCTCTACATATCTTTGATATAGGTACATTGTTTAGAAAAGCCACCAAGGATGACATTGCCCTGGTCAAGTGAGCTTTGATTCGCTGTGGAAGGGGTACAGGTAAATAATCCCAAGATCCATTTAGATATTCTTTGAGAAGAGATTAGTTTGCCTTTAGAACACTCTGTGATGCATATGAAGAGTCTTGTAGATTTACGGAATTCTTTTGCCCTGTTTAGGTAAAAGAGCAGAGCTCTGCGGACATCGAGTGTGTGCCAGATTGCTTCGTTGTGGTCTTTGCATGGTCTCGGATAAAACAAAGGTAAGTATATTGTTTGGCTGATGTGAAAGTCAGAGGATATTTTTGGGAGGAAGTTTTGGTGCAGTTTCATGATTACACTATGTTCATGAAAAATGGTGTAAGGAGGGTTGCCATGAGGGTTCTCAGCTCACTCACTCTCCTTGCCAAGGTTATGGCAATTAGAAAGGCCACCTTCATTGAAAGGTGGAGTAGGGAACAAGTGAGTATTGGCTCAAAGAGGGCCCTTGTGAGCGCTTTTGGAACCAGAAGTAGATCCCAGGTTAGTGTAGGCTCCCTGACCTCTGGGTATAGGTTTTGCAGGCTCACTAAGAAGCGTTTCATGATGGGGTGAGGGAAGGTAGAGGATGAATCCTTATTTTGATGGAGGCACTAATAGCCGCCAAATGGACTCTGAGCTGAGTGAGAGTCCCTTTGATTTTAGGTCCAATAGGTAGTCGAGAATGTAAGGTATTGAGGCCGTAAATGTGTTTATATGTTTGTGGCTCATCCATTTAGAAAATCTTTTCTATTTGTAGAGGTAGGATTTTCGGGTGGAAGGTTTTCTGCTATTTAACAGGACATTCTTTACTTATTCTGAGCAGAGTGATTCTAATGGTTGAAACCACAAAGGTTCAAGATCGTCAGGTATAGCCTGTGTATGTTGGCATGAGGGACCTTGCCGTTGTTCTGTAAGAGTAGCATGATGTTGGTTGGAAGTGTCCATGGAGGGGAGATGGACATTTTCATGCGCATTGGGAACCAAGGTTGCCTTGGCCAAGCTGGGGATATTAGAATGACCCTGGCTCGGTCCCGCTGAATCTTGTTTATTACTCATGGGAGGAAATGCATACATTAGGTGTGATTGCCAGTTGATTAGAAATGCGTCACCTAGAGACCGGAATCCAAGACCTGCTCTCGAACAATTTTGTTTTGCATTTTTGGTTCGCTTCTGTGGCAAAGAAGTCTATGAATAGAGTGCCCCATTTTTGAAAAACTGTTTGAAGCATGAAGTTGATGATTTCTCATTTGTGCTTGGAGTCGAACTGTCTGCTTAAAGAGTCTGTGGTTGTGTTCAAGTGTCAAGGTAGGTAAGAGGCGGTAATGTTTATTTGCTGGTTCATGCACCATCTCCAGAGCTTGATTGCCTCTGTGCATAATGCTTGAGATCTTGCCTCCCCTTGCCTGTTTATGTAATACATGCAAGATATGTTGTCTTTTAGAATTTGGGTTGTTTTGCCTTTTATTAGGGGAAGAAAGTGATGGCAAGCTCTTCATACTGCTTGCCGTTCTAGTATGTTGATATGTAGAGCAGTTTCTTCAGTCGTCCATTGTCCTTGGATTGTGTGTTTTTCCGTGTGCACTCCCCACCCTACTAGGGATGCATCGGTAGTGATGGCGACAGTTGGGGAAGGTTTTTGAAATGGGACACCCGTGAGTAGGTTGTGTGGATTTGTCCACCATTTGAGGCAGTCTCTGATGGCAGGTGGTGGAATGACCTTTTTGCTCATTCTGTGTCTCCTGGGGTTGTATGCCTTTCTTAGCCAACCCTGAAGAGGCCTTATATGAAGTCTTGTGTATTCCACCACATAGGTGGTGGCAGACATGTCCTAAGGGTTTGAGGCAAGTGCAAGCTGTTGTGAAAGGATTTATCCGTACCTCTTCTGCCACGTCCCTTATGGTTTGAAATCTTTAGTTTGGTAACATTGCACATGCAGATGTGGAATCTAACCTGGCCCTTATGAATTCGAGAGACTGTGTTGGAGTTGTGGTTGATTTTTCAAGGTTTATAAGAAATTCGAGGTCTTGTAGAACTTGAATGATGATTTGCGTATTGGAAATTGCTTCTTTGAATGCTGGATTCTGTAAAAAAACAAACAAACAAACAAAAAAAAAACCACACAACCATCTAGGTAAGGAAAAATTTTAATGGTCGTCTTAAATGAGCTGTGGCTACTGCTAGTATTTTGGAGAACACTCGAAGGCCGTGGCTAGGCCGAATGGTAGGAGTGCATATTGGAAGTGTTCTGTGCCTAACTTGAAACGAAGGAATTTTCGATGGGCCGGATGTATGGTAATATGAAAATAAGCATAAATATGAAAAGAACCAGTCTTCTCGCTGTAAAGCAGGAATGATTGTCGTTAGAGTGACCATACTGAATTTTTGGATGTGTACATGTTTAAGGCCCTGAGATCCAATAGTGGTCTCCATTTCCCATTTTTCTTCTGGGTGAGGAAGTAATTAGAATAAAAGCCTTTGTAGTGAAATTGGGGAAGGTCCTCTCTATAGCTCCTATTTCCAGGATATATGTGACTTCCTGTTTCAGTAATTGTTTGTGAGAGGGGCTCCTGAAGAGAGACAGGGGTGGGAGGGGGGGGAGGTGTGATTGGGTGGGATGAACCTGAAGGGAATGGAATATCCCTTATCCATGATCTCTACGGCCCATTTATCAGAAGTTATTTCTGCCCATAGGTGGAGAAATGGGAATAAGCAATCTTCAAAAAGTTTTGTTTTTATTTTTCCTGCGCTTGGGGAAGTTCTCAGGCCCTCGACCTGTCTCTTAAAAGGCCTGTTTGGGTTGAGAAGGTTGGGAGGAGGTTGATTGATTAGAGGGTTGTCTTCTCTATTGTCATCTTTGTTGTTGCCTTTGTTTACACGAGTCGTACGGCCATGGCTGCCTGGGAGGTTGACATTCTCTTCTCTGGTAGGGTTGAAACCTTCGCCTCTTAAAAGATGGGGCGTATATACCTAGGGTTTTGAGAGTTGTCCTAGAGTCTTTCATCGAGTATAGAGTCTCGTCCATTTTCTTCAAGAACAGTTTGTCCTTTTCGAATGGACAGTCCTCTACTTTTTGTTTGTAGGTTTCTAGGGATCCCTGAGGATTGCAATCAGGAAGCAAGGTGATTGCTGTTGCTGTTGTTCTAGCCGCAGAGTTGGTGATATCCAGGGAGGCTTGCAGTGCTGTGCGTGCAATGAGCAGACCATCTACAAGAGATCTGAGGACTTGTTGTTTATCCTCAGGTAGGTCTTTTTTTTGAGTTAGTCAATCTTCTTGTAGTTGTCATGATCATATTTAGCAAGTAGGGCATTGTTGTTTGCAACTCTGAATTGTAGGGTCACCAACGAATAAACTTTGGGTCCTTGTCCATGTGGGTGGATCTTTGAGTGTTCAGTTTGTTCTTGTGGTGTATTGCATCTACGACCAACCAATTGGGTGGTGGGTGGGTAAATAGTAAGTCCATTCCTTTCGCTGGCATGTAATATTTTCTGTCTGACCTCTTACAGGTAGGTGGTATTGAGGCTGGTGTTTGCCAGATAATGTCAGCAGGTTTGAGTATAGCGTCGTTTATTGGTAAGGCAATCTTAGTATTTGTTGAGGTATGCAGTATCCGGAGAAGTTTGTGCTGTGACTCTTGTACTTCTTGTAGGGGTATATCCTGGGAGACTGCTACCCTTTTATTTAAAGAGTTCCTGAAATTGTTTGAAGTCATCTGCTGTAGTTGGTGGTGCAGGCATGACTGCTTCATCAGGAGATAAAGAGGAACTATGTGCAGGGGAATTGTCTTCCACCACTTCTCTTTGTGATACGTCATCTGGGTCTTCTGTTGGTATTGGTAAAGGTGGGTAACTGGTGTGTCATGCCCAGTGTAGAGGGTCTGGGTTCACCAGTATTATCACGTGTCTTTTTCTGTCCGAATGGCTGCAGGCTGATCTCTGTCAGGATGTTCATCTGCTGTACCCACTCTCTCATGGTTCCTTCCATTTGGGCCAGTGACCTTATTGAAGCGATGGAGGCCGACCTATCTGGAGAAGAATAGCAGGGGGAGAAGGCAGCCCATGAGTTTAGCTCATTGTCCAAGGAGAGATGAGATCTTGTGGGAGAACGGGACTGTCAAGTTGACAGTGATCCGTCGGTACCGTAGAGAGATGAGCGCGAGCATGTCCTGGTACTCTTATATTGTGGGGATAGGTCAGTCAGTGACGATTTAGTTGGTGCCGTGTGTGGTAGTGTCGGTGTAGGCTCCCCAGCATGAGGCTTTATTAGTGCTGACTTGGGGGATGCTACCGAGGGCGGTGCCATCTTTGGTGCCATTTTAATGGGCGTGGACAATACTGTGGTCAGTGCCGGTCTCTGACTCCACACAGTTTTCTTAGCTGTAGTACCGATTGCTTTAGGCACCGATTTAGAAGTGCCCTTGGATGATGATGGCACCATATCCAGGGTCGTTTTCAGGAGCTTTACTCTTCGCAAGTCTCCTTTGGGAGAGACCGAGTCTCTTTTCCTCTTGCTCTCAGAATGATGAGGGCTCTGAGTTTTATCTTTTCCTGCATTATCAGCCTCAGAATTTGTTTGTAGAGACTTATCAAGCAGAAGTTTGAGTCTTAGTTCCCTGTCACGGCAGGTGTGCACTTTTATCTTCAAGTAGTGAGGGCATTTCGAAGCTGTGTCCCCCAGGCATTTTATGCACTGGGAATGCCCATCTGACATTGGCATAGCCTCTCTGCATTGCTCGCATCTTTTAAAACCTGGTGAACCAGGCATAGTAACATTAACAGCAAACTACTTACAGTAACTGAGCAAAAAAAATTTTTTTTAAACTCAACTGTAACTAACTATGAACTATGATTAAAACTATGACTAAAATCTTATCTAAAAGGTCTTTTTTTGTTTTGTTATCTGAGGGAAAGGAGTGCTGTGGAGCTCCGTCTCAGGCCAAAGGCGGTTGAGAAGGAACTGAGGGGGTTGGATGGAGACTGCTGCGAAAATCTCCGATCGACAGCAGCAGGCAAGCCAACACCGGAAGTGGAGCACTCACAGGGACAACACTCAAAGAAGAATTAATATTTTAAAAGCCTTCCCATTCCACATCAATTTCAGCTACTGGGGAATCTAGTTGGATCAACGGCCAAAATCTCTGCCAGCTGGTCAGATAACAGGCTAGCAATCAGAAGCACACACTGCTTGATCAGGGAAACCTGCACTCCTGTGTCTTTCCACCCCAGACACACACTGCCATTGATTCTGGCCATCCTGGCATGCTCCATGTCTGGCTGTGCAGAGGTCAATCTGACAGAACCAATATGGTAAGCCTGCATTGCCTGAAGGACATCTGTGCTCAGAAGAACAGAACGCATGGGCTGTTGGCTGCCTGCTTGCTGCCAAAATAGAGAACTTATTCCTCAGCTGATCAGGGGAATTACAGATAACATCTTTTGGGCTACTCTGTTCTCACAAGAGATATGGGAAGGTGGTTAAAGGAGTGGGTTTGGGGAAGTGAATGCCCAGCCTGCCAACCACTCTCTTTCCTCGCAGGGGCAAAATGGGATCCCTGTTTCCTACCAGGTTTAGACCCTCTCTGCAATTTACTCACAATAGACGTCTGGGTTTACTCAAAAGTATCAGGTAAAAACACCATTTCATCCACATCTTTGTCTCAGACACTTTACATAAGTTTTGGAAGTGTTCCTGGACAACATGATCAAACGCCGCTCCAAAACTGGTAAAATGTTTGCCACCCAACCACTTTGCCATCAAATCCTTCACCTGGCTTACATATTCTCCCATTACTAATGGCAACATCTCTTAAGATTTCTATCTTTCACCCTACATGTTTCAGAGGTGAATTTAAATTGTTTTAAAATAATTTCTTTGAATTTATCTTAATCTGAAGCATCCTCCAGTGGCATCTTATTGAAGATGCACAGAGCTTTACCAGTTAACTCTGCAACCAATGTGAAGATATTCTTGTCATCAGGCATTTTGTAATTTCAGACAGCCCCTCAAAGGTTGTTAACTACTCTGCAATATCACCTGTTTTGTGGTATGCAGGACAACTGTTTCCATTTCTGGATTTTTGCAGAGGTGGGAATCATTGGTGTGAAAGGATTCTGGTTCTGTTTCTTTAGCAAGTTCAGTTGGTGGTTTCTGTTTCTCTCTTTCTGCTGCATGGCTAGTTTCTGCTTCTCAACTTTTCTGTTTCAACTCCAGAGCGTATAAAAGTGTTAATTTCATAGCTTGCTTCTGGCTCTTTTTCCACTTCTTTTAGCTGCACAAGTCTCCGGGCTTCCCATTCTTTTTCAGCAATGTGAAGCCTGAATAAATCCAACTTTGCAACCATTTCACTGTTGTTCATTTTCCTGCTTTTCTTGCTTCTATTTTCCTTTCCCAAAAGAAGCAAAAAGGAAAAAATAAACGGGTAACTTCCCCTTTAACTTTCTTAGCCACATTTAAATTCCATTTAAAATATTACACTAATGTCTTAAGTGTGAAACTCAGAACAACAAGCTGTGCACTTCTCCCTGTTCACTGAGCAAATTGTGATGGGGTCCCCAGGGGTGCAACTTGAAAATTGTGGTAATGACATATCCTCTTCACTCTCCAGCCTGGGCTGTCCCTCCAATGCCTTGCTAATGACAAGCAGAAAGCCCCTCCAGATAACTTACCACCTAGCCCAACTAGATCGCATGTGTTAACCTGGACTGCCTATCACCCTGTGATGCTGTCAGCAAGCTACACTTACAGCCATCTACAGCAGCGGTTTTCAATTTTTTCCCCCCTCTGGACCCAGTTGGAAAAAAAGTCATTTATCCCCGCAACCCAACAATTACATCTTTGAGCAATGCACTCCAGTCTTTTGGTTTGAAAACCACTGATCTACTGACAGACACACACACAACTTGGAAATAGGAGGCCCTTGCCTTGCTACTCATGAACTAACAATAAAGAGGCAACAGCTTTTGTTACTGAGCTCAAATCTCCAGACCTTCCAATTTGAGACCACATTAGTTGAGATAAAGTTTTAAAATAAGTTTATTAGCTACAGAGAAATAGAGTTTAAGTGATAAGTGGCAAATGTCAAGAGATTAAAAGTAGCTACCTAATGAAATAAACCTAAGATCGCAGTCTAAATTCTACACACTAAGCAGCTTTTGAATTAGCAATATCTCAGTCTCATAAGATGATGCAAACAGTTTCTAAAATTGGGCTGAACAAAGGTCCCTGCATGGGACTCCCCTCCCCCTTCAAAATCCTTCTGTCTTCCAGATAATCCTTCAGGTGTTGGTTTGGGGACAGAGAGAAGTCCAGTGTTGTCATTCTTCCCCTTTCTAGATCCATCCAGTTTACTAGAACACTCCTGGCACGTGGTGCTGGGGCACCTCCCCACCGGTCTATCAGTATCCCATTGTACATGCTTCTTCAGTTGTGTGGGTTGAGAGAGCGGTTCCTCTTTGATGGGCCATTAGCCCATCCGGCCACTTTGCAGTTCTGAAAAACTGGTTTAGGTGTTTCCTACCTCAGCATGTTCAAGGAGCATTTATAACAATATTTTATAACTTGCATAATATAGTAGCATAGACAATCCAATAGGATAATATTTAGCAAATCAAGACATTTAAAATACCACCAGACACAGTATACTTTGTACAGAACATATATTTACATGACTCTGGTGAAAATGGGGGGCTTGGGGTGCTATTCTCAGACAAATTCTCAGTGACTTGATCAGTCTGTAAGTACCCACATGGGGAAGAAACATTTGATAGGAGGCTCTTCAGACTAATAGAAAACGGTATTACGCAATCTAATTGATTACAAGCTGAAGCTAGATAAATTCACATTGATAATAAGGCACACATTTTAAACGGAGAATAATTAATCACTGGAAAAATTAATCAAGCGCTATGGTGGATTCTCCATCACTGGCCATTTTTAAATCAGGATTAGATTTATTTTTTTTAAATATGCTCTAGGAATTATTTTGAGAAAGCTCTATTGCCTCTGATACAGAGGAAGTCAGATGAGAGGATCATAATGGTAGTTTCCGGCCTTGAAATCTATTAATCTAGTATCCAAGAGGTTAGCTCCTTTAACTTTAGTAATTCCAGTATACTTCACTGAAATGAAATATTGTAGGGTCTTCAAACAATAACTCCTCTACAAATCACAGAAGACATCCCTGTAAGAACATCAGGACCCCTAATGTATATCCATACCAGATAGCCAGTGATTGACAACTTATATAATGACTTGCAGACACTACAGTGTCATTTCTTGGCCTTCACAAGTACCAGGTTCCTGCGTTGACAGAAACAGTAGATTCACCTAGCACAGAGGGACTCTACAACAGGAGCAAGATAAAGAATGAGAGAAACAAACACGGATGCGGCAAATATCAAGTCAGCAGACGACAAATTTAAATTTTCGTAACCCTTCCTCATCCACCTTTGAATACTGGGGTAGGGTAAATTCACTTATGAATAGAGAAATGTGTAAATCACTTTTTTTTTTTTTTTTATTAAAGAAAACATGGGAAATAGCAAAGAATAGAATTGCAGAGTTTAGAATGAATTTTACAAATAAGTTTAATCATATTACAACTAAAATTAGTAGCAAACACATGCAATCCACTAAATGTTTACTACTTTCTGCCTCATGCACGTCTTCTACACTGATTTATTCATTCTGCCCTTGATACTGACTAGCTAAAAAACTTTTTTTTCACATTATAAGACTTTGCTGTAGACATTCTTCTAAAAAAAAAATATTTAAAAGATCAGTTTGGGGGTGTTTACTCAATTCCTCTGTCCTCCGTGAAATCATGATTTACCCAGGACCTCGCTTAAGAACACCACATTAGAATCTTGTTCTCACAGATAATTTTCACGGTGTGATATGTAGTAATGGTAGAATATTTGGAAGCTATCCTTGAAACAAAGCAGTTATTTATTGGTCATTAGTGCTTACAATAAACATTTAGCATGAGTTTAAAACATACGGTCTTGTCAATCATTTGTCCATGTACAATGATGCATTTAAGGAAGTAATGACAAGCGAGTGGAAATTTTTAGCCAATATATCAACACAATGCAGTTTTGTCAGCCAACTAATGCATGCCTAAGACAGTGGTTCTGAACCGTTTTTCCATCACAACACACCTGACGGATGATGTTGCCTTGTGCGACACACTACAATCTGGCAGCGACAGTGCTTGGGTTAGGAGTGCTCTGGAGGCTGCAGCACTCCAGAGATGGGCGAGCCCGGGAACAGAGCGAGGCAACCCAGTGGCGGTGGTGCTTAGACTGGGAGCGCCCCAGAGGCTGCAGCATTGGAGACTGGCCAGCCGGAGCAGGGTGAGGCGAGCCAGGGGTGATGGCAGTGGTGCTTGGGCTGGTAACATTTGAGGGGCTGCAACGTTCTGGCATCTATGTGGATGCAGAGTCCAGTCAATGCGGGCTGACGCCCTGGTTCTCTGGCTCGGTGGGGTTGGGTTTATTTTTGTGGGGCAGGCAGGTAGGTGGGCAGTGCCAGCCTGGGATGTGGCCCCTTAGCCCCTTTACTCATCTGGCCATGGCTGCTTGTGTGGCAGGAGCAGACCACTGGGCAGCAGAGGGCTCCAAGCTGACCTGCCAATTTTCCATGGCACACCACCCAGATCTTTGTGACACATCTTTGTGTCCTGACACAGTGGTTTAGAATCGCTGGACTAAGAGGTTTTCCCTCTTCTAGGGATATACCAAATTCATTCAAGTTGCTGTGTCTGTGATAAGATCATATCACATTACCTACCTCCAAAGAGACCAGCTACAGAAGAGGGCTCATTGCAGAAATGAGAAGCATTAGGATAAACTTGAGGACCACAAAATGAATCTGATATGTAATCATGTCACAGAACAGAAAGCAGAGAAAGAATAGGGAGTTACAAAAAGAAAAAGAACCAGGACATATTATTTATTTTGTTAAATACTCTGAACTGAAATTAAAAAAACCTAAGTCTGTACTCTAATCATAAAATAGAACCAGAAAGGTAACCTAATGTAGCGAACACATTATAAGGGGAAATTTCAGTTTTATATTATTTAAAACATGAAAAGAAAGATACTGTTGCAAAACTACAACTAAAATACTTTTTTTTTTTTTTTTTAAAAGCTCAAATGCCATGTTTTGCACTTTTGGAAGACAGACAAGTATTAAAACCTATAGTGCCAACTACTTATCCAAAACAATATGCTCCATCTTGCATTTTGCTGCGACTCTGGGAGTTCCTTTCCCAGACCTGAAGAGCTCTGTGTAAGTTCAAAAGCTTATGGTCTCTTGCCAAAAGAAGTTGGTCTAATAAAAAGATTTCACCCCACCCACCTTATCTCTGTAAAAGTTTTAAGGTATTTTCTCTTATACCTGAAGTATAATGATACAGTTGAACAAGGGATTCATATTTTGTGACCAAAAGGAGGTTTGGTTCAGCCAATGGACTGAAATGATCCAAAGAACCAGAAATTCTCTTAAATTCCCATTTGTTTTGCAGCAATTTGTTTGTACTATTACTGTTAAATTAGTACTCGTGGGGCTTTTTTCATATTAAAAACCTTGTTTTCAGGAAACTATGATTGTCTGTATTTAGATACACTCTAGGTTGTGACTTGGTTTTTACACACTTATTAGCACCGCCTTCCCCCTCAATCCATTTCCAGAAAGATTTTTATTTTGAGAATAAAAGACCTGACAGTCTTTGGACTATATATGGTAGACTAGGATCAAGTCATTACAAAAACAAAATCTTTTCAGTGATGTCAATATTAATGTTATCACCACAATTTAAAAAGTTGTGATTCTAACAAAAAGCTCCATGCCGCCAAAGAAAACAAAAGTGACGTTTTCATTCATTCTCATTCTTGTGTGTCTAGGAATTTTATGAAATATGATACCTAACATACTTATTTCAGAGCCTTTCATTACATAAGCCCTTGAGCAAGAATGCGTTAACTACAACTTCTTTAATGTCTGTCAGCAATCATATGACTACTTACATATACTAAGTAATGATTTTTAATAAGCTATGGTAACTTCTAGTACATCTAGCTCTAAAATAAAATGGTGAGCCCACAACAATAATCAAAACTAGAATATAGATTTTAGTTTGTTTCTGGAAGAAAATCTACTTGTTTAAAAATAATCCAGTTTCTGAAATATAAAGCTTTTATTTAGCTAAAAGTTACTTTACCAACGAATATTTCGTGGGTGGGTGTCCTACTGCTGAAAGTAGATACATCAGAAGATACGACAGACAGATGAACAGCATCATTAGTTTTTGTGAGGAAAGGGTTTAGGCTTGGAATTGCATCATCAACAGCATCAACAGCAGCAGAGAATGGATCTGTGCAGTGCCAGCCCATAAGAAAAAGAAGAAAGAGGAAGTTAATTAATAAAGAATTAGTTGTTAGAAACAGCAGAAGAGATGAGTGTTCACATTGTTTTAGTATAGGAGTTAAAAATAAGGAAAAGTGAAGTATTGCCCACCAAGTACAGTTTTCTTAATAAAAACATTTGCAGAGACAGCTGCGAAACTAACTTGGAAAGTCTTAGCTCATCAACGAATGCTAATGGCAAACAAACATTTTTAAGTGAGACATTTCTTTCAGGAACAGTTTTTGTAGCATTTCCTATAGTAATCCACGTACTTGAGAATTAGAAGTGTTTTTAACTATTAATATTTTATATTCGTAATGAAAGACTTCCCTCTGAGGTAGCACATTTCATTCACAGATTTCAAAATTCTTTACAAAAGGGGCTCAGTACATTATTTCCCTTCTAAACATGTTTGCAGTGTCTCTTTGTTCACCTGTTGCATCCTGTTTGATGTGAAATGAGAACTCTGTGGGGCAGTGACTGTTTTAGTCTGTACAGCATCTAGAACAATGGGTCCTGGTTCCTGAATGAGATTCCAAAATATTACCATAGCACAAATTAATAATTTACAAAGCAGAATTATTAGCCAGTAAACCAGTAAGAAGAATGTAAGACAGCCTTACACTAGATTCTAAATGCCATACCATTTTCTAGAAAGAATGTATCAAGAGGCAGGACTGAAAATACCGTACAAATATACTTTTCTTCCTGTTTCTAGGAAAGAAGTCTCTCCATTATTTTGAACTCAACCAGCAATTAGATCACTATGAATGGAGCATTGGCTGTAAAGGAGCAAAGTATGACTGCTTCTGCTTCAGGAAGCAGCAGTCAAAATTGAAAAACCAACGAGAGTCCTGTGGCACCTTATAGACTAACAGATTTTCTTCGGCATAAGCTTTCGTGGGCTAAAACCCACGTCGTCAGATGCATAAAGTGGAAATCACAGAGGAGAGGTATATGTACACATGCCAGGATGGAGAAGGATAAGTGTAGGCAAGGTCAGTTCAGAGAGCAGATGGGGCCTATTCACATCTGTTGATAAATGTGTGAACAGAACAATCACTTTTTGTAGTGGGATAACCATTCCAAGTCCCTATTCAGACCCAGTCTGATTGTGTCAAACTTGCAAATCAACTCCAGCTCTGCAGTTTCACCCTGAAGTCTGTTTTTGTAGTTTCTTCGTTGAAATATGGCAACTTTCAGGTCAGTTACTGAGTGTCCATGGAGGTTGAAGTGTTCTCCGACAGGTTTATGGATGTTGCCAATATTGATGTCGGATTTGTGTCCATTTATCCTTTTGCGTAAGGACAGTCCAGTTTGGCTGATGTACATGGCAGAGGGACATTGCTGGCACACGATAGCATAAACCGCATTAGTGAATGTGCAGGTGAATGAGCCCCTGATGGTGTGGCTGATGTGTTTGGGACCTGTGATGGTATCACTGGAGTCAATGCGTGGGCAGAGTTGGCACCGGGGTTTGTTGCAAGGATACGTTCCTGGATTAGTGTTCTTGTTGTATGGTGGTCGGTTGTTGGTGAGTATACTCTATAAGGTGCCACAGGACTCTCATTGTTTTTTCCTGTACACAGACTAACATGGCCACCCCTCTGGAAAAGTCAAAATTGAAGCTACCTGTCAAAACAAAACAAGGCTATGATTGGGGTCTGAAAGTAAAAAGAATATATCCACTCAAAAGTCTAACATGGACAAGAAGGAGCTCCTGAGATGGACTGGTAAGCAAGTGTAGTCTCTTCCCTCACTCCAACAGCCAGAAGAGGAGGAGGACAGGCAAGCCAGTCAAAGCAACAACCCCACAGATGATCATGCTGGAAAATGTTCATAAAATTGTAAGACTGGAAGGGACCTCAAGAGGTCTTCTAGTCCAGTACCCTGCACTCAAGGCAGGACTAAGTATTACTCAGATCGTTACTGACAGGTGTTTAACCTGCTGTTCAGCCCACCGCATCTTGTCCTATCAGAGGTTAATGAGAATCATTTTTCCTCTCTCCTCCTTGTAACAACCTTCTATGTACTTGAAAAATTATGCCTCCCTCAGTCTTCTCTTCTCCAGACTAAAGAAGTCCAATGTTTTCCCATCTTTCCTCATTTTCTAGGCCTTTAATTGTATTTTTGCTGCCTTTTACCAAACTCTGCAATTCTACCACATCTTTCCCAAAATGTGGCACCCAGAACTGGACACAATACATCATCTGAGATCTGATCAGCACAGAGCAGAGTGCAAGAATTACTTCTAGTGTCTTGCTTACAGTACTCCTGCCATTACATTCCAGAGTGATATTTGCTTTTTTTGGATCCTTGTACTGGGTTAGTTTCACTGCTGCCTCAACCCTATCCAAGACCTCAAATTTCCCTCTGAAGTAAGTGGGAGTTGGATCTGGCTCTTTCACTGCATTTTACTATTTTAAACAATACAACTATTCAAGAATTCCTGGAAGAATTATGATTCTGCTATTTTTAGTAGGAGTTGCAATTTCTAGCATTTTAAACTTCATTAAGGAGATCAACTGATTTCATTCTGGGCTCCTTCTAATCACACTAAGACTTGCCCTATAGTCTGAAATGCAACTTACAAAACATGATATACTCAGCATGAATCGGAAAATTTTCATTAGTTTGCTACGGTAAGTACTGCACAAGAAAGGGCTAAATCATAGCTTTCAGTATCACCTCTGCCCTAAGCAACAAGAAATTTCAGAATTGTGACTGAAATTTTTTCTTAGAAGGCATCTAAAAACCACTTCGAATTTGTATTCAGACAGACTATAGTACACAAAAACCACAGCCCTGCATTTGCCCCAGATTAAGTTTGGTTCAGCTACGAAAGTGGAGTAGTTTAGAGATCTTTTAAGAAAATGTTTTCAGTTAATTGTGCTTTTGTAAAAGAAGCACCATTAAATAATGCCATAAGGTTATTATAAAATGGCAGTAGGAAATCCTGTGCTCCTGTATTTTACCCACAATTTAGGCTTGAACATCAAAACTTTGCAATTGTTGTCTGCAATGAGGCTAACACAAGAAAATTTGAGCACTGGCGTAAGTAGATTAAAACAGTGTAAATCAAACTAGATTTTCATTTGACATCCTACCCTTCCGAGTTCTGTGCTTTCTATTTCCTTCCCTTGGAATCAACAGAAAATAGAACATTTAAGATAAACTATGCAAGTGAATGGAAGTTTCAAACGTTTCTGTTCTTTGATTTCTGAAGCATAAGGTACAAATTGACATTTATAAAACGGAGCACACACAATTCAATCAGTCATCCAACATACAGTAAGTATAGTCCTTTATAGTTTGCAAATATTAGACTTTTTCAATGATGTACCAACTATTTGATTAAATAATTCAGACAAAAAAACCAGCATAAACAGTGATCCGTTTCTGTTGCTTTAAAGCTACTATCTACTGAGTTCTTAGTGTTTTATGTGCACAATGAATAGGATATTTAATAACATCAAGCAGTGTCTGTTGCCTAAACACCAAGTTTCAGATTGCATTCGTATTGTTTGTCCTACCTGAAGGCTGAGTAACATTGCCAAAACACTAACACCACACTATAAACTTTCTGCTCATTTTCTCCCCAACACTCGGGTCTCAATTTTTCAACGTTTTAGATTCTACCCACTCTGTACCACCTTCCGATTCCAGTTAATGTGTTTCCCATTTTCTCTAGCTCTCAATGTGACTTATTGTTATTTACAATTGATACAAGAAAAGCAATTCATCAGAATGAAACAGTACACTTTAGGCCCTTATGTACTAAGCGTAAGGAACATGACAGAGAAGCATGCTTTCTCGCTTGCAGCAACATGGTTTGAAAGCCATGTTCCATCCTTGGATGTGCACAGCCCCCATTTATTTCAGTGGGAGCCTCACTTGCACAGTGAGGGCAGAAACTGCCTGAACTGGAGCCAATTCCCCCCCCCCCCCCAAGTTATTTTCTATTTTGCAGACCAAATTCTCTTTGTAAATACCAACTGCAGAAAGGACAAAAAAAACCTCAGATTTTCTTCTATCGTGTTATTAGAAAGTGACTCAATACATTCCCTTTCTTGAATACTTGGCTAATTTCTAATCTGCCTAGCTTTGAACCCTTTAGAAAACTAGAAACTCAAGACACTAACTGAAATAATATTAATACCCTTATTCATCTGTACATCCTTAATGGACTTGCTGAATAAAATTTTCAGATGTGCCTAGCTGATATAGGAGCTCAACTCCTATTGCAAGCCAAATCATCCCTGGTCCATTACCCTTCAATTACCACATATACTTTTAGATTATCATATACACAAGGTACGAACATTACCAACATTAGAAAGTTACCTAAGGGAGGGATGCTGTGCAGTGGTTAGAGCACTGGACTGGAAATAGTTCAGGTTCCATTCTTGGCTCTGCCACTGACTTGTTGCATGACCTCAGGAAAGTCACTTAATTGCTCAGTTTCCCCCTCTGTAAAATGGGGAAGAGGAAGTTACTCACTTTGTGCAGCTCTTTGAGATGTGTCCTACGATGGGTGCTCCTCTGTAGGTGTATCTGCGCTTTTGTGCCTCTGACTGGAGATTTTAGGAAGTGGTGTCCATTCAGCCTGCACATGTGCTCTCCCTTCCAGGCTATCTAGTGTTGTGCAGGTGAAACACCCTCAATTCCTTTTCTATTGCACAGCATCTTTGTTGAGAACTCTGAAGTAGGAGTTGAGAAGGGTGGGTTGTGGACCACCTTAGGGACACACATCTCAAAGGAACATCGTTACTGGACAGGATTAGTAATTTCCCATTCTTTTTTGAGTAGCGTCCCTATGGGTGCTACCCTGTAGTGACTTCACAGCAGCATCCCCTATGGGGGCTGAGGCTTGAGTGGAGTCTATTACTGATAATACTGTGCAGCCAAAGATTGTATCGGGAGCTGGGTCTCAATCACATAATGTTGCGCCTAAGTATACGCAGAGACCCATGTTGCTGCCCTGTGGATTTCTGAGATGCGAACATCTTTAACAAATACGACCAAGGTAGAAACGGATCTTGGAGAGCATGTGCCAATTCTTGATGGAGACAGTAAGTTACAGGAATGATAACAATAGCTAATGCAGTTCGAGACCCATTTAGAGAGCATCTGAGCTGATACTAAGGAGACCTTGGATCTGACCGCAATGGAGAGGAAGAGTTTAGGAATTTTCCTAAATCCTTTTGTAGTATACAAATAAAATGCTACGGTTTTCTTAACATCAGGCATGTGTGGTCTTGCCTCCCTAGTGTCGTCATGCGGTTCTGGGGAAAAGGTAGGGAGATGGAAGAGTTGGTTTATGTACAGAGACAAGGCCACCTTGGGGTGTAGCTTTAGGTGTAGCCAAGAGCTAGGCTGAGAATGTGCAAAAAGAAAGCCAGCCTCTTTGGGTGCTGAGTAGTAGTACTTCGTTAGCCCTTTTGCATGTTGGTACTATTGAGACTGATGGCTGCCAGATAACCCTGCAGAATCTAAAAGCACCTCACTGACTGGGAAGGCAATTCTTGAAGAGGAGCAGCAAAATGTTCAGCAATTTGTGGTGGGTGTCTTTCACTTCTTCAACAGGAATTGCAATGTGTCAGTAATTCTCCTAGTGATATCTTGGAAAAGCTGGAAATCATCGGCCAGTGATGGCAGAGGGGACACTACCACTTCATCAGATGAGAAGGTATTTATTGGTGGTATATTCTCCCTCTTGTCTGTCTTCCTGCTCCTCAAAAGTTTCCCACAAGGTTCTGTGGCTTTGGATTCAGAGGCTGCTAGAGATGGTCTAGTAGACTCTTGGGGGAAAACACTAGATTCCTGAGAAGTGTCATGCTTGTAGGCTGCCCGCACATCCCAATATGGCCACTGGGGTGGAGAAAAAGGCATGAGTGGTGGCACTCACGGGTGGCAGCACCAACAGGCGGCCATACCAAGAAGACTAGGGATCGGACCAGGGGCAGTTGTAATGATGGGGACCATGGTGTGAGTTCAGATAGATTGTCATCTTGGTTAATATCTGATTCTTCACTGGAATTGGGCGAGACTGACAGGAAAGCTGAAAGCAAACACCCTGGAGCCACTGGTGATTCTGGAGATCTGGACGTGCTTGTATCGAGCAGTGGTGACTCTGACATCTCCATGATCATGAGGTCCCTAGAAAAGGGAAATTCCTATGGTAGTGTCATTGCAATTCATACCATCAGGGATTGCCAGTAAAGACAATCTTTTTATGAGAGGGTGATCACAGAATTGCTTCGAGGATGTTGGTGCCAAGGATTTTTGTTGGCACTGACTTTGCAGAGGCAGCATGGTCTCCGTTCTTATCCTTGGTAGGCAGTTGGGACACTACAGAGCCTGTGCCCTTCAGATCCTTAGGCATTATGGCAGAACTCATACCATAAGGTCCCTCTTGTCTTCTGGGTACCATGTTTCAGACCTGCCAGTGCCAGTGACTGATTGCACTGGGGATCTCCACTGGCTGGTCAGAAAATCAGTCTGAGGGCTTATATTCCTCTTTCTGGAGGCTTCACAAGGAGAGAGACAATTTTCTCCTCAGCTCTCGCTCCCTAGAAGTTGGAAATTAATGGGATGATCACCACAGAGAGGATTCAGAACTGGAGTCAGATGCCAGCTGAAGAGCACTATCCATAAAGAAGAATTTCAACTTTAACTTACAGCTCTTACAGCTCTTTCTATTGCTGGCAGAAGGTGCACTTCTGTGGAATATGAGCCTCTCTGAGTCTCCAGATGCAGAAGACTTGTCCATCAGTAACCGGTAATTCCTACATGAGAGGAATCATTTAAACCTGGGGGAGCCAAGGATGCTCCTGGGGAGGAATGATCCCCAAAAGGAAAAAAAAGGGGGGGGGGGGAGATGGGGACAGGGAGAAATAAAATCTTTTCTGTTTTTGAAAAGTAAAAATGGAAGCTTTAGAAATGATACATAAAAGAAACTAAAAACTATTAACTATAACGGAACATGCAATAAGCAAACCGGGCTGCTACACACACTGTCTTAGGCACAGGGCAGCTAAGAAGGAATTGAGAGCCGTTCACCCACAGAGCACTAGGTACCCTCGAGGCAGAGCACGAGGGAAGGAGAGTGCATGTGTACACTGAACAGACATCAGAGGTGCAGGGGCAGACACGCACCTCCAGTGAAGCACCCATAGGAACATTACTCAAAGAAGAAAATACTTGTCATCTACCTGACAGGCTTTGAGGGTTAATGTTTCTAATGCTGCCTAGATCTTTTGAGGAAATGCAATGCAATAAAAATACAAAGAGCCATAATCCAAAACAATTTAGCATTAGCCAATCCTGAAACTTTTAGCTATTGATATCTCGTACAAGTATTTTAAAAGGTGTTCAGTCTGGGATAACTATTATTAGATGAATTCCAAAGGGGTAGCCGTGTTAGTCTATTGTAGAAAGACAACAGAGTCCTGTGGCACTTTTAAAGACTAACAGATCAGGACTCTGTTGTCTATTATTAGATGCTCTTACTAGTAGAGAAATTTAGGCTGAATTTCAGGAATGCTAAAAATGGTGAAATATCAGCTTATAACATGATTTTATGAGGAAATGATATTAATCCCCCTTTTGCCTGTAACATTTAAAATTAAACTAGTCAAAGTACTAGAAAGTCAAACAAAACCCCAGGAGGCAGACAAGCAGATAATAGATTTTTTCCGTTTCTGAATTCCAGTTCACTCTAATCATGGAAATTTCAATCTATTGCTTAACAAGCCCTCCACATAATTTCTTTATGAGAAAGAAGGGTGCTTTGCTCAGTGTTTTATATTCAAGGAAATACAGATTAATTATCCTATTTTTGAAATCACCACCATTGATGAAGCACTGAAGACTGTAACAAAACTTTTAGAAGTTGTTGTGGAAGCCTAAAATCTTAACATTTAAATAAGGCATACCTATTCAGTAGTAGAACCCATCATATATTACCTGGAATTTTGTGTAAAGCTTTTTTTTACAAACAAGTGTTAAATGTTAAAGTTATGCAGAACATGCACACATACATGCCTACAGATAACACATACACAGTACATGTTTTATGAAAACGTACTCTTCCTACTAGGAAAGTTAGTTGAAGTGGGTGCAGCTGACAAAAAAAAAAAAAAAAAATCACAAAATGAAAGAATGAGAAAAGAAGTTGAATGATTTCATCCTGTTAAAGAAAAACCAGAAAACAATCCTGTTTCAATGCCTCTATTTTCATTAATCCAAAAGTATTTCAGTAAAGTATTCTAACTTCTGTCTTAAAGTCATGCTTTTCTTAATTCCAAGTGGGAGGAGTTCAGTCCTCAGGATTCATTTGGAAAGTTAATGTGTATGGATCACTTTATGGCTACAAAATCAGGAACTGAAAAGTTACCTCAGTTAATTCACCATTTTACTAAGTCCAACATCTATATATAGAGATATAAAAAAAATAAGATAGCCATTCCTTCAAGTTTCTAGTGCTCTGCTGAGATCCACAATTACAACAGTCAGTTTAAATGTCAATTAAATGTTCAACATTATCTGCAAAATCCTGGAACCCTCTTAAGTAACAGGCAAAGAAATATTTAAAGATGTTAATATTATCTTGTTAAATATCTGAGGTCTGATTGCTTTTGAAGGAAAATGGGTTAATCCATTTAGAATCTTTGTGGAATGCTGTTGGGTACACATAAGAGCAGCCAAATTTGACATATGCAGATTTACTATATAATTTGCATCAGAAAAGCCCTCTATCTAACAGGTCATCTAATCCACCCATGCAATATGACAGATGGATGATTTTACTGTTCTTAAACCAAACCTGAGGGAATAGTGAATTCTAATCTTCATTAGCTTCAATTAAACCAGTTCAACAGAGTCATATGCAGTTTTTCTATTTCTTAACTGTTGTAAAACATTTTGTTCATATTCACCACAATTCTCTGCTGCACTCTAAACCCGTTCCTTAGTCGGTTGCACTCCTTGCCTGAATCTGCATCCTCATCTTGAGTGATTACAGGCCACACTGTCCATTTTCAGTCCTCTCTCTCTCGAGATAATGCCTAATTCAAGCTTTCTTTAGATACCTTATTTTCAAATAATGTAAATAATTGTATTGCTCTTTTGTACACTAATTCACATTTGTCCATTTTTAAATTCTATGCTCAAAACCGCACGTCTCTTATACTGATGGAAGTCTGGCACCAAAAAAGTTGCTGACAATTAGTTGGGGCATTCCTCCAGTCGCAGAAGTAGTTTTGCAATCTCTGCACTGCTGCATGACCATACTAAATTATATTACCAATAAATCCCCTTCATCCTAAAGCCCTTTACACAAAACCTGCAAACCATTCAGCATGATCTTCATCACTCTAGTTTGTATTTGTAGCTGCTTAATCCTTCCCTCTCATATGGCACTTACATTTGTCCCTGCTGAATTCATTTCAAAGATTTCAGTGAGTTTCCCTGTTTTCACGAGAAGGATAGTCTAAACTACGGAGAATATCACTCATGGACAGTGGCTATACAGCAATTAGAATCACGATCCAATTTAAAAGTTCTTACCTCCCCACGTACCGCCCACTTGTGGCCCAGTGGATATTGGATGTGCAGCTGGATGAAAGGTTGGCTGCAAATCAAGCAGATCATTTGGCAGCTTTGATGTGCTACAGAGACAAATTAGGATAACTGTTTGAACTGTATCAAAGAGTTTTAAATAGTTTTAAATACAAGGAAGAGTTGTCAACCATTACGAACAGATTCATTAAACATTATGGGGGGAAACCACAGCAATTTGTTTTTGATTTGATGAGGAATACTCGGATTGTAAACATAGCAAGCTAAATTCTAACATTCTAAAACTCCTTTGTGCTATACTATATACAGGGACTAAATAATATCTCTGAGCTCAAATCACCAATGCAATGAAATTCCAAAGGGGTAGCCATGTTAGTCTATTGTAGAAAGACAACAGAGTCCTGTGGCACTGATGAAGTGGGATTTTCTCCCACGAAAGCTCATGCGATAAATAAATCTGTTAGTCTTTAAAAGTGCCACAGGACTCTGTTGTCTCAATGCAATGAAGACAGCGATACCAGTGAGGAAGTCTGATGCCGATCTGGGTGCTCATTATGGCTCGGAGATGAGGGTGATACTAAGACTCATGTACAGTGCTGGATGCATCTCAATGCGTTGATGTATTAAGTGGTACCAAGGTAGGTACGTCATGCTGCCTTGTCGACACCTCTGATCCTGGCTTCTTAGGAAGAACTGATGTCCTCATGTCAATTTCTGCTGGAGCCTTAGCAGTACCCTTTGTGTGAGGCAAGGTCATTTGGGAGTCAGATTTAAGGGATGACCGCCCACTTTTCTTAGATTGTCTGGAGCAAAGAGAAAGAAACCTCTCTTCCAAATCTTCAACTGTTGTTGGGACTCCAACAGCCACCGGACTGGCCTGAAAGTTGAGGCTAATGTATGGAGAGAAGGAAAGCAGGTCCCACTGGAGCTAGGAAGCACTCCATCAAGAGGAGTTTCAACCTAACATCTATACTTTCCACCCTGCCTTTGAATCCCATGCAGGCGTTGCACTTTGACAGCACATGGATATCTCCAAAACCCCTCGCTATGGGTAAAGGACCGGTGGGAGGTCTGCCAGGGCTGGAACTCTGGGGTCTTCAAATAACCCTGAATGCAACAGTGAATACCAAAGCAAAGGCTGAGAGTAAATTAAATGGGTAAAAAGCTCCCTTTTAAAAGCATGACTACGCTGAAATACCAGAGAACCACAAATGAACTAGGTGAAGAATAAGCAATAATAAATTTACAGTAAGTGAAAGATGAGAAGCGGGGGAACAACAGACAGTGAAGGCCTTGTTTCTAGCCACAGATGGGTAAGAAGGAACTGAGTGCGGGCAGGTCCACGCTTCCTTATATACCCACGTATGGGAGCACAAGGGCGCAGGTCCACAGACACTGCTTTGCAATTTCTGGTCGAGAGCACCATATGGTGCAGAATCCATTGGGATATACACTCAAAGAATACAGCATTTCTAGATGTTGTCCATCTGGGTTTGAAACCATTATCTCTATTGCAGCTTGTGTATTATGATAAAAGCATATTTAAGTGATAAATGTTCAGATAAATACAACTCTTAGTTTTCAGATAAAATGTTCATTTAGTTTTCTTTTTTCATTAATCTAACTTCCCATAAATAGGTCTATTTTGTAGGAGCTTCCTAACATTAAAGGGATAGTGTAAATTACATCAGTATACTCCCTTCAGCACACTCTGAAGTGCAGCATCAGTGGGTCCTGTAGATCAGCAGGGACAGAACTATACTGCATACCAAGAGACCCAAAATCTAACTGGCCAAAGATGTATACCTTTCCCCCTCTGAAGGCAGCCATAACTGAAGGTATCAATTATAAAGTTCTTTTAGGATCTCTTTCATCCCATCAGTATACTGATATTGGAATCCATTCTGCTACTCCCTCAACCAGAAGTTTTTTTTTTTTAAAAAGTGACATTACAAAAAAATAAAAGTAAAATCTGATTCATTTGCCAAAACTGTGGGTTTCAGATACCTATCAGCGCAAGATTAACAAATGTTTTTTGGATATCCAACAAATAAAATTGCATCAGGTCATTTTAATGCTTTGTCTTTTATCAAGCAACTCAAATACTCTCATATTTTTACCTTCATGACTTCCAGTTATTGACACCAACTGTTCACTTATATAATTCTGAATATGTTGTTTGATTCAGACACTTGATACATGGTTGCTGTCCTATAAATCATTTCCTGTCTTTGTTGTCTAGTGGGAAACAAAGCCTAACCGTTTTTGAAGAACAATGAAGAGAGAAAATAAAAATGAAGGCTAGAACTGAACTGCAGATACGATATGGGAGGACAGGTATTGGTATGGGAAGCCAGGACTACTGCGCCTTAATTCTGTTTGAGTTCCTTCACCCTAGTGCCACTCACTGCCTCTTTATTCAAACCCTTCCCTCAAATTCTCTTCTCAAACACCCTCAAATGGTTGCTCAGAACAGTAACCTATTTAAAGAAATTACAAATGAGAAATTAAATCAAGCACCATTTTCTGGACCCATCAGTGAGAATTTATATCTGACCTTTCCCAATTTATTTAATAAGGCCCTAGAGGGGTAGGGCGTATGTATGTAGAACATAACATTGCCATTTAGATTCAGAAAAATCACAAAGGCCCAAAGGTCATTAGCAACTTAACAAATTTATCTGAAGAGGAAGGAGAAAAAATTCTTTCTACGTGTCATTTTTACATGAATGGAATATTCTCAGTGAAAAGTAGACCCAAAAGAAAATTCTCTTATGGGTGGTCTTGAAAGCAAATTTTTCCAACATACAATGGCAGTTCAGAGCTGGATGACCTCAGCTGGAATTAAACCACTGAAGCATAACTACTGAAACATACCTGTTTGAAGAGCTAGGTGTGGAAAAAATATCAATGGCTGGTGTAGTCATAATGCTTCCTGCTGCAGTAGACACGGGAGAGGCTGCTGTTGTTAACGTGGCATGAGGCTTCTTTGCAAGTTCTTTTAGACGTTGTTCCTGTTGGGAAATTGAGCTGGCATAAGAAATCACCCAGAAACAAGAATGTTTATATGGCATCCGAGTAAGTAAAACAAAACTATAAAGAATTCTCTCCTTACTTATCTCATACAATAAAGTGGCGGTCATGTATGAATGTTTATGCATAAAAAGAAAAACCTGTTCATTTACAGGATTAAAAGATGTTACACATCTGTTTTGGAAATTGAATAACTGATGAAGGGACAATCCTCCACATCTTTTATGATAGACATAAATAAATAAGAATTCTATATAAGTAGTCCTATAGCCTTTGTAAACACTGCACATTTAATGCTAAGTTTGCTGGTCATTGTTTTTCTAAACACTGTAAGAAACTTCAACAATGAAATGCATATGCATAGTACATGCAATTACAAAAGTGACTTACTTTTCTGGGAAAAAGGAAACATACCTACCTTTAAAGCTTTTAAACGAGCTTGCTCTTCCTCTAATGCAGCTTGTTTTTCCCTTTCATCCACTTTAGTGAGAGACAGCCCAGTGCTTGCAAGGGAAGAGACTGCATTGGAAAGGGTGGTAGCCCTGATAATTGGACGGGGAGGGAAAAACGATTGTTCATCTGTCACATGATGTGAACAGTTGACACAAAAATGTTTTGCTTGCTTTTTCTCAGTTCCTTTATAGAATTTGTAATCTTAGCCTACATGACATACAAATCTGAAAGTATATAAACCAGTGTTAACTTTAAAAAACAAAACTACATTGATAAATATTGAAGTGCAAAATTGAAGCATCTATATTGCAAAATAGGAGTGTCTAGAAATAGTGCTATTTACTCTTGCACCTGGCTGTGTGATCACATCTTAGATATGCCTTTTCCAAGATATCTCATATGAATTCATTTTCCATCTTTTTTCTGTTCCTCTGTTAACTTAAGAAAATTCAACTTAAATTAAGAGATTTGTACAGTTTGTGAAGGAATAGAAAGTTTTGTCAAGTTAACGACTATTTTAAAATATAGTTAAATTAATGCAGGCTACCTGGCTCAATTATGGGACTACAAATGCACTTGATACAAAGCATTGCATTCCCAAGGAAGAGTTTTCATAGATTCCAAGGCTAAAAGGGACCATTTTGATCATCTAGCATGGGGGTAGTCAATAGGCGGGCCAAATCCATACGCTTTTGTATGGACCTCCAAATCTTTTATTTACTTATTTTATTACTTTCTCTGCAGTCTGGACCTTGACCAATAAATTTGGACCTTGACCGAAATAACTGACTACCTCTGATCTAGCATAACCTCCTGTATAACCCAATCCACAGAACTTCCTCAAAATAATTCCTAGAGCACATCATTTAGAAAAACATCCAATCTTGATTTAAAAATTGTTAGTGATAGAAAACCCACCACAATCCTTGGTACGTTGTTCCAATAGTTAATTACTCTCACCATTAAAAATGTACATCTTACTTCCAGTCTGAATTTGTCTACCTTCAACTCAAGATTATAAGGTCAAAAGGGACCCCTATTATCGAGTCTGACCTCCTGCACAAGGCAGGCCACAGAACTTCACCCACCCACTCCTGTAACAGACCTCTAATCTAAGACTGAGTTTTGAAGTCCTCAAATAATGATTTAAAGATGTCAAGGTACAGAGAATACACCAGCAAGTGACCCAGGCCCCATGCTGCAGAAGAAAGCAAAAAGCCCCAGGGCCTATACCAATCTGCCATGGGGGGAAATTTTTTCTAGACATAATAGTGTGTTTCAACTTTCTCTGCTACATTGAAGCTATTAATGTCTTTTACTCATGTAGATATTTACAGACTGTAATCAAGTCACCTGTAAATCTTCTCTTTGTTAAGATAAATGTATTGAGTTCTGAGTCTCTCCCTAAGGCAGGTTTTCCAATTCTTTAATCAATCCCTTGATTTTCATATTTGTGATCACATTTTGAAAAGATAATAAAAACAACAAAAGTCCCGTGGCACTTTAAAGACTAACAAATGCTTCTGATGAAGTGGGTTACAGCCCATGAAAGCTTATGCGCTAAGATATTTGTTAGTCTTTATGGTGCCACAGGTCTTTCACTGTTTTTGCTATATACAGACTAAGACAGCTACCCCTCTGAAAAGATAATGGAAAACAAACTGCTTAATTTGACAAATTTGCTTTACTTTTAGGATAGATGAAAACAACATTTTAAATATTCCAGTAGAAAAATAATTAATCAGTTGGATTTTATCTTACATTATTGCAATTTAGACAGTACAAGTAAAGAAAGAGGGCAAAACCATTGAAGAATGGCACTACCCTACTAAAATTTAGTTTAAAGCTATCGTCCTATATTTTAAGGTCAATGTAAGCATGTTACACAGAAGTGTGATTTTTAATTTTGTTTTTCTAAACTTTCAGTGGCAACACAACAAAGTGGCTGACTATCAAGATTTTATTGCCAGGGACACTTCCAACGAACATCCATTCCCCACGCTTTACTTTGTGTTTTAATAAATGTTACTAAACCATCCATCGCCATTACCTTTTATGCTATTTAGTGCCTGACCCTACTGACATATTCAACTCTTGATTTCAGTACTTTGCTGAGAAACAAAAGGATGAAGGACTACTTGAAATATTCAGAAGATGTAACAAAGAGCATGCATATGTGTTGAGTGCTTTACAAAAATACAAACGATTTATAGGGACAATCTAATTAATGGTTCGGAAAACTAAAGATTCCTAAGCAGCAACCAAAATGCACCAAAAGCTAGAGACTCTCAAGCTGAGGTCTGAAAGTCCTACCATTATGAAGGCTACCACCATTATGTGAATTGCTGTCTACTCTAGTAGCACTACAAAATTATGTCAACATAAGCCTATTTGTGCAAGAATCTATACATCATTTGTCTGACTGAATAAAGTGCCCCATTACACTAACAACTCCATAAGCACCCTGAGTGTGAGTGAGCCATTCTGTTCACAGGTTGATGCAGCGCAAGTGCAGATGCTGTATTGCTTATGTCAACATTAGTAGTCCTCCAGCAGCTGTCCCATAGTGCCAAGCACTGACTGCTCTGGCCACAGGTATGAACTCCATTGCCAGATGTCATGTATATCTGCAGCACCCCTTCACCCACTATCTCATTAAAACCCTGTCAAATTTTTCAATGGCCTTTTCATGGTTGTCCAGGTTGGTGAGCTATTTGCTCTCTACTGTTGGGTGCAACTGCTCAGATGACCACACTGGCTACATGCTCCAGAAAAGCCCCTGTCTGGAGCAGTCAGGAGATAATGGATCTCCCAGGCCTGTAGTCAAAACAGGTGAAAAAATTACAGGATAGAGAGATTATGGGATAGAGAACACTGCATTATGGGATGTTGACCTCTCACTCCCAGTCACCACTACAAAAGTCATTTCTGCCCCATGATGCATTAACAAAACGACTCAACAGACAGCATTCTCGCAGGCTGCATGTGGGGATACCTACCGACAGTGCTCTGCACTGTGGACTGATAAGTATTTCTGTTGCATGCACTCAGTGTCGACGTAAGGAGAAAGAACACATGCAGACAAGCAATATAGGAACTGCAGCAGCTGTCTGCCAGTGTATATGGTGTTGGGAAAACTTTGTAGTGTAGAGATGGCCTGACACTGGAAAACTATGTTATTTAACTAACTGTTTTGGTACTGCAACAGCAACATAAGCTTCATTTCAGCACCACCCATAAAGACCATTTCAGGATAGGAATTTCAAGAGTAAGACCTATCATTTGATTCTCAATACAACAACTGTATAAGAGGACAAGGACACGTATACCTGCTTGCAGCTGTGGAGTCTTTGATTTTCTTTCCTTCTAAAGAGGCTAAGTGTTGTTCCAAAGCATCAAGAAGACTGCTTGGTGCCTACAAAAAATCCAAGACAAAACCAGGCACCAGTTTAAAAAAAATAAAGAGAAAAGTATGATGTGTCACCGCAGTGCCAGAGAAAGCAACTGAGGGTAACCAGACATGGCCTACACCTCAAAACACTGAAATCACAACATTTTGGCCCTAAGCACATACTAAACTGAGCAAAGCATTTTACATTATCAGGTGGCACATCATCTACCCTACTATAACCAACTCTATTATGCACACTGGCTCCTAGTAAGAAAGGAATCCATGAAAAGTTAGAAAGTAAACTCCAAGAGAAAGCATAAAGAAAGCAGACAACTGACATTACTAATCTATGCTCCAAGTGAGATTAAAAATGAAGCTGTGCCATCTGAAGCAAGACACACAAAAACATGCATTGAAAGTCTTTAAAAGTAACTGACTGACACTTCTACTGAGAATAGCCACCTTGCTAAATGATCTTATTTGTGAAAGCTGTATTATGAGAGCTCCTACTATACACACATCAGTTTCCACCATGTGTTAAAATTGGTTTTAAACTTAGGAATTTCATGTTTACTAAAATATTTGACTTCAATTCTCTATTCTCTGCTCTCAAAATGACATTAATTTGACACCTTTAATATACTGCAATCTAATGACAGTTGCATTTTCATATATTAGGATCCTGGAATTTGGGAGTGAAAGACTAGTCAGAGTTCAATTTAGTCATGACATTTGAAAGCTAAGAATATGGTGATAATGTATACAAGAAAGCCAATAAATGACTCCACATTTTTCTGAACATGCAAACCAAAAAACAGAAACAAACATATGTTTACATACACAACAGGTTTTCTACCTGAGAAAGATCTGGTATGTCTCCTCTGTCAATTCCAACTTGCTATAACAAAAAAAGATTTGAGATTTAGAGCCAAATACTGTTGCTTTTTTTTTTTTTTTTTTTTTAAAAAGCATAAATTGCTAAAAGAGATAAACCATGTTAATGTGATGTATTAGAAAAGTAAAAACCCTGTGTAGTCATTCTAGTTTACATAATTTGAACTCCTGTAAAGTTTTCAATTAAAAAAGATGTAAAAAAATTAAAGGAAATGAATGTTAATATATACATGTTCCAGAGTGGTAGCCATGTTAGTCTAGTTCAGCAAAACAAACAAGGACACCTGTGGCACTTGTAAAGACTAACATTTATTTATCACATGAGCTTTCGTGGGAGAAAATCCCACTTTGTCAGATGCTTGAAAACGAAGAATTTACAGAATGGGAAGAAAATAAAAGCAGGGAAGTGTAAATCATAGATCAGATCAGACCATTATAGCAAATCAAAGCATTTGTTTATAACATTCAAAAGCAATAGGGGAACATTTCAATCTCCCTGCTCACTCCATGGAAGATATGTCTATTGCTGTACTTAGGCAGGTTAATTACAAATCAAAGCTTCAAAGAGAAACTACGGAGTTAGAATTCTTATGCAAATTTGATACCGTTACATTAGGCTTGAACAGAGATTTGAACTGGTTTTCTGATTACAATAAGTGACTTTCCCCCATCTCTACCTCCCCACCTTCTAATACGCTGTTCCACACTGTTTTAATAAAAATATACATGTAGTTGTCATGAGTTTGACAAAGAACTACTTTTAACAGTGGTCACCAAACATTAGTTTGTATTGCCCTTCCAGATGGTCCCACAGAAGAGAAGGTTTTGACAGTAAAGCAGATGATGGCTGTTGTTAGGAGGGAAGATTCATGACAGCATCTCTCCTATGAAGTAGTTTTTAGAATGCAAACATTGAGAACTACTGACAGTATGTATCTGAAAGTACAAAGTAATATATTGCACTGATACAGTCCCTTTTATCCTCCAGGTTCCGAAGCACTATACAACATAGACATCTTTACTAACCAGAAGCCATCTCTGCTGTAAAACATCAGAGTGGTTTCACAGTATAGATGATACTACACAACAGTTTAGACAGTGAAGTGATGGTAAGCATCATATCAGACTAAAACTGCAGGGAGACTTTTAGATGGGCAGAACATAATTACCCTTTCTGGAATTTGACCAGGATACTAGATTAGCATGCTGCTGTTCAGACTGAAATCTCTTCTGAAGGATGTTAGGTTTCACAAAGCTTCAGAAGGATGTGCGCTACTACCCACTAAATCAACAAGTAAACCAAGGCCATGGAAACACTGGAGACTTGTCCCGCAATAAAGCTGTTGCGGGACAAGCAAAGCGTTACAACGATAACGCTTTCCCCATCCACACAGTACTCCTTGGAACGCAAAGGAGCATTCATACGCTCCTTGGAATTTTCATCACAAGAAACAGGGCATGGTGGGCTAGGTGCACACCATGCACTGCCGCAGCCAGCCTTTGGGCTGGCAGGGGACGCTAGCCACCGGGAGTGCCCCTGGAGCTGGGCAGCCACCAGAGTTCCTGGGTCCCCCGTGTGGCAGCAGAGCTCCTGCTGCCAGGAACCTGGGTAGCTGGAGAAGGGCAGCTGCTGCTGGGGAGCCGGCAGCCCCTGGGGCTCTGGGAACCCCAGCTACTTGTCAATTTCACTGCTCTGTTAGAGCAGTGAAATTGCCACGTATGACAGCTCCAGTGTCCCAGAGTGGCCTTGATTGGCATTCTGGGACATTTCCAGAGGCTGTCTAACGCGCAAGGAGCATACACACTCACTGTACCGCAAGCGTGTCCACTCTCATTTGAGCTGTTTACCTGTCACGCGGCAAGAGGGCTGTTGCAGCGCAACAAGCAACATTTGAGCGTGTACTCTCAGCCTTACCATGCCTTAACACTGTAGTGTGTACAAGGCCCAAGAAAGAAATGCATACATGCAACAGTTTCTTTAGGTGCTGTAAAAACCCCTTGTGTAGTCCCATATTATCAGCTTCAACCACTGCCTTTTCATTTAATGTTGATCTACAGATTCTTTCATCTCTCAAGTTTCACATAGCAGAATTCTTGGTGACAAACAAAAGCTAGACATTATGTCACAGAAAGAAAGCAAAGACCACTCCCACACCAATTTTTTTTTTTAATGTAATGATCACACAAAGTGCAGCTATAGTTTGTGTGTGTATACACTAACGTAATAACTCCCTGGACTACAGTAGCACTAGTCTGTTACACAGTAAGGCATTTATAAATTTATTCTTATGTCCTCTTCTCAGCGAAGAGCAGCTACTGTGAACTGCTGAAATTTTTATTTCTTTAATACAGAGGCCCTTAAAAGCTGGTCCCCCTTGGTATTAAACATAAAATGCTCCTTGCTGAAAATTAAACCTGCCAAGCGGAAAGGAAACAACTGCTTTATCAGAGTTAAGTATTTCATGAACTGTTTGAGCATGAGGGCTATTCTGGCCCAGTAAGGTTTACCTCTGCAACTTTGAGGAACTCTGAGATTCTTGTCATTCTAGTGAGGAACTTCTTATATATATCAAGGCCTTCTTTGCACTGGTTTTTTTTCATATCAAAGTACTTTTCTGAAAATGGGGAAAGGATTCAAGTCACGTAAGAAATAAACAAACTATATATTTTAAACAAAACACGTACAAGTAATACCATATAATGCAAGACAAGAGTTACTTCACATCACAAAAAATGTATCTGCAGGCTTGTTTATTCACTTTTTCATGTTAATGGCAGAGGTTACTATGATACTGTATTATAGATGGAAAAGAAGGAAAAATTAATCTTGGGGTCTGTTTATGCTGGCCAAGATACAGATACAAATTAACAGATAGATACAAATTCACAAAAGCAGCTGTAACAATACACACAAATTAACGTCCTCCCACCACTTAAAAAACTCAAAGTAGATGTGGTTGATTGAAGCTGTTCTGTAATTTCTGAATACTGCATGCTGACCTGGTTATTATGATTTTTATTCACCAAACACTTGTGGGTTGCAAGGGACAATGTTTGAACTGTTAGCTTCGAAAATTTTACCTTCTGCCCAGCCAACCTGAGAAACCAGTTTTGGACCAGGAAGGCTAATGCCAAGGAACAGCGAAGGGTAAAAAAGCCAGTTTAAAACAGCTTGGTCTTTCAAGAGGGAACACTGTTTGTGAGAACCAGACTGTGAAAACACACCAGGGTGCCTGAAAAAGTTAGATCTGCCTAGTTTACTGTTGGGGTAAGTTGTTGAGAAAGATAAGTACGCATTTCACTATTAGTTTTAAAAACATCTCTCTAAATCAGGGGTCAGCAATCTTTGCCGGCCCCTGTGCCAGCCCCACCCACTGCACCCTCAGCAAGTGCCGGGGCAGGGCTGAAAGGGGGTGGGGCCAGGCCTCGGGTGCCTTGCCAGCTGGGGCTGGCGCTCACTGGCAGGCGGCCTTCAGTTCCTGGGCCGGCTTCTGTCAGCAGTGGCAGCGTGGGGCTGATGGCCACGCCCCCTGCTGGATGGGAGCAGAGTGAAGAGGGTCAGGTCGGCCCGGCCAGAGTCATGCTGCTGCCGGCAGGACAGAACTGGCCCCCGGCCATGGCTGGCAAGGGAAAGGGTCAGCTCGACCTGCTCGGAGCCGCCGCTGCCAGCAGGCGGCCTCTGGGTCCAGCAGTGGCCGGCCATGGCCGGAGCCAGCTCGGTCCTGCCTGCAGCGGTGCGGCTCTGGGCAGGCCGGCCGGCCTGCCGAACCAACCCGCTCTCCTCCCCTCCAGCAGCCCTGCCCAGCAGAGGGTGCGGCCAGCAGGGGCCATCAGCTGCGCCGCAGCTGCTGGCCATGCTCCCCAGCAGGGAAGCGAGGCAAGCGGGGGCCAGGCTGCGCTGGAGGGCGGGGCTAGTGGGGGAGCCTGAGCAGCGGTGCGTGCCGCTCAGGATTGGCCTGCATGCCGGGTTTGGCATGCGTGCCGGGGGTTGCCGACCCCTGCTCTAAATGCTTTGTTCCTACTGCTGAAATAAAATAATCTGGTTGTAAAAAGGTGGCTTCAACAGTGCATTCACCACTTGTCACAGATTCCACAAGAGAAAAACTATAGAGGCTGAACCTGCCATGGAAGCAGAGTTAATATACAGGATACTATAGCACAGTCTAAGTGTGGGGAAATTGTGGAAACCCATCCCAGGAGAGAGGAGGACAGAAGAGGCCTGACTCCTGAGAGAATGCACTTAAAGACCAGAGAGTGCAAAAAAGTGCAGCCAGACCTGTAAGTGACTTAATGTTTAACTTTTAAAAAAGACTTTGTAAACACTACATTAATCAAATCCACAGGTGATTTTTACTCAGTCTTTTAAAAATATATGAACGAACAGCCTTTATGGAAAAAAAAAGGAACTTAATCCCACCTCCCTCAAAGTTTTCTGGGCTGTCAAGCGGATCAAGACCCCATGTTTCTTCTATCCCACAGAACAACCATCATCTAGACAGGATTCTGACAACCTCTAACTGCAAGGAGGACTCCTCTCTTCCAGTGTGAGTTCAATACGTTGACTATGGCAGCCTGCAAAGTGCTGCAGCAGGAAAAACAAAAGCTGAGGTTTTTTTCCTCCTGAGGACTAGCTCTTTCATCACCTGTTTAAGCTGTGCTGCTTTTAATAGAGCAGCTGCATGTCAAGTTTTTGCTACTGTCTCACTAAGCCTCAAGAATGAGACAAGGAATGAAGATTTGTAACAAGCAGAAGATTTCAAAATCTTTCAGTATGATTTATCATCGGGTCTTGCCGGTCTCTCCCAAGAGGGAGGAGAAACTCAGGGTCTGATATTTTGATCTGGTCAGAGAAGATAACGACATGTAGATGTTTACAGCAGAGGAAATTAATGCAAATATATTCTGCTAAACTAAGTCTTTTCTTTCAACTTAAGTTTTAATATTACTTAAAGGTTTACATTCCTCTGCCTTGCCTTTAAGGTATACTGTATGTGACAGATCATGCTATAGTTTAGTGCAGGTACTCACTTCACAGTGGTGAGTACTACCATAAAAACCTTCATAGCCAGCCAAATATCCAAACACATTTTTAGAATTAAGTTCCAACTACAAAAGCTCTCTATGCATCTGTAACAACCCACAGTGTAGAAAAAAGTGTCATTTTTGCAATTTGATTTTGAGCCACAGTCCTCATTGACAGGAAGAAAAACAGTTCAAGAAAAAATAATTTTCCATGCCAAAAATTCTTGGACTAGCTTTGTTTTTAGGAAATTGCATACTTTGGATTACATGTAAGGAAAGCAGTAATTAGGCAAAAGAATCCGTGGTAATAAAACTATCCCAAAAAACTAAAGACTCTCTTAAAGCAGTGCATGAAGAAAAAGGAATGATATTCTAAGATGCAAACTGCTATAAATTCTGAAAAAAAAAAATGCCTTTGCTTACCAAAAACACATAGAATACTGTAGATTAGACTAATATTTACCCAAAAGGTTAATGATTCCTTCATTATACGCTGCAAAGAGTCTAATGGCATCTTTGAAGAGGAGCATGAAGGCAGCATTAATTACACCATTTGTAAGCTCATTGCTATTGACCTAGGGAGATTAGAAAAGAAAATTAGCTTAACTGGACTGACGTCTTATCATAAAACTTCCAGTTAATAATTAAGTTTCAACATTCAACCCCAAAACATGCTTCCCATTGATGAATGAGAACAATGGCATACTGTAATGGAACCTCTAACAGCAGCAAAGATGACGAGTTAAATAATCAAAGAAAAGTTTGTCAGAAAAAAATACATGACTAATACATCACCAATTAAGAGAGGCCAAAAGAATAACCAGAACAGATTTTGTTTATTGAAAATATTTCTTAAAAGCATATACCCCTTCATGAACATTAATGAAGTGGTCTCTCTATTGAAGCATCAGTATTTCATATTAAGGGTACCAGGCAATGTTTCAGGGGCATTTTACTCCTCAAACCAAATATATTGAATTGGACATAAATTAAAATATGAAAGAGAATTTTACTTCATACATCTTGCATCACTTGTTTTCATAGCTTGTGAAAAACTGTAGAGGAAAAGTCCAGCTGTTTTGCTTGATAGGGCCTCTGATGTGTGCAGTAATTAAACTTACATTGAAGTCAAGAAGTGCATCCATCTGATTTTGTATAATTGGTACGGTTTTGAGGAGTTTTTCCGTGCTCATTGTTCTCATGACTCCATCAGCCCTATTATGCAAACAAAACAGAAAACAAACCACCAACTGGATCATGAAAGAATATTTTATTAGTTAATATGAAACATTGGAGCACATGAAACAGATCAAAGGAACAGCAATGTCAGAGGCAGTATATTCAAACGCTGGAAGCAAGAAGCAGGCCTTGTGATACTCAAATTGTCTGGCCAAAAGAATGGCAATCAGTGTCCATGAGAGCCATGTGCAACTCTCCTTACTCAGAAGATAGATAATGGTTGTAAAAGGGTCTTCAAGAACTGATCTTTATTCCCTGAGACCAACAGAAATGGCAATGCTCAAAACTATTGAACTTCAAGCCATGATACAGTAGGTGGCTACAGAAACATTAGCAGCCTTCAAGAAGCTTATCTCAAATATAGTTTTTAAAATATGCTAAAAAAAAAAAAAAAAAAAAGACTCAAATAAGCTTTTGAAACCTATTTTTGAAACAGATGTTGCCTACACTTTTGTAATTGTCTAAATGTTGTTTCAACTGTACAACTAGCATTATTAGTGAAACCTAAAAGAGTAGTCAAATAAGCGTGACAAGATCTTTCAAAGCTTGTCTCTCTCTCCAACAGAAAATGGTCCCACAAAAAAATACTACTTTACCCATCTTGTCTCTCCAAGATCTTTTTAAAAGATTTGTAAAATGTAGAATTATAAACATACTATGTGGAAATTGGCAGTTACAGGAACACTGAACAGGATATTACAATGACATGACAAATTTTTTAATATAAATAATTAGATTTCTTTTAAGGAGACTGCCAGTTATCTGTATCTATTTCACCTTCATTTGGTTGATATGTTAAACTAGATATCCAGAAAAGACACAAAGGCCAAGACAAAAAGGAGATGCCATAGGAGGAAATGAACAGTAAACCAAAGTTACTGATAGTGAATATTTGCTTTCTACACTATATGGACTTGGAAGTAACATTCACTTTACATAAAAATGCTTAACACCCAAAGTCAAAATTTCTACCTCTCATAACCTCTGGCTTGTTCAAACTAAAAATTAGAATCTACCGGACTTTATAGCACAAAAGGCTGAGGATTATTACAGCTGGATCAAATATCTCAAGAAAGACCACTAGAATTACCTTCCCTCCTGTTAGAGAATTCCTTACAACTAAAAATGGTCCTTTTGCCTCCGTAGGATGTTCTCTCTTGCAGAATGTTGGTGAGGTGGTGAAAGAATGGTTAATTACCCTACAGTAAAGGTGCTCCTTCAAGAGAGATTGTCCACATGGATCCCACACTTGTTATGCTTGTGCCCCAGGTGCACAAGATCAGGTTATTTGACTTGTGTGTGTGTTGGGGGTATGGCTGTACCCTAGATATTCTTGCCCACCCTCAAATACTCTGAAAGCATGATGGACAGATCAGAACCGACCATTCCTCAATTCCTTCTCCAATGAAGAATCTCAGAGGAGTAGGATAGTGTAATAAGGGGGAAGAAGAGCAAATCATGAAATCCATGTAGACACACCTCTAAGAGCCACAGTTGCTGTAACTAACCATTCTCTCCCAGTAATTGTCTATAGCAATTCCATCTTAATACCATTATGTCAAGTGCATGAAGTTTATCTTTCCCAGGGACTGAGTGAAGGTTGTGGAAGAGAATTAGGAGATGAATAATCTTCTTGACATGGAGCACAAAAAAAAAAAAAAAAAAAAAAAACTTTGGGCAGGAACTTGGGATGAGACATGGGAGTGAATCCTGTTATAAGGGATATCCATCATGAGGGCCTTAATCTCCCCTAACTTCCAAGCTGATGTAATGGCTACATTGACAGGTGATACAGGGAACAAGTTACTAAGAGCTCCAGGGGAAGGGGTGGGGAGGAAGAACCATGAAACTTTTTAATACTTCTGACAGGCTCGTCGAGGTGCAACCTGGACTGTGGGACTGCTGAGCCATCTGTTCCCCCAACCTGGTGTATCCCTCTCACACTGTGATGCTGTGTCAAGCCCAAAACCACTAGCATTACTGCTCTCATCGAGACATTCACAGGCAGGGCACACCCAGCTTAGGGCTGGCCTACATTCCACAGCTAGGTCTAAATAAAGCAACTTCTGTAGACCTAATTATGTCAATGTCTATGCCACAGCCTTCCTCCTGCCAAACTAAGTGCAATACTGCAATGTAATAAATGCACGCCACAAGAGGTACAAGGCTTATGTCAGTGTAATTAGATCAATACACGGTCTGTGTAGACATGTTCCTTAAGACTGTCTATGGTGGATGCGTCAATTTCACATTAGGAGCCATTAGAGAGCTGGGTGGCTTCAAATCGCAATCCCAGCTGGGAGCTGAGGCAAGAAGCCTAGGCATCCTCCATTATAGGAGCAGGGAAGTGGATGGGTGGTGGGCCCCAGAAGCCAGGGCAGCTGGACCCTGCTCCTGGGAGTGAGAAGTCCCAGCAGCTTCCTCTGCTCTCCATAGGAAATGGGGAAGGAGGGAGGTGGCAGGGTAGTGCACTGGAAGCCCAGAATCCTGTGGGGCAGGTAGGCTTCCAGTAAGGAGCTGAGAGACTGGGTTCTCAACTCCCTGCACTGCCCATCTTGGGTCCAGTAGGCATTCCAGGTAGCATGCTCCTGATGAGGACACATACCACTGACCCAAAAAGAGTAGTGTGGATATGAACCACCACAGTAAGTATTGTGGTGGCTGTAAGTAAGTCATCTTATGTATCTAGTGTAGACATTCACTCAGTTATACAAGTGAATGCACCCCAGAACTCTATTGTCTTGTACTGGTTAAAAGTGTAGAAATAAGGTATAGGTAGAAATAAGGGGGGTATAGGTATACTATATAGGTATAGGTATATCACATAGGATTATAGGTAAGCATAGTATGTATAGGATAAAGTGTAGCTGAAACAACATTCAAAAGTCTTACTCTGCCTATCTGCCTAACGACAAGACTAAAATAACTATATAGGCCTTGTCTGCCCAGCAACTCCCTTCTTGATCTTATGCCAAGAACTCGGGCCGTCTGCAAAAGCCTGAGGCCTGCTCCCCATAAGGGCATGGGCCCAGGTGCACGACCACCACTCCACCTCCCCGAAAGAGGTGTGAAGTTTCCCACCCGCCTTGGAACAGATGGTGCAAGCACTGTCTATCACCCCTAAGGTGTAATGTCTATCACCCCCGAGGTGCGAAGTTTCCCATGGGTCTGGAGATGAGGATGTTGATCACAGTCCCGCCTTCAACCAAAAGGTGTGAAGCTTCCCATGCGCCTTGGGCAAAGGGTGCTACCCGAAACTTAAATGTCAACCAATCAGGAATGATGCTTTCCAGACAGCATGCGGCCACAGTCTCACACCCCAAGGAAGGTGAGAGACAGGGTCGACCCAAAAAATACTATAACTGAAGGCCCCCTAATTTGGCTGGGGGTCGGAGTCCAGAGCTTCTGAGACGTCAGAGGTTCCTGGGCAAAGGCTCTTTGGTCACAGGGCTTGCCCTTGAGATCACTGAGTCTGGGCAGAGGTGTCAGCGGCCCGGCCTGGTAACAGGTAGAGGGACTGACATGGTGGGAAGGACTTGAGAGATCGATCCAGATCCTCAGTGAGGCGGACCCGACACGTTGGCTGGGAGCGCTGGTGAGTAATTGGTAAAAGGCATATGCAGGGACCTAGGCGAATATTGGCCCGAAAGAGGGAATAAATTACTAATATTGGCCCGAAAGAGGGAATAAATTACTTTAGTGAATATTGGCCCGAGTACGGGAATAAATTTTGGTCCTGAAATAATAGTAGCTACAAAGGTAATTAAGTAAGGTAATTAAGTTTTACACCCCGTAGTCCTGGAGTAAGGACAGAAATAGGTTAGAACCCCGAACCTGGGAGTACAGGTTGGTTAGGGCTGCAGTAAGTCCCCTTTAAAGGTAGGGGCAATGGCAGCAGTGTAACAGGATGTTGTTTAAGTATAATGCGCATGTAACTGATGTAACTGAAGTTTAGTGTACACATAGTGAGTTTGCAAATAATTTACTGTGTCTTTAAAAGCAGCTGCAAATAAGAAACCGCATAGGATGGCATAGACAGACACAATCTCCTGCTTAAGCATCTCTGTACCTTAAAATCTGTTTCCTGTCGCTCTACAGAGCTATGATTTTTGTGACCATGAAAAATAAATTGTCTCTCCTACTTACAACACTCTTTGTAGTTTCCCTGTTATTTCTCCTGGCCCTTCTTATTTACCTGGCCATGTCCCCGCTCCCATCCTCCTTCTCCTGGGACAAGCACCCCATCCTTCTACTAATAGCTTGGGTCCTGGGAGGATTTTGTCCTGTATTCTGTTGCTCCTATATCCTGACTTCCTATGTTACAACATGGGCCTCCAAAAATCAGTCACCGAACAAGGGCAGAGCTATAATCTCTGTCTCCAAAAGGACCCAGGTCAGCACGCCATCCCTGATGAATAAGATCCCAGGGATTGACCAAAATAGCGGCGTCGAAAAAGCATGGGCAGTGTAAGATGATTACCCAGTCTGCCCCTCACTCAACATCAAGAGGACACACATTAGCCTCTGTGAACCAAGCTGAGATCTCCCAAGCATGTCAACCAAAACACACTTTTATCTAAAACATAAAACAGGTTTATTAACTTCCAAAAGTTACATTAAGTGGTAAGTAGCAAGCATAGAGATTAAAGTTGGTTACCCAAGAAATAAAAAGTTCACAGACTAAATTCTACAAACTAAACAGGATTTGAATCAAGCAGTGTCTCATCCTGACAAATGGTACAAACAGGTCACAGATCCTCCGTCTACCGGCTGGACTCTCTCTTCAAGCCCTGGGACCACACTTCCCCAGTTCAAAGTCTTTGTCCTCCAGACATTCTTCTAGGTGTTCAGTTTGGGAGGGGAATGAGAAACCAAGTCATCATGTTATTTCCCCCTCTCACAGTTTATTCCAGCTTGCTGAAAAGATCTTTTGCTGTGACATGGGGATCAGGCAGTTCTCATTGTTCAAGCAGTCTTCACTGCCTACATATTCTCTCCGAGAAGTCTCCATTGTATGCAGTTTTCGGGATAATGGATTAATTTCCTTATGGGTGCTAATAAGCCATTAACCACTATCTAGCTACTCCGTTGTTGTACCTGTACTTCACAACATATTTCAATCACACACACATAGCAAAATTTTATAACTTCACATGCAATGATCGCACATACAATTCAACACAATATTAATGTTCACACAGCTCAAGAATTTTAAAATGGTACCTCACACAAGGCATACTTTTCACAAACATATAATTATATGACAGTGGTGAATATGGAAGTTCGAGGGTGCCACTGAGGTAGAGTGTCACAATACTACAATGAAGACCCAAAAGAAAGAAGGGGAGCAAAGCTGGGAAAAAACATGAATAAGTCAATTAAGGAATCTAGCTAATGTAGGGCAAGAAAACATACTGCAGTCCTGGAAAGTATTTGCAGATACTGCTGCTAGATGAAGCCCTATGGAATACTTTTTTTTTTTCAGGACTAGTATATAGTCCAATACTGTTGAATGGGTGCTGTTGAAGGAGGCAGCTGGTCACAAGATGCCCAAATAGAAAGCCTCTTTCACTTATACGGCTAACTCAGTCAAGCTGAGACTTTCCTGCTTTGGAACAGAATATTCTCAATTTAGGTAAACAGCTTCTTTTGGTGGATGTCAGCCAACCAAGATCTAGGCTGCCAGATATAACAATGGGTCAGATCATAGAATTTGACTGTTCTGCAAGACTCTTGGGGAGAGCAGGCAAAATGATTCGGGGTCACATTGAGAGGTTAACCAGATCTCAATGCCAGAATTGCTTTGCCCCCAATCAAGGCTATCATGATAATTAACCCTGAATCTTGCCTCACAACTAACTGTAACATAGGGTTCGGAAGGAATGTATGCATCAGTCCTGGAGTCCAAGGAATTAGGAAGGCCTCTGACAGGGAGCCTGGATTGGAAATCCCTGTGGCGCAGAATATTTAGCATTTCTTATTCTGATCTATTGCAAACAAGTCTGTTTTGGATATCTCCATTTGCAAAAGACACCATGCAACACTGAATACCTGATGAGTCACTTGTGGTTGTCTAAGAACTGTCAGTTGAGGTGATCTGCTAGCAAGCTCTGAATATCTGAAAGATGTACGGCCGGTGGCAGAGTCCAGGGATGAATACTTTAAGTCCAGAAGCAAATGGCCTCCTGACAGAGAGCACATGATCTTGCCTCTCCTCACATGCTAACATAATGCACAGTTGTCGTAACATACAGGCCCGTGGATGGCAGATCCATACAGTGTTAGACACCTTTGCATGCCAACCAGATGGCTCAGTTCCAGAATATTTACAAGATCTAGATGAGGCTCTCACCCCTGGGTGCAGACATCTGTCAGAGTCTTGGTAGGCACAGCGCAGAGAAACGGAGTCCATTGCATACCTGGAGTGGGTCCTTCCCAGTTTAGTGGGGACAGAACTTCTTGTGAGAGCCTGACCGACATGACTATATAGCTGTCTGCAGCATAGATACATTGATTCCAATCAGCCTTGCATGTACACTAGGCAAAACCTGGCAAGCTGTCTCACCACAGGTGCAGGAGGTCCTATTTCCCAGAAGTATATGAGCCATGGTCTTACTGAATTCTTTGAGTAAGCTCATAGTTGATGAGGTCCACTATAGTTTGGAGTCCTTCTTGTGGAAGACAAGCCCTTGCTGACACAGCTTCTCTGAGCTCTCAGCTTTGAGAGAAAGCAGGTGTGGGTGTTTCACCATTGATTTTGAAGCCCACTGTGGCAGAGTTTAAGATGACCTACTGAGGTAATATTCTCTGGATCAATCCATTGCTGAAAATGTAGGTAAACCTGAATTCCTTGTCTCCTCAAGTGAGCTGCTAATCCTGTCAAGTACATAGTGAACACTCTTGGTGCTGTGGGAAAAAATCAGCGTCACCATCCTCAGCTCAATATGATGAACGAACCTGTTCAGACAAAAAGGCCCAGAATGGCATGCCTACCCCTTCCAAGCTTTCTCCCTTTTATTTTGGAAGACTTCATGGTCAGGGGATTTTATTCCCATTACTTTAAGGGCACCCCTTTACTGCTCTAAGATGCAGGAGAGATTCCATCTCTTGCTCAATAGAATCTTGCAGGGAAAGGGGAGGAGGAGGGTCGGGGGGCTGAAAAATGAAGGTAAGTGCATACTAACCATAAAAGATTAATAAAAGGGCAGTAAAAGTTCTCTTTGTTAAAGCCGTCAGGCAAACAAAAAGTTAACTATTTAACAGTTACACTAATAAACACCAACTACAACAGTTGCAGGGAAGCAGACTGACACTGCAATGATTCCTTCTTGCTGCTGCAGGAAGAAACTGAGAGATGGCTGGTCCCACCCTTTACGCCCTTGGGACGGAGTCCAAAGACATGTTGTTCCCAGCAAGTACTGTTGACCAAAAGAACCGTGTCTTGTACACACAGGGAACAAGAGCACCAAGAGTAGAATCGATGTGAATTCACTTGAAGCATGCTTCAACTGTGTTACAGCCACCATGCCTTCAATGTATGCCCTACCCAAAGCAGTTGCTTAGCCAGCAGTTAACCACTGTGTGCCACAGCTATGTAAATTGATCAGGTGATTTCCCCCATTCCCAAAAAGACAGGATGGTCATTCTGTGCAGTTAGCACAGTACATTACTGTACCATGGACTATGCTCACAAGCACTGAGAGCAGGATGAAGAAAGAACAGAAGGTGCAGCTAGGTATTTCACTTCAATGCGAATCCCATTAGTTTTGTCAAATGAGAAGTATAGTTCAGCACCAATCTCAAGCCATCCTTCTGGCACATCAAGGGACAGATTATTGGCCAAATCAGGTAGTTTACCACCAGTAACCTCATAATCTGATACTTTTTTTGTCTTTTCAAACGGTGTAACAGCAGTTCAAGTGTTCCACAAAATTTCTGAAGTCAGATAAACTACAATTCAACCCCACTGACATTTTTGCATAATACATGAAGTCTATGATCAATGCCAATGGAAAGGTATCCAACTTGACTATTTGAGCACAACTTGTTAGTTTATACTCAAAGCCAGATCTTAAAAGACAAGAAAAAGTACTACAGCTCTTACCCTCTTTTTACTTTCGTGAAGTCAAAAGCCACTTGTCTGTAAGAAACTGCTTTTTCATTCAGATACCTACTATACCGTCTGATAAACGTGGACATGTCATACCCTAAAAGAGAAAAGGTTTCAACAGCTTATCCCTCTTCCAAGTCAATTTTTATACAAACCAACTATTCTCACTAGGCAATAAGATATACACAGACATTCTTTTGTTTACAACTTTTCCCTTAATCCACCAATATATATAAAATCAGTTACAAAAGACTAGTTTCAATTTCTTTGATACATTTTAAAATATTGTGATGTAAAGAGCTAACCAGTGTACAGTACACATGCTGAAAATCTGAATGTATGATGCAGCAAATATCTAGATAAGTTACATGAGCTCTTTACCATCTGAAGTTAAGGATCTCCTACAAGACTAAGCATTTTTATACAAGTTTTTTGTTATTAACATAGAAAGTGCTTATATACATTTATTTGTGGTAAGACTTCTTAACTAGCACACATATATGTACTGAAGTCTTGTTTTCAGTGTTACCACCACAGTCCATACATACTTTTTTAGACAGCAAAATGCACTGAAGTAAATTAACATTAATCAGTGAGTTTGCATATGCAAAGATTGCAGGATTAGACTAACATTTTACTGACATCCAACAATAGCTCCTATGGATGCAGGCTGAGAAAGCCTATCCTCTGCTATATTCCCAAGAGGAAATACAGGAGTCAGATGGTAAAGGTCTTTTTTCATATTCTATACCAATCTATCCTTGAAAAGTATGTCTCAGCTGGAAAGCTTTGCACTGTTTACCACAATGAAAACTCTGTCCATAGCCATCGGCAAGATTATGTATACTATACTACAATTATGGCAAAAACAAAACAAACAGCTATATAAAAAGCAAAACTGGAGACAAACCAGTGATTTCAGTAGAAACAAATTAGTAACTTTTTAAGAATGGCTCCATATATGAAAATAATTACATGCAGCTGTGTGGAACCTAGTACTAGAGACAAGTAACTATATTTTGCCTGATACCTACGCCAAAGAGACATCTGATGGAAGCCATTTCAGTTTCACGGAATTGATCTCTACTACAGCATGTTAGGGAGTTCATTTAATTTTTGTTTTTTATTTTATTATACTTCTCCTAGGCTTGCAGAACACATGAAAAGTGAGTAGCCCAAGCACAAAAATGTTTTTGCCCACCCTTTATCATGACAATGAATAATTTACAAATGTTATGTCCTGGTTACTTTTTTTTTTTACCCCTTCCTTGCAAGGAGGCAAGTAGAATTCAATCATTCTCAGACAAATAAATAAATAAATAAATAAAAGGAGATAGCAATTTGGTATAGCAAATACAGTATATTTTGATCTGATCAAAACCATTATCTTTGGGGCGTTACCTGTCTTACTATATTTTTGTACAGCGTTTACTACAATGGGATTCTAATTTCAGCTGGACTCCTAAGAAATATTAATATTAGTTTTTTAAGTGATTTCGTCCCTAATAGAATATATTTCGTACTGGAAACCGAAAAGTTTATTTTATGTTCACCCATTTACTTAATCCTACATAGGATTAATCTTTCAAAACTCTTTTTTAATCAGTTACTTCGCACATGTGGTGGTGGCTTCCAGGACTGACTGTACTATAAGGCTTTCTTCACTTATATTGTCTACATAGGCATGGGGCTAGGCTGAAGGACTGCCAGTGTAAATAAAAATTAAGTGGTATTTGTCTTTTTTGCTTCCACTAATACCAGCTAGTATCAAAAACAAATCTCTTTTGCATCATGATGAAAATGGAATGCATTATGGGAGCTTTAACCTCTCATTTTATCTTGTATTAGCTGCTGTTGGAAACTGGTTCAAAACTAGAACAAACATGACCAAAATCAATCCTTTACATAAGAAACAAAATGGTATCTATTCTTTCCACAAGAAGGCATTTTCTACAATGCCACAAATACTGGTGAGCTGGAAGATTATGTGAAACATTCACTTTTTGGAATGATATGCAATTTTTTTTTTTTTTTAAACTACTGAAGTGAGGCAGTTTGCCTTAACTTATGAAAATTCTCTAGAATACCATGCTGGTTTTTATAACAAAGATACCTTACCTTGTAATCCACTTTTGTCTAGGAAATTGCTCAAATTAAACAATGTGTTTCTGGAAGCCAGATACTGGATAAAACGCTAGATGAAGAAAGAAAAAGATTTTGAATCAAATTTTGAATCATTAATAAACTATTTGCTGGAATTTTACTTAATTCTGCAGGTAAACAGTTTAATTACATAGCTCAGTACTATCACACTTTCAAAAAAACTGTATCGTACCTTACACGTAACAACCACCACCCATACACTTCTGAGCAAAGTTTTAAGTGTAGGAATATGAAATTTAGTCTATTAATTTAACTGGCATTGTTGAAGGAGACTGTTCTAAACCAGAATTAGCCACAAAAGGACAGCATTAAAATTAAAGATAAGGCATTAAAATGTGGCCTAATTAGAGCTTATTTTCTTCATATACCCTGTCTGTTGAATCTTTCTGCACAGCTTGTAACTATTTTTGAGCTAGACAAACACAAAGATATGCTGAATGCTAATCAATTTCAAATTAGGATAACTGATGGCATGTAGCCACCAGTTTAATTAGTTGCCTTTCAACTTGCAGAAAATTTCTCCTTTACCATCAAAGTAAACCGGGCAATTCTAATGCCAAATTAATCTTGCTTAACCCTTACATCAGGGGCTGGCAACCTTTGCCAACCCCTGTGCCGGCCCCTCCTCCTCGACCCTCAGCTGGTGCAGACAGCCCATTCATGGAAAGAAGCCACCTAGAGGGGCTCCTCTCAGCAGCATGCCTGGGGACCCCTATCTCCAGTTACCGCTCTGGGCGGCTTCTTTACACGGTATGCCTGGGGCATGGACATGGCAGGGACCTCCCCACTGCAGCCGCCCCCGAAAGAAGCCACTTGGAGTGTCTTTTGGTGGCAGGAGTGGCATTTTCTGTGGCGCCACAGGGGATGCCGAGTGCCGCTCCAAATGGGCTCGTGTGCCACTGCTGGCACGTGTGCCAGGGGTTGCCTGCCCCTGCCTTACATAGAGAAGATACGAGGCTAAAAATATTCCTTATGATGGAACTTTTTGGTAACCAGAGAAGACAACTGGAAGATAAAAAGACCACTTGATCCTAAGTTATCCCAAAACCTCTAAACAATGTAGAGATGCTACAAGAAACCTGAATGAGCTGAACTTTGGTTCCACATCATCCTTGTTGTCTGTTCCAATTTAGTGTTGGCTGCAGAAGAAAAGGTTACTCACCTTCGGCAGTAACCAGTGTTCAAGATGTGCCCCTGTGGGTGCTCTACTTTGTGTCACTGTATCCTGTGCTCTTGATTGGAGAACTTCTCAGTAGTATTTGCTGCTCAGGTCACGTGCACATAGCTGCCATCTCTTGGGATCATTGGTGCATTTTCTAGCGCATATGTCTCCCAGCCCCCTCAGTTTCTTTGCTACCACTGTCAGAACTCTGAAGTACGGGGAAGAAGGGAGGGTAGTAGAGCAGCTACATGGATACGCATCTTGAACACCAGTTACTGCGCAAGTTGAGTAACCTTTTCTTCTTCGAGTGATGACCCTGTGAGTGCTCCACTTTGTGATTATAAAGCAGTACCTGTATTGGAGAAGGGACTTTGGTGTTAATTATTTTGCACAGATGACAAAAACAGATAAGCCTAGCAAAGCATCATTGGCAGATGCCTGATAGATGGCATAATGTTTACAAAAGTATGTGCTGATGCCCATGTTGCAGCTTTGCATGTGTTCATTATAGGAACATCAGTCAGAAAGGTTACAGAACTGTTGATTGTTCTTGCAGAATGAGTTCTGGTCTCTGATGGAACTTGTAAACCATTTTATTCATAGTATAATTGAATATATCTTGAAATCAACTTGAATATCCTTTGGCTGCCGATGGCTTTCCCTTTCAATTGTTCCGCTAGAGATATGAAAGGTTTGTTTGATTTTCTAAGTGTCTCTGTTTTCTTCAGGTATGGCCCTTCTGATAGCCAGACTATGGGGTGCTGCTTCTTTTGGGATGTTGCGCAGTTTCAGGTAAAAATTAAGTAGATGAATATGTTGGTTGATACGGAAGTCCTGCATGATATGGAAGTCCAGCAGTATTTTTGACAAAAATGTTTGGTGTAGTCTAAGGGTGATTTTATTTTTGTGGAAAAACAACAGAGTCCTCTGGCACTTTTAAAGACTAACAGATTTATTTATCGCATGGAAGAAAATGCCACTTCGTCAGACCCTTTGAAGATGAGAAACTTATAGAATGGGAGGATGCTGATACGGTGATTTCTTAATTTCTGAAAGAGTTTATGGCACAATCTCTCACTGTAGTCTGTGTAATATGTTGATTGTAATGGATTCTTTACCTTCAGTCCGTTAGGTATAATATCCAATTGTTTGCATTTGAAAAGGAAGATGATGTCTGTCTGGATCTGTGCGAGTTGTTTCATGAAGTTGATGGATTTCCACTTCAAACGGCTGTATTCAGTGCCTTCCATGTAGTCAAGTTCCAGAGGGGTAGCCGTGTTAGTCTATTGCAGAAAAACAACAGAGTCCTGTGGCACTTTTAAAGACTAACAGATTTATTTATCTCATGAGCTTTTGTGGATGAAAATCCCACTTCGTCAGACGCTTTGAAGATGGGAAACTTATGAAATAGTGTCATCTTTTGCCTAACTACGCTGAGACCCATGCTGTGGCCTCAAATCAGCTCCGCTACGGTAGTTGGTGCTGAGATCAGTGAATATAAGACAATGGTACTGGAATTGGTGTGTCACTAAAAGTCAGTACCTTACCTCGACAATGGTGCTGTGATCGGCATATTCTCTATTGTTGGTACCATGGACTGTCTTGGTGCCAACGTGGGTGCACCATTTTTCAATGCAGTTGGGCATGATGGTACTGTAGTGACCACTGATGGTGATCAGGTAGCTTCTGCATTGTATTTTATCTGCTGCCATGCAAGAGGAGGACAGCTTCTTAAAGTCACTCAATTCTTGACCAGGATATTTAAAGTCCTTGGGAGGCACTGATTGCGTTGTACCTAAGGATCCTTTTACCTCTTCAATACTATGTTTAGGGGACAGTATCTTGTCTTTCCTGCAGGACTAGAGATCAGAGATGAAGTCCTTTTCCTCAGTGAGTATTCTGTCAGGCTTGTCCAGTCCCAGGTCAGATGAGGGTCTGAGGAATTTTTCCATTATGATTAACTTCAACCTCAGATCTCTGTCCTTCCTGGCCCTCACTATAAGTTTTTTGCAATATGTGCACTTCACAAAGAATGAGTGTCCATTTGGTACTCATGTAGCCTTCCTACAAGAGGTACATCTCTTAAAACCAGGCATATCTTATTCCTATAATCTCCATTACTCGGAGAAAAAGAAAGAAAATAATTTAACAGGTAACTGACTAAAACAGACCCAACTATGACTAAAATAAGCTAACTCTCTCACTCTAAATTTTCTAATGACGAGTGAAGTTGACTGCTGATAAACACTCCATCTTGGACCATGGACGGTTGAGGACATCTGAGTGGCTCAGGTCGCATATGCACTAGAAGATGCACCAATGGCACCATGAGATGGCAGTTGTGCATGCACAGCCTGAGCAAATACTACTGGGAAGATCTGCAATCAAGGGCATGTGATGCAATGGCACCTAAAGTAGAGTATCCACAGGGCATCACTTGAAGGACTCTCTTATTGTCCTCTGGTTAACACTGCATTGGTTTCATGAAGTACCTATTTCAGATCTGATTATCAAACACACCTAGCACCTGGAGCTTGCATTCACATTATTTGAAGTTGGGTGCTCAGCATCTCTGAAATTCAGGTCTTTGGTTACTATAAATAGGAAAAAGGTACATCTTAAGCAATACATAATCCTATCCTTGCCTGCTTCAATGGAAGTGACTCAGCAGTAAAAGTATTAACAACATGAACTCTTTCCTCTTTTTCCTTTCTTTTTTTATTTTGTCTCATTAAATGTTAGAGATTATTTACCATGCGGTTCACTTTGGCAGCAGAGTTCTACACAACAAATTCTGGTTCACAAGACAAAATCCCGCCCACCCACGTTAGATGTTCTAGAATGTACTAGCAAGGAACTGTATTACTTCTCTATCAGTTAGCAGTGGTTGCTCTCTAAAATGTAAAGCTTTCACCTGAAAATTAGTGTCTCTATTAAGGCAGATTTACACATAAGCACATTGCTCTGCTGTAGCTGAAAAAAGGGACTCATTTTTCACTGAGCGCGCCAGGGATTATAACTCTATAGAACGAAGTGTTTTCAGATCTGTTTTACGTTGTACAGTGTGCATCCATTGCCAAGGTTTCTTTCAAAACTTCTTAATCAGTTACTTCTCACATGTGGTGGCTTCCAAGACTGACTGTAGTACAAAGGCCTTCTTCATTTATGTTGCGTGCCTCAGCACTGGAATTTGTAATCAAGGAATCAGTAGATTACAAGGAAATGATGACTATCACTACCAAAAAGCAAATCAGGAGTTCCTAAACTTTACCTTTGGTTCCCTGGACACTTAAATTCAGGAACCTAATGGAGAAATATTCTTATCAATTCAGGTTTCATCCTGTCTAGTCTTTATGTGATATTTTAGTTTGTTCCCATCCCTTCCAGATTGCAGCCATTCATTATAGAACAGTGGTTTCCAAACTGTGGGTCGTGACCCCAAATGGGGTCATGCCATCAGCAGATAAGATCGCAGAAATCCTTAGTATGTGGCGCAAAATGGCATCCTCCAAACTGTCTGGGGTGCTGGCATGAAATACTTCACTAAAATGGGGCTGTGATGACAAAGAGTTTGGGACCCCCTCTTTTCGACTTTGTCTTGACTAAGGAAGGGCAATAGATGTAAGTAGTTCATATTTAATTACATTTTCACAGAGGAAGCATAAGCATCAAAAGCAAGAAACTTCTTAAGACTTCTGCTTTTGGAAATTTGCAGCACTACTTCCTGGTAAATCAAAAAACTTTCTCAGAGCTTTTGACACTCTAAGTGCATTTCCCAAACCTGAAAAAGAGCTCTGTGTAAGCTAGAAAACATGTCTTTTTCAACAACAGAAGCTGGTCCAATAAAGGGTATTACCTCACCAACCCAGTATCTCTAATATCCTGCGATCGACATGGTTATAAACACTGCATTACACTTCTGAGATTTCTCCAAGTTTAAAGTTTGAGTAGTCAAGTGTGAAAGTGGGAGTTAAACCCTATGAACTTGGGTTTTACGAGTCTTAGGCCAACTTTTAATGCCTTGTACCTAACTGCAGTGCTTAATGCATATAGGAGACATGTCCTCCTTTGGCTAATCTTAATCTGGAAGAAACCCTCCATTGACAGCATTTCTCTGAAGTATTTCTGTGGTTATTTGCAAGTTACATTATGGCTTTTTAATTCCAAAAGTTTGATGGCAGAAAGCCAAGTATACCAGCACAGTGCTTCTTTCTGCAATGAATCCATACTGAGAAAAAAAAAAAAATCAAGGTCAATGTTTTGATACTCATCTACAAACCCACCACATGATCGGTCAAAGCTATTTAAGGGAACACCCCAGTACACATGATCATCATCTCTCACAATAGCTACGTTCCCTGGAACAATGGAGTCAATATCAAGAGACCAGTGTGGATTGATTTAAATCAACGTGATTTAACAGACAAGTTATCACAACACTAAACATACTTGTCCTTCAAAAACTTCTGTAACTTGCTCTCATCTCCCCCATTCCCACTGTCATTTTTATTCATAGACAAACAGGAATATGAATTTTCCTGCTTTTTCAACTCTCAGTTGATTTCTTAGCTTTGAGTGAATAATACCAAACAATGAAAATATTCTTTCTGTGCTTGCAGAAGAAGCTACTGCTGTGAAAGATTGGCTTAGCAACTGAAGGAACTATTTCAAGGTGCCTGGCTAGTGATTTCTACCAATTCAGGGGATTGCCTTTGTTCAAAACATCAGTTCTTAATTGTTCAAAACAATCACAGAATGCCATCAAACATCGTAAGGGAGAATTAGTTTGGATCTTCTTACTCTCTTCAGTGATGCTGAAGCAAAATGGTTGTTACAAAAAAAAATTTTGCAACCTCAACATTTTCTTTTATTCCTGGAAAAACATTGGCTAAAGGATGCATTAAATTGGCACTGCAGCCATATGTTAAGAAGCATCCTTCCCTTTCTTCTTCCAAGTATTTTCTCATCATTGCCACATTTGCAGAACTGCCTGTGACAAACCTGCGCCTTTGATAGTTGAATTTTTGCTCAGTTTATTATAGCTTTCCCTGCCACTTCTTTTCCATATTTTGTTATACGGGCATTTCTCAATGTCTCTATTGTTTCTGAAAGATAGGTAACCCCATCTTCTGCTGTCACACAGGCACGTTTAGTGGATCATGTACATTGCTCCACCCACCAAGGCTTACACTGGCAAATTTCTCCTCAGTATTTCTTGCACACAGTTCAAGTTCCTTCTCAGACACTGAATCTAGCAACCTTCCACCAATGTCTGCTTTACCAGGTGGACTGTAACCTGTTTCTAAGGTCTCAGCCTTGTCAATGAAATGTTTGTTAATGCAAAAAGGAGAATCTGTGGCATAAATGAACCGAGCAATCTTTTCATCTATGTTGTCTTATTGATATTGGTTTGTCCATACTACAAACGTATCTACTGTGGTGATTTTACTGGATGATTGAAATCTTTTGCTTGCTACGGATACTTTATTGTCTGAAATACGTTTAGTTGCAGCACTGCTACTAAAAGTACCAATGGATGACTCTGAAGTTGCAGCAGATAGATAAAGTCTCTAATGCTTAAAATGGGAACCTGGAACAAAATTAAAAAATGATTTTGAATAATAGTTCTTAATTCTTCTCAGTCTATTATTCAGTTAATCATTCACATTTTTTTCAGCAAGGACACAGACTTGATTCTAAATAACGAAAAAAGGTAAGCCTGACTACACTTAAGAGTGCACTTAATTTTGGAGTAAGCCCCACTGAACTCACTGGCACTTCTGTTTTTTGAGAAAAAAGTATAGGATGGGGTTCCTTTGGGAAAGCTGAGTTATGCTGAAATAAAATAGGGAATAGACTTATGGCATCACCATTATGGTCTGCGGCCATGATGATCCAAAATAAGGGACATGTACTGAGCAATATAAAGAAAGAAAATGACACCCAGTGGTAACTCTAGATTTCTCTTACAGCAGCTTTCTGTACCGTACACTTGGGTGATAAATTCTAAACCTAGTTAACTAATTAAATAAGCATAAGGATTAGCTAAAGATAAAAATTTCTAGCAACATCCAATATACCAAACAGCTTGGGAAATTCCTTTAAAAAAAAAAAAAAAAAATCACACTTATACTAAAAGGGATAGAAAGAGTCTTGAAGAATGATGCCTCACAGACTGAGTTATTTAAGTTACCAACCAGTTGATTCACACTGTTCTTCAGACAATCTTCAACCACATCATTTTCTCCAGATAAGCAGTTTTCATTATGTTACATTTTTGCAACCCCTGCATCTCCAACTTGCACTGCTTATACTTGACACATTCTCCTTTTTCACCCCAGGAAGGAATTTCTTCAAAATATTCCCAGATAGGGTTTCTCTGATGCCCAGAAGCCGAGACATTTTTTCTGTGGTAAAAGCGTGGGGGAATATAGGAAGGTGTGTGTGTCTTCCCTTTTTCTTTCCCGTTTACTCCTCTGTCTCTTTCTACTCTGCCTCCATCCTTCCCTGCATACTGTCTCTCTATATCTTTAAGACACTGTCTTAAAACTCCTCAGACTTGCTTGGCCCAGCTCCATCACTACATAAGCACAGAACAATCATCCTATCCAACCTGTGTCTGTCTTTGCACACGTGACTTTTAATGTGCCAAGAACAGAAACTGAAAGCCCAAAACTCTTGAAAACAAAGAGCTTTAAGTTAGGATGGACAGACTAGAGCCATTAATTCATTTTTATGAGACTAACTAGAGGTTTAGCATGTCTGCAATGAGATTTAATTGTAACCTACGTTTTAAAGGAGAGAGAAATTTAGTGTTTTATTGATTTTAAAAATAAAAAATCCAATTTAAATAATCCAATTTTTTTTTTTTTTTTAAAATAATTTATTTTTATCTACGCTGTGTGTGGCGCATAGCCTTCTCACTAACTGGTCCCAAATGAACAACTCAGTCCCAAGAGAGATTTGGTAATAGTCACAGAACTCATCACTTTCAGTGACCTAACCCTCGAAGAGTAAATGAAAATAAACCCTTAAAATCACAACTAATAATATGAACACCAAATAGACAGCAATTGGACAAAGTTGTGAATGTTTACAAATAAACTTTACTTTAAGTATAACTGAATCCCAGGAACTAAACAGCTTGATCATAAAATTTTAAACTATGGAAGTTGGCCTTATTTTGCGTACTAACAAATGCTTAATGGAATACAGATGGGGCAAGCAGTGCTTTATAAATCTATGAAGAATGAAGGGAAAATAGGAACACTGCAGAGTACTGTGATGCAGTATTTTTCATGTGCTCATTTCAGAAACGTATGAATTGTAAGTGTATTTGTTTATCTACCTTCCTTTAACTGCACCCATGCCTCAACAAACAAAAAAAACCAACCCAAAGCATTTCACATATAACCGGCTATATATGCAAGTTAAAATTGACAAGAAACTTTAAATCCTTACAGGTAAGCTTTTACAAACATTTTTACTGAAAGGATTTTAATAAAAGCTCTGTGTACTTACAGAATTTGTTGATAAACAGATTTTTCGAGCACAAAATCAAAAAGAAAACTGATGTAAACAGAGATTGATATTGAAATTCTAAAGCAGCATTCATAGGCCATATCATAAAAGCAGCCATGGCCTATCGTGTCCAGTCCCCTGTCTCTGACATTGGCCACAGCTTACAGAGGGCGTACAGAAGAGGGTAATTATGGAGTGATCTACCATCTTCCACTGCTGGCTTCTGGTAGCCACATTCAGAATCGCTGTCAGCATGGGGTAACATCTAACAATCTTGGCTAATAACCAATGATTCAACTATCTTCCAAAGTTCTTACTTGAACCTAGAACTAGGAACTCTAATTCCCTGTTCTTCAGAATTCACCAACCAGGAATAAACCTGTGGCCCGCAGGGGCTTTCCAGGTGGCACATGGCTCCCTCTTGCTGTCTGCAGAAGAGAGCTGCTGCCTAAGAACCCAGCTGGAGGGCGTTGCTGAGGGGCTAAAAGATTGGTGCAGTCTCCATGCTGCAGCCGAAGGGATGGGAGATCAGCACTCCCTTCCCCTTGGCCCATAGGTGCTGGGGCCGCTGCTGAAGCCAGTGGAAGAGGGGGCCAGGGATCCAGATGGAGTGCACAGGGCTAGAGGACACATGTGGCTTTTCTGCTGCTACAGTAAGGAAGATGGGAGAACAGCAAGGAGGCTACCTCCTCATTGTACTTCTTACATCTGGCTGCACAGGGGCGAGAGGGGGCCTCCTGGCAGAGACTGCTGGCCCTTCAGGGTTGTAAAAATGGTATCTGTGAACCTCAGGCCAAAAAGGTTAAGAACCACTGGTCTATATTATGGCACTCCAATGGCTCAGATACAGTGCTGCAGCAGCTGTGGTGCAGGCATGACCTTAGTATCTGAGGGTCTTTCAATTTGTGTGCAGATACGAATGCAACCATAGTGTAACACTGACGACTTTACAGACTCCCATGAAAAGCCAAAGTATTTTTCTATTTTTAATCTTGTTAAATACATAAAATTGTAAGAGAAATTTCATTTCAGTGGATTCAATGTAAAATAGATTTGACTGTACACAAAGAGGAATCTGAATATTCCCCATTCCATACTTCATGTATGGATTACAGACAGGAACCATTTTTCAAACTTAATTTTTAAAATTTGAACAGTGATTTAAGAAAAATATCTCAAAATGTTCACTGGATTATAGATCAACAGGTCTAAAATTTTAAGTCTTTTTTTAAGTGTACAAAGTCTATGAGCCACAATTCATCTAGGTTAAGCATTTGTAAAATAGGGCTTTATAATGGAAACACCAGAATACCTATTTTGTAAAGGTTTCTGTGGAGAACTGAGGGCATGTTGCAAGATGGGGGTTATTACTTTTGATATCAGCTGATATTTCAGTTTTATTATTTTGGGCTGCTGGCTGATATTTAATTGATTGCAAACTTAACAGTTGAGTGCCTAGCGTTCATATATAAACATTCTTCATATATAAATATATATAAAGAAGAAGATTGCTGGTTCCTAACCAAAAGGTTTAGGGAGAAAAAAAAGCATACAATTTGCAAACAATTCTGCCTATACAGAAAAGGCGTGTTTTGTCAGGGATCTTGGAAGCCTCTTACATCTTTGATTCTTATGATCCTACATTATACTTTTTTATTTAATTCTCTGATTATAACCCATAACAAAAAACAATACTAGCATACGAAAAGAACACTCTCTTGCAGTCCTAGTGGGACAGCATCCAGCTCTGGTCTCTGACTTTAGGATAGGAAGAAATATGGAGAGCAGATGAATACTTTGAACGATCCTGTTTTCATGGAAACCTCCCAGTAAGTACAAGGGCGGTAAAATAGAAGATTTTCTTTAAAAGGCACCTAGTCAAAGACATCTCCATAATGTATCTGTACAGCAAAGGTTTGATTTTTGTACTAAAGAAGTTGCATTACCTCATTTCCATACACCATTAGATGATGAGTTGTGATGAGAGACTTGAAGACTACCACCCAGCTGCTGTTAGTAGTTCTTTCAAACAAGCTGTCTGCCAATTGTGGGATATTCACGTTCATCTCATTTGTGCACTGGATTAAGTCTGTAAAAGAAAATTGATCATTGTTATTTTACTTTTTTATCAACTATTCTTGAAGCTTGGTGATACATATGTTTTTCATTCCATGGAGCAGTCTAGAGATTATGCAGTCTTTTCCAGAACACCATTGATTTAGCACTGAAAGGTCTGCATTCTGTGGCCCATTAGGAAGATTTCAGAGAGCTGCAGTTTGAGAGCCATTAAAGTATTTCATTAATCCACAGCATAGACAGCATAAGTAAAAGCTCCTTAATGTTATTCTAAGAAGGATTTTCTGCAATTAAAAATCAACTTTCCATACCCATTTAATCTTGACATTTGCTTATACCAGGGGTGGGCAAAATATGGCCCGCAGGCTAGATGCAGGCCACCTGAGGCCTCCGGCCCGCCTGCCACCTCGGGGCTGCTCTCCCCACCCCCTTCCGCCCCAACCCAGCTGATGCTGCACTGTTCTAGGTCCCTCCCGGACAGTGCTTCACCCTTCAGATGTTAATAATGAAAACTGCCATCACAATTAACATTAACTGGTATAGTAATGGTTTAAGCCGGGGGGACAATAATATTCAGTGGGGGGCCGACAGTGGCAGTGGAGAGCCAACCTGGCGCTGGGGTGGAGAAGGCGGGGTTGTGCTGGCAGGGGAGGAAATGGGGGAGCTCAAGTGGGAAGCCGGGGAGGGGAGCTAACATCTTTGGTGACAATGTTACCATTGCATGGCTTTTCAGTGGTCTGTATGAAATTGAAACTCCTCTTATCTTGTTATCATAATCAGTGTTCCCTCTAAGCTGCGCGGGTGCGCGGCCGCGCAGCGGTTGTCACACCCCCCCGCACAGCTGTGAGGGACCCCCACGCAGCCCAGCAGCCCCCGCTGCTCCCTCCAACCCCCGGGGCAGCGGCTCTGCTGTGGCACACCTGGCCTGCGCCTGGCCTCTGGGCTGGCCCTCCCCGCCCCCAGGGTGGGACAGGCAGGCTCAGGCTAGGGTCAGGAGCGCGGGCCTGCCTGCCTCCCCCACACGGCCGGGGCAGCGGGGTGACTGCGGCCACAGCAGGCTCCCGGGCTCCCACCCGCCGACCGCCTCGACTTCCTGGCCCGGGGCCAGGGCCGTGCTAATCCACGGCCTCGGCCTCCCAGCACGGGGCCAGGATCAGCCTCCGGGGCTGGGGTCCTCCCCCGCCAGCAGCCTTGGCTTCTCTCTCTCTTTCTTTCTTTGCCTGCCTTCTTTTTTCTTTCTTCCTCCCTCTCTCTCTCTTTTCCTTATTTGTCTTCCTTTTTTCCTCTCTCTTCTTTCCTTCCTCTTTCTTCTCTTCCTTCTTTTTTTTCTTTCCTCTTCCTTCCTTCCTCCTTTTTCTTCCTGTTTCCTCTTCTTTCCTTCTTTCTCTCTTTCTTTGCTTCCTTCCTTCCTTCCTCTTCCTTCTCTTTTTTTTCTTTCTTTCCTTCTTTCTCTTTCTTTGCTTCCTTCCTTTCTCTTCCTTCTCTTCTTTCCTTCCCCTTTCTTCTCTTCCTTCCTTCTTTCTCCTCCTCTCTTCCTTCCTTCTTTCTCCCCCTCTCTCTTCCTTCCTTCTCTCCTTTGGCTTTCCTTCTCTCTCCTCTTTGCCTGCCTTCTTTTTTCTTTCTTCCTCTTTCTCTTCCTTCTTTCTCTTTTTTCCTTATTTGTCTTCCTTTCTTTCCTTTTTTTCTCTCTCTTCTTTCCTTCCTCTTCTCTCTTCCTTTTTTTTCTTTCTTTCCTCTTCCTTCCTTCCTCTTTATGTTTCCTCTTTTCCTTCTCTCTTTCTTTGCTTCCTTCCTTCCTTTCTCTTCCTTCTCTTTTTTCTTCCTCTTTCTCTTCCTCTCTTTTTTCCTTGTCTTCCTTTTTCTTTCTCTTCTTTCCTTCCTTTCTTCTTCCTCTTCTTTCCTTCTTTCTTTCTCTTCCTTCCTTTTTCTCTCTTCCTTCCTTCTCTCTTTTTCTCTCTTCCTTCCTTCCTTCCTTCTTTTTTTCCTTCCTTTTTTAAAAAAAACTTTTAAAAAATTAATTTTAAATAAAAACCTTTCTAAAAATTAAATTTCAATTAAAAATTCATTCAAATTCAATTAAACACAATTAATTAATTCTATTTACAATTACTTTAACTTCAATTAATGCCTATAATTTCTGTCATGTGAGTTTACACAAAAATTTTATTCAGAAAAAGTTTTGCACACGGCTTGAAAATTTTGCACACAAGCCGCCAAACCTTAGAGGGAACATTGATCATAACCCTAGTGTTCCATTTTTATTAGGAAAAAAACAAATCCAGGAATTTTTCAGTGTTTTGTTTCCACACAAATCTGGGATGAAATCAGCTTAAAAATAATGGACTCAGACTCTAATGTCAGAAAGGACCAATATGATCTTCTAGTCTGAACTCCCACACAATGCAGGCCATAAAACCTCACCCACACACTCCTATAATGAAACTCTAACCTATGACTGAGTTATTAAAGTCTTCAAATCATGATTTAAAGACTTTAAAATACATAGAATCAACCAGCAAGTAAGCCAGGCCCAATGCTACAGAGGAAGGCAAAAACCCTCCAGCGCCCAAGCCAATCTGCCCTGGGGGAAAATTCATTCCCGACCCCAAATATGGCGATCAGTTAAACCCTGAGCATGTGGGCAAGTCTCACCAGCCAGCCAAGAAAAAACTTCTCTGTAATAACTCAGAACCCACTCCATCTAATACCCCTTCCCAGGTCACTGGCATATCAATCACCAGTAGTAAAAAATGGACAATTGCCAAAATGAGCCATCCCATCACATCATCCCCTCCATAAATTTATCAAGCTCAGTTTTGAAGGCAACTATGTTTTTTGCCCCCACAGCTCCCCTAGGAAGGCTATTCCAGAACTTTACTCCTCTGATGGTTAGAAACCTGTGTCTAATTTCAAGCCCAAATTTCCAGATCGACAGTTTGTAACCATTTGTTCTTATGTCCACATTGGCGCTGTATTCAAATAATTCCTCTCCCTCCCTGGTATTTATCCCTCTGATATATTTATAGAGACCAATCATATCTTCCCATAACCTTCTTTTGACGGAACAAGCCAAGCTCCTTAAGTCTCCTCTCATAAGGAAGGTTTTCCATTCCACGCATCATCCTAGTAGCCCTTCTCTGCACATGTTCCAGTATGAATTCATCCTTTTTAAACATGTGGGACCAGAACTGCATGCAATACTCTAGATGGGGTCTCACCAGCGCCTTGTATAACGGTACTAACACCTCCCTCTCTCTACTGGAAATACCCCTTCTGATGCACCCCAGGACCGCATTAGCTTTTTTACGGCCACATCACATTGGCAGCTCGGTCATCCTGGGATCAATCGGTACTTATAAGAAAAATTCTTATTTGTCCCTAAATGCATGACCTTGCACTTCCCATTATTAAATTTCACCCTATTCATAATACTCCAGTTTACAAGGTCATCCAGATCTTTCTCTATGATATTCCAATCCTCCTCTGGATTGGCAATACCTCCTATCTTGGTGTCATCTGCAAACTTAATTAGCACATTCCCACATTTTGTGCCAAAGGCAATAATAAACCACTGCCTGAGTTATCTGTTGATGGCCAGAGTCTTCTCACACCTATGATGTCCTCCTCTAGGGACAGGTGGAATCCCACTGAAGATCACCTGAACCTCTAGTTCCTTGAGAGTCCCCCACAGCCCAACATAGTCTCCTTTGATACGTTCCAATGAGAATCTAGCTATATCATTTGTACCCACATGAAGGGCTACCAGAGGATTCTTTCCCACTCCCATTAGGATCCTCTTCAGCCTCAGATCCACATCAGGTATCTTAGCAGCACACCCTCCTGTTCTCTGGATCAGCTCTAGTTATAGGCCTGTCTGTCCTTCTCAGCAGGGAATCCCCAATCACATAGACTTGCCTTTTCCTCAAAACGGCACGATTCTCCAGCCTATTCCCAGTTCTTTCTGGCTGCAAGTCATGACTTCTAAAATTTTTTTAAAAACTGGAAAACATCAGGGGGAAAACCCCTTTTATAATATACACATTTTACTACAGTATAATTGAATTTTTTTTTAAAATGTACAAAGGTATATTTTGTCGCAGCTCTAGTAGTTTCCTCAAAAACTTTAGTTTGCACAAACTTGTATAATTTTCTTCAAAGAAACTTATTCACGTTGAGCTCTTGCTCTCTTAGGAGGTGTCCAACTTTGAAAATATTTGCTTTGCATCAACAGAACAAGGGGGTACACTCAAAGCTCACTGGGTGACTTGGCTGAATTTCGGAAGTGTGTCTTGATAACTGTTCTAAAAAACCAGCACATCCAGTTTTGAATGATCAGGATTAGGCAAATTAGGCAGTAAATTCCCCCATTCAGATTTGAAATTTCATCTTTGTGGCAAATGGCTGAAACATTCTGGCATAACAGTTGTCTGCTGCAAAACTCCCCCTGAGGAAGGGATGCAACACCTAGATGACATTCCAAACAGAATCTTCAGCACAAAACATTTCAGGGTTCAGATTATGGGCCATGGTGGTCTCCTATTTCTTGCCACTGTGCTGAAATTTTTTAAATTCTTTTTTGGCTGTCTCGTGTTCCAGCATTGAAAGGATTTCTATAAAAAAGTTGGATTTTCTTGACATATTTGTTTATGTTTCTCCTGCAGCTTCTGTACTCAGTTAAGCTGAGATTTTGGCTGTCAGGATTCAGTAAACGTCTCTACTGGTAAATGTGTCGTTAGCTGTCAGAGAAAAATCCAGTATTTTCTGCGTATCAAAGTGTTTCTAAATATTCAGCAAACATTGTCTTGGTGTACAGAATCTGGTGGTTATTTTGGTTATTTGCCTGTCTCTTCAGAGTTTTGGCTTTAGAAGCAAACAACTCAGGATGATCTAGGCGACACATTAGCACAATCCATATGTTATTTACATGATAGGCAGCGAAGTACAAGATCATCCACTGATGTGGCACAACAGAGGTAGGTAATCAGCAGTGGGCTCTGTGCTCATCTTGAGCTATGTAAAATAAAGCCTCCAGCTAGTTCGCATGCTTGGAAACAGCCCTCAATCCTGAATTTCACATCTTTCATTTCTTCAGCCACTACTGCTTCAGACTACACAAAGTTAATCAGATGAGAAGAACTGGTAATATGGAGACAAGTTCCAAAGGGGTAGCTGTGTTAGTCTAGGTAATACGTAGCAGCTCCGGTTTCTAATTTCAGATTAATTAGTCATGCAATTTCAGCCATGTACGAAGCAGAATCTGTGTTAGTTATCACTCCAGCACATCAGGGATCTACAGCCTAGCCTGCAAGATCACTCCTCACTCTCTCAAGCCTTGAGATGTAGGCCACTCCTCACTTACAGTCAGCCCCTCCCCAACCTTAAGCAAATACTCACCAGCAACTATACATCATACAACAGAAACACTAAAATAAGCACCTGTCCCTGCAACAACCCCATTGCCAACTCTGCCCACATATCTACTCAAATGACAACATTATAGGACCTAACCAAACCAGCCACTCCATCAGGGACTCTCATTCACCTGCTCCTCCACCAATGTGATATGTGCCAACAATGCACCTCTGCCTTATACATTAGCCAAATTGTTTCTGCATAAAAGAATAAATGGACAAATCAAGTATCAAGAATGATGACATTCAAAAACCAATAGAGGAACACTTCAACCTCCCTGCACATTCTGTGAAAGATGACAGTTACAGTGCTTCAACAGAAACACTTTAAATCTAGACTCCACCATGAGACTGCAGAGCTAAAATTCATATGCAAATCTGACACCATAAAATTAGGTCTGGAGAGAGATTTGGAATGGCTCACTCATTACCAAAGGTGATTTCCCTCTGATCTGTTGTTCCACACTGTTTGAATCTGAACAACTTTTTGGGTTTGCTGAAAAAAATTCTGAACTGACCTTGTGACTTACACACCTCTGCATTTATACACCCCCTTTCAAACTGTAACCTCCATTTCATGTGTTTGATGAAGTGGGATTCTGCCCACAAAAGCTCATGTTAGTTTTTCAAAGTGCCCCAGAACTCCTTGTTTGTTTTCCCAAGGTAGTTAATAAATCTCAACATGTTAAATTATTGCTGTGTCGACAAAGCAGCTATCAACAGGGGGATGAATGTCACATCAGCACAAAACAATGAGGGTGTATTCACTTTGAAATTTGAAAAAAGGCCAAAAACCAGACAGTACAAAGTATCAGGAGACTCATCAAAAATGAGACTTGACAGCACAATTGCACAAAGCCACAAACAGGCCCCTCTGCAATTCAAGATACAAAGAGCATGCACAAATTCATTGACCAATCCTGCTGTGTTCTCTTGTTCATTGAAGTCCTGCTGAAATCTCCTGATGTTGACTATTTATCCCAAAGCTCACTTCCTTCTTTAAGCTTCTTGTGTTGCTTGCTCACAACATGCTCCTTTCCCCCACCCCCCGACAGTGTGAGTACTGACCTCAATGCTTCAGCACTCGCAGCATAATGTGCATCCTCTTCACTTCTGTCTTTACTTTCCTTGGCGATTTCTAAGCACTCACTTTCCAGCTGGTAGATTTGTGTTTTAAACCTCTGTTTACCTTTTTAACCTTATCTGTAACCCCCAAGGAGCTTACCTAGGTTCCTGGGGCTCTGGGTACTGATAATTCAGAAAAAGGAATGCTGTGCCTCGTAGGAAGCAGGGAGCCATGAACGGACAGTCTGCTAGGCCAGTGGTTCTCAACCAGGGGTATACATATCCCTGGGGTATGCAGAGATCTTCCAGGAGTACATCAACTTGTTTAGCTATTTCCCTGGTTTTACAATAGGCTACACAAAAGCAATTTTTTCAGTGATAGCATACTGGGATTCCTGTGTCTTTTTATGTCTGATGTGACTTTGTAGGCAATTAGTTTTTAAGAGAGGTGAAGTGTAACATGCAAGACAAACCAGACTCCTGAAAGGAGTATTGTAGTCTGGAAAGGTTGAGAACTACTGTGCTAGGAAACCGAGTGGGGGGGGGGGGGGGGGGGTAAACTAAGTAGAACAACAGAGACCCATGTGGGTTTGGGGAAGGACTTCAGGCATATCTGACAGGGCAGAGTCAAATGACTGACAATGCAAAGCCTGGAAAGAACCACCAGCCTGATCAAGAGGGTGTGAGATGCCCTCCCCGGGAGCCGAGTGGGGTGGGTGTTAGGGGGGAAAGGGCCACTTTGGGTGTAGTCTGGAGCCTGCCACAGAAAGGACAGGACTGGCTGCGTGGGGCTCCAGAAGAACCCAGAACTGTCCTCCACATCTATAAGACGACAGTCACTAAAGGAGGTAATTGGGCAGCTGGATGGCCATTATATCTTTATATGTGAAGGACTGATTAAACACATCAACACACTAAACATATGCAAAGAAATAAGCAGGCAGCACCTCCCTGTGAGCCAATCACAGCACAATGTTAACATGTTGATTTTTTTTTTTTTTTTTTAACCTCCACCATGCGTGTGTGCTGTGTTTTATACCATGGAACTGCTTCAACCTCAGAGCTGCAGGAAACAACAATTACATAAAACTCTGATATTTAGCAAAGGTATGTACCCTCCAAAATACTGAGTCAATTGATAAATTGGTGTAAATCAGTAGTACTTTAATAAAAAACTGGTAATTTATCACTAAAAAAATCTGTAAAAATTGAAAATCAGGAACACTACTGATCCTTGAGTCATGTAGTCCCCTTCCCAGCACTCTTTACCTTGTATCTAAAGAAAGGTACAAAGAAAGGAACAAATGAAACATCCATCTTCACTATCTCTAAGAGTCACTTTTGCACAAAATGCAATTTCTGCATAGTTATCTGGGAAAATATTTACTTTCAGCTTCTCTCTCACCTCAATAACAGCAGAAAAACCAGGTTTTAACATTTCCAATTATCATATGAATACAGGATTTCCTTATGCTCCTTAGACTGAAAGTTAACATTAGAATGAAGAGTCCAACCACTAAAAAAAAGAGTTGATGGGTCATTTTTTTTTTTGTTAAGTGACCTCAGAACATGTGCATATATATTTATTTTAGACATGAAGGGAAGAAAGTAATTTGATTATTTCTTTTCTCTGTCTATTGGAAGTGCAAAGCAGTTTCTTATAGGAAGACAATCTATTTTTTCCATTCACTACTGTGATGCAGATTACTTAACGAGACTTTTCCTCTTTCTTCTTTCAGGAATTGTGTCTATGGGTTTTACACCTAAGTAATCTTAACTCTGATGTGGGAATATATTTATTGCATATAGCCAAATGATTTCAGAAATGCTATTATATTGAAAGCAAAAAATGACCTTTAATGAAAGAAGTTCAGAAATCAAATTAGCCATTTGAGAGTAAAGGCTGAAAGTCCAACCATAACTCTGGCCCTTGTGCTAAGTAAGTTTTAAAACATGGTCTATTTCATAATTTTGTCAAATACAATTCAAACTAGAATTTCTTGTGCAATTTACAGAAAATTGCTAATATACTATCTTCAGAGATTGATTTTTCTAAAATCTTAATAGGACCTATAAAAACATGCAGCATTGGAACAAAATACAATCAGTTGTTTTACAGTAATAAGTCTTTAAATTAATCAGATTTAAATACTTCTAAAGAATGCACTCAAGAGACAGCAATGTAAAGCAAGAAATGGATTTGAATTTACACTGATCCAGAATTTGCTACATTCAAGATCACTGCCAAAGAAAGCAGAGGCAGGACAAGAAAATAGCACCCAAAACTATCACTAATGTACCAAACTACCATTTACAAAGCTGTGCTTTTCAATAAAAATGTATCTCGTAAACGACTACAGACCTTGCAATGCGATACCTTAAAGTCACACAATTCCAATATATAATTTACATTCCTCCAACTGCCAAAATTTCAATTCTACAATGAGTTTAGTCATAGCCTTTGAGAAGCCCTAGATAAAACACCGATACTTCACATTATCTAAAAGCAACTTGGACTTCCAGCTTTCAACCTGTAGAGAACATTAAACGGCTAGCAATGGTTTCATATATAATACCATTATTCATTATTTAAGTCTTGTCCAAATTCACAGAAAAAAAGATTGTGACCAGGGGTGGGTGATTTTAAGGTCTGATGCCTTGTAACTTACAGTAAGAGCAATTACTGGATCAATGTACTTTTTCGCAATGGGCCAGTAAACCTCTCCAAAGACTGGCCCCATTCCAACTATCGGAAAGATTTACAATTTTAATCCTCATCTTGATTTAGTTTCTGTGATAATGCAACAATCAAAAAATACATAAAAAGGCTGTAAAGTGAAAGAATATGGCTCCAATTTCAACTCCAGAAGTAAGGGGAATTTAGTTAGTGGATAAATGTGTCATTTACTAAGGACCTGGTTAAAGCTACAGTAAGAATCCAAGGCTGGGTACCAAAGCCTTTTGGCTGCTCTGGGCTACATCATGCCACACGTCAAAATTTGAACATGGTGAAGGAATGTCAAATGAAGTCAAGCCCTTTACCTTATAGAAGAGATTTTGTATCTTCAAGTCTAAAACAGCCTTTTATCCTAAAGGATTCCAGCGCAATTAGAAACTGATACAAGGATCACTTCCTCCAATCAAATGCAGCACTCTCTATGGCAGAATATACACTATACCTCAGCAACACACTATAAGACAGAATAAAAAGAATACCATCTGCAAATGAAATAGCAGGACGAAATTAACAAACAGTATGCAATTACCAGATCTGAAATTTGTGATATGGATACTAACCACTTAACTCAGTTAAACCTTCACTGACCACAGGCACTTATGCCCTCAGTTTTAAGTCACATCTAATAATCTCATCTATTGAGTCACTAAAACTACTTCCTGCTACTTCTTGATCTTCTTCAGGTCTCCTCAATCAAGTATTTTTTCTGCAACCCCATTTAGTTTATGCTAAGTGTTGGACTCTCGTATCAGAAGATATAAAACTGACCCCCATATGTAAGGCCTGAATAATACAGCAGTTAATATTGTATGTAAGGGATGCATAATGTGAATGAAAAAAAAAGGCTATAGTCAACTGAGAAATTCTCAAATGCAAGGTTTTGCAGCTAGACAAGAAAAGTAGGAGTGGTCCTGCTTTTAGCATGAGGTCCCTTCCAGTCCTATGATTCTATGATGCATTACTTAAATTTCCTGAAGAGTTACACAAAATCCTAGGCGTGTATTTTTGACGCTGAAGGGTTTTTATTTCCTGAAGCTACTTCAAAACTTTTCAGCCTATTTTAGTATCACCGTAGCACTGCACAAAAGAAAGCAGGCCCTGAAGCCCAGCAGAACCCCTTCCCATGCATAACTGACCTGTAGCTGTGTGCAAGGTATATGAATGGTGTGGGGGCGGGCAGAGATAGAGAACAGGATGAGCACCAAGTACAGTTCACACAAGTCTACGCTGAGAAAAGGGAGATCTGTAAGTGCAAAAAAGTTTTTTAGTTTTTTTTAAAAATCACATTAAGATTTTTGAAAGCTTTGAGAAATAAGGCACACACTAATCATGACACACAGAAACTTATAATGAATGCTACCTTCCCACTAACCTATTTTTTATGCTCCACAATGATGTAACCTCAAGATGGAATGACAACAACCTTCAACACATTTCAGTCAAGGCTACTTTAAAAATATTTACATAAAATGCTAGTCAGGCCAGGCTGTATTGTAGCTTGGTACCATCTACAACTGACTGAAGCTTCAGGAAGTACCAACAGCATCAGACTGATCGGCAGCTCTCAACCTTTCCAGACTAATGTACCCCTTTCAAGAGTCTGGTTTGTCTTGCATACCCCAAGTTTTACTGCACTTAAAAACTACTTGCTTGCAAAATCAGACAAAAATATAAAAGTGTTACAGCACACTATTTCTGAAAAATTACTTACTATTATCATTTTTACCATACAATTATAATTATCAATTGGAGTATAAATATTGTACTTGTATTTCAGTTTATAGTATATGGAGTAGCATAAACAAGAAATTGTCTGTATGAATTTTAGTTTGTACTGACTTTGCTAGTACTTTTAATGTAGCCTGTTGTAAAGCCAGACAAACATCTAGATGAGTTCATGTACCCCCAGGAGACCTCTGTATACACTCGGGAACACATACAGAGAATCACTGGGATATACTGTTTTTCATGTAGTTAGCGGGAATGTATATTTCAATTTTTTGTGTGTGTGAGAAGGTGAACACTTGTTCTAGACCAGGGGTCGGCAACCCCTGGCACGCGGGCTGAGCCTGAGCAGCACCGCTCAGGCTCCCTTGCTGGCCCCGCAAACCGCATGACCAGCAGCTGTGGCCCATAGCTGACAGCCCCTGCTGGCCCTACCCCCTGCTGTACAGGAGGGGAGGGCAGGGGAGCGGGTCGCATCGCCCCAGCCCACCCAGAGCATCTGGGCAGGGCAGAGAGACCCTCAGTGGAGGAAATGCCACCAAAAGACATGAGTTAAACCACAATTTAACCAATGATAGCCTCAAATCAGAAGGGATCAGAAAGCAATGGGAAATCAAGCTCTGTATTTTCTCCCACCGCATGTTAGCAATGGATTGGCAAGCTTCTGAATTATGTGCTCTGATGTCACCAGTATTTAGACATGAATGAACTGACTTTATTTAACACTCGCTACTAAAAATAATATTTTGATAGCTAAATTTGATTTAAATCAACAGTTATACCAGCAGTGGTTTGAAGAACAGAGTGCAGCAGCACAGTCCGCAAGGTGCTGTGAACTCCGAAAGACCTTACACAAATAGCTCTTGATGATTAGTCTGACGCGCGTGCGCACGCACAAACGAACAAAAACAAACAGTCAATAGGGAGAGGGAACAAGGAAGCTACAGGGGTTTTTTTATCTTCTGCTGCATGCACTCAGCATGGGACAACCCATCACGTACTTCCCTTACACCACCAGAGAAGAGTCTGGAGAACCCATAGCTTGCTGCTAGGCACTTAAAAGCTCAAATGTAAATATCTTAGCTGATTTTTACTGTTTGAATATACTGTTTTTCATGTAGTTAGCGGGAATGTATATTTCAATTTTTTGTGTGTGAGAGAAGGTGAACACTTGTTCTAGACCAGGGGTCGGCAACCCCTGGCACGCGGGCTGAGCCTGAGCGGCACCGCTCAGGCTCCCCTGCTGGCCCCACAAACCGCGCAGCCAGCAGCTGACAGCCCCTGCTGGCCCCACCCCCTGCTGTACGGCGGGAGGGGAGGGGAGAGGGTCACATCGCCCCGGCCGACCCAGAGCCGCGCTGCTGCCAGCAGGGCAGAGCCGGCCCCAGCCATGGCCAGCAAGAGGGTGAGCCGAGCTGCCCCACCCTCTTGCCGGCCATGGCCAGGTCAGGGCAACACAACCCGCTCCCCTCCCCTCCCCTCCTGCTGTCCAGCAGGGGGCAGGGCCAACAGGGGCTATCAGCCCCGCGCTGCCCCTGAGGACGGGAGCCAGCCCTGGGGCGTGGAACTAGAGGCAGCTGATGCCGGGCCCCACCCCCTTTTGGCCCCGCTGCCAGCACCTGCTGGGGGTGCGGTGGGCGTGGCTGGCACAGGGGCGGGTAAAGGTAAACATGCAAGATGACAATGGGGTGTCAAACTCATGTGCTATGGTGGGCCAGATTTGACTTAAATGTACTTCAAGTGGGCCATACATACCCTAAATCAAAACACTACAGCGCTCCCGCAACAGTGCGAAGCAGTGTATTCAATACTACACTCCACGATCCCTCTCTGTGTGTTAGGGGGAGCACGTGGTCTCACAGAGACCAATCTTGCATACCCAGTGCTCTGTGATGTTGTGAGACCTGACACTCTCGCACCATTGCGGCGTGCTGGGTACACGAGACCACACACACTCTCTCAGGGAAATTCCAAAGGGGTAGCCGTGTTAGTCTATTGTAGAAAAACAACAGAGTCCTGTGGCACTTTTAAAGACTAACATATTTATTTATCGCATAAGCTTTCGTGGGAGATGCTTCAATGCATCTAACGAAGTGGGATTTTCTCCCACGAACGCTCATGCAATAAATAAATCTGTTAGTCTTTAAAAGTGCCACAGGACTCTGTTGTTTCTCTTTCAGGGAGAGTATGATCTCGTGGGGCACAGACGCAGGCTGACTGGAAGAGGTTTGCAGTCCACATCTTTGACTCTCCTGGTCTAGAGAGATCAGCTGCAACCCTCATAAGATGGAAATCCCTGCACTCTTTCCACCACTGTGCTGTCTCTAGACCTTCTTTGAGAGTTCCACTTTTCCTACATCTTACTATGAGGAATCTTACATATTTATCTCCTTTCCGGTAGCTGCAAAGGGTGGAGTGAATCCTCTCTCTTTTCTCCTCCCTTCCAACACGCAAGGGGAAGGCTCTCTGTTTCACAATCCCTATCACAGAGCCTCCTGGCTGCTGTGCGAGTGGAGGCTCTCCATCAAGTGCAGACCAAGTACTGAAGATAGGGCCCAAGCAAGGATAATTGCCTACTCTCAAAAACTTCAACGAATTCCGGCTTGTACTTGCCTCTCTTCTTATGTGTGCTGGTTTAACTCAAGGACATACAAATTGAAGTTTTCTAACAATTATGTGGGACATTTCCAGTTCTTTCTGGTTTGAAAATAAAAAATGTATTCATAGTTCAAACATTTTGGTTTACGTCATTAGCATTGACAGGACATACTGCAGACTGAACATAAGCCAAAACTGCACATATGAATTATTTCCACCATGTTTTAACTACAGCCTGCACTCTGTACAATGTTCCTATTCATAAATGACAATCTAAATATGTTTCCAAGACTCAGATCTACCACCCTGGAAAGAAAGTTTCCCACACCTCTGACTACTCCTAGGGCGATCAGTCAAAATTCAACATCTCAAATCACTACCATAACCACTACTGCTTTCATCTTTCAGCAACCTTCCCTGTAATAAAAACTGTAGTCAGTCTTCTCCCACCTGTTAGTGAAGTAGAGCTGCTGTGGTTTTCTCCCCAACCTGAAAAAACACGTAAAAGGCCTCTAAGATTTTATGTAATTTAACCACTTTTATTCCTCAGTGTAAAAAGGGATATTGTTCAATGGAAAACTTTCCATTCTGCTTGTAAGACACCAAAGCAATCATCTGTACCCAGTTTAATAGATTTCTAAGCCACAAGGGACCAGTGTGATCATCTAGTCAGACTTCCTGTATAACCACAGCCACAGAACTGCCCCAAATAATTCCTAAAGCAAATATTTTATATCATTCCACATTGATTTAAAAATTGTCTGTGATGCAGACTCCACCACCAATGTTGGTAAATTGTTCTAATGGTTAATTACGCACTGTCACAAATGTGCCCCTTATTTCCAGTCTGAATTTGTCTAGCTTCAACTTCCAGCCATTGTACTGTGTTATAACAGTGGTTTGCAACCCTTTTTCATGTGTCAACTGCCAACAAATTTGGTGTGGACTTCTTTAAAGAGTCCATTAGCAAGTATCTGCTCCCATGTAGGCACAGTACTTAGACTTCTCCAGTAACCCCTTAGCCTTCTCTTTCTTAAACTAAATAAATGGAACTCCTTCAGTCTGTCACTATAATGCATGTCCTTTAATCATTCTCATGGCTCTTCTCTGAACCCTCTCCTCTTTCTCATCATCAGTTTTGAATTGACACCAGCTCCAGACACTGTATTCAAACAGCAGTCAAGCCAGTGCCAAATACAAAGGTAAAATAACTTATTCCTACTCGTAATTCCTGTTTATGCACAGAAGGATCACATTAGCCTTTTTGGCTACAGCACCAAATTGGGAGCTCATATTCAGCTGAGCATCCACCCTTCTCCGCTTCTGAAGAGAAGATAACTTAGTTTCTTAACAGGCATACAAGTACCGAAAATGAAAACACAAAAAGCCCAATGTAGTAAAGAAAGAAGTTGGGACTCTGAATGCAGATCTAAGACCACAACAGCTTCTTCTGTTGACACTATTCTGGAATAAATATGATTTCACTCTGAAATCATTATGTCCCTAAAAAAGCAGAGTGCCCTTAAGTCCAAAACCCTCGAGTCCAAAACAGTTGCTTTGACTACTACATAAAGGCAACTGTAACAAGTGGTTTTTGAATAGTTCTGGTAATTTTTCCTATAAAACTGTTCCAATATTAGTAATTTCTGCAGAACACATGCGTGAACAATTAATCCATACGTTACTACAAATGACTGCTTAACTTCAGACAACTAAAGAGGAAGACGAATAAAATCAAGAACTACATGGCGAAGCAGATGCTATGTGCTTAGTCGTCAGAGGCCAAGCACACAGCAACAACTATAGTTAATGTAGCCCCCAATGCTTCCCATGTAGAAGACCTCTGCAATTGGTCATCAACTCTAAATTTTCCCTTTCAGGATTAATTCTCAACATGCCATCTGTCTAAGGGGATTTTTAAAAATTCTGAGCACAGTCCAGCCATTGAAATAATAGATGGGGAATATTTATAACAGCTCTTGCACCTCCAGTTTGTGGTAGTAATTCAGCATTGAGCTAGTCCCAAAGCCTAAAATGACTTCAGATGACCTGATGAAAGCGAGTTTAAACTCTGTCAAGTATTAAAACCAGTTTTAAAGCAAAAAAATAAACTAAACTCTAAATACCCATCAAAATGAAGATGTCAAGCACATGTACTGATTTTAAAAACCAAGTTTTCTAAGAATCCTACTACATATTATTGGAAGTGCATGTATGCACAAGAGTCCTCATTTCACTACACACAGATGTAGCACAAGATATGCAACAGCGAAGACAGGATTTAAGATAAAAGTAGTGCCCAGATGAACTGGACTATCTCCCTGCAACATTCACTGCACATCAGTCAAGAAGTGCCTAAATGAAGCAGACCCATGAGGTAAAAAAGAAAGACAATTATCCATGTGCATGCACTAGAAGCAAAGGCTGCAGGGGCAGTTTTGACTTCAAATTAGATTTTAAGGCCAAAAGGGACCATAATGATCATCTAGTCTCTCCAGCACAGTGAAGGCCACAGAAGCTCACCCATGCATTCCTAACAGACCCATAACCCCTGGCTGAGTCACCAAAGTCCTTTAATAATGATTTAAGAACTACAAATTATAAAGAATCCACCATTTACACTTGTTTGAACTTGCAAGTGATACATGTTCCACGCTGCAGTGGAAGGTGAAAACCCCCCAAGGGATTTTGGCATTTCCTGACAAGTATTGCATTTAGCAAGTTTAATGTTAGCAGTTCAAGTGAAATTAAATATTGGATTGAAGCTAGCCAACCTGCTTGTAACACGGAGGTTTGGTTTTAATATTGATCTACTTTTAGTTAGTCTCAGACGTTCCAGGAAAAAGTTAGTTAACCCCCTTTGGCTCATTTGGGGTAAGCATAACTCATTTTCTCATTCTGTACAGATGGTTAGTGAATGCTCCTATGGAAGAAACCAAGGGGAAGAACTTTTAAACTTACTCTGTGTACAGTGACCATTTTGGAACAGGGTAGGAATGCTGACTTCATTCTCCTTGACAGGCCCTTTTTGGAGTTGCCCAGATCCCAGTTGTTTCTCAGGGTTTATTCTCATTTGAATCAGATACTGATTCTCTGGAACAGAGAGCAGTTTGTCTACACATAGCAGTTATTCCTAATAAACTCCATGTGCAGAAAACCTTTTATCCAGATCTTTTAGGAAATCTTAACCTATAACAAATTAACTGAAGCAGAAATATAGCTACACTGAAAAATTATGCAACATGCATTCCAAAATCAGGGGATCAATTTTATTCAACAAATCATAAACTTTGGTAAAATCCTTTGAACTGGCCTGTCATTGAAAGCTAGTTTCCAAACAGCAATATATGTCATTCCTAATCACATTCAGACACTGGTGTATTCAAATACAAATTACCAAAATCATTCACCACACAAATCAACTGCATGAAGTCACAAACAAAATAAGAATGAAACATATAATTAGTCAGAGCAGCCAATCTGACAATAAATCTTATTTGATACATCGAGTACAAGTAACATGCAAGAATTATCAAAGTGTGAACTCTATTTTCGAGGACTATCTTCGGATGCAAGACAGATAGCCTAACTTTATGTCTACACTTAAAATCTACAGCAGCACAAATGCGTCACTGGAGCACTTCAGCTTATCCACCTCCCCAAGAAAGAGTAGCTAAATTGATGATAGAATCCATTCATCAACCTAGCACTGGAGTTAGGTTGGGTCCGTTACATCTCTCATTGTTGTGGATTTTTCACACCCTGGGAGATGTTGCTATGCCAACATAACTTTTCATTACAGACCATCCCTTCTTAAGTCATCTTAACTATGCCTCTTTTTTGCACCCCTGAGCAACACAGCTAGGTCAACCTAATTTTCTAGAATAAACCAGCCCTCAGATTAGCATCTCCAGCAAGGAAAATCAATATGCACAAATATAGTCATTAGGCTAAAACAAAACCTCCTGGAAGATGACCCTGCATGCCTCCCTCCCCACCTGGCCATGCTCCATGCCTTAATGGGACATGCTTACTTAGAAATAAAATGAACAGATAAGACTGGGAAACTTATCTGCATAATTCTAAATAATTTGATTTAGGGAACAAAAATATTTGATTGAACACAAAGAATGCAATTCTGAATCTGTGCACAGAAATGAACATCTTATAAAACTCATTTCCTCCTGAAAAGTACATTTGAGTAAACAACTTTGCAAGTGAAGTCACAGTGCCAAATTCAAGGGTATGTCCACACTTAAAATGCTGCTGCAGCACAGTAACTGTGCTGCTGTAGTGCTTCAGCAGAGATACTACAGTGCGGGGATGGGTTCTCTTGTAGTTAATCCACCTTCCTGAAAGATGACAACTAAATTGATAGAAACTAGTGCTGTCTACACCAGGGTTAGGTCAACATAACTATGACTCACACAGGCGTGGATTTTTCTAAAAAAGGTAACCACCACCTGTAATCTGAACCAATATATGTAATCTACAGTCTGCCAAAATGCTTTTTGAGAAAGGATATGTGCTCTAGAAACAAAAGACTGCCTATTGTCTCATAACTACACAAAGGATGCCTAGATTAGCGGATTACAGGTCAAGACATGCTATCTAATCTCTATAGCTATGTATCTGTATGTCTAATTCTAATTGGCAAGTAGGGACTGTCTGCATTAAATTCCCAAATAGGTGAAGCAATTTCAACTCCAACACTAGGCAGTAAAGAAAAAGCACAAAAGCCTACACTGCTCATGTTTCTCAAGCAAAAGAGCAGATTAAGCATCCTCTTACACACATTATTTCAAAAACTAGGGTGCAAATAATGCAAAAGAAAGGTCTCCAAAACATGGACAGAAGCCAAGTTTCTGCAGAACAAATATACCCAATGTTTTTGAGAATATAACAGGCAAGATCAAACCTTTTTTTGCCCTACTCATTGACTAATCAGCATAGAGAAGCATAAAAGCAATCTTTTATTTTAATATGAAACAGTACTTGTTGACTACAGACCTAATACAATTTTCTCTGGGACATACCCTAAATTTGTATCTTGCTTTTTTCTTATGAATGAAGGAGAAAGGTAGTCCTCCAGCCTGCTAGTTTTATTTCATATTGTTAATTACACCTAAAAGTCCTCATTTAGAGTACATCAGAGTATGCTTTGTTAGACACAAAATTAGTGCTCTTGCCTTAGCTTCAGCTTCTAAAGGCATGTCTATGCTATGCCCACTAAAACGACAGCTGCAGCACTGCAGCCATGTCACTCCCATTTTGGTGCTTCCTACATGGGTAGAACGGCACTTACATCTATGTAATTTGGCCATCTTTACCGAGAGGCTGTACCAAGGTTGATGGAAGAATAGTCATATCTAAAGCCACGATTTAAATAGATCCATTTAAATATGGTGCTCAGGACATGAAATTTTGCATAGCTCTGAATGACACAGTAAGGTCATTCAAATTTTTACGTGCAGGGTAGGCCTGTTTACACGTACTTCTCTCGCAACTGTTTGAGTAGCCCCTTCCTATTCTGTGATGTCAGCCATGGGAAAGTAATATTGGATCTACATGACACACTTATATCGATATAAATTTGTCACTCAGGGAAATGAAAAATCTTCATCCCTGAACAAAGCCCCCCATGTAAACAGTGCTATGTCAGCAGGAGAGCTTCCCCCATTCGTTACCTCCTCTTGGGGAGGAGTCTTCATTAAAGTGCTATCATGCAGCTGCATATACGCAGCATTTTAAGTGTATACCTGCTCATAGTAAAACCAGTAAATTTCAAACAGCCGAAGTATCTAGAGAGGGCTGAATGTAGCTCTTTGGGCTTGATTCCTTCCATTGACTAGGAAAACTGCTATCTCCTAAATGCCACCCACTTTGATTACCAATATAAGCTATTACTCAATAAAATGATTACAGCTCTATGATCCTCCCTGTCCTTTCTTCCATAAGGAATGGAACAGTTAATAATGTGGACATTCACTCTCTGAATTCATCCAAAGACTTTCCTTCTCTCTATGCACCAAACAAATTGCTTATTTTCACTGCCAAGGCTCTTCAGACTTCCCTAACAGAATATCAAGTTAAATCAGCCAACAGTGCACTAATCCAGTTGCTAATTTTTTCTAACACCATCATACCTGGAAGGAACAACCTGTGAAAATCTGCATATTTGCCCCCTTGCCCTATACCCTCCTTTGCTGTGAAACCTATGAAAATATCCAAGGTAAGCTTCTGGTGAGTTGAAACCACTTTCTACCTGCTGAACATTTTCTCATGCTTCCTTGTATGCCTCCATTTGTCTGCCTATATGCACCCACTGTTAGATTGCAAACTTTTGAAGTCAGACTTTTTTGTTCTATGTTTGCATGGAGCTTAGAAAAATGGGGTCCTGATCCACAACTAAGGCTTCTAGTTACCACGGTAATAAAAGCAGTCATGAAAACGATCTGTAGGAAATTCAAGCCTCTCAAGGTTATTACTTCAGATTCTCTGTTGACTTGGACATCTCAGGATTGCTTTTATTTACAGTTAAGATTCTCACGACCAAACACTAGAAACTGAGGTGCCTGAGAACAAATATGGTAGCTTCAGAAAGGGGCCAGCAGAAAATCTGGGCACATGCAAGCAATTTCCACACCCTGGTTATGGGGTGAATCATAGATTAGGGTTGGAAGAGACCTCAGAAGGTCATCTAGTCTAACTCCCTGCTCAAAGATACACTAACCCCAAATAAATTATTCCAGCTAGGGCTTTGTCAAGCTGTACTTTAAAAATCATTAAGGATGGAGATTCCACCACCTCCCTAGATAACCCATTCCAGTGCTTCATCACGTTCCCAATGAAAAAGTTTTTCCTAATATCCAGCCTAGACTTCCTCCACTGCAACTTGAGACCACTGCTCTTAGTTCTGCCACCTACCATCACTGAAAACAGCCTAGCTCCATCCTCCCTGGAATCCCCTTTCAGGTGGTTATAGGCTGTTATCAAATCCCCCCTCATTCTTCTCTTCTGCAGACTAAACATAAAATAATCACTGCTTGTATTAGTTTAATACTGCCAGATAGCAATCTCAATTCTATGGGAAAGTCTGCAGTGCCGAGGCTGCAGGGACCGATCCTGAGAGTGGTCTCTGGTTGATGCCATTAAACCACCTCCCCACCCCAAAAAGGAGTAAGGCTGCCATGATACGGTAACACAAGTAAGTTGACAGCAGGGTAGAGCAGGACTGAGATAGCAAGCCAAACAAAAGAAAGATAGATTACTTTCAAACTGATTCATTAAGAATTAGAAGAGTGTAGTGAGCACCACTTCAAATTTTTAGTGTATAAAATCTTCACAAGGGAAGCCTCAAAGCCTTGAACAAGGAAGGTAAGAGAAATCTTCTGCCTAAATCTCCAGGGTAACCAACATTGGTTATTAGAATTAGGCTTCTAACTAATGTATTAATTTTTCAAGTCCTGCTGACTACTATTTGTTAAATTACAGAAATCCTTCAGTTGACTGGACAGTTTAAAATATGGACAAATGCTGTTAGTAACCCCCAAAGCAAAAGAATTTCCCCACAACCTTGTGCAGGCCAAAATGGAGGCAATGGATAAATTGTGCCACTTGACGGATTACAAAACTAAGGAAGAGATTTAGCTAGCAAGATGCAGTATCAAGTATTGGGTTGGCATTCAGCTAAATGTTTTCAACTTGCAACTACATACCATGTGTAGCGGGCAGCTTTTCACAATGTTAAGAGGTCAGACTGCTTGACTTTCCATAATTTTTATAACATAAAGAGCAGACATGACAACTTTTTAATTACAGAGCCATTGTGCACAAGGGAGCAAGTTAGCCCCAGCATCTTAGCCAATTACCAAATTAGGTAATTACATTCTACCTATCAGTCACAAAAAAAAAAAAAAAAAGAGGGAAAGTGAACACAACAATACTTGAGGCATGCTGACAAAGGGTATGTCTATACCGACAGCGGCAAATTCACCGCCGTCAGAGCGCTCTTCCGGGTTCGACTGAACAATCTGTCAAGACGCATTCAACTGATCTCCAGCTCGACGCTATAACTCCAGCCCCATAACTGGAGGTGCGCTAAGTCAACCGGACGGCAGTTCTGGTCAAATTAGCACAGTCTGAACAGGGCATTAAGTGTGCATTAGTAAGGCAACGGGAGATATGCAAGTTATTTTATGTACATTGCATATCCCCCGTCAACTACTGCTGAAAAGTGCGGCAAATATAGACATACCCAAAGTAGCTGTATCTCAACAGTACAAAAGTAATCCCTACAGACAGAACACACTGTAGAATGCTTCCTAGACACAGAGCTAAGTGTGATTTTCCTTGTGCAATGGATGCTACTTCGGAATCATATGATGGGATAATATTTTGTTTATAACACTGTAGGATGACTTGGAAGAAAAGATGGAATGTCCTAGCAGACCAGATCCAGAGTTCATCTCCCTGACGGTATTTGTAGCACATGAAGGAATGGTGTAAAACCCCCATGATGGACAATTATGCAGTTGTCTTGAAACACATATCTGTATTGCGTGGAGGCAAGTGTTCACTGTAACTGGGTACTACTCAAATGTCTATTCCTTTTGAACCAGGCATAGCTCGTGGCCTAAACTTGAGGCAGTGAGTTCCCCAGTTTAATTATTCAACATGGATACATTTTTCAAAGGCTCCAAGTCACACAAGCACTTAAGTGCCATTGTGTTTTGAAGAGAGAAACTCCTAAATCATTTTTCACACTGCCTGTTTTCATAGATAGGCCTGCTGACAGTGGGAGGTTAGCAGGGTGGCACTTGCCCAGGGCTCCAGTGATTTTAAAAAGGGTCAGGGCCTCGGATGGCGGGTGAAGCTTCCTCTCATCCCACCTCTTCCACAGTACATCCCCACTCCACTTCAAGCCCTACTTCACCCCAGACCCTGTTCCCCTCCCCATGCTATGTCTTCCCTTCCCACTGCCTCTCTCCTCCCTGTTCAGCGCACACACATTTACACGCCCCTACTGTCACTCACCAGCTGGGGGAAGGTGGAGGTGTGGAAGCGAGGAGAGGGATGAAATGGAGGGAAGAGGCAGATACCTGGCAGCAAGTAGGGGTTGAATGTTGGCAGGGCCACAAGCAGAAGAGGTGGGATGGGAAGCTAGTCTCCTCCTCAGCCCGTCATTTCTATGGGGTAGGGGGCCATTGACTGTTCTGCCCTGGGACCCGTAATTGCTGTCAGAGGAGCTACACATTGGGTAAATTTTTCAAAAGCTCCTATATACACTACATAGCCTTTGAATGTCATTGCTGACCCTTTAACCGAACATTACATATCACCTCAGTTTCCTGTCAGAGGTACTTGGGAAAAAAATAAGTTTTGGTAGTAGGCAAATGTAAGAGGCTTGCTCCTGTCTCCCTATTTGACAGAACTTGCTCTGAGACAAAAGATAGCAAGGCCCTTAAGTATATGCCCTGCCTCTATGAAAAAACATCTTGGAGATAGCACACAAGTATCCCATTGATCAAACTATGCCCTATAGCTTGTAGCCAAATGATGCTACTGATGTTTGTATGCAGTGCTGATTTTAGGCTACATTCTTTTTCCTAATATGAACACTAAAGAATTCCTCGACCCCATCTCAGAATCTCACACACAAAGTTGCCTTCTTTAAATGAATTTTTCCTACAAATTGATAATACAGGATCATCATTTTGGTATGCAAGTAAGGATTTGCATATTAGTTTTATACACAAATGTTTCTGTTCTCAAAACAAATAACCGTCAATGTTTATTGAAACACTCCAACCACATTACATTTGTGCATTTCAACCATATTCAAAGTAAATCCATTGCAACAATTATGTTAGAAAAAGACAAAAAGCAATACTGCTTGTTGTCTGAAAGAAACTCCTTGGACACAATACTTTCTCATTTGGTTCATATCAGACAAGTATTACTAATAGTAGATATACATTATTGACACAGGGGCACCCTTGTACACTTGTCACCTGCAGCAGCTAAACTGGAAATTACTACAAGGTACCGCACAAAGTATAAATACAGAGAATACCAGAACACATTTTTAAAGGGTGCTAACTTTAGCACTTCTACTGCTAGACATCAAAATAGTGTCTACTGACATCAGGGAAAATGACATTTGGAAAATTCTCTTTCCAGCTGTGAGGAGTCAGAACATATATTTTTCAATGGATACTTACATTCTGCAGAAATTGATGGCTTAGCTTCTACCTGAATTCCTTGTACCTTTTAACATGTCCCTACAATCACCCTATTCCCTGTAAACACAACGTGGGAGGCTCCAGAATTAATATATGGTGTATAAGGAACTGTATTCCACATATCAGATTTAAAAAACTATAGTAAATTCACTAATCCAGGCAGAAATCTACTAATCAAGCTTTCCCATGTTGATTATAACAAAAATTGAGATTTTTACTTCAGTTAAAAAATAACTGGGCAACTAGGGAAGTTGAATTTTGCAAGGCTCCCCTGCAGTAATGAGCTTTCCAGCTCACTTATAAGCTATGAAATGATGAAGTTCCAAAATAAATTTCTGCACTACAGCTTCAGTATTAGCTGCTGCGTCTGACTGGTTAAACAGCAGGAGAATAAAAGTGGGAACTAGAGTCTGTTTCACTGTTCATTCAAGTGGGCAGAGGTGCTACTTGGTGCAGTGGGCAGAGGTGCAATTCTCTCTCTCACACACACACACACACACACACACACACACACA